>JAYKKI010000007.1:44082500-45285000 GCA_039881145.1 Druceiella hillmani | reverse complement strand
AGCTGCTTAATAGTGATACACGTCCCTGTTTAAATTTACCCATTGGAAAATTACGAGCTGATTTTCCTGGCCTCCGGTATTTAAGGTGAAAATATATTTTCGTTTTAGTTAAGAGTTAAAATTTCCCGACGAGGCCTTTGAGCACTTCGGTTGAAACACCTCGCCAATTGATTGATAGCATTTCGGAGTTTCTTTCTTCAAGAGATAAACTGTCAGCAGCTGAATCGTAATGGTAATAGATTTTCGAAAATTGTTAGGTTCTGATGAGTTTAATTTCCGCGAGATGTGATTTTGCGAAGTTAATTTCCGGCCCAGTCGTTTCAGTGCTTCTACGCGATAGCATCCTCCGGGTTAAATATTAAGAAAAATTTTATCTCCTTCCATAAATCCGGAAATAGCGTATGTACTTACTGTTCATGCCCGTCAGGGTTATTCGCATCGTAAATTAAATGGTAAAGGGGAATTTTTTGTCAAAAAATAGATGTCTTTCATATTTTTTGTTAACGCAACTGTACGAAAATAAAATTTTAGTTTTGCGTGTCTTTATATGTGTTTAGACAATTATTTTCTCATCAGGGTTAAAAAAGTTATCATAATTATTTTTTGTTGTAGTACTCCTTAACCACGTTTCCACGCTAAGTTCCTTTATCGCATAACGTCTAGGTTTAATGAAGAATAAAAGAAAGAAAACAGATAATGGCGAATAATTAAATAATCGCATTACATGCGCAACAATTTTCATGTTATATAACCGGAAAACAATTAGTTTGTTAACCTAAAATATGAGGTGATTAGTATATTCAGATAGGATTCAGATAGATTTGGACTATATGTGGTCTTTTTTGAAAATGGTAACTCATAAAGTAAAGCTTAAAAAAATTGTAGCAAATTAGAAAACTATATTCATTTAATTGGTTTTAGTCAAAAAAAACTGTTAATTATAAACACATAAAAAATGTAATGTAATTACATTTATTATTCATAAAATAAAAAGAGGATACTATTCTGAGGTAGCAAGAAAGTAACTTCAAGAAAAATGTGTTAAAATTACTAAGTGTATTGTAGTTTATGAAGGCATAACGGTTATTATTGTCTTCTGTCACTCGTACTCGTACGTTAAATTCATTTCCCAGCGTCATTCGTCCAGCAGGATATTCCAGGATTATTCTATAGCCATTGTCTCTAAAATATACGTTTGACCAAAAGTGAAAAAGATTTTTCTTACAAAAAAAAACTATTTTCTCACTCAACAATAAAAATAAAAATGCATACATTCATTACACGACTGAGAAGTCTACGTAAGCACTATATTTAATACAATATGTGGTTTAAATTCATTTTCCAGCGTCAATCGGCCAGTAGGATGGTCCTATAGCCACTGTCTAAAATATACGATTATCCAAAAGTGAAAAGTTGATTTTACTTACAAAAATACTGTTTTCTCACTCCACAATAAAAATAAAAATACATACGTCCATTACACGACTAAGAAGTCTACGTAAGCACTATATTTTACCAATATTTGGTTTAAATTAAATTTCCAGCGTCAATCGGCCAGATCGTTTATTTCTTAACTTACAACATTTTAACAAAGAGAAAGATCTCATAATTTTTTTATGAGGCACATTTGACATAAGTTATATTATGCTTTGACATAGACTTGTCATTACTGCTTATCCATTTTTGTGATATAAAATATAAATATATGCAATTGGATGTTTATAGAGTATATTAACATTTGAGGCGGCATTATAAAATGATTTTTACTATTTTCATTATAATTTACGTATACAAACAATTAAAAAAAATACTCAAGGTTAATCCTTTTGCGGAAGCAATACAAAATTATTTTTACAATTTTCATTATAAGTTACGTATGCAAACAATTGAATAAAATTCTCAAGGTTAATTCCTTTGAGAAGCATAGATGTATGCAATTGGATGTTTATAGAGTATGTTAACATTTGAGGCAGCAATATAAAATTATTTTTACAATTTTCATTATAATTTACGTATACAAACAACTGAATAAAATACTCAAGGTAATCCCTTTGAGGATCATAGAATAAACACACCATTAAAATTTTTTTTATCCTTTTTTTTATCCAAAGTGTTCTCTCGACGCTCCCCATCACACTTGTTCACACAAATTAGACCGCCTACACTGGAGGCAAACGGGTATAGTGTCTAGATAGAACACAGTACTTAAAATTGCCGACAAAACGCCACCAACTACGTGCTCGAGTGCTGAAATTTACGTGCCGCTCACAAAGACACAAGTTTCATAACCGAGGTGGAGAGTCTCGCACGCGAGTTAGAAGTTTCATACGCGCCAGTACAAAGGCTCAAACGGGGAGCGCGAAACGAGTTGCCGGTCTAATGATGGCCTCGCGCTACGGTCACGAGACTATTCAACTCGCTCGTTAATTACCTACCTGTTCCATTCATTAAAGACCGTATGGGGAGCCGCGGTCATTATGTCGGGATAAGTAGCGTTCATTACGCATGCATGCATGCGTATAGCGTGCAGTGTTACGGATTGTGTTTGGAGAGGAATGCGCGTGCCAGGTGGGTGATATGTTCTTTTTATGGGAATGTAAACTAACTGTGTAGAAGGTGAATTGGAAGTGGATTTTGAGATTGTAAATTTATGTTATTTAAATGTTAACTTTATTAGAATTTTAGTCTGTTTGTTTGTTAGAGCAATATGCAAAAACGACTAGACTGATTTGAATAGGAGACGCTGGACGCTGGGACGATACTTGGGGTTCAGATTAAAATCTAGGCCACCTTTTGTCTCGATGGAATATTCCATAAAGGATTTTTTGTCTGTCTGCCTGTTTTTCTGTTTATCTATCTATTTGCTAAAGTATCGCACAAAAATTACTGGATAGATTTTACTGAAATAATATATGGGGTTCATGTTAACGTGCAACGCGGGCGGCCGTCAATGGTCGGAAAAAGAATATTTAATATTTTAACTCACACTTCCTACAAAAATCGATTCTGAAAAAAAAAACGGAGCGACTCTGGCCGATTTTTACTGATCCGAACGTTACAAGTTAAAATGCGCTAAAGGAGAAAAGGATAGAATATATGACTAAACGCGCGCTGACAGAGATAGGAAATAGCGCGCCTCTTAATAGCGCGCCTCGTGACGTATGGATTGAGTCAAAGGAAAGTTGGTCATCGAATATGTCCAACGAAAGTCGACAGTTGTCGACTGCCGATTCACCACCTGTTCAAGTCTTTTATTTGCTTTGCGCATAAGGTATTCAGATGAGGTTCGAGTTTAATAGAAATGGTTCATATATGAATAAACAAAATTATACTGAGAAAGGATGCATATGTATAAGACATTCGAATATGAAAATATAGTTAAGAGTGAGTTATTTTAATTTTAATAATCAGTATTTATCTCCGAAAGATTTTTTTAATGTTCCATGTCAAATCTGGAAAACTTATGGTATCGTATCGGTGTCTGACTGTCTTCTTGTTACGCGCTTAATTATCTCGAAGACGTGCGACGTAGAGAGCCGAATTTTGACAAAGTTATACTAAGTGACGGTCCAAATATAGTAAATTAAAAAAAAACTAAATCCTACGAAAAATAAATTTTAGAAATATACTCACGTGTCTATTGATTATTTCTTTTTGTTTCAATCCCATCGTACGTTGTTAGAAAACAAAAGTATTATTTACGTATTAAAAACGTACTTGAACAAAATTTAAAAAAAAGTGTTAGCTCTTGTGATATTCTATCTTTTAAAACAATAGCAAGAAGAATCTGAAAACGAAAACAGGGGAGACATCGTGTGATCAGCATCGAAAATTGCCATCTGTACATATGTCGAATAGTTTCTATTATAATACGGAACTCTATCGCTTGATTCGACTAGCACTTGACCGTTTTTTAAATATGAATCACCTTCACAATTGACCTAGAAGTCATGTAATAATTATTTCGGGGTCATAGAATCAAATTTATAATTACTCATATATGTACGTAAGTGCAGATTGTGGCATTCGTATCCTTACATCATTACTTCCTCTTCAGTGGCTTTACAACTAGGTGCAATAACTCGAAACCTTTTGTATAACATTTTCCTTAAATCTTTTTTTTAACTAACGTGCGTCTACTCGCTGGCAAGGTAGCAGATAGAGATGTGTAACTCATGAGTGAGAGATATACAAGATATAGCTCATATGTTATGATCATATCTATCACTCGCTCACTTGAAATCAAAATGTATCAGTATGTCACTAGCTGGGGAACGATCGGCGTCTTTTTCGTTTCACCAAATCAATCATTTTACTCACTCGTCGCGTCGTGAAGTAGATATAAAAGTATATGTTTTGACGTTGCAGGAAAGAGAAAGAGAACGATCGAACTGTTTAGTCAAATATTCAACTGGATCTATGTGGACGATGTAGTTACTCGCCATCGAATGTGAACGCTGTAACAAAGTATACTTTAGTTCGTTAGAGATAAAGTATACTTTAGTTCGCTCAAAATATTTACGTAAACAAACACTTTTATTGTTTCATTTCAAATTTTCTTTTTTTTAAATACGCCAATGTACTCCAATTTATTTAATTAACATTAAAGTTATTTTATGTATAATTTGAATCTTGGTTGATAGCCCTAGATCCTAAACCTGCAAAGTATTAAGCAAAATCAAGTGGATACTCTTGTAGAATTTATTTTTATTTTCAAACAATAGTACATAATGTTCAGACATTACTTTTTATCACCACGTTGTGACCATTGTTCAACGTATGCGCAATAAATAATTTCGTTAATAACTCAAGTAATGAGATAATGAGCTACTGAGCTAAATATATAAATGAGTGACATATATCTTTCCAGTCAAATGATATATATCATCTCTTTTCTTTTCACTGATACATTTTGCGCACCTCTAGTAGCAGACAATGTGATCGTTAGATGAAAATTCATTCTCTCTTCTGCATCCCGGCTACATTTCTCCGCACATACAACTTTCTAACTACCGCGCGTCGATGTGCGCCGTGCCGAGCGAGATAGCGGCAGACGGAGCTTCATTTATGTGGATGTATGTATTTAGGTAAGTACGAATTGACTACTACACGTCGCGGCGGGAGGTCATTCTGAATCATCGCGGAACTCAATGAATCACTACAGTACGCACGCACTGTCCGTAGGTAGCGACCGACCTTTGTACAATACGCTTTGGTTAATATTTTTAGGGCAGATAATACGAAGCAGGAAAAATGGTTATTCGTATTAAGAAAACATGAAACATACACTGTTGGAAATTAATATTTGTAAAGACTTACCGATTCGGTTGATCAATTTAAGAATTGCCTTAGAACAATAGTGATGTGCTACATTTCTACAAGTATAATTTTTGAAGTAAAACTGCTTTACGCACGCTTGACTTGGGGAGTAAGCTGGTGAATGCGTGACGAGAGCGTTACGAAAAGTGTGATCGGTCGAGGCGAACGGAAGTTGAGAGGGAGATATAAGTTAGTGAAAAGCGTTTGTAGCAATGTAAAGGAAAATGAAGGGGAATACAGTTTTAAGTTTTCACTTCTGTCGGTAGTCCTCATGACTTCCTTTTTATTTTGTAATTTCATGTCGTTCTTGAACAATTTTATAAATTATTAGTTTGTTCAATACATTAAATATTCTAAGTTTAAAGTGAATAAAATTGTAAATTCATTTTAAAGTTCATATTTTGTGAATTTGAAGTTTTACTTCAGTCGTGTGGTCTAAAGCACACTCGTTTTTTTAGATTAATAATTTTACATATTTTTATGTTCGGAGTCAAAGAAATTGTTTTTTTATTTATATTATGTATTTATAAATTGAATGCAGTTATAATGAGATCGCTGTGTAAGATATCTATAAGGGAGGAATTAGGTGATAGAATTATATTGATCGAGAATGCGATGTCGTTTTAAATTTTTTTTTAAATGATGTGACTGTCATTTTTATTTAATTATTTTTTTGTTGAATGCCCTGTGTTTGTTGCTTACACAGCCTAGGTAGAAAGTGGTATAAAGACATAGGTGCAAGTCTTTAATTTAATCGATTAAGATTGTTTAATTATGGTCTTATACAGAAAGTAACGAAGAAAATATCTATCATCCTATATATGACAATCCTCAACTGTTTTTGAAAAAAAAAACAAACAAAAATTGGGATGAAAAAAAAAAATTTTTACAGAACCGCCCTTCAAATAAACTCAGATTGATCCGTATGAATAATACAGACGTATTTTTATTAATTTATTTGTTATAACATCGATTGAAAAGCTTAAATGCCTAAACCGACTCTACCGAACAATAATCCCCTTAGTTCACTTTTATTTCCCGGCACATCGTACTCGTTTGGGATAAACCTCACCTATATATAAAAGAATGAAAAAGGGCTCACGCAAGCACAGCGGCTTACAATAACGCTATTACGGTGGAATTCAACTGTCGGAACCCAAAACGCAACCCCACGACGCACTACGTCACAGGCGAAAGAATCCACTAACCACAAGCGTAAAGTGTGGGCGTATTTTCTTTCATATGTGCTTCGTTCGCCTTCTTTTCAGTGTTGATTGTTTTACATAAAATGTATATGTATTTATATTAAATTTGTTTTTTTTTAAGTAGTTAATCTTACTATTATTATTGAAATGTAAAGGTTTGCTATTATCTGAAAAGTTTACTCGCAAGCAGTTCACGGAGCAAACCGAAAAGGTATCGGTAGTCGCTCAATATTTGATGAAAAATTAATTGCGGTAAAGAAACTGAGTAATCATTCCGATTCTGATGTGTTCATGACTCAATTACGTCACGAAAAGTACACAAGAATTACGTCGGATTGAGACGAGAAAAAATGTAACAATTGTTACTGTATTTCACTTCCGAGTTACTGATCATTTTATCGCATTAGTTATGCTGCCTTTATCTTTTAAATAGTGTCGTCTCCATCTACATAGTAGTGTCGTGTCGTGTAGTCATTTTTCATTTCTTTTTTTCAAATAAAAAAAGTTAGTAAATGCACGACAATGGTATTTAGTAGTATGTCTTTCTTTAAAAAAAAAAAGTTAGTAAATGCACGACAATGGTATTTAGTAGTATGTAATGTCTTTCTTTCGATTTCTAATATATTCTTCACTCAAAATTCTTTATTCATTAGTGCGCTTTCGGTTGGTTTTGTCGTTTATTTATTAAAATTTCTTTCTGCCTTTCTACCAATCTTTGTTTTCTCCAGTTTGTTGCAAAAATGAGTGACTCTATTTTATAAATTCTCGAAAGTTTTAAATGTAATTGCTAATGAAAATCTTTGAAAACGACCTACGTTCAAATACATCCCAATAATTATTCTAACATTATCTTACGATGCTAAGAAGAAAAGTTAATTAATATGTTCATATCCATATTAATATTCATAGCGGACACCATTTGGTTCTTCTACTTCTTAATGTGTATTAAGACTCGCTAAGCACAGGATCCTAGAGTAATGGTCGAATAAATTAAATTGAAATTTCGAAGTTTGATAACAGGAAGATTAACTGTGGTTTAGTTACAGAAGAAGCACAAGAATCACAGTTTAGATATGGAGCTCCACTGTCTTTCGGAATTTAATAAGTCCAACACAGCCCACGGTTCAAACTTACCTGTTCAGCACGCACGCTGCGAACGTTAAAGACAGACAAATGTTTGGAAAACTCCAATTTATAATAAATTATAAAAATACGTAGGACAGACGTTTGCAAAACTCCTAATTATAATAAATTATGAAAATAAAACTAAACACATTTTTGTAATCAATTGACCCATTGAAACAAATCGAACAATCATAAACTCAATGGGTTTACTGTTAACCATAGAGTATTTTCCATCATCAATCCCTCTTCGTTACACTATGTAACTAAAATACTTATTGAGAAAAGTCAAAGTAAAATACGTTATTTATTAAAATTTTAATCAAGTTTAAACAAAATTAAGTCATAATTATTAACTTAAAAGACTTATTCCTGTACTGTCGTCTGTATAGACAAGTCACAAGCGCCACATCGTAAAGATACCGTCTGTAGATTGATAAACAGTCCAGAGATAGAGATGTTGTTTTATTCATAACGAATTGAAATAGAGGCATTATGGAAAGGTGGATCTGTCTCTTCGGTGACAGGTCGTTTATTATTCATAAGTCCTCGGGTCTGATGTTATTTGCATTGATTACGTTCAAACCGCTAAGCTAGATTGCATAACGTCTCAGCGTCTTTCAAACTATTTTCGCTGACTGTAATGGCGTATTAATGGTTGATTTTACCTGAAAAACTAACTTGTAATTAAATAGTATTATAATTTGAGTTCAGTTCAAACTCATTGGAGAATACTTATACTGGATTTCGTTGTTATTATTATTTGTTAAACAGCAATAATATAAGTTGCAGCTGTGGAATTTGGTTCAATGAAAAAAAAAAAAAAAAAAAAAAAAAAAAAAATATATATATATATATATATATATATATATATATATATAAATTTCCAATTGATGACTGAGGCTAATTAAGACAGGGTTAAAGCGAAATATATATTTTCCCTATACTTATTCGAACTGATGAATGTAGATGAAATTATCAGACTTTCTAAATTTATTTATCGTAGTATTAAAATGTATGTAATTTTTATTTAAGGTATATTTATGCAATATTTTATAGTTTTAAATACTAAATGAATCTTTAGTATGCAATTGTTTTAACTTATAGTTAATTGACCTCGTATCCTGAGTATAATTAATAATTTGCTGTAAAAATAATGAGGTAGTCAAATGTTTGCTTATCAGTTCCAAGATTCAGCAAACAATACAACATTCTTCTTTTTTGTCGTTACCTGATTCGTGAGGACTGTGACTCCTTTCTTACAGTACTAATCAATTGGCATATATCTTTTAACGTACAAACCATCGTTTAGAGGTTACACACACACGCGCGCGCATACGCACACGCGCGCGCTCACATACACACACACACACACACACACACACACATTGTGGGTGTTCCAGCGAGATGTACCTGAAATATTCGAACCTCAATGCAGATAGTCTAGTTTTGTATTCCACAGGAGGTCCTTTTTGGATTGAAACGTTTCGCGGTATACAATCCAATAGATTTATAATGTTCGGCGTTAGCACCACACTGGGAACAATTCTGTTCCTGTTCGCAGCTTTCGGAGTCCAGGGCTCGCAGCCGTAAATATATATTTAAAATATGAGCTTGCGGATAAAGTGGATTCTAATGTTCTTTATATAAATAAGAAACCTAAATATTATATTACGCGTAAATAAAAATAATTTCGCTGAATGTTATAAAACCTTTTTATAATAAAGGCGATCTCTTAACATTTTAGACAGTCAATATAGGTCCTTCAAAAGATGTTAAACTGAGTTATAATTAATATTATTTTGCTAATATTTTCACTGGACTGTTTATAATAATGACGCATTGGACAAACAAGACACTTATTCATATAGACGCTTATGATGTTTTGTTTTTAGCGCGAATAAATTGTTTGCCTCTGGCACCCATAAGAGAATATGAAGCAAGTAACATTAGTAAACAAATAATAACATAATTTTATTTATTTACTGTGTTTAATTCTGAAGCTTGTACCTTTTATTATTCTGTAACAGACGAATAGATAGAAATGGGTGACGCTAACAATCTTTTATTATTCTGTAACAGACGAATAGATAGAAATGAGTGACGCTAACAATCTTTTATTATTCTGTAACAGACGAATAGATAGAAATGAGTGACGCTAACAATCTTTTATTATTCTGTAACAGACGAATAGATAGAAATGGGTGACGCTAACAATCTTTTATTATTCTGTAACAGACGAATAGATAGAAATGGGTGACGCTAACAATCTTTTATTATTCTGTAACAGACGAATAGATAGAAATGAGTGACGCTAACAATCTTTTATTATTCTGTAACAGACGAATAGATAGAAATGAGTGACGCTAACAATCTTTTATTATTCTGTAACAGACGAATAGATAGAAATGAGTAACGCTAACAACCTTTTATTATTCTGTAACAGACGAACAGCTAGAAATGAGTGACTCAAGCAAGGCGAGCGTGATCTGAAACCGTCTATAGATCCTCATGCCATTCAAAGAGACGTTTAAAACGCCTAAAGCAATAAACGGTTTATTCACAGTGAGTACCCCCGGCAACGCATCAAAGAACCGCGTTCGGGTTTGTCGATTCGCCGTTAAATATTCATAGGCCTACGTGTTTGGTGTAATTTGCGTCGATTATGGCGAGAGCGGAGCGTGCCAGATTGCACAGCATCCGATTGCGCGTCATTAGCGCGTGCTGCGTGACGTCACGATCCGTCTTCGACGTGTGCCGCCGTCGTGTCGTTGAACTCGTCAGCGGAACTGTGACCGTGGTTGGCGCCATGCGGATGGACGTCGCATGTCGTGTTACGTGCATTCTAAAGACACCCGAAGTTGTGGGAAGTTTGTGTTGATCGACCTTTCTGTACACTTCATACTACGGATTTTTCTATATGTCAAGTCTTAAAGAGTGAGTCAGGCGGTTTCAAAGCGTGCAAACATAAATTTTAATATCCCCTGTCACCGTTGTTAGCAAACTCTTCTCGATTAATCGGTATGACTTTGACGATTGAGTTGCCAGTGTTAATAATATTTGTATTTGGAGACTAGTCATTTTTTAAATTTCGGAATACATATACAAATTTAAAAAAAAAATTATATATTTTACAACTTAATATTCAATGGACTTATTTTAATGGTATATTTTCATTGATTTCAATGGATTTTCTATTGATTACGACATCCACCTTCTTTGTCACTTCTAGAATACATACAATGTTAATATAAATGTTATATGTTATTTTATTACGTCAGAAAAGTTAACCAAACAGAAAAACTTAACTCTGTAAACCGCACGGCAGAAGTAAACTTTACGATTGTTCCATTTTGCTTCATTAACCGTAATTAAAAACATTAAATGCAATTAAATAAGTTGCACATGCGTCGTTGAGTTTATTAACTTAAATAATTATAATGTACTAAGGGGAGACTATAATTTTATTAACAACGAGTAACAACCCGTTGTTAACGTTATGGCTTTTTAATTGCACGTGTTTTAATTAATTATGATATTTCAAATAATGATATAATTATTGACATCATTTGAAGTGTTTAAACACGATATGAAAACGTCTAAATTTGTTGATAATTTAGGTTTTTAAAATATTGTTGTCAATGCTCTTATAAATGGAAGGACATGTTTGGAATAGCGTTATTTGTTGGTGGAAAACTGTAGAAATACCACCTCTCAGCATCTCATTTGTATCTGTCCATTAATTTTTTTTTATATTAGATAATTTAGTTTTTTGAAAATGTTGTTGTCAATGCTTTTATAAAGGGAAGGACATGTTTGGGATAGCGTTATTTGTTGGTGGAAAGCTGTAGAAATACCACCTCTCAGCGTCTCATTTGTATCTGTCCATTAATTTTTTTTTATATTAGATAATTTAGTTTTTTGAAAATGTTGTTGTCAATGCTTTTATAAAGGGAAGGACATGTTTGGGATAGCGTTATTTGTTGGTGGAAAGCTGTAGAAATACCACCTCTCAGCGTCTCATTTGTATCTGTCCATTAATTTTTTTTTATATTAGATAATTTAGTTTTTTGAAAATGTTGTTGTCAATGCTTTTATAAAGGGAAGGACATGTTTGGGATAGCGTTATTTGTTGGTGGAAAGCTGTAGAAATACCACCTCTCAGCGTCTCATTTGTATCTGTCCATTAATTTTTTTTTATATTAGATAATTTAGTTTTTTGAAAATGTTGTTGTCAATGCTTTTATAAAGGGAAGGACATGTTTGGGATAGCGTTATTTGTTGGTGGAAAGCTGTAGAAATACCACCTCTCAGCATCTCATTTGTATCTGTCCATTAATTTTTTTTTATATTAGATAATTTAGTTTTTTGAAAATGTTGTTGTCAATACTTTTATAAAGGGAAGGACATGTTTGGGATAGCGTTATTTGTTGGTGGAAAGCTGTAGAAATACCACCTCTCAGCGTCTCATTTGTATCTGTCCATTAATTTTTTTTTATATTAGATAATTTAGTTTTTTGAAAATGTTGTTGTCAATGCTTTTATAAAGGGAAGGACATGTTTGGGATAGCGTTATTTGTTGGTGGAAAGCTGTAGAAATACCACCTCTCAGCGTCTCATTTGTATCTGTCCATTAATTTTTTTTTATATTAGATAATTTAGTTTTTTGAAAATGTTGTTGTCAATGCTTTTATAAAGGGAAGGACATGTTTGGGATAGCGTTATTTGTTGGTGGAAAGCTGTAGAAATACCACCTCTCAGCATCTCATTTGTATCTGTCCATTAATTTTTTTTTATATTAGATAATTTAGTTTTTTGAAAATGTTGTTGTCAATGCTTTTATAAAGGGAAGGACATGTTTGGGATAGCGTTATTTGTTGGTGGAAAGCTGTAGAAATACCACCTCTCAGCGTCTCATTTGTATCTGTCCATTAATTTTTTTTTATATTAGATAATTTAGTTTTTTGAAAATGTTGTTGTCAATGCTTTTATAAAGGGAAGGACATGTTTGGGATAGCGTTATTTGTTGGTGGAAAGCTGTAGAAATACCACCTCTCAGCGTCTCATTTGTATCTGTCCATTAATTTTTTTTTATATTAGATAATTTAGTTTTTTGAAAATGTTGTTGTCAATGCTTTTATAAAGGGAAGGACATGTTTGGGATAGCGTTATTTGTTGGTGGAAAGCTGTAGAAATACCACCTCTCAGCATCTCATTTGTATCTGTCCATTAATTTTTTTTTATATTAGATAATTTAGTTTTTTGAAAATGTTGTTGTCAATGCTTTTATAAAGGGAAGGACATGTTTGGGATAGCGTTATTTGTTGGTGGAAAGCTGTAGAAATACCACCTCTCAGCGTCTCATTTGTATCTGTCCATTAATTTTTTTTTATATTAGATAATTTAGTTTTTTGAAAATGTTGTTGTCAATGCTTTTATAAAGGGAAGGACATGTTTGGGATAGCGTTATTTGTTGGTGGAAAGCTGTAGAAATACCACCTCTCAGCGTCTCATTTGTATCTGCCCATTAGTTTTTTGTTTTATATTTGATAATTTAGTTTTTTGAAAATGTCAATGCTTTTATAAATGGAAGGACATGTTTGGTATAGCGTTATTTGTTGGCGGAAATCTGTATAAATACCACCTCTCGTATCTATCCATATCGTCTTGTATCTATCCATTGCTATGTGCACGTGGTTATAGGTATATACATATATGAACTTAGTTATATAATCGTTCAAATGAATGTGCCATCGCTTGTTATATATGTAAAACTTGTTGTCATTACGTTTTTGCAATTGCAATTATGAGTCATGGCACACTTCATAACAATAGTCTAATCATTTTTTTTCTTTGTTTACAGTGCCGTCGGTAAAACATGCCTGCTCATCAGCTACACGACGAACGCTTTCCCTGGAGAATACATTCCCACAGTGTAAGTGATGAATTATTAATATTTGCTTTGATTAATATTCTATCGTTCGGTGTACGAGCGTTGCAAACGTAACTATCCCATCGTATTGATGGTGCGAAATTATTATTGCGGCCTGTGTACCTGAGGGATGCCTTATATGATTGTGTGTGTAGCTGGACTTTTGTGTACACGCTACTTATGACAAGCACTACGCGACTAAAAAAAACTAAATTTTCTCCTAGAAATTATTTTATAATATATTTTGTTATGGAAATTGCAGAACAGAGCAGAGAAGAATATGTGGTGTTTTGGCCGGGATTTAACCCCCAAACACTACTTGTTTTATCCAGTTATTAACGACAGTGTGATATGTAGTTACGGTTATGTAGTAGATATATAGTCGTAGTCGTTAGTAGACCAAAACTTCTGTCTTTATTACTCAAATATCTGACGTCGTATAAAGATATATTTGTTTATATATATATATATATATATATATATATATATATATATATATATATATATATATATATATATGTATTTAATAAATATAACTTTGATAACTCAGTGATGCGAATATAAATAAATGTACTGATAGACAAATAGAAAAAGATAAATTTGAAAAATATTCAATATCTTGTAATTTTTCTAAAGAATACAATAGTAAAATTCGCATCTGAAGCCGTTTAGCAGCTTTTACAAGATACACTGTCAGATAAACCAACGAAGGAGACGACTTTACAAAAAAGCATAATGTTCTCCACTCTAACTTTATTAGCCGACAGATTTGATTTTTCAAAAAAAAAATATTTTTTTTATAGGCTTGTTTGCCATTACTGTTTTATCATATTTCTTTATTGCACTAGTCATTATGTTTATGTCCAGAACAATCACCTCCAGTAATACAAGACTTGCTGTTCACTTATTCATACTCGTAGCTATTATCCGTTTACGATGTTGCGAGACCTTGTGACCTAGTTTTGGTTATCGATTGATTAATATTTTTTTTTATAAAATAGATTTATCACAATTTATGACATGAAACTCATAAGAAAAAGTAGCTTTCGTTGAAAGGAATATTGATCATATTTTTCAATGCTTTTCTTACTAAGTACTGCTAAGGAAAGGAAATTTTGACATTTGATTTTACTTTTATCAATCAAAAAGATCCAGTATTGCAATTTCTTTGAGTTTTGTTTAGTTCAAGATTTAGGGTCCCTTTATTTTCTCACAATCATTTGCCGTCTACCCGGGTGTCCTATGGTATAACTTTTGGATCGCTCTCCGTCTATACACTCGACAAAAGTTAGCTGTTTTAAATTATTTTTTTAATTGTTTTTTGCAGACCTTTAGAAAAACACAAAAGTAGGTTATTCCACAAAATAAAGTTATTAATTCAACATAATCAAAATAATTTGAAATAAATTATGCTGCTCATTAGCATTACCTTCTAATTCGTTTTTTATTTTTTTTTATTTGCTCAAAAATGGCAGGGTTTTCATTTTAATAGACCTATTGTTTACATGAATCTAAGAAAGAAATTTGTTCAAAATATCAGACGATATTCTTCTCACCCTATTTGTCCACTAGTTATACATACGGTAACAAAGCGTTATACATACGGTAACAAAGCGTTATACATACGGTAACAAAATTAATTTTAATTTATTACATGTTTGCCCTCGTCAAATGTGTAATAAATATGCATATAAGCTAGAAAGCGAAAGCGAAGAATATTTTATGAGCGCCATCGAGACCGTTTAATGAATGCGCTTCTTAAATGAATGTTTGTGACAGTTGTTTATCATCTTAATGATATGGTTTATTTATTGCAATACATACATATATATATATATATATATATATATATATATCTGACAAAATAACTTCTCTTGCTTTCCAGTATCGCTGCAGTTGTCATGTATAGCGCTTCGGCCCTATCCGCCTTCCTCACAATTGTTAACATAGCTCTGTAATCTGACCATTTACGATAAGTTTTGTACGTAAAACTTTCATGGGTGACGGTCATGACGGTGAAAACCGCATCAAAATCCATTTAGCAGAATTCCAATTATAAGTTAACAGATAAGCAGATATTGTGTGTGTGTGTGTGCGTGCGTGCGTGCATGCGTGCGTGCGTGTGTACGAGCATGTGTGAGCGCGCGCGTGCGGACGGGCGGCTGACGTGCTTACGTGCTTGCGTACTTGCCTGTGTGCGTGCATGCGTGCGTGAGTGCGTGCATACATGCGTGCGTGCGTGTGTGTACGTGAGCGCGCGCGCGAGTGTGTGTGTAGTATATCAAAATTGGACGGACAGTTGAATACGATAAGCCGCGGAGAGATAATTCTCGTCAATGTCCTGAAGAGAGCATTGGAAACCGTTTTTCGAAATTCATGGCAGTTCGGGAGTTTCCGGCGTATTCAAGAGTTGAATTTGTCAAAGTTAAACATTTTTACAAAATTATTCTCATATTTTCCACATTTTTAATTCTCCTTTTATTTAATCTCATACAGTATATTTTTTATTATATAATAAAAGAGTATAATAAAAATGTATATAGTATATAATAAAAATGTATACTTTTTTCGATACAACCAGAAACAGCTCAAGTAACACAGAATATATGTTTTTGTCCACTTCACAAATTAGTTGACGATTCCATACTTAATCCTCAAACGGAAAACTAATTTTTTTTATAATATGTTTAAAAAAGTCATAATTTTTCTTATGCAGAATTTCAAAAAATCTTTTTTCACAATTCACTTCAAGATATCGATCGGTTCTGTACTTTCAAATTCAGACTTTTCAGTTTTTATTATTAGATTTAAGACTGTTCCGCAGATATTGTTAACTAGCTGTGTTGTTAACGACTTCGTCCGCGAAAAATTCGGAATAAGAAAAATTATTAGAATTTTTTTCTCATGTCTTGGGTATATATTATTACCATACTAAATTACAAGTACCAATTACAGTAGATTTCGCGTGATTGACGAACAAATTAACATACAAACAGACTGAGAAAAATTCAAAAAGTAGGTTTTCTAGTTTCTATTATCATTCTTTACGGTAAATAAATCACTCTTTTCAAAATATATTCCATGGACCGAATACTGTTACAATAGAACAGTATTCTGTCCATGGAAAATATTTATATAATTTATAAATTAGTAAACATGTTCTATTTTTGTATAATGTAGACTTAGGTTTCACCAATAACTAACGATGAAATTTCCTGGGATTTTTCAGATTCGACAACTATTCGGCGAATGTTATGGTGGACGGGAAGCCCATAAATCTGGGCCTATGGGATACGGCGGGTCAAGAAGACTATGACAGACTGCGGCCCCTATCCTATCCACAGACAGATGTGTTCCTTATATGCTTTTCGCTTGTCAACCCGGCTTCGTTTGAGAACGTCAGGGCTAAGGTGAGATAAGTATACGCTACAATCATTTTTTCCTCCAGCAAGGAGTCGGTGGTGAGCCACATCTTCCATCATAGACATTTTTAACTTTTTTTCTTAATTGTGAATCAGGTTTTTACGCTTATCTATTATTTTAAGTGACCGCTATTCTGAAACAAATGATAATAAAATATTTACCAACTAGGAATCAAAGTCCAAAAATCTGGTAAGGTTTATCAGTATTTATGTATTAAAGTGATAACATTCCTATTTCAGTGGTATCCCGAGGTTAGACATCACTGTCCATCGACTCCCATTATACTGGTCGGTACAAAGCTTGATCTTCGTGAAGACAAAGATACAATTGAGAAGTTAAAGGACAAGAAGCTTGCACCAATCACATATCCACAAGTGAGTTATTTTTTGGTACAGCCTGTGATAAAAGAATTTTCAACTCTAAATATAAGGTCATGACAAAGATCTAAGTAGCGAACCTATATAAAGAATTTATCTTTAGTGTGTTTCGAAAGTAATTAGAAATAATTGATTGTGGAATTGTGAGTACAAAAGTATATGAATGGTGCACTTTAAATTTTATTCTTTTAATTTTCATGGTTACATACCTTACTCATGCGTCCTCCATATATTAACGGTCATGACATAAGATCTAAATGGCGAACCCATATAAAGAATTTATTCACAATTAAATGAAACTACGTGATGTAGTATTATTTCTACTTTCCTTAAGTTCTTTACCACGACCTAGGTTTCGTTGTATTACAACCTCTTCAGGTGGGCTGTTAGCAAAGATAATTAACGCCAAATATATTCAATAAATAATTTGTCTTTAGTGCGTTTCGAAAGTAATTAGAAATAATTGATTATGGAATTGTGAGTACAAGAGTATATGAATGGTGCACTTTAAATTTTATTCTTCTAATTTTCATAGTTACATACCTCACTCATGCATCTATATATAACCGAGTATCACAATATTTTTCTGAGACCATTTGATATAGAAAATTAATTTTAGCATAATAAGGGATAGTAGTAATCTGTATATTTCATAATAATACTATCAAAAAAGATTTGTGACAAGAATTTTGGAGAGCATGAATATTATTTTAATTATTGTAAAAATGTTTTTGGAGCATTAGTTGAATAATCTTTTTTTAAATGTATTGTGTGTCTAGATGTATTGTTCAAAATGCTCATAAAAAATAATGTCACCAGCCCTTATCCAAAACAGATGAAATTAAAATTATAAATAAAAAGGGTTACTAGACTTTTATAAGTAAGCTAGATCTAAGTTTTGGAATAATTCATGACATTATTATGCCTGTGAAATATATATTTTTTTTAAATGAAAAAGGCGTTTTAAGAGAAAATAAAAAAGATCACTTTACAAAATTGGAGCAGGACAGCTCATTTCCAGATATACATGTATATACATGTTGGAGACTAAACAAGTAGGTAGGGTTTTTTAAAGTATTGAGTTTTTTTTTAAATGGCAGTTTTTTTACGAAAAATATGCATTTTTCACAAAAATTATCATAAATGTCATAGCAAAAACTACTCAATATTTTGCAACATCCCTACATACTTCCTTGCATAATATATTAAACTTATAGATTTGAAATAAATAGGAAAACAATTATTATTAAACTTATGGATTTGAAATAAATAGGATAAAAATTATAATTAGTTATGTTGCACATAGATTCTGAAAATTTAATTTAAAAAAAAATGTATTCATTTTGTTAAAAAAAAAAGAAAAAATTATATTGTGGTGTTATTTGGCTCTAAAATTGCCTCTGTATTACTCTTTCAAGCTTTGGCAGTCAACAACGTTTTCCATGCGCCTTTTGGTTATGTCAGTGAGGTTGCACTCTGCAGCTTTCACATTCCATGCATCAGTTTATTTAACTATTACTACTTCTGAATAGCAGTTAAATAAACTGCTACTGTGATTAGCAGTTTGAGCCCAGGTTAAGGTGTAATAAATACTTGCGCAATCTCCATTATATTTTTAAATCTATTATTAGAATTACCAACAGCGATACATTTTGGAATAGAAATAATTTTTCCACTTCAGTAGTTTTTCCTGCCAGAGTGGATACCATTGCATTGAAGCACTTACTGTTTTTCTGCATACAGCCTCCTAAACATCTTGCTAAAAGTTCCTCACTGCTTTATTCTTTGTTCACGTTCAAGAGTTCAAAAAGTAACAAAGTTCAATATTTATAAGTGTCTCCAACATCCATTCAGGGAAGGCAGCTTCAATTTATTTACCTTTATGTTTACTGTGAATTAACCGTTTTAGTGCCATGGTTTGTTACTCATATATACTTAAAAATGCCAAAGAAATCTTTTGTTTTTGATGTCATTTACACTTGCCTCGAAAAAAAACTATCTCTTCCAAAAATTATCCAATTTTAATCATTTTTTTGGTGTTTTCGTAATAAAAACTTGTACAAGCATAATAAAATACAAAGAAAATTATGGAAATATATATTGTGAACAAAAATTATAACAAAAACTGAAATCAAGGTCACATCGTCATTTTTGCAGTCCAGTACATCCTCAGTATCAGCAAAATAATTGTTATTGTCACTATTATCACTATCACTCAAAATTAGCATTATGCCAAATTGTGAGCGCACCACAATGTCACTCCCACTATCACTTTCTTCACAACTTGAAAAACGATCATTTTCACTCGAAATATTTTCGTATTCCGACATTATGGGTTAAAAATTTTCTTTTCCTGGATCCTTTTTATATTGTAATTACTAATAATATTATCATTTGAACTTTATGTAACATGTAGAAAGATAAAAAATTAGCGATGCGTGCGAGCGACCTCCCCTACCGTGCGCTAAACAGTAACTGATTTCGGTTAACAGTTAGTACGCACACAAGCGTGATGGCGCTCGTCGGCACTCAAACGGTTAAGCATAAAGAATATAGAAGTGTAAATGATCTTTGGCTATTTAAGCCCTAATGCAACTTTTTCTCTTTCAATAAAAATGTTCTCTTTGGTATTTTCTTCTAGAATACGCTTCATTTGCGTTAAAAATGCTTCCAGATATTATCTTGCATTAGTGCCTGCAAAACTTAATTCTCTACAACTTTCATGGAGTTTTATAGCTTTCAATTTTATGGAATCATCTTCTGATTCTGGTTTCCGATCAACAGTTCCAACACTTTTTCAATCTTTCAAAGTACTGCTTTCCATATAGGAAACTAGTTTGGTATACTGTAAAGTGCTTCATTGTATGTGGCTACGGATTTTGTCCTTATTTTGACAAATTGCATGCACTGGTAACCCATCAATCAAAACTATTTAGTCGATCCCACAGATTCATTTCTTATCCAAACAGTGCAGTATGTTATTTCTGGCCCTTTATGTCATTTCCTTTCACTTGATGTCATTTTTATTTATATTACTTTTATAACAAACGCTTTGCTTTGTGATAAAAGTAATGTAACTGGCGCTTCGTTTTGAAGCATTAAATTTTAGGCCTTGAAATAAAATGTGCGAGTGGGAGAGAAAGCAGTTTAATGTCAGACACTGGCAAGTATGCAAAAACGAAACGAGTAAAATAAAACTTTTATGACAAATTGTCAAACGTATAATCAAAACTATATAAACTAAACCTATGAAAATGAGTGTTTCCTGTATTCAGTCATAATATACAGCACTTAGCACATAGATTTTAAGTTAGTATAAAATCACTTACATATAAATAAAATAAATTCATTTAAACATGCACGAACATCTTGTTGGCAAAAACCTTCGTGAGATGATATATGTTTTGCATGCTTTGTCTTTTGATGCGAGATATGAATAAGAGTGTATGGAAACAATTTATAATAAATTGTTTCCATTTCAATATATTTATACAAGGTAAATTTATTAGAATTTTTCACAGTAGCATACACAGGCAAACCAGAGGAGTTTTATTATAATTAATTGTATTTAAATATAATTTGAGATTCCACTTCTTTAACCATTTTCGACTACTAAGGTGTAGGTCCTCCTCAGTTTATGTCATCTGTCTTAGTCTTGGGCACTTTCTACCCAATTCACTTCAGCTGTTTTTTTGATGTCGTCATACAAACATATCTGTTGTCTTCCTTGTGGCCATTTCTTTCCCTATGGTCTCCATTGTAACTCTGCCCTACACCACGAGCTTAGCTTGCGGGCGACATGACCAGCTCACTCCAATTTTAATTTACTTACCTGTTCTGTGACGTCGCTACTCTTGCTGTACTCTCTTCGCCTGTCGGTCTCTCAGTGTAAAGCCACTAGTATTCTCTATTGCTCCTTGTGCCACTTGAAGTTTATGGAGGATATTCTTTGTGAATACCCAGGTTTCTGCTCTGTATGAGAGCACTACAGTCTGGTAGGACACACTGGTCAAATATGGAAGCCTTCTGTTCAGCACTGATTTTCATGTAGAAGGTGAACTCGAGCTTGGAGTAGGCCACTCATGCTATTATAGTCTTACGTGTGCCTGTCAATTTCATTTGTTTGACTGTCCTTACCCATTACTATTTCCTGACCAAGATACACATACTTTTCTACTTTCGCGATGAGTACCGTTTACTCTGATGTCTGTTGTATTATTTGGTCTATTAGTAATGATCTTGGTTTTGTCAGGGTTCATTGTCAAACCAAATGGTTCAGAGGCATAGTTAAGTTCCCGCATCATGGTTTCGAGGTCTCTAAGGTTCTGTGGGAATAGTATGATGTAATCCGCAAACCTAAGGTAAGGCTTAGTCTTCCGCCTTCTATATTAATACCGCGCTTCTCCCACTGCAAAGTCTTAAAAATGACCCTCATGTGAAAATGAACAGCTTTGGGGAAAGGGTGTCTCCCTGTCTTACCCTTCCCTGAATCTTGACTTTGGTTTCTGATGGTAGATTTACTTTCACGGTTGCATTTAGATAGATATTTTGTATCAGGTTAGTGAAGCGATGATCAATACGGGCGTTTTGAAGAGACTGAATTACTGCCCAGGATTCAAGACTGTCAAAGACCTTGTATAATCTATGAATGCGAGTCACAGTGGCATTCGATATTCTGTGGTATGGAGAAAACTACAGAATGTTGAGATTACCCAAACTAAAACTAAGACCTACTTACAAACCATCATCGTAAATGCAAAAATAATTTTGGTAACAGAACATTTTTGGATTGAGTACGTACTGAATATTTCTGATTAGTCTATGATCTGACCTTCAGTAAGAGGAATGTCATGCTTTGTTATAACTAGTAATTGTTTATAATTTTCCAACCTAAACTTCTATAACAATAAAATACATATGTATATGTAGTATTAAGTTGGTTGCCGGAGAATATATGTGATTTAGGTAATGTGGTTCTTATAAGTTCTCACTCTGTGTTCATATAAGTACTCTTATGTCGTATGTGCTTTGGTTTCAAAGTGAAAGGAGATTGTATTGTATCAACATATTTCAAATTGTTATTAAAAGGTAGATGATGATATCCATCATTTTATTCCCTTTGGTTTTATTATATATATCCTATCATACACTCCAAATTTTGTATATTATATAAAAATTTCAATGCATTCAGGGTCTAGCGATGGCAAAGGAGATTGGAGCTGTTAAATACCTGGAATGCTCAGCTTTAACACAGAAGGGCCTGAAGACAGTATTTGACGAGGCGATCCGTGCGGTGCTCTGCCCTGTCCTCCAGGTCAAGCCCAAGCGGAAATGTGTGCTTTTGTAAATATTTAGAGGATTACGTTAATTATGTATGTTAAGCATTTTTAATGGTGAGTATTTTGGGTTTATTTTTATTTTTACATTACATGACATTTTTTTAACAAACAGAGAAGAAATGTAGATACAATATAGTTGAAGCATTTGTATCATATGATACATGGGAAAAATAATGAAAACCTGGGAAAAATTCCCATCTTTCTCTAAGAAACAAATGTTTATAAAGGACCTTAAAAAAAAGTATAAGCAACAGATAAAAGTAAATGTAAAAAAATTATTTATCCGAACAAAAATTTGTCTGATCGTTTAAATCGAAAATACAATCACTGCAGATTCAATAGAAAATACGATCACACATAATTTAAAAAAAATAGCGGCAAAAACATAGACATGAAGGCTGGATTGTGCAATACATATCATTCTACAGGTTCAAAAATAAGAGAGAGATAGCAATTGTTGACGACTATCGATATCTCATTCATCAACAGCCAGGGATGTACTGGAATTTGTTTAATATTTTGTGTCAGGCTACATCATAGAATAACGAATGAATAACATTTTAAATAGAAATACGAATGCTCTCTTGAAGGTCTTGGACAATAAAAAAGCAGAAATAATACCTAATAATACCTAATAAAAAAAATTTTTTTTCATGTGCAGTAACAAAAATTTTAAAAATAATATCTCTAAAACTATTAGTTAGGATGTTGATAGTTGTCAACAATTGTTATCTCTTTCTCATTTTTGAGCCTACAGAATGATGCGAATTGCGCAATACTTTTTTCATGTCTATGGGCAAAAATAACTACGCAACAAGCGAGTATATTACCATTTGATTTGTTATTTCATTCTCTTCTGTGGTATATACGATTGTTTAAGTTTATCTCTTTTTGAAACGATTATTTATGTTGAGTGGTACTTGTTGCTGTTAGCTAGTAGCACATCACTTAAATAGTGAGGAAGTTAAAATCCTTCTTTATGTATGTTTTTTTACCATTTTATAGAAATAAGGTGTACCCATAAATAATGACCAGATATAAGAATATTGATTTTTTTATGTTAAGGTCTATAGTACATACCACTATCCTCAGTAGGTAAGTCCAACAAGTGACTTAACAAAGTAAGCTTTTCGATAGTCGACATAATATAACATTTCTACTTTATCTAAAAAATAAGTAAACCTTTGTTGGCTATTTTATAATCTATATATACTCGGCTTTTATATATTGATTAAACCAGATTCTATAATTCTGTTTAATATACCATATATAATTTTCCTATCAGGCAATACTTGTCTACGTTTAATAATACTGAATCTCTGCTTAACTTTATAATTCAGAGATCTTATGCTGTTGTTATTAATTTTCAGATATGATGTGCGGAAGAGGGCACAAGCCAGCATGCATCGGCAGAGATTATCTGTGTTCTATTGTAAATTGAAACCAATGCATCGTACGGCCCATAACTGCATGTGTTGCAGCCCATCTATTACCATATATAACTAATCATATAGTTTGAATGGGACCTAAGCAAGAAATTGAAAACATAAAATATGTAATAATTATTAATAATATGTATAAATATTGTTACGTATGTGCGTTTTGTACGAGTGAAGTAAATTAAAATAAAGCAGTCGTGACTGCCGCTATGCAAGATCAGTATCGCTTCAAGACTTGATTACTAATGGTACGTTCTAAATTTTCATTGTATTGTATTGTGTATTAACAGTGGTAACTTTTAAATTGTTTATCACACATTTATTTATCGTGGATGTTCTTACGTTTTCATTAGAATGCCGAGAGTTTTATTCAGTATTTTGTTAGATCAGTGTACAAGTGTCCCTCGCTATGTAGCGCCTCGTAGGTTGCGTTTAGTTACGCTTTAATTGTTAAAGTAATTTCTGTTTAAAAAAATAACTGTATGAAAAATAAATTCACTAAAGTTTACACTTCTTTAAAGAAGGCACAAAATGTTTTCAAATACTCTCCAATGTGAATACTTACTATGTAAGGATCTTACCTACTTTGGTGATTGGTTAAAAATGTCAGTGCACATCGTGTCATTTTAACACTTCTTACTCTCGTACATATTTTATGTAAAGTTGTATATGCTGTAATTACGTACATATACACACACACACACACACTGTATACATATATCCATATAGTACGTTACTAAAAGAATTTTATACGTATAACAATAAGAATGAACTTTGACTCATACAGTTTAACTCATACAGTGTCTAAAGAAATTAAACATAGAAATAAAATATTACGGATGCTCTAGAAGTAAATATGTAAAACTCTACAGTTGTATACATTTCAATCGCAATCAACATATAGCGCCATCTTACGGCATGTATGGAGTATTTTCTGTGTTGAATGATAGTTTGTTAATATTTTTATTTGAGATTTTATTATTTCTTTAATAATTCGCCAACAGATGGGATTATGGTCATAGAATCAATAAAAAATGCCTATTTAGTTGTTTAATTTTTTTTTAAATCATTTTTTATGGAATATTATATGTGAATAATATTCTCAAAAATGTTTATTTACAAGTTTTAGTTGCTTTATGTGTCCTACCATTAGGTGAACAGAACTTGGATACTTTTACATAAAAATGATATAAAAACTGTGAAAACAATATTTAGCTAGGTAAATTCGTGCAGAACTAGCGTGTGGTTGCCAGCTTTAGGCTTTTGCTCAATGAGTATGCATTATAATTTGATGTAATAAAATTTTCTTTAATAGAAAGGTACTTTTAATCTGTATTTATTCATCTTTCATATCTGTTTTTACATCAGACTCACACAAAGATTATTATGACAGATTTAAAATATTGTAGAAGTTATTTTTTATCTATTATGTGTTATATGGAAAGGTTTTCTTGATTCATGGAGCTATTCTATCATGACATAAAATGGCACCATTATAAGAAAATATATGATTTTAACAATTTTCTTATTTCACAAATTAATTAAAAAAAATTGTAAAACTCTGTTCATATCGAGGGTACAGCAACCGCATTAATAGAGGGATGTCTGCAAATGAAATATATTTTTATTAATGTACGAACATTTAAGTTGTAAGAATGTAAATTAATTGGAAACTGTAGGTACTAAGTAAAAAGTTGTTAGTGTGATTCTAATAGAGCTTGAAATTTTGTATTAGCATTTGTCAATTTCGAAATGTCAGCCTAGTAAATTATATAATTTTACAATTATAACATAGTCGATACATAATGAAGTTTTGTTTTGGATTCTTAATATGACTAATTGTAATTGTATGTCTATCAAAAATTTATTTTGGTAAAAAATAAAATTCAATGAACAATCTTATTGTGCAACTTCGCTCTGTGTATGATTTTACTTTTGTGGCCCCTGTTTGTTAAATTTTGTTATGGTTTCATACGTTGTCAGGTTTTGTAGAAAATTGTTAGATAATTGTTTTAAAAGATTAAAGCATTATTATATGTTTAGAGATCAATTATGTTGTATTTAATTTTACTTTGTTAATCTTCTTTGTTCATATAAAATGAATTTTTTTAATGTTATCCCTAAAACCGGGTCTCCTGCGACCATATTTTTATTAGAAATGAGCCCTAACATCTTTTTGTAACAAAATAGGGCGTGGCCAAAATGTTTTGTCGAATAAAAACAAGCAAACATGTTATCCAAGTCGAATGGATAACATCCCCTGTTCGCCTGCAGAAGGGAATGTTTATACCGCTGTTGCTTTCAAATATTGCACACGTCACTCTCTCGCTTCTATTTACAATGTCAGTCAGAGAAATATTAAAATTTGTCTATGGTGTTTTGAAGATAATTTGAATTGGAATAAAGATAATACATTGTTGTTTATTTATCTGATCGGCTTCTTTATCTTGTATGAAAAATAACTTCAAAAATTCAAGTACGTCTTTCTCGTGTGAATTCATTTTAACTCAAATGAAAAATTATCTAACATTGAGCGTTGTCTTTTCGTTTATAACACAGGAAATGGTTATGTTTAGCTAACATGTTCACTAAATGTGTTTTATTAGATTTTTGGCTCAGGAGACCTGCGCTAATAATAACATTGTTTAAATCTTTAAACTATGACAGTAGGTGTCACTGTGATGTCAATTTTTTTTACAAATGCTTTCTCACAGTTTTTATCTTAACAGAGAAATCATTAATATATCATAAAACAATACTTATTTAACTTTCAATCAAATGTTATTATTTACATAAATATTTGCATAATCAAATTGATTGATGTTAACTTTGTTAAGTGAGGGACACATGTGACATTCGTTGTATACTTACTAACAAATTTATAACCTGCATCAAAATTCATTTAATCTAAAATTTGTGTATCTTATTTTTAGTTGTTAAGGTAAAAGAAAATTGTAATTTTGGAAAGTAATGTTGTCATAGCGATAGAAAAATGTCAACAGGTAGACACAATGTATGTATGGGCTTGGCAAATTAAATAATATTGTTACTATTAGATATTTGTTTAAGAGGAAATTTATTTTTATTAAATTTTTTTTTTGTATTACATTATTTTTTTCTTGGTTTGCCTGTAAGGAATGCATATATATATTTCATAGTGACGAGACATATCTGTTTTTAATGTTTCATAAAGTTGAGGCGATAATATGTAAAATGAAAAAAAAAACAAATTATTACCAGTTAATGAAAGTGAAATACCGCACAATTAATTTTTATATATTTATATATTGTAATGTATTTCTAATAAGTGCTATACATATTATGATATATACTTATGTATTTTAAATATATGTATTATAATATACATAATAATTTGTTAGTTCATGACTAGTTGAATGTTTTAGAAAAACATTATTTTTGTTTAAATTTCTCTGTTAAATCTTGATTTATATTATTTCTTTGGTAGCATAGTAAATTGTCATTTTTGATGAATAGAATATTTACCTAGATTTCATTGATGTATTTGACAGACAAACATTTGAGAATTAAGTTTTATTGTTAAAAATAGATACGGCCTACGCTTATCAGCACGGTAATTAAGTCCATTCAATATTTTAGGTACTATTGCTTTAACTTTATATGATTATGATATTCATATTAAAGAAACTTCCAAGTTCATTTAGCTACTTTAACATAATGAGGGTTTCTATGATATGTAATGACATCAAACACAACCACTAAAATTCAATGTGGAAATTTCGTTATTAAGAAAAATGTTTAAAACTATGAACATCTTGTGGTGTGGCATAAGCAATTTATAGTTAGTGTAAACTTATAGTTAGCAACTAAAATTAAACTTATTGTTGCTTATTACCTTTATAGTCTAAACAGCTACAATAATAGTTACAACTTTGTAACGAATATGATCAATATTGTACAAAATAATACTATAATCAATAGAATGTCCATGTCGCAGTGTAAAGTTGTAAACTATGATATTAAATTTTGATATAGTCACACACACAGCACTATAAATATGGTTTTTTATGTGGCCATTCAATTGTTTATTTCAATTATTTGTTTATTTATAAAAGTTAAAAATATATTCTCCATAAAATGAAACAATAAATGTTATTGTTTCTCATATGTGTGTGTAATTAAACTTGAAAAAAAATACATTGACCAGACTTGAAAAAAAAAACATTGACAGGGCTCCACCTAGTGAGCATAAAATTGGAAACTCTCTTTCAGAATTCTGTTGCTATATCTTGCTTATTTGCCCGAATATTAGAAATATGAACCACACATTAAAGAAACAATTTTCCAATTTTTTTCTAATTAAAATTTCACAAGTATGAAACTGTTGGGTCTTAAAGCCCATTTGTATAGAGTAGTATTCACCTAAAACGGTTTTGAGTCTATAAAGTTGATGGCGATTTAGGACAGACCGAAAGATGTAGCCCATGTCCTCTGCCACTCGGAAGTCATACCAAATTTTGTCTGAAATTTGTCAAAATAACTTTTGAAATTATGATACACATAAAAATGTTGAAAACTTGTCTACATCTTACTTTAGTAACTACCTAGTCACGAGCTAACAAATGTCAATCTCTAGCAGTAAGATTTTATCTTGTATTGTTCAGATGCAAATATTTTGAAGGATCGGCTTGCATTGAGCGTGTGCAAAGTGTAAATAATTATTATAAGTAAATGTAAAAGTGATCACGAGTTTTTAATTACTGTAATAGTTATTATTCCATTTGTTTTCATTTTATGTGTCTATATCCGGATGCGGAAAGGCTCGGGAAAGGGATATAAGTGTCACTTATAAAATAAACACCAGTTGTACTGTGTATCGATTGATTTTATAGCGGGTGATGTATTGAGATTTTGTTGGGGAATTATCATTATAAATTTCAGTGTTGGGTTGACATATAAAATGTTATTGATTACATACATACATACCATGTTACATCCAGCATTAATAAAAGTTATTTAGAAGAATTAGTATTTAATTTCTCCTAAGATTTTAAAAAAAAATCATCTCAATAATGGTTTGCAGCAGTGGTGTGCTGTTTGTATATACTTGAATGGATTATGATACAATAATTGACAGATCAGTATTTCTACAATTATAATTCCAAGATAAGGGATTGAAGAGTGTTTTCAAATTGGACCTACGATTTGTCCGGTTACTAACTGAATAGCGCCTGCTTTAAGAATACTGAAATGGGAATATAGAAATTTTGTAAAAATCAATATAAAGAGCCCAATGCGTGAACTTTTATGGAAATTTATGTGTATTAAACATACAATTTTTTTCAGAAATTACAAATTAATTATGTTTGAAATTCTGCAAATTTTTGATGAATTCAGTCAACATACTCACGTACATGGTGGCTCTATTTTGAAGAGTGATTAAAGGTACGTCTTTAGCACTGTGAAATATTATATATTATACCGTGAAATATGATATTCTATAGAACAACGAATGGATTAATTAATTTCCTATTGCAGACGCTGATGAAGAAAATTCCAAATAGGTTTTGTTTATTCTAAATTTGATAGTGCACCACTGAGTGATGACCATTTTAGAAATTGGTTATTTAATTGACATAGTATTTCTAATTTTACGTATAACTTCTTTTTGAACTTTGAAGTATTCATTTCTGATCCTTATTAAAGATAATAACGTATGTGACATTCAAAATTGCCGCTACAAATAAATAAAAAATAATATCAATAGAATGGGTAAGGGAGAATGAGGTAAATTTTGTTTTACTCTTTTGCAATATGAAGATAATTTTGTGAGATATGGCAATGAATGATTGTGTTGAATTTCCTTTTTGCTTCGCTAATAGAGGAAGATATATTTTATGCAGTGCCGTAACTAGCCCAACTTACATCAAGTACTATTCATTACCCCTGATGATCAAGGGAGGTACCTTGATCATTTCTGCGCTACTTTACATCTGTTCCTGTACCATGGCACCACTCTCAGTGTTGTACTGATTTTACCTGTATTTTCCGTAGATGAGTTGGGAGAATCGCAAAATATTGACAAGGGCATACAGCTACACAACCAGTCATATTTGCTCAAAAATAGAGAAATTGTATATAAAATATCACTTTAAACAGGCAAATTGCCAACTAAAGTAAAATTTTGGCAAATCCTTTGTTTAATGTGGTATTTTAGTCATTTTCTAGATTTTTGGGTAGTCACTGTCTGCATGGATTGCACGTTTCCAATATGAAATTCTTAAACATTTGTAGGTTTCCCATTTAATTGCCTTTATGGTGTTAAATTTACTAAGCTTATAAGTATTTCAGCGTAGGTTTGTTTGCTGTAATTCTGAAATGCAAATGCTTTGTATGTTTTGTAATATTCATTATATTTTAAAATATTTTGATATTTCTGAGTTTTAAAAAAAATGGTTCTATATATATCTATATATATATGTATCGTTGTATTGCTACATTACTCTTAAATACTCATGGAGTACAAATTGATAGGCGCCATTCAAGGCTGTGGTGCAGTGTTGCTAATGATAGTGTACAACAGATTAAGCAGTTCGGCCAGTTTGTCCAACTATTGCTAAGTGATATAGAATATTAGAAATTATAAGTATCTCGTATTATGCAACAGAATTGGTTTCATTTGCTCCGAACAGAGCTTTAGAGATCGTAAATATAGAAAAAGCAATATGAACTTTGTTGTTGACTTACACTTTTAACATTTCCATTAGTTAAAATAATTAATTTGACATTTAAATAAATGGTGTTGTCAGTTAATTGAGATCATGCCGTTGGTGATCCTGTGTAAAATTTTAATGACGAAATTATGTTTTTTTAGCTTAGCAATTACAACATTTAATTTGCCAAATGTTTGGTATAGATTTTAAGTTGAAAATCACAGAATTTATTTTAATTTGATTAACAGCAGCTTCAATATATTTTTTCAATTACCGATTGATTACGGGTGGATTGAGATTGTTTGGTGTTATTGGGATATTTGGAGAAAACGGTGTTGTAATTGACGTTGTTGATTTATTATAATAATATACTCCTAATATTGTAAATATTGCATAAAATTTTCCATAAAATCTGCTTTTAATACAAATTTTTATACACTTACATTATTCATGACGATGTATTAATATTAATGTTTAGTGGGATTGCATTTTGGGCCATTGCAGCCCGATAATATTGATTACAGTCCTTGATTAAATGTTAAAAATAAACAATAACGTATAATTAAGTGTATTGATAATAGATTAGTGTATACATTACTGTGTTTATGTTGAAGAGGATACAATACCCGTCATCAAAGTGCATAAACTGTATGTTGTCTTAATCTGTGCTAAATAATAATGAAATATGCTATGAGTAATTCTTCCAAATATTGTAAAGCCTCTGAATAATTCGAAATATATTTATATTAACTGTTCAAAGAATGTTTTATTTATTAAAAATATTTGCAATTTGCGGTTCCATTTAATACTAGGGCATTTACATATCTTCGATAGTTTAAATTGGTATAAGGGACTAAGATACAAAAATGAATTACATACACATATATAGCTATAATGAACTTTCCGAGTTCTATCGAATAGTGTACTTAAACTTAAAAAGTAGAGTGAGTAACAGCTTTTTTTGGAATATTGAAACTAAATATACAATTCAATAAAGCTTGAAAAGCTAATTATGTCTATGTAAACGACTCATTTTCTCCCTTTTACCAATCGAAATCTATCTAGTCTATATTCTAGTTATTTTTTCTCAAAAAATTTTCATTTATTCATCAATATCTGTTTTGTCGCCTTCAAAGTAATCTCCCTCAGATACCATACATTTGTGCCAGAGCTTTTTCCAATCTTCAAAGCATTTCAAGCTCTTCCAGCGATGCGGTCTTAATCTCTTCAATTGTGGCAAAACGTCATCCTTTCATGGGTCTTTTAGTATTGGAAACAAAAAAAGTCACAAGGGGCCAAATCTGGTAGATATGGTGGCTGGGGCATGATTACAGTGTGGTTGTTGGCCAAAAGGTTACGAACCAGCAATGACGAGTAAGCTAGCGCATTATCGTGGTGCAATATCCATGACAGGTTTTTCCACAATTCTGAGTGTTTGTATTGCTTCACACAAACGGCGCATGGCTTAAAGATAATATTCCTTATGAACCATACAAGCTTTTGGCAAGAACTCACGATGCACTATGCCAATGTGTCCAGGGCATCGTCATTAACATCTTCTCGGCCTTCTGTGAAGAGGTTGTGCCACTTATAAATATTTGTTTTGGTTCAAAGTAGACTCGCCAAAGGCCACAGTTAACATTTTAGGTGCGTCGGAGAACTTAATTTTATTTTTCACACAAAATTGAATATAGATTAAGAAAAAAGAATAAATTTTTTTCTATAGCAAAAAATCGCCAAGCACAATAAAACACGTCTAACCTTTATATCTGTCAAAAAAGAATTAAAAAGGCAAAATGGTTAATAATGTCAACATCCAACGTATCTTAGGAACATGTGTACTACATAACAAAAAAATTCGAAAATCCAATCTTTTTAAACAGAGCTTGTACAATAATTAGTGTATAGAAGTAAGGATTTATTTATTTTCTAATAATCTCAATGTATAACTTAGACTGTAAATAAAAACGTGAGAAATATATGTATTCAAGAAATATTCAAAGAACATTTAAGCTAATGGATATATTTACTAATTACGAAAATATAATATTTTTTTCCATTACTCTAAAATATAGACCAAAACTGTAAAATTGGTAAAAAAAAATTTAAATTCATTAATAGATGTTAGAAGTCTAGAATTTTCAAATTTACGAACTTTACTGTGGCCGTCAACTAGTCTGTGACATCACGTTTCTACATCACCACACGCCTGACTGTTGTTCGCCTTGGCTGATTTGTTGTTATGATTGACATTCATTTTTGGCCTTATTTTGTTGTTTTCTCGTTTTTATATTAAAATGGAAGAAGGATTTTTATAAGGACGAAATCGTAATTTACCTAGAATTAATATATACAAAGTAATGGAATGTTTTTTTTCAAATTCGTCTTATGTAAGTACCGAAATAAAAGTAATAAAACTTTTTAAATAAGTGTTATGCGTATATCATATTAGGGAAAATGTAATCAGACATAAATATATTATAAAACTCATGTATTAGTCTTTAAAAGATTTTTATTGATTTGATATTTTTACTATGGTCAAAACAATAAGTGCAAGCTATACTTGCACAATTAGTATTTCGTACCATCAGCTTCCCACTTAATGGTAATGCACTCTGACTATGTGCTTAAAAGGTGCCCATCTACCGTGTTATCCGCCTTTGACCGCATCAATCCCATAAGTGTGTGGCTATGTGCAGCACTTTGTCGAAGCCAAATTAAACATTTTGAAAGACATGCAAGGACAAGAGGTGTTCCTTAGATAGTGAGAAATATTTTTTTGATAAACTTTTTTCCAAAAACCAATGGTTCGGCAGTTATAAGGAATTAAACAATTACATGGTTTATAACAATTGATCGTCCTAGAATTTTTCTATCTTGATAATTTTCTTTCAATCTTAACCTAATACTCAATGTCCGTGAATTTTTTCAAGGGTGGGGAATAGCAATTTTTAAGTGTTTCTGCTGAAAAATGTTTAAATAAATTCATACAAAAAATACTTAATATACATATATTGTTGAATTCATGCTTTTATAAATTTTTTATTTGGCACTGCACAATAACCTTGAAAGAAATGTTTTTTATTTCCCGATTTACTCCTGAAATTAACCTCCAAAACCAAATTTTAATATTTTATGTCTATAATTAGTTCCTCTGTGTTTAATTTAATTCCGTGCTAAGTAGGTAGCCGAAGACTGCTTTTTAGATCAGCCATATCTAATATTATATGGTACACCAATTCCATTTATGCCAACAGTTAAAGACATCTTAGCTGGCAACCTCAAGTAAATTATTTTAGTCGTCATATCTTCAGCAGAATGCATATCTTCCTCAAGCATCTTCATAATTTTCTAGACGCTCAAACCAAAACTCACCTCTGTCAAACACTTTTATTGCCACTGCTTGACTACGGAGATGTATTCTACCCAGACCTTGTATATCACCTTAAAAATTAGAACGCCTTCAAAATTTGTGCATTCTCTGATTTTTTGTTGCAAAGAATATGATCAATTTTTTTCTTTCTATTCAGAAGAAGTCTGCAGTCAGCGCAATCTACACATTCTTACACTTCTTTACAATATTTTGAACAATCCAACTTATCTTAGGAGCAGATTTAATTAATTTTTTCGAAACATATAAGCCCCTTTTATGAAAAGTCTCTGTCCAAGCTATAAGACTTTGGAATCGACTGGATCCGGATACAAGGAACTCGCCCTCTATAAATCTGGTTTTTGTCAGTGGAGGAAATTAAATCGAAGGGTATAAAAGCATGAATAATCGCATGAACAACTAACAAACTTAGAAAAATGGAAAACGTCGGCTATGGGATTGAAACTTAATAAAACCATTGATAAAGATAACGATGAAACTAAGAAATGGAGAAAGATTTTACATCGCCTTTTAGACATAACACTATTTTCGGCCCAACAAAATCTTGTTTTCCGAGGCTATCGTGAAGGTATTTCTTCTGAAACCAAGGAAATTTTCTAGAATTGGTACAACTGTTAACGAAATATGATCCAGTGTTGAAAGAGCATTATTTAAAACTTGAAAAGTCCGCTGGTGCGTCAAAGAGAGTACTTTCTTAATTGTCAAAAGGGATACAAAATTAATTTAGTCTGTTTCGGTGAAGACGTAAACCAAAAAATTATTGCAGATATTAAAAAGGCTAAATATTACGGAATCACTTTTGACAGCACTCCTGACGAAAGTTAAACAGACCAAATGAGTCAAATTATTAGATTAATTTATATAAAAAATTACATTGAGGAAGAACGAGAATCTCTCTTGGGTTTTTTTTTATGTCTGGAAACACTGCTGAAGATATGTCAAAAGACATTCAGCAACAGCTGGGAAAAGATGGACTGGATATTTTGCGTTGTGCAGGGCTCAAGGTTGTTACGATGCCGCATCAATGTCAGGTGTCTATGGAGGGGTACAAAGAAAAATCCAAGAAGTCATATCATTTCTTGAATCTTTGCAGAGTCCAGGCATTTTCATGTGTTCCTTCTAGTGATACATGTTTTGGAACAGTAGAGAAATTATATTCATTCTTTTCATCATCTACACAGAGATGGCATTGACTTAAAGAGAAAACTGGATAACATTTAAAATGTTTATCTGATACTCGTTGGAGCACTCATTACAAGCCGGTAAAAGTCGTAAAAGAAAACGTAGAGACCATTGTGAATGTTTCAGAAAATTTTTAAGATCCATCAAAAGCAAATTTTGATGCAAGATCAGGAGCAAACTTGCTCCTGCCGACTATTTGTGATTTTACCTTTTTGACTTATATACAATTTTGGCTCTCGATACTGAAGGCAGTTAATTTAGTTCAACAATATTTACAGTCTCCAAAAATGACTCTGGAGATAGGACTCGCCAAACTAAAAGTCCTGAATGAGTATATAGTGACCGAACGAACCACGATTGTAGACAATGCTGTAACTATTGGCACTAAAAAATGTAATGATATGGATATTAACATCGAGAGACGAGAAAGAAGGAAGGTAAAAGGAACAATGCCGGGTGAACCAGCTAATTGATAATGGATTATCGATTCAAGAAGAAATACGTCAGTCAATGTTTGAATGCATAAATAGATTTATATAACGATACATGGCCATGAAACAAATCAAAAATATTTTCTAAATGATTAAAACAATGTTTATGCGAGAAGCTTCAGATGATGCTATGGTTGTAGTACTGGACAATCTAGTACAAATTTACGATGAATTTGATAAGGAGCAGGTTTTCCAAGAAATAAAAAGGTACCACAGGCATGTAAGTACCACCGATATGTGTGCGACATTACTTCCAAATGGACAGCCTGCGAAATCCTTCAATTTATAAAAAAATGGGACTTTAGTGAATCGTTACCCTTTATATCATTTATATTTAAATACTACTTGACCATTTGCATCTCGGTTGCATCGTACGAGAGAAGTTTTACCAAACTTAAATTAACTAAAAATTACCTACGATCCACATTGAATCAAGAGTGACAATCTCGTGACAGTCGTCCATCTGTCCGTACTTTCAATTGAAAGCAAAGTTTCAAAACAAATTGAATTTTAGTGAAGTTATTGAGGAGTTCATTTATACTTACAGAAAATAAAAACTACCTATTACTTTATTTTTACTAATTGTTTTTTGGTAATCCTTATTACTTGTTTTTTGCTAATTCGTATTTTACTTTCCTCTTCCATATCCATATTCTATACATGTTTACGTAAGTCGAATTTAAATTTCACATGCAAGATTTGAACTAAATAAACAAACACACTTGTGCATACAAATGGGAACTAAATAAAAAGCTAGTAAAATTACATCAAGTTCTTAGACTGAGGGCCTTATTCAACTTTGCCGCCCCGAGCCTCTGACAGGCCAGGCGTAGTCCGCCACTGACAATCTGAGTATTGGAAGATTATTGGAAGAATTTACAGCTACCTCTGCTTGCAACATTTGAGAGATTTCATTTGATATTTAAATGATTAAATTGCTGGCAGTTAAACAGATTCATACGATAACAGTTACGGCCTCTACTATTGGAAATATAATAGGGAGCAAGTGTCGCAAATCGCCTGTCTCAAATGTTTCTATAAAATTTATATTTTTTGTCATATTCATTCTTTTAAGTCATATTAAAGAAATAATTTTTTTGTTTCACTAGTTATTAGCGTATTTAAAATTTATTATGAAAGAATTCTTTTCAAATTTACTCTGATTTAATATTTTTCTCCACTTAACATGAATATATTGCTCTGGAAGCAATAAATGTTCTACGCTAGAAAGCATAAGTAATCAATCAAGACTGGAGCATACCACACTCTTCGTATTTGCAGCACACTGTGTCTGCAGCATGTAGCGATATATCAAATGCCACACCAGCTGGATGATGCGCTACGCTGTGCTACAATGCTTTGTGCTGCATACTCAATACTTTGCATGGCGGCCAGTTGCAAACATATCAGAGGATAATATATTTAACATTTCTGACAAAGGACGGTTGGAAAGCAGCTCATCAACGAAGAACTGTTGCTTCTAACAACTAGAGAATCTTACAAAAGGAAAAAAGATCATGTCGTATATCACAACGTAAATAAAGAATAAGAGACTCTCACAATTGCAGAATTTTTGTTTGTCTGAATGTTTCAGAAAACTGAGCATTAATATACTTAGTTTTTTTTAAAGAAATATAAGCAATTTATGAAATAGTTTGGAAGGAACCTACACTTTGTTTCACAAGAATCGGATAAACAGAAGCTAAGATATAATATGATTGAGAAATTAGAATAATTTGTACTAAATGCAAGTCACTTCAATGTCTTTAATCACCACTTCGCTCACTCCAATTTAAAAGGTGCCAGCTCTCCCTTCTTACCTCGTACAGTGCTTATCTGCTGCCGGAATATGACGTATTCGCTCATTTTTATCACCAGCTTATAATATGTAGAATTCTTTGATTATTTGTAGGATAGGATGTTGATAGTTCTATTTAATTATTCATGGTTGGTTTTACTTGGTACATCACTGTATTTTTAATCATTGCATGCTAATAACATTTAAAACATTTTTATCCTCATTATTGATTTTTTGAAATTATGTTTGTTTATCCTCCGAGTACTATATTAGAATAACCATATTATATTAGAGGCTATACCCTATTATATCAGTTTACGATCGTCTTCAGTTAATAACTGAGTTTTTCATATCGTTTTCATCTGAGTTTCTACGCTTTTTGTATTGAATCTGTTAACAAGTTTTATAATTTTTAAAAATTCTTCTAATCCACTAAATCATATTGCAATTTTTTCCCAAAAATTTATTTTAGATCATTTATCTATATTTTGCAATGATAATAAATAAATTGCAAGGGTGAATTTTGGCCAAAGCAGTTGTGGATCGGATAACTTTATGTTTTTCTCGTGTTAAATTTTAGTTCATGTTATTCTCATGTAAACTTCACATAACTGCCGACATAGTTTATGAAAAAGTACTTTTATAATTTGAAAATTTTCAGTAAGTCTAATTTTATGACAGTAATTCTAAAATTTTAATTCAATATAAATGTTAATACTGAAATTCACAAGAGCATAGCCAATGGATAATGGCTTTGAGCAGCGAAGAGTTAACACTAAAGAAGGTTTTGAAAAAAGTCTGGAACTACAAAATAGATTTTAAAATTTCACTCGCAATACAATAAATAGACGATACCGTAAGTGACAAAAAGAAGACATGGCTACGCATCCTAAAAACTATTGTTAAGATAACTACGATGAACTATCGAAAATGCAGTTTCCTTAATTCATGAATTACATTCCAAGACCAAAATCCATGGAAGCGAAGCCACAGACAGTGTTTTGGTTAATTGTTGTAGCAAGAATTATATTTTGGTTTCTTTTTTAAATATAAGAGGAGAATAATTTTTTTATTGCAGAAAAATATTTCTACTTTATGAGATACAACACAATGTTAATTATTTTAAATCCCTTTTTTTTCTAAATTTTAAAAAAATTTTTGAAAATTATTAATGCTTATTTTATAATCTCTATAAAATATTACAACCTCTTATTTTGTATTAAAGAACTCGAACTCACAGACACCGTTTCATACCAATTTGACAATAGGTATATTCCATGCAGTAAATTTTACCTAATCGGCTGGTTCTTCTTAGGCAATATTGTCATCTAAGTTATGGTTCAATTATTTATTACGCTACAGGGTTACAATTAATACTTAGTAGTGGCTGTAGTAATTTTAGGAAATATTACTTTAATTTCATGGAAACAAAAATTTTGTAAATGTAGAATGTAAGGAAACTATATACCCATATAACTCAAAATAGAAGATGAGATTTTCGACAAGTACACACGGCTTTATGAGTGCTTCACCCATTTATTTTTATTCATATAAATTTTAGCATATCCAATAAAAGCATTTTTTTAAATATCTGAAAACACATTCATTTTCAAAAAAGTTCCAAGAACATATTTCTACTTTAAAATGTGGACACAAATTAACTTTCTACGGTTATAAGACATCATACTTAAATATATGATCTGTGGAAATAATTAAGATTACAATTATATGAGTAATTTTTAAGTTAGGCCGTAGATATTGTTGCTTCAAACAATTTTTCAAAATTTCAAGCTTACCTATATAAAAATAACCGATTTATTATCTTAAAAAAATTCTTGACAATATTTTTATGATAAAAAACCTTGAGCATGTTAAAGAAAATGTAAAATCATTATTTTGATTTGTGGTCTCAAATAAAAAGTTAACCAAGGCCAATCCGACAGTCTCAGAATTATTCCACTAGTTTTTAAATTATCTGTCATGGATATTAACAGATAACCCCATGAACTGACCGTACTAATACTGTTAGATAACATGATTCATTGACAATAATTTAGTTCTTGTAAAGATCCCCTGTAAATATTAATGAGTATATGACATTCATGTCTTAAAGTAACTGAATTTATCCACAGCATTTTTTTTTGGAATTGAATATCATGGAGTATAGTATAGTGAAATTGGTACAATATCTGATAATTTTTCCACAAATTGTTCATGGTAATTTGTCTGTAAAAGTATATGTTGAATTATATTCAGTTTACTCATAGTTTAAAATATTATTTCATTATTTCAAGTCATTCTTGAAAACGGCGTTGTGTTTATAACATGAATTATTACTTAATTTTGCAAAAATTAGGCAATTATTGTGGATTAATTGTATACTTTAACCTATGTTATCAATATATATATATATATATATATATATATATATATATATATATATATATATATATATATATATATATATATATATATATATATATATATGTATATATATGTATATATACATGTATTCATTTGGTGGGCTTATTGCCACACGAGCAATCCCTTTGAGTTATCGACAGTAGTTAAATTGAAAATTTAGTTATGTGAAAACTAACTAAACACATAAATAAAAAGAAAAAGTTTTATTTTTGTTATTGTTAATGAAATGGGGCAAAGTGAGATTAAGGAGTAGTAGGGACAAGAGCATCAATCAGAGTCTAACCCCAGCTTGTATGGAGGATTTTTCACAGAATGTGCTTGTATGTTTGAGAAATATAAACCTTAAAATACTATAATAGCTAAAAGAGCCGCCTTGACCAGTTCCATTATTATTCGGCCAGTGTCTTATATTAACATTTATAGTCATTGAATCTCTAAATATATGGCAAAAGGTGTCAATAGTGTTTTGTTTGACTTATACTTAGGTAAGTTTTGATGAAGGAGAAAAAGAATTATGTGTGTAACTTAGTGCCTCTTGTCAGTGTCAGTGTAATATTTCGATAACTTACATCTTTGTTGATCTTTTGATTCACTTCGTTTTTGTATGAAACAGAATTACGTAAAAAAACTTTTTAAAGTACTAATATTTGTAGGGTAAAAGGAATCTCTATGATTTAATTCAAATACTACACTATGATATTTTTGTTATTTTCTTATGTGAAATTTCTACATTTTATGAATTAAAAAAAAATTACAAAATATCTCATTGAGACTGAACAGTGAAAATAAAACATACTAAAATTTACCATAATTATAACGTAAATTTGAATAGGTGAATCTAACTCATGGAAGCAGACTATAAGTTTACTTGCATTGTAACAAAAGGTTATAAAAACAATAACTGTTTTTCTACTTTATCATTTTTATTCAATGATTCTTTGTAGTCCTTACATCTACCGCCAATTGTTTTAATTATTATTTTATCTGTCATTTTCGATATATACCATTTACTGCGCTTCCATAAATATATCCTGTCAAATTTATGTCTATTTGCTAGTTCTGATTCCCACTCGCATAATCTTGTGTAGTATTTAAAATTGGATAGCCGATTAGAAGGTATGATTTGTTAGTCTTTTTTGTATTAGCATTTCAAAGGATAAAACGATTAGTATTCTCGAAATAGTTATAGCTAAAGCTTATAGTGAAACTTAAAGATTAAGGTAAGAATTAGTGAACATTTAACTAATTTTAAATAAAAATGTTAACATTGGTAAAGATGTGTTGAACAAATTCATTTAATTGATTCTTAATTCTTTTTTGCGTTCTTCCTATTCATGTTTTCTCCTGAATTTTTATTAATATATAGTATTCATGCAATATAACAAATAATATTAACACCATAATGACAGCAATTTAGGAAGAATTAATAGATGCAAAACCGCAATACAAAATATCAATGAACTACTGCAAAAGTAAAATATATTTTTAGATTTCAAGAAGTGTCGACTTCCCATAAAAAAACAATTTTATTGGATTTATTTTATAATGTTTAATTTCTGTCATTACTCATTTTCGGTTTACATAACATATTTCAAATTGTAAGTTAAATTTTTATAAACATTTAGTGAAATAGACTCAGAGTTGTCTATCTTATGAAGAAGTGCCCTCCCATAAAACTTTGGGTTGTCAGTTATTGTCAAACTTGATAAAATGATGAAGAGGTATGATTATGCTATATTTATCACATCCACTACCGTATATAATGCACTACTTAATCTATGTACCTCATTTAGGACAAGATAAAATGTTAATTGCAGATAACATTGACAATATTTTGATACCGTTAATGTCAATACCAATTTTGGGTTACAATAGGCTATTTGACAACATCGAAAATATACCACAATTCGTGATCATCCTATTAGATTATAACGTAAATAAGCGTATTACTTTCAATTTTCGGAAGAATAAGTTCATATTTTATAAAAAAAAACGAAGAAATCACAATATTTTTTGAAATTCAATCAGCGTCGCAAATGCCCTGTTATTGGTTAAAAGTCAGATGACGTCACAAGCAAGCCTTTCATATTTAACTAATTTAGCACGCCATACAACGTACTCAAACACATATTTAATCATTAATGTACATATCAGCACTATAATATTATTCGAAACTTAAATCATAAATAAATAGACTTTATTGTTTTCTGAATAAGGCTACTTCACAACATCAAAAATATACTACAATTTCTTTTAGATTTTAATATAAATAAGCGTATTTTTCTTAAAAGTATGTTTATATTTTGTCAGAAAAACACGTACAGAAATCACAATATTTTTTTAAATTCAATCAACGTTGCAAACGCCTTATTAGTTAAAAGTTAGATGACGTCGCACTCATGTAAACAGATCGATTATAATTCGTAAACTTTGTTTTGTTTCTGGTACTATCTAAATTTTAAGTCTTTAGTGACATATTTTTCTTAAAGTTTCCCTATCCTTTTTTTTGTTTCCACTGGTTTATACATTGTCAAAATGAAAAGAAATTTCGTGGAAGCTGATAACAGAAACCTACCTAAAATAGACGCGTTTATTGTTGCACGTTTCTTTAAAAACAACGCGGAAGTCACAAATGTAAAAACAGCAATGTGACTATCTTTTATAAATGATTTGTCTACAGAAATAACTAAAATATATTTAGAAAATGTTTATAAAATCTCATTTTAGATCATAATGAAAGCAAAGGGTTTTTGCATTTAATGCTTAGACAATATGTTGTCTAAGCATTTCTGTGATGTTTATTACATAATTAAATGCAAAAACCCTTTGCTTTCACAGGTCTTCAAGGGAATCGTACGGGGATGATGCGATTGGCTACGTTCAGCTGCATCGGGAATCAGGTAAATACCTGATTCCCGATGCAGTTTACACTTCACAGTGCAAATGCACAGTGAAGTGTAAAATTTGATGCTGAAATCCCGATGCATTTTACACTTCACTGTGCAAATGCACAGTGAAGTGTAAAATGTGTTCCGAGCATAAATTGAGAAACAAGTCATATAATCTGACAATGAAAGTAAATGAAAACGATGGCGAAATCACTAGCTGTCAGTGCCACGATTGTGCCGCTTCAGCTGGAGGTTGCAAGCATGCAGTTGCTTTTGTGATGTGGGCCCATCGTCGCAGTGAGGAGCCTCCATGTACGTCGGTTGAGTGCAACTGGAAAAAACCTACTTTGTACAGAGTAGGGATTACTATCAAATACATTACTGTGCAGCAGATGTGTAAGAAAAAAGTACCGCACCGACCTAGTTCTTCAGCACTTCTGACTGAATTTCTTTCGGAAGCTAAAAAAAGGAAACTTGATAACTGTGAGCTGCTGAAATATCAGCATGATTTTAAACATGCTGGCGTTGTGCAATATTCATTGTTTCATTTTATAATGAACCAAAGCCAAGATGTAAAATTAGATGCCGATAAAGTTGTGGAGGCCATGCAAATAACATTCCATTAAGCTGTGATAAAAACAAAATAAGACCAGTTTGTGGTATGAATTGCGATCTGGCCGTATCACAGCTTCAAAGGTGTATGAAGCAAGTGTTTGCCACACATCAGATGGTTCGTTGGTGGCTGCCATCATGGGTGCAAAAATACCGGACACTGCTGCTATGAAAAGAGGCAGAAAGTTGGAATTGGCCGTCCGACAGATAGTTGGTATCGAATTAAAGAAAAAAATAATTTTATGTGGACTTGATATATCCCAAGAATATCCGATGATTGCAGCCTCTCCAGATGGCAAACTGAAAGATGCCGTTATCGAAATAAAATGCCCTACAAATGCAAAAGCTACGGAGAATTATTTAAAAAATGGTATTATTGCTGAAAAGTGTAAGGCACAGGTGCAACTACAAATGTATACATCTGGTGTAAAGAAATGTTATTTTTGTGTTGCTGATAGCAACTTTGAAAAAACAAATAAAGTTGAAATTATTTTAGTAAATTGTGATTACGTTAGTAATTTATTACAAAAATTGACTTTATTCTGGAAAACAAATATATTTCCGATTTTATATCGAAACACCAGTTCACTACGATTATGAGAAAATAGAAAATCAGTGTTTTTCTTATTCTTTTCATCGAAGAAGGCCTTTATTGCGTAACAAGGTAGGGAAGAGGGACGGAGGACCCATTCGAATGATTAAAACTAAAAAAAAAACAACTTTATTTTGCTTTAAAATGATTTATTTATAATAATAACAACTATATTAAATTTAAATAATGTACAATCATTTATTGAAGTGAAAGCTTCTTCAAGCGCAATGAGCGATTTTTGTTTGGGAAAAATCTTATGGGTTCGCGTCACGGATATGCTAATGTTAACAGTATATCTGTGGCGATGAATATGACGTGTTGCACCTGGCCAGCAGTGAAATATATATATATATATATATATATATATATATATATATATATATATATATTAAACACCTAATGCTCTAGACCAGACTGGCGGACGCGCAGTGTATACGTATACATATTTATACACCAATATATTGTATATACCCGACAGTATGATGAGCGCGTTGGACGCTTTTTGCACGGTTAAAATCTTGTGAGCTCGCGTCACCGATATCCTGTAATAACAGTATATTTGTAGCTATAAGCGTGATCTCTTATGTAAGATTAGTGCTGTGTATATCTATATAAGTAAAGTTAAATTGTCTACCTGAAAATTTCAATCCGTGTATACTGTGCACACTGTGTTGTTTAATTGTGTTTTCATTTATTATTTTAATTGCTTAATTACAGGATCACTGTCCACTACAACAGTGAGTACGAAATACGTCAATATTTATATATAGAAAAATGAATAACAAAAAACAAAGCATTTATTTTCAAATATTTTCAATACTCGTATCAATATTTGCTTTAATAAGTTGATTTTATTTATTTATTATTGTTTTAATATTTTCGTATTGGCTTAGGAGTTATTTTACTAGCATGGTAAAATATATTTCTAGTTGTTCGATAATATTTTTGTCACGGATTTTAAAACTAAAAATTTTATGATAATTTTAGATTTATGTGTTGAATTTTGAAAATATCTTTACTAATGCAAAATAATGGTATAATTATTTCAAACTCTTAAGTTTTCACTTCTGTCGGTAGTCCCCATTGCTGTTTATGTTTTTTAGTAGAACAAAGTATAATTTTCACAAAAAGACAAAGACAGGACCTTATCAAACAATGTGACGAAAAGACGCGAAGAGATGACAATAATATAATGCAGAATATTTTTGAATTGCAGCCTGAATGTATATAATCTATTATATATGACTTAATATACCTAATCAAATTTATTATTCTCAACTTTTACTTTGAATCTTTACCTACAATTATTTTTTTAAGTTTTATTAAGTGAAATAATATAAGTAAGTAATATAAGTATTAAATGTAGTGCATGAAATTTTTTCTGGCAATAAATGGCACATGTATAATTCAGTTATAAGTGTCGTTTTATCTAATAAATAAAACTTATCTAATTTGTAATAAATAAATAAAATAATTATTTATTTCTTTTAATCTTACATTTTGATACATACAATTCTATATTACTTAATAAGATAATCCTGCAAATTGATCAGGGCACATGCAATAATAATGACATGATAAAGTACATGAAGTATGTTAGTATTTATCACAGAGTGTTGCTTTAACATATGAAATTCTCTTAAACGCCTTATTACTCTTTCTATATGAATCCTCGAGCTAGCAATTATTTTTATTTGCCTAACTTCTGTTTTTAATAACTTTGAACCAGTTTTTACACTGGGTGGCTTTAATAGTTTTATGTCCTTTTCATTAAGTATCTGTTCAATGTGTTTAAAACCTCTGTCAGCTAAGATGAAAGTACCCTGGGTTAATCAATCTAAAAAGTCACAATTTTCAACTATAGTAATGTTACTAGTTCTACCTCCGAATCCATGAGAAATATAATTAACTGAACCATTAGGTGTGCAGGATATTAAATATTTTACAGTATTTCCTTTTTTGTAATGTGACCACGTTAGAGCCTGATGAAGTTTTTTTTTGCCTTTGATGGTTTTTGTATATCAATTTCTAAGCAATCTATGATACAGCTGACATTATGATAGTTATGTCTAAATGCAATAGGGAGATTATTTTTTACTAAATGTTTATCTAAGTTTACTATGAATGGACGTAATATACTAGCGATTATTGGAATGTTTTTTAAAAACAATTTACTGGCATAAGATAACGATATTTCAAAATTGTTCTGTTCAATCTAATTTTTTTTAAACATAACAAAATGTTTTCTATTTTTATATTTGTGTGTTTATGCAACAAGTGAACTAAAAAATAGCATTCTTTTGAAATATCAACATACATTAATGATTTCTTCTGGATTAAACGCATAGTGTTTTTGAGGCACTGTTCATTGATATCTGCGAAACTACTTTCAGAGGCAGACACCCTGGATGACGATGGAGTTGTAAAAGGAGATGAATAATCACATGTCACAGTTTCAGTGAAACAAGAAATATCACTAGCTGACTTTTCAACTTCGCCAAAAATATTTCTCTTAATTGGTTTGGTAACTCCGGACATTGATGGCCGAAGATGGCATGATAAATCCTCAGTCTTAAAGGGAGAAGTGAATCGAGACGTAGAAAATTTAATTGGCGGGCGAGCGAGCGAGAGATTTTTGGTTTATGGGCATTGATATCGATAATAATGTTTAAAACACAAATATCACTTACATCGAAATGATCTTCACACATAAAAACATTTGAGTGAGCTACAATGCTGTTTGGATCTCGTCGGGTTAATTGTAGCCACATTTTTTGTCTTTTAGGACTCGTTGGCACTGAAACGAACATTGTATGGACTTTTTATGCAAAAGTCTAATTAAAAATCTAAATTTGGAGTGAATTGTAATTAACATATTTGAAGATATTGAAGAGGAAAAGAGACAAGAAAGCATTCGTACTTACACAATTTGGTGCTCAGGAAGGAAAGAAGGAGGTTTACATCAGAAACGTTAAAGAAGTTAAAATATTATTAACTGAAGTTATTTTATGAACAATATTTTCCGAACAAAAAGAAGACGGTGCCATGAAAGACATCATTGTTGTGAAAGTTACACGCTAGTGATACAGTTTCGTAAAGATAAAGAATGATTTTAAATTTACTTCAGAATGACCAGCGAAGGTTTTTATGAGGTGTTGGATCCCATTTGAAAACGAGTTATGTATTATCATGGATCAATAATTCCTGACGGAAGACTGTTACTCGCATTACCTTAAGGAATAATACTAAACTCCGTGAGTTCATACCTTTCCAGTAATGTTGAAACAATTGTCATGCCGATTGCTACATTATTCGAGAATAAAGGTGTTGGTGCCATCTTATGAACATGCGTAGTTTATGCATTGAATACAGCGATTTCTTCCTAATGTAGAAATTCTCGAGTTTTTTTTCTACAAGTCTTTTTACACTCTTTTTCTTTGCAATTTTTAGTCTGGTGAAGACTTAGCTTTTCGGAGAAATTTTTTTAGTCGTTGTCTTCTAACGAAAAGCTTTCATTTGTTTAGCTCATGTCCGCTTTTTATTACAGTAATTTAGTAATGGTAATTACTGTCTTATTTTTAAATATTGATAACAGTTATATCCGTTCTAGATTTCATGCTACATAATTTGAAAATTAAAAGTAATAAATTTAATTTATTGTGTCTTGTGTATCAGAATTTAATAAATAAATATTTGAATTATAAATATTATCAACTAAAATGAGTTAATTAATTAATTAATGTAGCTTAATTATTAAAAATAATTAATTAGTATTATATTATAATAGTTTTTCAAAATATTTAGTTTTTCCAGAAATAAACGAAATTTTTATAAATTATTACTGTTTATTTAATAATTAAAGATAAATTATAAGTATTTTATGGGTTAAAATTAAAATAAAATTAAATAAACAATTTAATTTTAATTAAATCTAATATTATTAATTGTTTATAATTTGACAAGTTTTAAAAAGTTATCAATATTAATGAAACAAAATTTAATTTAAATTTTGTCATTCCCGTAAAATATTTGGGACAACATAATTTATGTTACGATTTTATTCATATTTTTAAAAAGTACGATAGAAAAAAGAGATAAAAATATTATATTTAATTGTATTTTGAAAAACAATTAAAAATATTTACCTGTAGGGGGTACCTACGGAGATAGGATAAGCGAAAAAATTTATCTCAAGTTTCCATGAATTGCGCTGTGATATAAGTACAGAAGACGGACTGACAGTCATGATGAAATTATAAGGTTCCTAGTTTGCTACGGAATTCTAAAAATACCAATGCTTTAATTTCTATTGCATTGAACAATACTAAGCTTATTTAAATTCAACTACAAAATTTCGATAAGAGGATGTACTTTAGCGTAAACGTCGAAAAAATATATTTACCTAAAAATTCGCCAAATCATCATATTTTAACGTATTTTGCGTGTAATTAGGCTAATATTAATATTATTCTTTAAATTTTTATACATATATGAAATAGTAATTTCGGCGCGGGTTTTTGAAAATAAATACAAAAAGTAAGGTATAATTTATTTACAAATTACCAGTGAAATGTGCATTCACTTGGGTTATTTCAATTTGTATTATCATACTCGAGAACAGAACAAGTCATTGTTGTTCTAAATACACTTATTTTAACAATATAATAAAGGATAAATTGGAACACGCTAAAAAACAGCGAACGCAACTTTCCGCGTGCCATGATTGCGACCTACGTTGCAAAAAACGGTTCAAATGGTTTTATTTCGCTATCTCTTTCTAACATATCAGCGCTATTATGTGTCATTGCGATCTCTCTGACCTTTGTTCTTCTATACGTAAATTTAAAAAATATATAAAAAATCGACTTCAAAAATGAACTTTTTATGAAACGTTGAAAGTTAAAATTAATTATTATTTACCCTAAATAAGTATTATAATAACAATTGCAATTGACGCCTTTTAAGTACGTACTAATGTTATTAGCTTTTTTCAACCAGTAATAAGACCAAATAAAAATGTAGAGGTATAATAACGATATCCAGTGTATGATTCTCTTTTGTTTTTTTTTCTATTCATCCCAGAATCCAGTTGAAAATAAAAATTGAGCAAATAGAATACCATTTCAAAAAACCACTATAGCGGAATAGAGATCATATATAATTATTATCAGTTATAATAATATCTACTTGCTTTAATCCGCAGCTTCGCTCGTATGGAAAATAAATTGTAATCTAATTTAAAAATAATGTTATTTTGAAAATATTGAATCTGTGCATCGGAAATGGCTGAGTAGTTCTCTTTACTTTTTAAATCCTGAATATAATAGTGATACAAGTGTGCGGGACCTACGAGTAAAGAAATGTATTCTTACTCGTAGTGCGGGACGACAGGCGGTAGTTAGTGTTCCTACATTGGAGGATTCGACGTTCAACAGATCTATATTGACTATGAAGTCTGGAGGGAGCTCGCTAGGTTGATTACCAAATATTCTTCGCACGTTATAGGATTTTTTTTAATTGAAATACTGTTTACAAGGCTGAATATCTCTTAAAATACCGATTGCTTGAACTGTGTAATTAAGTGAGGTGCCTGAACTTTGTACTTAAGTGAGCGAACTCGGACTTGAACTGTAATTAACTGATATTTGGACTGTCGTAATGTGTTATGTGTGCCACCATGTGATTCCTTTGTCCGGTCGCCGGGAGTTATGCACCCACAACCGCCCGATCGTCGCATTGGTTACTGCAGTTGTCCGGAGCATAAAGTATAGTTGAATTTCACGTGATTTGGAATATTTTGTTCAATTATAGAAGAGAGAAACAGGTAATCGTAAAAAACTAACATCATTTATCCAATATAGATTATATTCTAATAAAAAAAAAGATTCATAGAAAATTAAAGTCATCTGTTCCTAGCTTGATAAACTTTATTAAAAGGGATGCTCTCTGGAGAGAACGACTATAATAGAGATGCTATATAATTAAAGATAAAGATAAACGGATGCAGTAAAGGCGTTGAAAGAAGCGGCTCATTTGCTAATGTGCCCTTTTCGAATTTTTATTTCATCGGTATTCACATAAAATAAACAAATAAATAAATTCGAAATAAACATTGACAATATGGAAAAGAACCTTTTATGTAATTCGTTTTCCACAGAGCCGGTAATTTACAATTTAAATTCGGTTTTTTAATGTTTTCAATTTTAATTGTTTTGTTATTTTTCGTTTTAATCTGATCACACTGGTGACAAACTGATAGACGGAATGACATCACGTAATTATTTGATATCGCATTGCTATCAGAAGTAGGTGGCAGGAAAATACCTATTTCGTATACCTACCCACGTGAGCACAGCTATTAATCTAAATCGTGTTTGATAAATGTACCTATTTCATTCTGTAAGTTAAATTATGTAATGGCGTATTCATTCAAGTTATGTTTCCTTGGTAACGTGTGTTTGGGCACGTATTTTTACACGTGTTCGTGATATCGTGTGATGTTACTCGAAAAACATAACGATTAAATGATAACATCTTACTGAATAAGATTAGAACCTAAAAACTATTTATAATTGACTATATATTTGGAGGACATGATTCGTATGATTACAAATTAATAGCAGTTAGTTTTGGCGCTAATGTATCAATTAAAACATGACAGATTTATGTTTGTACAAAAATACACATAAAAATAGTATTTGGTCAGAGTTTTTGAAGTGATGAAAAATAATGAAATGTGTTACTCCATGCCATTTTCCAACCAAAAAGTAAGCGGTTATGGGATGATTGAAAGATTTGAAACATCTAAATTTTTTTATATTTCTATATTGAAATATTTTTATTTGAACAAATTCAAAACGAAAAAAGAAATATTCAGATAGTTGTTAATAATAAAATATAAATTTTATTTTATTTTTATGAAATAACTTATCACAAAAATATTTCTTAACAATCTATTGAAAATATATTTTCAATTTTATAATACTGTTAGCTGAGAAGACGCGAAGATGGCCGAATTAAGTCGGAAAGAGTCGACAAGGCGTGAAGTTGGTCGAATTAAGACGTAAAGAACTGACAAGACGCGAGACTGGACGAATGGCACGCCGCGACGTGTCATCAGAACGTTTTAATTAGAGGTGCATAAAATGTATCAGTGGAAAGTAAAGAGTGATATATATATATATATATCATTTGATTGGAAAGATATGTATATATCACTCATTTATATCTTTAGCTCAGTATCTCAGTACTCGAATTATAAATGAAATGATTTATTGCGCATATATTGGGCAATGGTCATACAACGTGGTGATAATAAGTAATGACTGAACATCATGCACTATTGTTTGAAAATTAAAAAAAAATTCTAAGAGTATCCGCTTGTATTTGTTTCATACTTTGCAGGTTTTAGATTTAGGTATATGCTCTGGATTTAGGACTGTCAACCTAAATTCAAATTATATAAAAATAAATTTAATGGTAATTAAATAAGTTGGAATAGGTTGGCATATTTAAAAAAAATCAAAATATCTATTTATAAATTAGAATTTTGAAATAAAACAAAAAAATGTTTGTTTACGCATATATTTTGTGCGAACAAAAGTATACTTTAACTCCATTTAGCACAGCGTTCACATTCAATCACGAGTAGCTACATGATCTACATAGCTTCAGTTCCGACAAATAGACCGATTGTTCTCTTTCTCTTTCATGTAACATCAAAACATATGTTTTTATATCTATTTTCACGACGTGACGAGTGAGTGAAATGATTGATTTGATAAAACGAAAAAGACGCCGATCGTTCCCGAGCTGTGACATACTGATACATTTTGATGTGAGCGAGTGTTAGATATGATCATAATATATGAGCTATATCTTTTATATCTCTCACTCATGAGTTACATATCTCTAATCTCATTTAAACGTACCATTAGATGTTTCACATCAAAACAAGGTAAACGTCTTTGCCATTACCTATTCGTTCAGTTATTTTTTCAATTGATAACATTGATTAATGAATAATCTCCATCAGTTTCGCAGCCAACAAACAGACAGCTTACAAATTACAGTGGTCATAAGATTCATCCATCGACAAAAGTATTCATTCATTTCAAATTTACTAAAATTAGTTTCAATTTTCATATAAAATATCTTCACAAATTCTTAATCATGAAACTATATGTCAATTCAGTACGTACGTACAAAATTAACTCCCACTTCACATTACAAGTAAATAAAATAAAAAAAAAACAATTTTATATTAATTAGATACCTATTATTTTCAAGTTAAAATATTTTAAGATTTGAAATAAGTATACACACTGTTTAATATATGTAGATATACTAATCCAAAAAAAAATTAAATAAATATAAGTGAGTTAATTAAGTTGACTTGCGCGTCGAGTATCCTGTCCATCATGCATGTTATGTGGTATTCAATCAATAATTACCGATCGATAATTATCATTTTTAGAAGTATGATACTTTTTCTGTGAGTTATATTTATAATATCACTATTTTTTTCAAAATTTGTATAGTGAAACTTGTTCCACTATACTCCACACTAACGAAAAGATATTCCCAAACTATGTTCTCTCCCGTTGAAGATATGCTGAATAATAAAAGCTTTATTACTATTTTAAATTTCGGCTTGACGCTGTCAGTGAGGGAGTGTTTTAGAGCAAAATGATAGAGGATAAGCACGAGTCACATCAAGGTCTGTGAGTATGTACTTACGTAGATACGCATATGTTCTTCAATTAAAAGTTATGTTCAATAAAAACAAAACTTATTAGGTTCGAACTGGATAAATTTAAGACTTTTTTTCTTGCGTAGATGGTACCTATTGTTTTTGGTTAAATTCGGAAAAATAGTTTTAATGATTTGGCCAAAAAATCTAATTTTTTCGTATACATGAATATTACTGGCCGCTTCGTACTTAATAGAATAAAACTACGTGTGTTTGGGAAGGGGAAGGGGAGGGGAGGGAGAATTATAAAAACTTTTCTAATTATTTTAGTTTTTATCAAAATTAAAAATTGATATTAAACTTAAAAATTAAAATTTTTGAAGGTTTCACTTCTACCATGTGTGAATTGCACACATGATTTTTTTTTAATATTATTGACTATATCTCCCTGTTAAATTTTATCGCAATCTGTCTTAGAGCCATTTTTTGTGAGACATTATTTTCATATTTTTCGTTGTTACACGGCATTGAATAACTTCATTACATTAATTTTAATTGTGAAAAGTGTAATTTTTGTATAATGAAGCCAATACGGCGAAAAATAACCGATGTCGTCTACTGTTGACATATATACTTAAATTTGTTGTCAATTTTTTATGTTGACTCCAGTGTTCTTTTGACCTCTATGATTCCTGTATTAAAATGTTTCATTTGGTGGAAGTTTTATGTGCTATATTTTCCAGCAGATCTATTATTTTCGTATATTACTAGATCCAGCGAGCGAAATTGGAAATGAAATGAAGCTACACATCTGTAGTAAAAATGATCCGAAATATGGAATTAGATGGGTTAAATAAGGTTTTTATAACATTGAGGTCAGTCAAAGTGGAAAATTCTAGGAACGAAATTGTTTCTCGAAACAATATTTAATATCACTTTTATCCTAGAAGATCTATAACGAGTCTAAGTAATATCTTTTTCTTATACGTAAATAATTCAAAATTTATCTTATATTAGATACATATAAAAAAAAATAGGGTTGCTGCTACATAATGTTACGGTATGTATACTGATCAATAAACTAAAATAAATTGTTGAAAAAAATATTATGAAATGTAATAAATTTTATAGCGCACCTCACACTCGTGTGTCGATTCTCTAATAAATTTGTATAATGTAACGTTATTATCACGCCATAATAAAACGTTTGTTTATGAAACAAGGAGGGTGACCTTGGCAAGTTGTTGACTGTTAAATAGTCTGGCCCCCAAGTACAGTTCGTATTCTCAATTCTGTTATCTTATCATCAAAACGTGTCGTGATACTTACACGAAAGACTAAGCTTCTAAACTGTGTCATTATACAGATTTAATTTTAAAATCAGAGAAAAAACAGTATGAGAAAACGACAAATATTACAAATTTAGAATACGAGTAGGCGTATCTTTTGTAGGTTTCACATTAAAGGAAAATTATGGCCTTTCGATTTAAGTTAAATTCTATTCTGCAACTTTTCTGTATTAGAGTTTAAATTTTTTCGCTTTAACGACACATGATCGAAGCTTAGAAACTTTGCCTATTATCCTGTTTTCATACGATGCGCCTACTTTTTCATATGTATTTTGTTCACTTGCATGACATTATGTATTTTCATTAATAAAACGATCTACTGGCAAAACTATCAATTTTTTTTGTAAATGTAAATCGTGACTTGATGCATTTAGAATATCTATCGTAATAAATATTTACGCCTTTTACAGAGATGTTAAGATTTTCCTCGAAGTTATAAAAATGATTTTTAAAGTCACAGTTTTTTCGAGAAGAGGAAGAAGTCACATGGGAATAAATGGAAATTATAAAGAGAATGAGATAACTCTTGCCTAATACTTGCGTATGGAAACTTTTTTTCATTTCATCACATTTATTTTTGAACATTTCGATAACGATCTACATACTTTACTGATCCAGTGAACACGTATTTTTTTTTTCTTGGAACGAAACATAACTACATTTCCACCTGCAGAAGAAATATTGGTACCGTTTTCGAACCAATTTAAACCGCGTATTATTTTCTTGGGGATTTTCATCTGGAAATATTCAGCCGGTTTGTGAGGCATTTTGATAGATTTAATTCTATTAGTGGCACTAAAAACGTTCCGCTTCTCTTCATTCTTATATGGTATAAATATTTCTTTGTATCTGTCACGCGAGCTCTTTCAGATAATAGGAAAACTATCAAGAACAAAGTATTTGTCTTAAAAATATTTGCATAAACATTTATTAACTACTGGTGATGAAATCTGGTGATCTTCTATATGTACATGTCGATGTTGATCGATATGATGGCGATGTTGATGATCTTGGAAGATATTTTTCGCAATTTCGATCGACGTTTTTTAGGTCACCCAAGACTGTATTTTCCAAATGCCGAAACTAATTGGCCACTGTCCTTATATTCTTTTTATAAAAATATTAACAAGTAAACTCCGTGCCTAACAATCGAAATGTGATCTTGAATGGGTTGTATAAATATGATGTGTATAGAATTCAATATACTGATTTAATAAATTAATACGTTATTAATGAGTAGTTATTAAAGCTTCAAAGTAAACTATTACACAATGTTGTTTTTAAGAAATTTTTAGAAAAATATCACAATTACATTGTTTTCGGAAGACAATTTCTGTTTTTGAACTTTGTTTATTTTTTTAATCGTCTGTTAGTGATGTAATTTGCTTTATCTAGGCACATTTTACATTTTAATTTTCTTAGGTATTCCACAGTTACGCTCTTGAGAATTTTAAAATCTACCGCTTACCCCTCGTATTTTGTTAGATGACGTTCTAGAATAGTCCTTTGGACTGTCTGCTTCAAGTATCTGCATTCACATGTCTCAGTTTACTCATTCATTCTTTCCGTAAGTGAGCCCAATAGCCAATTCCGTCCCTTAAGCGTTTGAGAGTACATCAGACAATAGGGGGTGGGTCAAACCCAAGGGTTAGGGCTCACATATTCAGCTAAAATTGGTCGGATGGTTCAGGTATGGAGATAACATTCTTTAGACCGGGGTCCATTTAGGTTTTACTTCGAGCATAGTTCGTGGGCTACATCGGCTGATGGATTCCGAAAGTTGAGGATTATTCTATATATAGTTACATCTCCGTTTTTTTTGGAGATGTTGTAGGCTTAGTGAAGTAATGTTGCTGAATCCAGTGCATAGCAGTAAGTCTTATACACCTATAGATCAAACGTATGGTTTGATTCAGCTAAAATGTACACGATCTTTATCCACATAGGAACAAGTATTCTGCTGGTTAATATATGAGCGTCAGGGCCGTTATTGCTGAAATTTAGTTTGGCTCCGACATTGTTTAGGTGAGTGCTGTAGGTGAGGCTACAATCCATGATGATAAACAAGTATTTGACTGGGTGGCTGAAATGCCGCCTGCTCTTGAGATTTGCCCTTCTTTACAATGGCATGATAAACTTAGATATATCTATTATTTGCTCGAGAAGCTTATAGATCACGGTTAATAGTGTAAATGATCGGTAGCTGTCTGTTCTATCGCTGGCTTTGATAATGGCTGTTATTTTAGCTCGTTTGAAGGTAACCGGCATCTTTCCATTATCTGTTATGTTTGTTAAGAATTTTGCATACCACTCATGTACTTGGTAGCCGCAATGTTTTATAAGTTCCGGAAAGATATTATTTTCTCCACATGTCTTGTTAGTACGCATGAAAATACGCTGCAAACGTCTGTTCCGTTCCAATAAATGATATATTATTGTTATTGAATTCATCGCACGTTCGTGACATTCTGGGTAACTTAGGATATCATAGGCACTAAAAATGGAAAAATAAAAGTTTTTTATAAAAAAACGAGTACGGCTGGAACGAGTACTTGTTCCAACCAAGTGGTTATTGTTCCGTGTGACATGTAGAACTCATCATCATTGATTTTTGTTTCTTTGTGAGAAATTACGATTTAAAGTACTTAATTATGTATATGGACTTAAATAGTACCATTTTCGCTCTCAAATGTTGCAATATTAAAAAAATCTCGATCATTTTTAACAATACATAAAATTATAATATCAATGTTCTACTCTAGTGCTGAAAGATAAGATATAATACGTGACGTAGGCGATGCAACATTTCATATTACTTTGAACGTTCTTAGCGTTCTTCATGGCCACTAGCCAGCAAGTCAGTGCGTAGTCGCCAGTGTGCAACTCCACTACACTGGGGAGTTAAATCGGTTATATATATATATATTTTTTTTTTTATTTTATCCTCTATTTCTATAAATTAATAGATATTATTTTCTTAAATAAAAGTGTAGTTAAGTGTTTATTCTTCTAAATTTAATATGGCGCCAGTTTTAATAAGCAAAGAAATTCCTGATATTGAGGTAAGTTTGTATTTATTATTACTTCAACGAATTGAGCTTTGTATGCACCAAATTCTGCACACGACTAATAAACACGTTTCAGTAAATAGTCATTATGAATTATTTTATTACCATTATATTATAATTATTTTACGTAAATAATTAAATAAATCATAAGGAAACTAGTTATAAAATTTTTGTTGAAAATGAAATGAGTTGCAGCAAATAAAAAGAAATATAAATTTAAAACAGAGTTGAAGGCCGCGGTGCGTTTGAAAAAGTATTTAGTAAGTTTTCATTATCGTTTGCGAGGCGCGAATTGCCCAAACGTGACCTTAATGACATATTAATAGTTACATAGACATATTAATAGTTACATAATTTTGTAATGACGTATAAATTTATAAATTATATTTACTCGGATTTGTTTAAGATATAAACGTATAAATTATTTTCAGCATTTTTTAATAATTTTAGTGTCGTGAAACTATAAATATACAATATTTAAAGTTTTAATAGAATATGTTATTAACAAAAAAATAGTAAGTCTCATTAAATATTCATATCAATAAACGTTTCAAAATGTTTATTGCGTCAATTTTCTTCAACGATATCATTACTTATGTAAAGTTGTTTATGTTTACGAAGAAGAGGACTTATTATGAGATATAAGTATTTATTGTTTATTTGACAGACTTATCAGAACACTAGAATTGCTTTTGTGATAAACTAATTTTTATATTATCAATAATTATGTCGAAGGAAGTCAGGGTCGGACTGGGCGGGAAGGGCCCGGGTTAGATGGGATGGTTAGAAGGGGGAAGGGCCCGGGTTAGATGGGATGGTTAGAAGGGTAGATGGGATACTATCGGATAATAATGAAATATACATATTATTAATTATCATTGAAATATTTATTAGATATATTCATAAAAAGTGCATAAAAACCCGCGTCGTATGTTCTCAAAATCGGTCAATTCATTTAGAAGATATTGCCAAAAAGTTTTCAATAAGTGCCTTTTCAAAATAATTTTCAAATATTTTGATGGAGCAATATTTTTGAATAAACATTATTTCTTGTACATAAAAAACATAGAAAAGCGCCATTATTATGAATGAGTGAATAATATATGTATGAGTGGATAATAGACTGTACACGATATATTATGCGATAATATTTGTTCTAATTCCTAAAACATTATACTAGTATTGTAACCGTTTTAGATGCTTCCAAAAAATGTAATTTGAAATAAAATATTTAATTTGGGCATTGTCAAGGATCCTGGTTTTTAAATATCATAAAGAAAAAAAATCTACCCGATAGCGCGTTTTTTAAAAAACGCGGCAATCTCGCCTGTCATCACAAATGACATTTATATATTTAAATTAAAATTAGTCGTTTTTAAACTTTTTTTAGAATCTTCTCAAACTAAATCCACGCGTTCCAACGTACACAAATTTTGTGTCAACTGTCCAAACTAAGAAAAATAAACAGCACTGGAAACGAAACGCTGATAGAAAATGTACTGTAAGTATATTTTACTAATTCGGAATTTTAAGGATGAATTTTTTAAAAGGAAAGGTAATGAAAACCACATTTTTAAGAAATTTTGTAGTAACTTATGAATTGATTAATGAATTGTAAAAAATTATATTTGATATTATTTGTACGTAAGAATTATAATTTTTAATTCCTTTGATTCATAATAGCCACAATATAAAGCACTGGTGTTATAATTGTTACTTCAAAAAGTTGAAAATCCATTTATGTTATCTTCCAATATTTATATTTTACAGTCTTGCCCAGCGCTTGATAATAATTTTGATGACATCAAACATACAACATTATCGGAGAGGGGAGCTCTGAAGGAAGCTGCTCGTTGTCTCAAATGCGCAGATGCTCCCTGCCAAAAATCTTGTCCGACCCAAATCGATGTCAAGAGTTTTATTACCAGCATTGCAAATAAAGTTAGTACTTTCTGTATTTTTATTGTACCAATAACATGGATAAAGTGCTTTTTAAAAAGAGATTGTTTAAAGACTTATATTTATAAGGATGTTCATTAGAAATTAAATGACTTAGTATCACAATGCTGACTGCCCTCTGTCGGCATATTAGTTTGTAACCCTAGGAAATACAAGTAGCAGCAAAGGAAAAAAAAGTAAAATCGGCAAACATTGTAATATTATGAAATCAAAACCAAATACTAAGCGTGTTCATAAAGTAAGTACCATTTTGGTGCTAAAGAACACAAAAAGAAATTTTCAGCAGTTTTATTTTTACTCAAAAGCAAATAACTTAAATTATTTTACTATATAATTTCCCATTATCAACACATTTATCGCATTGTTAGGCTTTTTCATCCCCTCTTCATTGAACAACTCTGTCGGTGAAGGTAATCATAGTTGTGCGACTGCTTTGACTGGGTCATCATCATTGAAGAGTTGACCAGCAAGGCGCTGTTTCAAATGGAGAAATAGACGGTAGATGCAAGATCTGGGCAGTGTTATGGATGATCGAGTTGTTCTCTGTCAAATAACTGAATGACAACATATGAGTTATAGCTCGTATTTCACAGCTGGTGCGTGTGTCTTTTGTTTTAAACATTTTCGTTAAGCAAAGAACAATGTAAACAATGCTTAATTCTCAGAAATATTGCACATGTGGGGAATTCTGAGAGCTGCGATCTAGCAGATTTATATAGAAACAATATTTAATTTTCAAACACACCACCTAGAAATTGTAAGATTTAGAACTTATTTGAGTGAAATTATCTATATTGTATAGAAACATTTGTAAATAATAGTTGGATATATTATAAGATGAAATTTATTTGTATAAGTATTCACATGGTAAGATTTTATTGTCCCAATTACCATGCCTTGTGTCTCAATTATGTTCAGTGTTGAAAATATTAAACTTTTTTTAATGGTACAAGTACCGATGTAGGTATATTGTTTTTAACCATCTAATTTCATCTATTGTCTAGAAATTTACTATTCATGTCAGTACTTTTTTTATTTAATAATTTCAAACAAACTCTATGGTTTATTCTTACTCTTTATTGCATCATCATTACTGAAGTTTGTGTCCGTTTTGAGATGCCTTGCTAGAGGAGCTGACCAGCTATCCATATTATCCTGTCTTCCTTTAGTCTCATGACGATCTTACCCTGATCAGACCAGTGGCTAGGATATAAACCGTGAGGTCTTTTGTCCTTCATTTTCCCTAAATAACCAGCTTATCTTGGTTTTCTGGCTGTCTAAAGCTATATCTTTAAAGTAATCGAGAATCTATTGGTATCAGATAGTGGATAATTTGGTTTTAATTTGGAGTTGTCGAGTATGGATTTATTGATTCTTTTGGCAGTCCATGGTACATGCAACATCCTCCTCCATCACCATATGTCAAAAATATCAATCTTCATCCTGTCCATAGAGCAGGCTTTCCAAGACATAAACAAAGATGGAAAAAACAAGAGTTTGCACCAGTCTCTTCTTGGCATTGACATTGGAGACCTTCCTGTCCTGCCATCTTCTATTGAGCTTGCTCACTGTAGCTTTGGCCACCTGAATGCGTTGCCTGATCTCTCGGTTTATTCCCTTGTATATTAAACATTTTTATATCCCATTAGAATAAAAACATAATAAAAAATTTGTTAGACTATTATATTTCATATTTACTTTTTTCTACAGAATTATTATGGAGCTGCCAAAGCTATTCTATCTGATAATCCTCTGGGACTTACATGTGGCATGGTTTGCCCCACTAGTGATCTATGTGTCGGAGGTTGCAATTTGCAGGCCACAGAGGAAGGCGCAATCAACATTGGAGGCTTGCAGCAGTTTGCTGTGGATGTATGTAACAATTTATTAACTTTAAAGGCTATTTGTGTAATCAGAATGTTTGTGGGATATTTTATATATGCGACAATCTTGCATGATTTCTTAGTAAATCATTGTTTTATATAATAGGGTACACTCATGCACAAGTGTGCACAATTTAATTTTGTTTTGTTCTCATGCATTTCTGATCAAAGGTTGGATATTGCGATTGTGATTTATGATACAAATATAAAGTTCAATTCTGAATAGCCCTGTAACAGCTTAAATGCCAGGTTTTTTGTATACTATGTTGATTCCCAATGTTGCTTACCATTATTTTTAATAAACCTATTAAAGTTTGAATAATAGTTCCTCATTATGAAAATTTAAAAAAAAATTTTTTTACCGTTCTGAATAAATTTGATTTTTTCAGATATTCTTAGAATATATATGAAGATATTATTATTTCAGATATTCTTAGAATATATATATATATATAAAATTTTAATTTTTTAAGATATTCATGAAAATGGGAATACCTCAAACACTGGATCCTAACAGGAAGAGTTTAGAGAAGGGTGGTGATCACAAAATAGCTCTTCTAGGAGCTGGGCCAGCCAGTCTCAGTTGCGCTTGCTTCTTAGCACGTCTCGGCTACTCCAATATTACCATTTATGAGAAAGAAAACTTTACTGGAGGTTTGAGGTGAGATTGCTTATGAATTTGAAAATTAAGAAGCCATAACAAATATTATATTATATTAGCGGTATGTAAGTATTATATTAGCGGTAAAGGTCATGTAATTTTATTATTTCGTAATCACCAAAGTTAAATAATGATATGTGCTGTCAGAACTTAGATGAGTGGCTGCATAGAAACACCATGTAATCTTTGGAGACATAATTTTTTAACTGTGCGTTCTAAGTATTTTATAACTCTGTTTGGAGATATAAATTTTAGCACTCTATTCGCACTTTTCATAAATAATAAAACCTATATAATTTTTATGTAAATTAAAAATTAATATTTTAACTGAATTGTTTTGAATTTTTTCAAACCCAATTATCATTTGGATTGAAAAATGTAAGCTAAATGTTTATTAACACTAGTATTTCTTTTTGTTTAATCAACGTTGCTTTATTTTAATACAAATATAATCAATTGTACAAATATCAATGGCATAGCCATGGTTATTTATAAAAGTTTATGTTGTGACATCGTTGAAGGCTTATTAACACTATTTGTTTGACTAATATGAAATATCAATTGTTACTGAGTATTTTTATCTACACTTGTTTTGTCCCTCACTAGACATGTGTGCTTTATTAATGAAAAACTTATTCAAATGGGTGATGTTTACCATGATGGATATTCTTGCATAGCAAAGATAGGTGATTGATTGAATTGAATATAGTTTTCTTTGGTGTAATTGAATATTTGTAACAATTAAATACACAGTTAATTAGATTAATTATTATCTTTACATATACTTTTCTTTACATATACGAGTAACAACTATATATGTCAGGTACAGCTTAACTACACCATTCTCAATTGTTTATTTAAATTAAAATTAAAATATAATTTTTTCAGTACATCAGAAATACCTCAGTATCGTCTACCTTATGACGCTGTACAGTTCGAGATAAATTTAGTTAAAAATTTGGGAGTTGAAATAATTACTGGCCGTACGTTTTCCGTCGACGATATTACTGTTCAGGTATCTCGCAATTAGTTTCTTATATTGTTATCTTTGTAAGTAATTTTATAGTTACAAAGTCATTTAAAAGGTCCTGTTATAGATATTTAAGGACAGAATAATTAACAGAAAAAATTATTATTCAGAATTTTTTGTTATTAATAATTTGATGGTTGTATAACAACATAAGTTATAAGCTTTATATAATTACAAATAATTGAATTAACATTCACACATAAGTGAGTTTAAAGGGTCGTCATATTTTCATGACTCTTTGTGTGAATATTAATTCAATTATTAATATTAAACATAAATGTACATATTATGGTATTGTTTTTTAAATAATTACAATTTTGTAATACATATATCTTTGTTTGATTCAGAAATTGCTAGACGATGGATTTAAAGCTGTTTTCTTAGGAATTGGGTTACCGGAACCTAAAAAAGTACCTATATTTAAAGGATTAACACAGGAAATGGGATTTTATACCAGTAAAGACTTCTTACCATTGGTTTCGAAAGGTAGCAAAAAAGGTAACTAAAATATTAACTCTCAAATTCTATATCTCATTTCAAGTGTGTTTACAGTTTTGAAAAATTACTGCTTCAATCATACAATTTTTTATGGACTTTTATGGCTTTTCAATCATAAAATTTTTTATGGACTTTTTTAATGTTTTGAAAACCGTCTCAAATTAGTCTATTTATATGGGAAACACAAATTGTCTGTCTTCTATATTTTTCCATAAGTTGCACACTATTTGTTTGTTCAATTGTCTAAACAATCTCAGGTGTTTCTACCAAACCAAACCATTTCTTTCACTCACACTTTTTTATACCCCGTTGCTTAAAATGTTATCACTTACAATCTTCAAAGATCCATTTCCATTAAAATTGCCATCAATTAATAGTAAGTACAGTGTAGGTACGTTAAAAAATTAATTTTTTTTATAATAGTTTCATCTTAGTCGTCTCATTCATTTTAAAACATTTGTTCTTCTCTTCTTGAAGTAGTTTTCCAGAAGTTCATACAAATTTTGGAAAATTTCTTTTAAATATTGATAAGAAATTGTACTTTGGTGGGGTTTGTTTTTCTTGAGATTTATTTTTACATCATTTTTCTTAGGTAGATCAGTTGTGTATTTCCAATGAAAATAAGTCCAATGAAAACTGCTTTACAGAATAACACGACTGTTGTAACATCTCATGTAATAGGCAATGTGGCTATGCTCTGTTTAGAGTAATGAGCTACTTACTATTTCATATTCTAGGTATGTGCGCTTGCCGAACATCTTTACCTGAATTACACGGCAGTGTTATAGTACTCGGTGCAGGAGACACAGCCATGGATTGTGCTACTTCTGCTTTACGGTGTGGAGCCAAACGTGTCTTCCTTGTCTTCCGGAAGGGATTCACCAATATAAGGGCTGTCCCTGAAGAAGTTAGTATACTCCGTTTTCTGTTCTTTGGAAACTTCAGAGTTGATTTATTTTTATAAAATAGAATATTGGATTATCTTACCTATGGAATGAAATTATTTCATGTATTATATGTGCTAGAGATTTAGAATACATTTTTTTCTTTAGAATAAAATGATGTTTATGTTAATTATGATTAATAATTATTTTTCAACTAGTATTTATTAGAGTATTAATGCTTATATGTTCATTGTGTATTATGGACCATATAAATAAATTTATAGGTATCTTCATGGTAAGACTTTTTGCCATACTGTTATTTATTTTTTAAACTTTACTGTAACTGCGAAAACTAAGTATACAGACGAGGGATTATTACTACAAGAGCAATCTATTACAGCTAATCACAATGCAACAGGTGAGAAATATTAATGCCGGGATAGATACAAAATAACTTAATGAAAAAAAGCAAAAAACAACAATATTTATAAATAAACAATATTAGAGGTATAAATAAAATATAATATGCTTTGTTAAATATATGTGGTATGTAATTGACCAACATTCTTAGCTGCATCCAAATATTATTTTGCACACTTGTACTGCTTGCGGCATGCTCTTTTATCACTCAGTGCACTCTATGGAGGACCTAAGGTATATAATAATATAATATCTCTGTGGTCTGCTGTCTATTACAATACATGGTATATGTATGCATATGCACAAACGTTTTTTGACTGATCCACTGTATATAGTTTATACCATTATGTGGAAAATTGAAAAGAAAGGAAGAAATGTCAAAATTTCTTTATCATTATTGATTGGTACGTAGGGTCCAGCAATTAATCCCATCTGCGAATCGTAACGCAAAGAAATTTTGATAATGTTATTAAAATTTGCATTTATTTAAAAGGTTACTTAAAGAAATTTTAATAAACTTGATAAACAGTACGCACACGATAACACAAAACTTAGTACTTATATTTATATCATAATAATAAACAGAGTATTCTTCAAATATACTTACATTATCTTGAAGAAGCAACTTAACTAAAAACTTTGTTTTCCTAGATGCTTTTAGATATTAATGTATGGAAGAATTTCTTTCGTTTACGTCTCTCATTACCAGTACATAGAATGACATAAAAACGAGGTCTTTCTTATTGTGGAGATAATCATATATATTTTTCCGTAGTTACAAAATATTTCTATGTTTGCAGATGGAAGCGGCTAAGGAAGAGAAATGCGAATTTATACCATTTATGTCACCGAAGGAAGTGATCATTAAGGATGGAAGGGTAAAATTTGTACAATAATTTTATCAGTAATTGGTGATTTTAAATAACTTTTATAATTTGATAATATTACTATATAAAACAGATCTTTATATTTTACTCATAAAAAAGCATATTTTACAGACCTAAGTCTAATTATAAATAATTGCAAATTCAATTTAAATCTTATCATTTATTTGCGTCAATTATAATTGGACAATGTTATGTACAAACAGATCAAGTGAAACATTTTTATAAAACGAGAAAATGGGCATAATGTTTTTAAGCAGCTGAAAATAGTTCTTATGATGCTAATTAAATCATATAGATTTTTTTATATTTAAATAGTTTTTATCTGTATTTTTCATAAGATGAAAAAAAAGACAAAATTTAATATTAGAAAAAGTAATAATTTTTAAGCCTCTATTGTATTGGAAGACCGAACGAAATGATAATTAACTTAAATTAAGTTATTTTACGTCTAAAATTTCATTTTTATGCTGAATCAAATCGCTATTAGCTAGAAGTAAGTTCTAAGTAAAAATAAAATTATTTTAGTAAAACTCCATTAAAATGGACCTAAAGCTAAACGGTCTCATCTTAATTGATTTTATAGAAAATAAAAAGACTATTTGAGGAGAAAAAAGGATGTCAAGGAAAGACAAAATAGGGAAAATCTAATTTTAAAGCTTAGAGAGTTTTAAATTCATGTATAAAAAATTTGAACATATCTCAAAAATAACCTATGATCATTTTAATATATTGTCAAACAGTAAATAAGAAAGTAAACAAATTTCAAAATAGCGCTTTTTCCTTTTTTTATTCTGTTCTAATTTACTCTTTCTTCTTCTATAAATTTTATTCAGTTAAGTCTAAATTGTAGAAACTATAATAGATAAAAAATTACGTCATATGACTTTTTATCAATGAAATTACACTAAATACAATAACAAAATAACATTAAGTAAACATTTAGTTAGCAATTGCTCTGAATGACGAGTTTTTATCTTGTAATAATTGATTAACATATAATTTTACTATTTGATAAACTCTGGAGGATTTCAAATTAAATTTATATTTTTGTTTATGTAATTTCTATTATATTTTTTACTTTTTCAGATTAATCTTTTGTAATCTTTGAATTATTGTCAATTAGAAGTGAAAAACGTATTAAATCACATTATTGAATGAAATGATTTGAAAATGCTTATCACTGTGCCATTTATAAAAATGTGAAATGCACGTGATGATTGCTGACATACCCCGGTAGTGCTTTGAAGAGAAGTCATATATTCCATGCGATTGCACTCCAGTGCTACCTGAGTTGCATGTGATACGTAGAGTAAAACAGAGTAATATGTGGAATGGTAGTTGTACAATGAATCAATTGAATCAGTGTGTCTATTCATTAAGATGTATCTAAGTTTGTGTACAAACTTCAAAAATTTACTGAGTAACCTATATCCACACATAACAAAATTATGAGAAGGAACGAAAAAAATGAGTGAAAAGGGGATTTCCTCTGGATTTTCTCGACTGTTTTCTTTGGTTTTAGAATGGAATATTTCAAGAATATATTAATAGGTTGTATTCCTAGTTAAAACCATAGTATAAAACCAGTATGCCAAATTACTAAATGTGATTATGTTGAAATTATAGTAATTATTATTTAAAGTTATTACGTAACATCTACTGGCGTAAAAGTCACGGCAATGCAATAATGTGAGCGCTGGTTGAAATCTTCCAAGTCATAATTTTTTCATTGGTTTTTGTTATGTCATTGAATAATTTTTTTATTTCAATAAAGCATAGTAAAATTACAAGAGTACAGAACTCGCACTAAATAAATGCAATAAAAACGAACTCTCTGTATACGGTTGGAAGAATAGGAAGCTAATCCACTGAAATATTATGTGATTCCATTCCAAAAGGCCATTACACTGTGATTGTGATGGTATAGGTGCATTGTTTGTTTTAAATTTTTTTCTAAAAAGATATAATTCTGTTTGGAAATTGTTAATTTATTTATTCTATAGATTACAGGTCTGAGATTTTGTCGCACAGAACAATTAGATAATGGTGACTGGATAGAGGATGAAGACCAGATATCGCAGCTGAAGGCCAACTTCATCATCTCTGCCTTCGGCTCTGATCTCTATGATGAAAATGGTGAGAAACAAAAATTGTATTTTCATAATTTTGTCATTTTTTTTCACATAAATGGTAAATTTTAAAAATGCTAGTAATTTGTTACATTTTTATATCAATTAAACCATGGTTATACAGAGCCAAACTTTAAAATTACTTTTGAAAATATTTTTGTAAAGATATATGTGACTGATTTGTTTGTTTTGTATACTATAAATATTCTTTATTGATTCAAGTCTTATTCTTATTCTTATTCTAAGAGAACTAAAAATCACCACCAGACTCTCATCCATACATCTCCAAGAACTTTTAAACACTTTGATCACATTACTAGGAAGATAAGAAAGGGTAAGCGATGAAACTAAGGGGACGCAGACCCATGCGTTGATCCAATAAAATTTGCCTCAACTAGTGACCAGTGTCTGCAATGCTATCTATGTTATCAAAGACAGAACCATAATATTGTCGGAGAGAAGTGGATCTATGAGAGTAACAATTGTATATATTTGACGTGTCTATGGACCATTGGAATAGCACTCATATGACCTCACTGTTGCAATGAGGGTTTTGTAAGAGTAAACAAAACTCTCTTTCAGTCCTTCAATATAGAAAAGTTGCAAACTGTGACCTATCCTATTAAGCATTTATGGCAAGTCCCCATTGTTGTACAAACTCATCTATCTGCACTCTACCAATGATATAACTCTTCTTGCAGCTTGTGAAGCAGAGATAGTTATTTTATTTAAAAGAATGGAACCCATCAGTAAAGAAACTGGGCTTTCCATACACAGATCTAAAACCAGTCATGGTGGCAGACCGCATGAATAAACTAGAGCTAACAGACACCCTTGATCTAGATTTTGTTGTTATTCTTTAATGTCAATTTGATGTTAAGTTCCTTACTCTTGTTATTAAATTACAGTAAAAAATGCCATGAACGGAGTGAAGCTGAATCGTTGGGGCTTGCCTGAAGTTGATACAAAGACAATGCAAAGTGTGAGCCTACCGTCTGTCTTTGTTGGTGGAGATTTGGCTGGCGTGGCGGAAACTACGGTGGAATCGGTAAACGATGGCAAAACTGCTGCATGGTACATGCATTGCTATTTGCAGGTAAAATTATAATTGATAATAAATTTATTTTTTGTAATTGGTTATTCAGATAAATGAAAGTTTTTCTAAAATAAGTGCTCATTAGATACAGTAACATTTTAAGATTATTAGAGTGGAATCGGTAAACTCTTGTAAAACTTCTGCAGGTACAAGTATTGTTATTTGCAGGTAAAATTAGAATCAGCAATAAATTATTTTTTGCAGTTGGTTAAGACATGCTAAGGTTTTTCTAACCAATTGGTTAAGATAAGCTAAGGTTTTTCTAAAGGAAATGCATATTAGATATAATAATATCTTAAGGTTGTTCTAAAATAAGTTTAGAAAGATATATTCTTCCAAAGTGATCAACTAGTTTCTGTAGTGAAAGAACCAGTTAATTCAATTACCTGGTTCTTCTACAGTCTATACAATTATATTTTAAGTCTATCATACTTTTAAGAATATTTTTTGTTGAATCGACATATGTTAATTACAAATTATTATTATAAATTTTATTATATTTAGAACTTTGTTTGGAAGTGAAAAAATGTTGTCTTTATGTCGTTACGTGAAAAGTACTGAACAGATTTTAATAGAATTTTCTCACTGAAAGTTACATATAGAACATATATCGAACATTATGGTAAAAGAAGTTATCGCTTCATCACCCATTCCTGCAAAAATTACTTAGTAAAATTTAAGGGAATTTTCTTTGATTCCTAACCTAATCTAAGGATAAAATTAATTCAGGCTAAATTCAGGGTAATACTGGTATCAACACAAAAAGTCGTTTCAAAGCTGAAAATTTACTGAAAAAATTAATAGTTTAGCCTAAACAATATATAACGAATGGTTGTAAAAGCTTATTATGTAAATTAAAGTTAGCATAAATATATGTTATGAATAAAAAATTTAATATTTACAGAATTTGACGATGTCTACCAGTCCCGAGCTGCCGAGATTCCATTGTCCCATCGATGATGTGGACATTTCGGTGGAGATGTGCGGAATTAAGTTTGAAAATCCTTTCGGACTAGCTAGTGCACCCCCTGCAACCACTTCAGCCATGATACGGCGCTCATTTGAACAAGGATGGGCCTTCGCTGTCACAAAATCGTTTGGTTTAGATAAGGTAAGCATGTGGACATGTGCTTTAACAAGTATTATAAATACACTTGTCATATTTTTCATGACTGACACGAACAATAGTCTTACAATAGCATAATATCTGGTTGGCGATCGCTTTCATAAGATATCTAATTGGCCCTCTGAAATTACATTTTAGTAAATTTAATCAATTGTTTGGTGTCTCAAATTTTAAATTTGTTTTAGTTAAGAGGTTTAAAGTTTGTTGGAATTTCTCATTGTTACTTATGATAAATGTGAAATATTCAATTGATTTGGTATTCCAACTGCGACAAATTCTTCGTTTTGCTCATTATGTATATAATAAATAAATTATTTATTAAATTATTCCAAAGGTTGTGAATAAAGATCGATTTTATATTGAATTTAATGGAGGTTTATTTCTTTTAAAGTAATGTAATAAAAGAATTGAAGTTTACTTATTATATAAAGTTAATTACAAAAAATAATTCTGATTTGTGGGCTTGGATTTTATGGGTTACGGTTAATCAATATACTTCAGCTGTTCATTATGATTCTTACTTTGCTTAAGAATTAAACAAATTTGCAATAATTATGTTGTATTATGCAAATTTCTTTCCATTTTTTCAATAGTTAATCTACAGCCTTTATAATGTTCATCTGTTTTCACAGTTTTAGATTATCTGCTTTAAACTTTGATGCTTGAGATAGAGACTTTAATTAATATGCAGAAAATTTTTATACATCCTATTAGGTGGGGAGTCATTGGATAGATCTTTTAAAATATAAATGAGGTCCTCGAACCCTTTTTCATTGCGACTCTTTTTCACAAATGTTAAGCTTCAACGTCAATTGCAATGTGGAGAAATTTTATTTTTAAGCCAAAACAAAAAAATTACCAAAAATTCTTATGCAATATTTCTTTTGTGTTTGCCGATACGCATTTAATTTTGTTTAAAATTACATTGATTTAGATATTATTCACTGCAAAATTTAGCGAAGGATTTTTTAATCGCATATCAAAAATATAAATATGAATTTAATATTATATGAGAATGTGAAAATTTATTTCATATTTATTTTGCACTGGTAATATTAGCAATTTTAGTTATATTTGCTTCTCAGGATCTAGTAACAAACGTCTCACCCAGAATAATTCGTGGTACAACGTCGGGAGAGTTGTATGGTCCAGGTCAAGGTGCATTTCTGAATATCGAGCTTATTTCGGAGAAATGTGCAGCATACTGGTGCAGAAGCATAACTGAATTAAAGCGAGACTTCCCCACTAAGGTTAGTTACTTACTGTGAACTTACTGTCTTGTGCAGAAAATTGAATTTTTATTTCTTTATTTAACTTTATATTTATTATTTATGTGACTAAAACTCTTTATACGGACGTGTTAAAGCTTTCTATAATACTTTTACTTGAGGTATATTGATATATCATTTCTAGGAATAATTTTTGGGAGATTTGTATTTAAAGTTATCCTTCATTGCTAGGTTTTGAATATTTGCAGTTTGTAACAATAATTGAACATAATGGTACTACCACAAACACATACCAACGAATGCACAAATTTGCAGGTCTATACACACACAAACTTGATCTTTTTAAAGAAATAGATAAATAGGATCCTATTGGAGAATCAATCTTAAAAATATTATAATATATTAGATTGCCTTGCTCTACGTAAAAGAAGTTACTGAAGAATTGCAGCTATCAACAATTAAAAATGCTAGATATGTTGGTACGATGTAAAGAAATTTGGAAAATAAAAACAAATCTAAAATTCAAAATTTTTATTCATTAGAATTTGGTAAAAAAAAATTTCTTAGCATTAAGATAAAAAGTCATTTGCTCTTAACGATAAAGGATCAGTTAGAGAATAAAACAATCTGTTGTAGATGAACAAACATTTTCATATAAAAACACATGCGTAGTAAACATTGATACAAGTTAAGATTGGAGAAAGAATGGAGCAAGAAGGTAGAAAAAACGCTATACAAGATTCTTCAGGTGACTTTAAAAAACATTTATCGAATTATGTTGTTTAATAAATGAATTATTAGATAATTTACCGTTTTGACAAATGTGACATTTTCTTACCATTTGCTGTATTACTCGCTTCTTTTATTGTCTACACATATAACAAAACTGTAGAGTTACCTGTCTATAGAGATTTTACTGAAGTTTTCATTGGTGGATTATGTTGGGTCTGGGGTAACATATAGACTATGTTTAATCACAATCGACAAAGTGTATAGAAGATGTGGTAATTTGACATTTCAATATAAAGTGTACTTATTTGAAAAAAAATTACTTTTATAATAATTCTAATAAACGGGTTCTGTAAAGATTTATGTGAATGAAGTCGCGGGCATAGCTAGCTTAGTAATTAATTAAGATTCTTTATTGATATATAGTCCTGAATATAGTTATTAATTCAGTGGCAATGACAAAGAAATGCTCGACTAAAATCAGTTCAGTAGTTTGTGTGTTAATTGGAATTTTATCATTAACAAAATTTATTACTGATTTTGTACCAAAACCACTAAAATATAAATTATTTCAAGTGATCCCAATTTTCCTAATGGTTGATAGTCTCGCAGTATTTGCAGCTTTGTTATGCAAAGTAAGTTTAGGGAATCTAACCACCAAAAATAGTGATTACTATATTAATGAAGTTAGTATTCTTTAAATGTTCATAAAAGCGACTTATTGGTATATATTTTCGTTAAGTATGGGTATATATCATGTTAATGGTGCCAATAACATTTTAAAATTGCCCCAAATTAGGTTAAATAAAATAAGAAAACCTTGCATAAGAATTGGTCTGAACTTCCATCTCTCCATGAGTGCCTCTAAAATAATTAAATTTTTTTCATGGGAATACTCGTATGCAATATGTTCAAAATAAAGTTTCTTACAAGAAGAAAAAGAAAAGACATGAGGTGTCGTGGGGCGCAAAGCTTCTTATGCATCGCATATAAAATTCAATTTTGATTTATAAATTTATAATAATGTAATATCGATACAGTTATAAATAATAGACATTTTTACAAATAATTTTTGAATTATCTATCGCGCAATAAAAACATTTAATAAAAAACATATATACATATCAAATAATTGTTCATGTGAGAGAATGATTTCTTTGTCCTAACACATGCATATGAATATATATGTGTATATATATATATATATATGTATATATATATGTATGTATATATATATGTATATGTATATATATAAATGTATATATATATATATATGTATATATGTATATATATATATATATGTATATATGTATATATATGTATATATATATATATATATATATAATATATATATATATATTATATATGTTTTTTCTTTTGCTTTTTTGATATTTATGCAAATGCTATTTAACTGGAGACATGTATTGATTTTGTATTTAAGTTTAGGTATATCTAGGTACTTTTCATTTAGCAAAATCATGTTTTAATCACGATCACTAATTGAGTAATTTGTGTGTAGCACACTGGGGCCTAAGTCCCCCCCGTACACTACACACGAAGGGCTGGGTGGCATAGGGCTCCACGTAATTATTACAAGCAATTACCCATTACTTCGTTCATGCGAAATCCTAGGTATAAGAAGTTTGACAGGTGATAATTCTCCTCTTCTTAATTCATAAAAGTACACACTGCAGAAAATTTAAATTAGCTTTTGAAATTACGAGGATTAAAGAGGAGTTACTAGAAGTTTATAAAATACGACTAGTCATAAGTCAAGAAAAAACAAAATAATTCAAAGAAGTATTACAGTATGTTTGAAATTGTAATTGGTATGTTGATTTTGAGTAATCATAGTCATATTTAATTGGAATCTGGGCTATACGCCACATTATTTAGATTTGCAACGTAGTACTTTACATCTATAAATATAACATTTCTTGCTCAATCCAATGTCAAATTATTTCAGATAGTAATAGCGTCATTGATGTGTTCATATAATGAAGAGGACTGGACGATTTTGGCTAAGCAGGCTGAAGCTTCCGGGTCAGATGCATTGGAACTGAATCTTTCCTGCCCTCACGGGATGGGCGAATCAGGCATGGGTCTGGCTTGTGGTCAGGTACTGTTCATATTGTATACGTGAAAATAGATTATGAATATATAAAATGTATTCCAAATTTGGTTAAAATTGATTATATTTCTTTAAAAGCACTCAATTTTAATAAATTTTTTTTGTCATAGAACTAACTATGTCCTTCCTATGGACATCTCAATAAATATTTAATAATAGCTTTAGATAAATTTTTTTAATGTCCCCATGCAAATAAAGTGGGAATGATTTTTTTCTTCTTTGGGTTGGGTATTATTGGATAGGTGTTTTAAAATAATATTATTATTAAATTTGTTTTTCAACATTTGTCATTTTTAAGGTATGCAAAACATTATGCTTCAAAGTAACATGCAATGTGTCTCCTCCCTACCCTCCTATAATTTTTCAACTATGGGTTTGTAAAATCTGAAAAAAATTATAAATACTAACGTTTCATTAGAAACATTAATATTTTTTTAGAATTCTTTAGATTAGAACTTGGAAATGAAATTATTTCTGATAACATACATTAACAATTTTAAGAAATGTGGACAAGTACGTAGCTTACTTTGTATCTGTCATGATATGTGCTTGGTCAATTTATTTACTCTTGAATATAGTGGTATTACAAAGTTTGGTTAAATTTCACACAATTTTATACGCTGTGTGTTCCTAAAGAAGAAACAAATTGAGTCGAAACAAATTTCAATAATCTGAGAATTGATTTGAAACATTATGAAAAAGAAAATAAACTGTAGGCAGTTAATGCTATCTATTCAAAATTTCACAAATTTATTAGATACCATTCACTTAAAAAGATATATAAAAACAGAAAAAGAATATAGTATCATAGAAAATATAATTTATATAGATTTTTTTGTTTGTCTAGCATTTTGTTCTTAAATTTGAAATTATCTTTATTTACATTTTTTGTTTGACGTTTTACTAAATTTAAATTTGAACATTCAGTGTTGTCATACATGAAAGAAGTTGTATCGAAACAATTAAAATCTTATAGGAGAAAAGCTAAAAATTTGGAAACTAAATTTAACTCTAATATTTATTTTTGTTTTAAACGACCAGTCATATCCAATATCTTCAAGTAGACTTGTGGGTGTAATGGTTTAAATTTCATTAGATTTTTGGTTTTCTTTTAATTCACCTGTATTGATTAGAAATTTTTAAAGTATCGAAGAATTTTTTCTAGTAAAGTTAAAATTTTTTGTTTAAAAAAACTTTCGTTTATTCTGATTATTTACGTAAATACTATAAAATCATCTCTAATGGAGAAGTGAAAGCGACTTTCACAATGCATTGTGAAACTAACACTTTTTATTATGAATTACAAATAATGTGAAATTCAAATAATTCTCGTATCAGTTTTTGTCTTATATGCATGTCCAAATAGAAAAATTAAGAACTAAGCAGACTATTATTTTAGGCCCTCTACTAACTTCAAAGCTGCCGTCGTGCTATTCATATAAATTACTATTGATGGCATCTCCAGTAAGCCTGCTGTGCACCGGCAAGACGGTCGTACTTCTATAGTATTTACAATTTGACTACTTTCTAAGTTTTTATAAATTCTTTCTAAGTTTTTATAAATTTTATTTACAGTAACTTTAGAATAGGTAATTTTTATCTTTATATAAATTTAACCATTATAGAGATTTTTCTGTTGAAAATTCTTGGGTTTATTATCTTCAGGAACCTGAATTAGTGCGCAATATTGCAAAATGGGTAAAAGCTGCAGTAAAGATTCCTGTTTTTATCAAATTGACGCCGAACATCACTGACATTGTGAACATAGCCCAGGCAGCGTATGATGGTAAGGATATTAATTGATATTGGTTTTGAATTTGTATGTATTCAATTTTCAGTGATTATTATTCAAGATAATGTTCCTAAATAATAAACTAAGAAATTTTGGGTTATTTGAAAATTCTTTGAATAATTAACATCTTTAGGTTCCATAAATTGTTAGATTCAATTGGTCAGATACTGGAACTTTGAAATTTCTTTCATTGGATAGCTAAATATTTGGCTTTAATATTTAACCTCCGAGAATTATTTAAAAATCAGATATAGGCTACACATTGCAGCGTCTTCAACAATTTACAGGGGACCTCAAGCACAGAACAGAACTCAAGGATGTTTCTAAATAAAATATTTATATTTGATGTTAGTGGTTTTTGTGCACTCGTAATAATTTTGTATGCAATAAGATTTACACAAAGAAGAAAAACATTAATGATAAGTTTTTCATATTATATCAATTTATTGAAACTTTTACTTATATTTATAGTAGCTATTATCTTGTTCGATTTTTGGATTGATACTTGAACATTTTTAGTTCTCTTTATTATATTACTGAACAAAATTGAATAAATAGGTTTTTTGGGAAAAACATTTCTTCAAAAGAAAAAATACTTATTTTATAATAAAAAATACCTATTTTATACCTTCTTTTTTTAATTTGAAACTAACGCCTCAACGTTAGAAACAAGATGATATTTAATCAAAGAAACATTTAGTTTTGAATATATTTGGCGTTAATTTTGTAGAAATTCATTATTGACAATTAAATAACTAACTAATTATTCAAAATTAAATAAACAAACATTAACTCTTAGGAATTTCCAAAATGCTGTTGGAAATTCCTAAGAGTTAATCTTTGCTAATTGCCCACCTGAAGATGTTGTAACACAAAGAAACCTAGGTTGTGGCAAAGAATTTTAATAAAGTAGAAATAATACTACATACGTTTAGTTTTGTTTTAGATGTTGACACTATAATTTTGAAAATTTTGCAACTGGAATTTTACTTGTGGAACTTACAAAATTTTTTAGATCGAAAATACCTTCAACAAATTCTTAATTTACAAATATTTTTTACAGCAGAGTGTAATGATTTTTTTTTTGGATGAGTGAGACAATATTTGATTCATATAACTTATGTTTTATTTTACTCCAAACTTGTCTCCTTATCTTTATCTGACTATTGCCAGATACTCAAGTATTTCACCAAATGACATAAAGACTCAAGGTATATTAACAGATAGTATAAAAAAGCCAATTATTGGATATTAAAAGAATATCTGCAACATTTTTAGAAATTATCTTATGCAAATGATGATGCTGAGAGATTAAGATGTTTTTTGGTTTCAATTTCAATTTAAAATTTAATTTTCATTTCAAATTCAAATTTTATTATATCCCATTTTTTTCATCGCCTAGGGATAGGTTTCAAATTGTCATCTAGTAAGTACAGTCATCTACTATGTGCTAATTCATATAATTTTTTCACTATTTTTAATTCAATAATTTTTACATAATTGTCAGAGAACAATATTAAGAAATGGTTAATGGCTCTCTGCTAGAATCGCTGTGTAATTATTTAAATGTTACTTATAATGTTTGACCAATAATTTTTTTAATATGTAGCAGAGTTGAATAGGACTAAATTATGAATATGGTCTCAGGTGGTGCTGATGGTGTCTCGGCCATCAATACGGTTCAAGGTCTTATGTCAGTAAGACCTGATGCTATACCTTGGCCGGCAGTAGGTAAGTGCTTACGAATATTGTTGCTTTATAGGAATAAAATACAATCAAGTTTAGAATAATAATTACGTGGGAAGTCAAAAAATTCGGAATATGAAAACTTATATGAACTAGTTTGAGAACTCCTAAGATGATTAATTGATTATTCCAAAAATTTAATATGTGTTCAAAGAGATTTGGAATGAATTGCAAATTAGGAAATGAAATATAAAAATTATCTAAGAAAATATTATTTTGGAGATACGGTGCTAGCATACCTTTAATCGATATAAAGGATTACAAAAACATTGCCCAAAAAATTGTTGCTATTTCTTCAACAATATTTGCTTTTTATTACAAGAGCCTTCATCTGTTTCCATAAAGTTTTTATTTAAGGTAAACTAACAACATATAGTTAAAGTAGAAGTAATTGAAAAATCAATTCTAAGATTTAAAATAAACAAATATACAGAACATGAAGCTAAATAAAACTGTTTACAATACAAAAAAAACAATCCTTTCATAGATTTTTTTATTTACTTTTTAATATTTAGGAAATAATTGGATATGTCACGAAATTAAATTTAAATATCTTATTTTATATTTCTTTGCATATTTGGAATGAAAATAAAATTTAAATAAAGAAACCCAAGGAGAAGCAAGAGGAAGAAAAAAGAAGGAGTGGATAGACAAATTGTATTGATTTAAATTTTTAGAAATTATTCTCTTGATATGATTTTTACTTCAAAAGTCCCTTCAGATATTACTAATAGAAAATTTTCTCAAATTTATATTAGTTCTTACAACGAGGAGTACTTTAAGATTTAACATGTTCATAATTTTTTTAAATCACAATAAACCCACAGGTACAGAGAAACGAACAACATATGGTGGTGTATCGGGCAATGCAACACGTCCCATGGCTCTCAAGGCAATCTCTTCCATTGCAAACAAAATTCCCGGATTCCCCATACTCGGTATTGGGGGCATTGATTCTGGTGAAGTTGCATTGCAGTTTTTGCAATGTGGTGCTTCAATTTTGCAAGTGAGTTTTTTTTAATCAATTTAAAGGAAACAAGTGTACACTTTTAAAAAATGAAAAGTAATGCTCATGAAATTACTGTCAGCAGTAATTTCATCAATTACAATAAGTACATAATAGTGATGTGTCAGCATCTTGTGCTGTATAATTAAAACTACTTAATGCCTTTTAGTGGCTTTTTATAAAAAATTTATACACATATATATTGCCTCAAAATTATAAAATGTTTAGGGTTCCGTATCCCGAAAGGAAAAACGGAATCCTTACAAGATCACTCATGTGTCTGTCGGTCGATCACAGCTATTTTTCTCAGCTTGATGTAGAAATTCGGTATAGTAAAAGCTTGACATAGAAACTCGGTATAGTAATAAAATATATTAACCTATCTCAATTGGTAACACTCAAAAATATTTGTATGGAAAAATTTAGTTGGGGGGCGAATTAAGTTCTCGAAAAACAATTTTCGAATTCTGTATATAGTTTGGGGTATCATTTGAAAGGGTTATCCTTGTAAGGGTTTCAAAAATATTTTTGCATACCTACGTGAAGCTTGTAAGAAAACTATAAATGGACTAATCTGATATATATTATTTGTCTATAAATTTTTTTAAAAATTTTTAACAATCCCATATATAGAATCATACTAAATACATAATTGCTCAGCGACCCACTGGAATAAGGTAATTAATGAGGCCATACTTTCAATATCTTTAGTTTAAGTAATTTAATGAGGCCATACTTCAATATCTTTAGTTAAGACAAAGTGTGATTTTAGTTTATATTTTTTCATTTAGCATTGCACACTATCAAATCGTAGTGACTGATATGCAGACGTTGTTAATACATTGTATCGCCGTCCACCATGGAATAAGACTGTATTCTTGAAGACTTGAAGGCTACGAAGAAATAGAGAATGATTGAGATGCCAAGAGAAGAGATTTTATATACATATACATATTGTGTTATATAAAAAGAATAAAAAAAAAGTGAGGTGTCCTGGGAAGCCCAACTGAAGTGAAGAGTATCAGATATAAAATTTTTACAATTTATGCAAAGGTCATAAGAAGACTATAGCAGTGAGTGTAGATGTCATAATTTTTTAAATATGCACCATGTTTTTATGCCTGTAAGAGATATAGTAGGCAATATATTTACATTTTGAAAAATTAATATTATTAGTTTAAACGTTTGAGTGCCGACGAGCACCATCGCGTTCGTTCACGTACTAACTAAATTTGCCACGAGCGCGATGGCGCTTGCGAAATCAGTTGCTGTTTAGCGTGCGGTAGGGGAGGTCGCTCGCACGCATCACTAGTTTTTTATCTTTCTACGTGTTACATAAAGTTCAAATTATAATATTATTAGTAATTACAATGTAAAAAGGATCCAGGAAAAGAAAATGTTTAACCCATAATGTCGGAATACGAAAATAATTCGAGTGAAAATTATCATTTTTCAAGTTGTGAAGAAAGTGATAGAGGGAGTAACATTGTGGTGCACTCACAATTTGGCGTAACGCAAATTTTGAGTGATAGTGATAATAGTGACGTTATCAATTATTTTGCTGATCCGGAGGATGTACTGGACTGCGAAAATATGATGTGACCTTGATTTCAGTTTTTGTTCACAATATATATTTCCATAAATTTCTTTGTATTTTATTATCCTTGTACAAGTTTTTATTAAGAAAACACCGAAAAAGTTATTAAAATTGGATAATTTTTGGAAGAGATACATTTTTTTTTCGATACAAGGGTAAATGGCATCAAAAACAAAAGATTACTTTGGCATTTTTAAGTATATATGAGTAAAAAACCATGGCACTAAAACAGTTAATTAGAAATAATATGTTATAAGAGATATTAAACGTTTATAAGAGCCTACAGAACCCTCGAAGTGCGAGTTCTACTCGTTTTTGACAGGTTTTGTATTTACTAGTATGTCGTTGCCATTGTAGCACATTTTAGTATTTTTACATGATAGGTTTATGAATTTGCTTTCATAAATGAATCTTCATATATAGAAACCACACGGGAACAAACAAATATATAATCACAAGCTCAACATCTATTCACTGGTCTATCGTCTGTATGGGGTAATAAATATACACGAATTAAAGTATTGAAAATGAGCAGTTTTATTCTGTAAATATTGAATATACTTTTATGCCATTTGTCACTCTTATATAGAGTTTGTGATGATAAAATAACTGCATATTTTTATTAATCAAATTATACCTAAATAATTTACATCATAGTTTACTTAGAAAAATTAATATTAAAAATATTTCTCCTTTTCTATCTTTTTTTTTTACAATTTCCTTTGAATGAAACTTGTAAATATTTAAATTTTTTTTAAGTAATTATATCTATTTTATTACAGGTGGGAAGTGCAATCCAAAATCAAGATTTCACACTAATTGAGGACTACTGTACGTCTCTAAAAGCACTGTTGTATTTGAGAAAAATTGGATTGGCGAACTGGAGTGGACAGTCACCTCCGGCTTTCAAACATCAGAAGGGCAAACCTGTTCAAACATTGTATGGAGACAATGGTGAAGTAAGTGTTGATAGGTTTATAAATAATAAGGAGGAATGCATAATTCTTGGAACTCCTATCTCGGCATAATTATACATAAGTAATATATTTGCGAAGATCCACAAAGACTTTTCAAAAATAATAGATATTGCTTATGGGTTTTTACCCAGATAATATGTGAACTTGAGGCAAACTTGATTTTCTTTGATTCTAAATTGTTGCATCAAATATGAAAGTTAAAGTTTGTGACAATATTGTTAAGTTAAAGAGGATATTTCAAGTTTGTGACAATATTGCTGCAACCTTATGTTCGCTATAGTCACCATCTATTGCAAATAGAGTGTGTAAACTCGCCATGCCAAACTAGACACAAACCTTGCCAAACTATGCATTTGATATATCAAACTTGTTGCAAGTCAGAATGAAGTTTATATTGTTATTTGGGTAATTTTCATCATATACATAAATATGCATAAAACAAATTTACTATATAGTGAATGAATTTGCTATATCACGTATGTATGCATGCATAAGTAAAATCGACTACTTTGGCCAAGAGCTTACACATCGGAAATTCTAATCAGCAATATTCTATTATGCAATCTGTAATGTGACCTTCATGTTATTCTTAACTTAACTTTTATTATACGTCCATATGTCAAAGGAAACAGAAGTATTGTGGCCCTGTCAAAAATTATGTTCAACATAATTTTTAATAATTATTTGTATTGTTCTTTAATGTAAAGGACATTGGTTTATTATATCATGGCTTATTTGCCATCTTTAATGGTTTGTAGGAACACAAATTAATTATTGAGGAAATTATGGAAATTGTATGAACTTTTTCTTACCCTTTCCTTTAGAAATATAATGGTTAAAAATATATAGAAATTTAAATCAACTGAAGTCAATTTTGATATATTTACTTTTTCATACTCATCATTTAATTTTTGAGTAAATTTAAATAAAGTTAAGAGATTTTTTGTTGTTTCTGGTGAAGAATAACTAAATAAATTATCTTGAAATTTAGTTTTCTTGTATTTAATATTATGAATAATTTCTGAATTGGAAATAAATGTCTATTCTTAATTAATTTCTACTTTTAAGATCTTTTTGATAAAAATCAATTTGAAATCTCACAAAATGAATTTTTGTCTGCATTTGATAGTTTCATCAATACATGTGTTGATTGTTACAAGATGGATGGTCTTTTTAGAGTAGATTTCTAAAAGAATAGCAATAAACCTAAAAAAATAGTGATAATCTGAAAAAATATCTGATTTAAAATAAAAAAAGTAATATTGTAACTGTATAGTATAATAAAAAAAAATTTTTATAAGGCTGACATACATACATCATATAATAGGACAAGTGTTCAACAATGTTCTACTTTTTTGTAGGTTTTAGCACACTTTGGGCCATATGCCATAGAGAGAGAGCAGAAAATGCATGAAATGCGTCAGAAAAATGGCAGCGTCGATGCTGGATGCCCCCTGTTAAATGGAATGACAAATGGTTACAACGACCTATCCGTACCAAGAATAAAAGATGTTATTGGAGAGGCTTTACCGAGAATTGGTACTTATAAGAGTTTGGATAATAAGAAGCAAGTTGTAGCTCTAATTGATGATGTGAGTATATTTATTTTTATTTAAATTTGTTTTCTACACATTTAGGAGAATATAGTGTAAAATAGAATTTATTCATCGGTGTGTTAGTCTGTTCTTCACAGTAAATTATATGAACTAGAAACAAAGGAATTAAAAAACATTTCTCAGAATATAAAGTCTGAGGTATTGAAGTAATAACCTCAAGTAAATGGAACATAAAATGACTTATGCCGATTTAGATGTTTTTAGAGTTTCATATTTCAAAAGGAGAACATGGAACTATTATAGTATCAGTCACTCATTCATACTGTGCAGATGTCGTAACTGATATTTTTTTTATTTAAGGTGTTGATTTCAAATGGTTTATTTAGTCATACCACATAACAAAGGGTTACTGAAGTGATCGATAAATATCAGTGGTTATGATCTATCATATTTATAATTTTCACCTGAAATATCTTTCCTTAACCACATTTTACTAAGCCATTTTTACTGAGCAATTTATTTACTTAGGGAAAAATTAATAGAAATAGTACAAATACTTAAATATTTAAACATTGGGAGGTACCTAAATGTGTAGGAAAGTATCTTAGTACGAGTTATATTCGTACTGAACATTTTTTTTGTATTATGGATACAAAATAAAATTGAAAATTAAAATTTCTGAAAATTATCATAGAGAATTCACTTTCACAGGGCAAAAATTACATCAAAGACAAAATAATACTAATCAAGATTATATTGGAATAAGTTCTTATTTTATTAAGCAAAATGTATTTTTAATTTCCAGGATATGTGTATAAACTGTGGAAAATGTTATATGGCATGTGCTGATTCGGGATACCAAGCTATAACGTAAGTTACTCTATGTAAATTTTTGTTTATGCTAAATAAATTTTTTAATAACTATCAAGGACTTTATATTTTTGTATATTGATACCGATTGTAATTTATTTCAGTTTCAGCGAAGAAACACACATTCCTAAAGTAACTGATGACTGCACCGGGTGCACTCTTTGTCTTTCTGTTTGTCCCATCATTGACTGTATTACGTAAGTAAATTTTAGATGTTATTCTCAGTTATAATGTTAATAGTATATTAATATGGGAAGAAGTTTGTTAGATTTTATTATCTATATTTTTACTTTTCTAGGTTTATGATATGGTGATGTAGTTTGTTTGCCTGTATGTCTGTGTCAGTTTCCCATAGACAAAAAATATCTTATATTGTTTACAAGATAGAAACTTTACAATATACAATGGTGTCTTACTATGTATTTAAACAATTTAAAGAACCATTTCCTTACCTAAAGGTGCTCCCTCACCAGGGGCATTCGCTAGTAATGTAACATTTCAGATTCGATTTTGAACAAATTGAATCTAAAATGTTACATGCCTCCCTGACTGACGAGCATTCGCCTGTATGATTACCATATTGATGTTATAAGTTGTATCAAAATATTACCTGGATGATTACCCCTTGATATTACATGTTGCATCGAAATATTACAGATTGGGTCATTACAAGTTGTGCACTGTAATGCTTGGTTCTCTCTCCTCAAACGTTACTTTACAGGCGAATGTTCCTGGTGAGGGAGCACCTTAAGGTTTACGAGCATTGTCTGATTAATTTCACATTAGCTTATTTTATATATTATTTATGTTTATATGGATAACATACTATTAAAGTTAGTTATATATATCTCGATAACTATATATAACAATCTTTGTCAGCCAAAGTATTTATGTCTATATATGGTGTTGGTTAAGCTATAAAAAATAATTTTTTTCAAATTTCTCTCGAAGGTATAAGACAAAAATAATCTGTAACATGTCCTGATTTGAGCCTTTGTTATTGAGAAATAAGTTATGATTCAATAACAAATTATTTGTTATTTTCCGAATCATAATTCAAACGTTTCATTATCATAAACAAAAATTCTGTGCAAAAAACTTAAGATTAAAATACTGTATAGAAAGAAAAGAAAAAAAATAAATCAAGATCATTCGTATGACCAGTATAGTAAATTTTTCTTTCTGTGAAATATACTCATATTTAATATTCAAAGCCAAATAAAGTTGACTGCGTCTCATCGTATTGCCATGATAATGCCGCACATCACTTTAATAACCTAATAACGTTTAGTTAAATTGTATTTTAGCATTTTTTTTAAATTATTAATTTGATCATTTTTATTTATAATTTTACACTTGAAGCTATACAATTCTTGTCTTGAAAATTTTCCTCCGCACTTTGTATGGCAATGTTTTCTATTTAGTACATTTTCTTTGGAGTATTAAAGTTTTACCAGTGGCTATGGTTATAATGTGTATTAGATTTCTACAATTAAACCAGTGATTATATATTGTTTGCTCATTTTGTTATTATTTGGAAGCGATTCTTTGGATTTCAACCTACTAATTTCAGATTCAATCTAAAAATCATCAGTGGGAGATTTCATCGTTAAGCCTCTGTCATCAATATTTTTAAAATCATTGTTTGGCCTCGAATTTTTTCAGCTTTGCCATGTATCGGCGGCTGATACATGGCAAAGCTGAACATTCATTGGTTTGTGGTAGCCAATCAAGAACTGTGAAGTTTTCTTCCTTATTCTTTTAGTGTAGGACTAATTTATGGAATTCAGTTATACATTCTTCTTTAAATGTGAAAATATTTGTAATTTCAACCAAAATTTCATTTCATACAAATAATTTTCTTTTTTTACAGCATGGTTCCAAAGAAAATTCCTCATGTCATTAAGAGAGGTCTAGTAGAAAGCAGTCCTGTACTACCGGTCCATGCCCTAGATGGTGTATGTCAGTAGAATATAATAGAAAAATTATAATAATTAATAAACATTCTTCATTTAAAATTATATTGCAAATAAATTGTTTAAAGAACAATTGAGTATTTATCGTATTGACAAATAAAAAGAAATACTGTATATATATATATATATATACAATATTTCTTTATATATATATATATATATATACACATATATGTATAATTACACGAAATACCTAATGAGCATTAAATACTTTGAACAATTTTCCAAACTACAAAGCAAACGTTTCATACGATTTTGATGACGTGAAAGAAAAATAAAATTTTTCTTGTCAGGTTCAATAAAACTTAGATCTTTAAAACATAGTAAATGTATTCATAAATAATATTGTATAAAATGTACACAAAAATACAAATTATTTAATAATCAAATTTAATTATTGCTTATATAATATTTGTTTACAATTCATGAAAATGATCTCTTTAACAAATATTAGAAATACATTTTTCACATTTACTCTCTTATACATACACGGTACACACAAACATTCCGTTAGAGACCACCTTTGTAAGAATTATACATATAAATAACTACATAATTGTATGCAAAATAGCAATGGTACAATAATTTTTGAATTAATGAGATTACTGAAATTTATTATACATTAAAATTATAAATAATAATAAAAAACATGAGAATCATAATAAAATGATTACAATAATAAGAAACAAGATAATGATCTTAAAGATTTGCTATAATTACAACGGCAATATTTTAAAAATTCAACACATTATTTTCAACATAGTTTATGTCACTAGAAACTTTCTCACAATTATTAATTAATCCATTTATGGCACAATTGCATCCTGGTCTACCAGATCAATATACGTATAATCAATATGCACAACGTACAGTGCTTTATGTGTCGCTAAAGAATTTTAGTTACTTTTATTGAATATAAAAGTTTTTATATTATAAAATTTTTTTTTATTCAAATTTATCAAAAATTAAAATTATTTGTATAAAAAAGAAGCAGATTTTGAAGAAATAAAGCAAAAAATTTTAATGAGAAATTTGGCCATGAATGAGTTAAATTCAACATATTTGAATATTTACTATACTACAGTATATATAGAATATTGTTATTATTATTTACCAATGAAAAAATATTTATTTTGCAATTATAAATATTATTTAGAGAGCTATTATATATATTTACTATGAATTTTGCTGACATTTGGATGATGATGAATTTACTAAGGCACATAATTTTGACTTTTCTTTTAATTAACCGTTTGAGTGCCGACGATCGCTAATTTTTTATCTTTCTACGTGTTACATAAAGTTCAAATTATAATATTATTATTAATTACAATATAAAAAGGATCCAGGAAAAGAAAAGAGATACAGTTTTTTTCGAGACAAGGGTAAATGACATCAAAAACAAGATTTTTTTGGCATTTTTAAGTATGCATGTGTATAAAACCATGGCACTACAACGGTTAATATTCACAGGAGTACTGCAGTTGTAATAAAAATAATTTCAAGTAAAAGATATATAACAATTTATCTAACTATAGCACATTATTATTGACGTAAACTGCTTTATTCAATATGGCAACTTGATTATAAAGGTCTTCAGCATTAACCTTTGCCTGGTACCAGGATTGAACCCAACCACTCTCTAGGTTAGGTCTTCTCTTCAAAGCCGAGTACGGCTTTGGGCAATCATAATGTTTTTTTGTGACTATATCAGGTTCCATGTCCACATTTACTCTTCTCTCGAATATTTTTCGGCAAATAAGGCATTCAAAATTCTGAACTGAAACACCCACATCTTCTGCTACATAATTATGCTGCCACATATTTAAAAGTCTGTCATTCGATACAATACCATATTTATGTTTCAAATGTTGTTCATATGCAGTATCATTGCTAGATAAATATTTCAAATACTGAGCCAAATCAGCAGGTGATTTATAATCATCGGTAAGTATGATAGAATCATTGTTAGGTACCCAATCATGAACCGACGGAGAACCAAAATATATAGGAACAGATCCGACGACAAGTGGCCTCCAAAGTTTCTCTGTCACATAATCTTCGCAAACTCCGTTCTCAAATGCGATGGCAAACTTATATCTTGCTACAAATCTTAAAAATTCACTCTCATATAAATTATTTAAGTAATCATGTTGAAATTGATCGGGCAAATCTTTATTATGAAGACATTCGCCATATGAATCTATGTTTATGAACTTCATTAACTCTTGAACAAATAGATCACGTTCTGTTGATGTTTCACAGTCCGATTGTATATATATGATTGACGATAAATTTTCTAATAATTTATTTTTCTCATTTGTTTTTACTAGATACTTATTTGATAGAATATCATTATAATCTGGTAAGTATTGCAGCGTCAACGGAACATCGCTGTACCGACTAAATGTTGCCGAATAATTAAATAATTTTAGAGATTCTTCATGCAAAAATAGTTCAACATTTCTTGGTGACTCTTCGTGATAAAGACCCCACACAACGTTACTAGCGTTTCTTGGTAAGGGCAAATCCAAGGGTTTGAAATTACTCCCGTAAAAGAGGTAATTAGTAACCCTTGAATCCTTCTTATAGCCTCGATTGTGAGTCACGAAACATTTCACACCATTATCACAATCTCTTACCTCATTGTCAGTGCCTGGAAAACCATCAGTCCACCACAAAATGACAGGCAATTCACTTTTAAAATTCGACTGTTCCATGCAACAATACTGAGTTTCATAAATAAGAAGCAAGAGTACACATACAATGATAAAGTATACCAAAAGTATTTTAATTTTAATTTTCATGAGCATTCTACAGATATTTTTCACAAAACGGCAGATGTATGCCCAAAACATGATGACCTTATGTTTGAACAAATTCACTGTCATTTCGGAGCACTGTTTTGAATTGTTATCAGTGCTAGCAGGAAACTCTTACGTAGATAAAGTTTTCATAGGTCCATTTATAGACGAGTATTGTTAGTCTGTGGACAATTAATAATTTGTTTAGAATATGTATGGATATGATTACAAGACAGAATAGTTTACGTAAAAAAATTTCCTTTCCTTCAACCAAAAATCTATGCAATAATAAACTTATTTTGGTACCACGTTGAATCAGCAACATATTTGGTTTATATTTATATATTTAGGATATGCATACACCAAAGCCATAGTCAAAAAAAATTTTGAGTGGAGTGGGTATTTTATAATAATTTTTATTATGTTTTCTCATAAAATGAAATAAGTTGTATAAGTAAGTTGTTTTTGAAATTTATTTTTTTCTGAATGAGATATACTTAAAGACTCATATAATGTGTTTAGTCTCATTCTAACAAAAGTTTTGGGGGTCAAACCCTAGTGATCCCTCCTTGCTCACGGTCTTGATGTAAACCCATACCCTTGTATACATAAATAATTCTAAAGCTACAAAAAATATAAAAATAAATTTAAAATTCTACATTTTGCTATACCTACATTTAAAAATACTATATTTCAAAAAGTAATCAAAAGCACGGATAGAAATAGACAATTCAATTATATTGGTAAGTAACATAAATCCCATACCACTGGGTGGCATAATGAAGCCAGCCACTAAAAGGCAAAGAGAATGGTGAGGAACCTGGTGTAAATAAGAAAGCTGGTGTAAATGAGGATCCTGGTGTAAATAAGACATAATTTTGTAAAATGAAAGTAGTGTTGTCATATTTTATTATTGTACATTCATGCTTATTGTACATTCAATAATTAACAAATTATTCTGTCTAATTATCAGAATTTTTGCTTAATTATAAGTGTACTACTAACCAGGAATATGTGGAAATTTTTCCATAATTTTTTTATCAATGAAACTTTAATATATACAAACTGAATTTATGCATAACTGCTTCCTTATAAGCAAAACTTTAAGTCCTTATAAACTTAACTTTTCCATTGTTAAGCGATTATATCAACAACAAGGCTCCCTGCCACCAATCAAAATATTGAAATTATATATATATATAGATATATATATATATATATGCGTTTTGTGGTGAAAACATTAATATGAGTAAGTGATAATAGTATTCGCATATATGGAGATATACTCCTGAAACTTTTTGTTTGGTGATATAGTTTTGAATGCTACGTGAAAGTGAACAAGAAATAAGTACAAAAATGAAGATTTTCTAAATTGAGAGTAAAAAACCTGATTAAGCCTTATGTTCATTTGATTAGAACGATTGGAAAACCTTATAAATTATAAAGTTGGGTCATCTTTCAACTAGATGGAAACAAGTGACTAGCGTAATTTAGATATCTCTACATAGATATACCTACATGTCCTCTTTCAATATTTGCAGAATTATTGCAGTCAATCTTATCTTCATTTCAAGTCATAGCATTGGATTACCTTCTGAATCATTTTTACTATATTTCTAAAAACAGTACCGCCTTCCAAGAGCACTTCATGAATTTACTAACACATTGCATCTGTTACTAAATTCATGAACTAACCTAATTCCGATATTCGACACACATTGTCGATTTACATTTTCAAAGGTTACCTAAAAGTTATTCTTATCTTAATTCTACATAACTTTTATCCATTCTTGCTCTATTTTATACCTCTTTCCTTTATATTAATACTTCAATTATTTGTTTACATATTGTAAGAGTTTATTACATTTATAATTTTAATTCATTGTCAGTATGTTGTCTTCCTTAATGGTATGTAGTGTTTTAGTTGACTAAAAAAGATTGCTGATATAGCAAACAATTCACCTAATACATGCATAATGTACATGTTGAAGTTTACAATAAATAAATATGGTATGCCGTCGTTTGAATACTTACTACTTCCGAGTCGGTTATTTAACTAAAAAAAAGAAAAAAATGCCCATGCTGTGCATCAACACTTCAGTTGTAATCGATTTAACCCAGTCTGAGAAAAACCCGCCCCTTGTTCGTCATCAGCCAGGATAGTAAAAACCCAGACCCTGCTAGTCCAGCCAGTGGCACCGAGTCCGCTCGCCCAACCATAGCCTGGTTAGACCCGGCCTAAGACCTACGGCCACAATCTCAAATTTTTATTTTATTTTTATGACTAGATATTATCATAAACTGTAATAATGGAAAATATTACCATAACATAACACTAAGTTTCTATCAGCTAAATTATTTAAAAAATTTTCTAACAGTACTCTACTTTAGACTCTGGTTCTATATACTCTTGCAAGAGAAATGAAATAAGCTCCTGAACATTTAGTAATTATACTGACAACTGACTGCTAAGATTTGGCTGGTAAAAGGATAGTAGAAAATCACAGAATTTTTCAAACATACAACCAAGAATATATGGGTACAAGATAACTGTGTTTTGTTTTATTATATATATATATATATATATATATATATATATATATATATATATGTATGTATGTATGTATATGTATATATGTGTGTATACATATATATATATATATTTTTTTATATATATGCATCTGCATTTATATATTTACTGTTACAACCCATCACCATCAATACTTGTGTAAGACTAAAATTATGAAAATCAAGAAAAGTATTGTTTTTATAATAAACTTAATTCAATTGTATACAATGATGAAAGATTTTACAATATACTATTAAGTTTTCAAAATTGGAAATACAAGTGCAAATATGAGTACTTGTAATTGACGGACAACATTGGGTATTAAAACAAGATAATTTGTGGTTGGTCCAAAATATATTAAAAGCTGTCAAAGGATTTTATTATTGAAGCTTATCTAACTTACATGGTAGATAATATGTAAATACATTCAGTAAATTCCTCAGAATGATGCAAGCAACTTTTTATAAAAAAAAATAAAGCGAGTAAATTTTATGGTTAGGTGCCAAAGATGATTAGGTGCTTAGAGTCCAATTAAAAGTGCATAAACAAATTAAATGTTTTTATTAAGTGTTATCATACACCTTACTATAACATTCTTTTTTTAAGAAAAAAAATCATATTATATTCATCAATCCCTATTATATGTTTTACACCAGTATTTCGTAAATATTAGATTTCCATAGTCACCTTAAACATAGTAAATTTAAATTAAGACTTAAAGTTTTTTATAGATAATGCTTATGGGTGCACAGTTAGGCATTTGCGAAGTTATAAGATTTATTAGTAGTTAAGTATAGTAAATTTTAATGTTAATAACCAAACAGTTATACTACACATGCACTATTGGCGCTGATAGGAGTTTTATCATAGTTTTATATCCATGCCTAGAGGGTTTCATAAAGGTATTGTTGCGAGATGTTACACTTTTACCATTTTTCCCATTTCTTTATTACCTCTAAGAATAAAATTGACCACACTAGTCGCTAGTTACTGACCATTTATTATCCAACTAATTATAATCAAATATTCTTCAAGTGTCAGGTATTTTTCTGCTTTATATTTTTATGTTTTAAGATTATTTGTCTTTTTGAGTTTATACGTGTCCAATGTATTAAATTCATGTGAATTTTATGAAATAAACAAAAACAACCTTGAATTGTTGCACAAGTTTGGTGGGTAATTGGAACATTTTTGCGCAAAGGAAGTTAAAATATAGTGGATTTTTGTCACATATATGTGACTTACATTTAAACTATACTTACATACAAATTTTTTTCAGATATAGCAAACTTGGATATAAAAAGATTTCCGGTATAGAGACCAGTTGAATGACTAATTTGTGACCAAATTTGAAGAAATCCCATACAGATATTATGATTGGGTCGGCTCAGAAACCAAACACAAAAGATTCATTCAATAAGCTTCTTATATATAATTTACAATCGTTTGTAAGTATGTGGATTTATCGAAAAGCCGGTACAGTAAACTTATTTCTTGCAACAAGTATTGCTTAACTAAAGGGCAAGGATCAGTTACAAAGGAACTTTCTGAGTGTTAACTGTGTTTCGTTGAATCGTAATAATGGTACCAATAGCCATATGTAGACATGCGTTTACTGTTGAAGAAAAAGTGGCTATAATTTCAAGAAAAAGCAAAATGCTGAAAGCATTTGGAGTTGTCTAAAGAACACAAAGTGTCATATTCCAACAATGTGGAAAAACCGCACTGAAATATTGAAGTGTTTTGAATCAAAATCCCTAAAGATTAAAAAAATCATAAACCAACTCAAAAAGCTATCGAAAGAGCGCTTCTGTTGTAGCTCAAAGATGTGAAAACATACCTAAGTTGTTGCCTTTTATAAGAAAAAACAAATAATTTTGCCAAACTTTTTGAAAAAATATTCTGAAAACTGGGTACACCGATTTCGTTAACGTCATGATACTGTAGTTGGTAGAGTTTGTGGAGAAGCCACCAGTGTTTCCTAAAATGACTGTAATAATTGGCTTGAAAAGAGTTTTCATCAGTATTGACTGAAGGATACACTGACACCAAATATAGACGTTGCTAAAACGGGTTTGTTTTTTAAGTTACGTAACACCAGAGAGAACATAAAAATTCAAAGGTGAAAAATGCACTGGTGGGAAACCATCAAAAGATAATAACAATGTGCTTGCAGCCTCCAGTATGAATGGAGAAAAACGAAAGTTACTGATGATAGGCATGACGAAGAAACCAAAGTGTTTCAAAATTGTCAAACCTTTACCCGTTGATTATGTAGCGAACAAGAAAGCTTGGACAGCATTAGAAATTTTTGAAAAAATGTACATAAATGGGACTCAGAGCTAAGAAATAAGAAGAAAAAGATCATTTTATTTATTGATTATTGTTCAGCTTATCCTAAAATTGAGAATTTGACAAACGTAAAACTGGTATTTTTACCACCAACCACCATGTCACTGACTCAGACTTTCGATCAAGGGATAATTAAAACCATTAAAAGCCATTATAGAAAGAATCTGGTATAAAAAATGATAAGAGTATAGTGAAAAGAATACTATTCCATTTTCTGTCAATCTTCTTGATGGCAATGAAATGATTAGAAAAGCGTGGAAAAGAGTCACACCGGATGCAATAAAAAAATGTTTTTCTCATGCAGGGTTCCGTAAATCTTCTATTACTACAACAACTAGTTACGATTCTGATGATGAATTGGACAATATACTGTTGGCACAATTGGCTACAATATTTTCAGAGAATATAAGCATTGCAGATCGGGAAACTTATTGACAAATAAGCAGTCACTACTAGTAACCTGGTGACAGTGAAATTATTGAATGCGTAATTCTGCCAATTCGCCACAAGACGAGGAAGATGAGAATGCCTGATATTGTATATTTTGCAAAAAGCTTATAAGAATTGAAACGCTTATAAGAATTGAACAGCTATTACATCTTATGTTATTACAGAAAAAGAAAACAAAACAGTTAAATATTACACATTTTTTAAAAATATCATTGTAAAAATATTCCAATTGTAAATTTTCTTTAAAATGTGTTATAATTAAATGCATTCATGTAAAAATGTAAGCTGTTTATTATTATTCCTCCATTGCTTGTGTTATAACTTCGATATAGCGACCTAATATTGACAGTTCCTTCATCGTCGTTATAACCGAAATCCACTGTATAATCAATTGTATGGATGCTAAACATTTACGTGATAGAAAATAAATAAATAGGTGTTTCGAAATCAGCATAATTATACATTGTATAAATTATATATAGTATCTCGATTATAAATATAACAGCTGTCGATTAAAATAAATGAATTTTTCGAGAAATTTCATTGTATTTTTGTCGAAGAATAAATACATGATCGATATTTAAACAAGTACAGGAAAATAAAAGTTCATTATGATTTTAAAATTCGGTGCAAAATTTTTTTAGGTGTCGCACGGTTGCACAGATACGAGGCAAAACTTACTGCAATCGGAAAATTATTTACCACAAGTTTCATTTGAAAGCAGTGGTAACAATGCCACATTAAATGATTAGCATTATGTTTTAACTTTTACGTTTATGTTTTTGCTTTTAGCATTATGTTTTATATCTCGCTACAGGATCACATTTTCTAGAATTACTACGTAATTTTCCCTTTATTTACCTATTTATAATGTCACACCTTTTTTCATTGAGGAAGTGTAATTTTATTTAGTGAATCCTGAATTTGATCCAATCATGCCTTTTAGTTTTCCATGCATGTGTCTAATCATATTTTTCACTTTCATCTCTTTTATATTACTTTGTTTTGTATAGCGAAACCACCTTAACAAATTTCTGTATATTTATTGATTTTACAGTGTGTATCAAATAATGGATACCTCAATATGTATAGAATTGTGTAAGCCATTATATTAATTAACTATCTCTATCTTATGTTTATTTTTGATTAAATATAGAATATCCAGGTTTCACAATAACTTTAAAATCATTAATATTACACTTTTATTCACGTATGACATATAATAATTCATAAAATTACTTCAAACACATGATATGATACAGCCACGCTCGGCAGCGTTCAGAATCAAATCAATGATGAGTGTAAAGAACAACATGATAAAAATAGAGATGTAAATAATCCAATAATGCAATGTTCTAGCATTGTAAATAATTATCTGTATGATGGCTCCAAGCGTGAATACAATTTGAGTTACTAAGTACATTTTTTCCATAAGATATGGTATTTGATTAAATATGTAGCAGATGATAAGATCCAAAGATATGACAAACGTGGGCGTAACTGCGATACAGTACATGTGACCCTCGGGTGCAGAGAAAATTGCTTCTATTATTAAGAGTACCAAGGAGAGAGCCTACAAAAAAATAATGTAACATTTAAAACCATGTGAAATTATTTTTAAGAAATTTTCCACACGAAAAAGGCTTTATTTATCCTAATAAATTAGTACTGAATAGGCAAATATATGTTTATACGAGAGAAAAGCTTTCATTAGAATTTCGTAAATCAAGAATATTTCAATGCAGAATAATGTTATTTATGTGATATCAACCTATTTATTGTCTGATTATATTTATACTTATGTAAACTTATTGAATGAACATAAACAGATAATTATTGTGCTGAAGTGTTCAAGTGTTTTGAATTAAAAACATTAAAGTTGTGTACGTATTTAAAAGAAAACCAATAATATTGAACAATCAAACAGTGTTTATTTACAGACAAGATACAAATTTACAATACACTAAGCAAAAGTTAGTTTGCAGCCATGCTCTTGTATTAGAAATATAAAATCTAAAACAAGAGAAAGTAAGAGCGCAAAATGCAAGCTGCCATACACTACCATCCTCAGAATACTTCTGAAGTTTAATAAAAAACATTGAAGCATAGCCCCAAAAGTGAAAAGACTTTGTGATATGAGATACATTTTTTCCATAAATAAAGGGACTCTATCAATAATATAAGACACTATAAACAGCAGGGACATAACAAGCGTAGGCGCGGCTGCTATACAATACATGTGACCTTTTGGACGCTCCAACAAAAAGGGTAATATCATGAGAACCACAGAAATAGCCTACAATGTGACAAATTGTAAATTAATATTATTAATTCAATGAGGGTTTCCATTTTGGTACTTATTACGCAGCAGTACTGTGACGTGAGATCCTTTCGATGGCTTTCTATCATTGCGGATAGGACAGACGGGACATAATTTTTGCTTTTATTGATAGTAAAATACCATGACCCAAGTCTGGTGATATCAAAATTTGATATTATAATTTACGAGTATATACTAATATAGAATCGCTTTTTTGAATGTAGTATATTATTTTCTGGGATTTGTTTTAAAGTTATTAATTCTATTATAGACCTTTAGGCTACAAAAGTAATAAGCGAAACTTGATAAGATAAATTCTAGACAACTTATACTTTTCAAACAGATTTTTCTTTATGTCACGAACGATGCATTGTTTAACCCTTGGATTAAGGCATACATTATGATAGTGTATGCCTTAATCCAAGGGTTAAAGAATGGATCGTTGGTATGCCCTTTTCCTTAGTTCCTTAGCAAAAAAATGCCATTATAATCAGATTTTTCCATTGAATTTCACAAAAATCTTCAACATCAAATTGAAAAGTTTTGACATTATTGAAATCAGATTTCAGTGACGCTATCTGGTGTTATTAAATGAATGGAAACCCTCATCTCTTATAATTTTTTAAACAGTATATATACATTATCATTTAAATTTATTATACACAAATTTATTATATAATTCAATTTCGACACACAGAGCTTACTGACATTTCTTAATATTCAGGTAGTAACTTTGACTAATTGCCAGATAAAAATAGGAACATGTGGATGAAAGGTCTCACTTGAAAATTATAAACTGAATTTAAAATAGTTCTGAATGATATTTAAGTTTTCAATTTTAGAGTACGGCTCATAAAAATATAAGTCTCATTCATTATTTCGTAATGTAAATTATACATGTATTTGCCATTATTAATACAAATCAGAATAATTGAAAAAAATTTTATACTTACTAATTCGAAAAGTTTAAAGATAAATGTTTTCTCCAAACATAAATCTTTCATACGCTTCTTAATAGATGTATTCCCTGTAACAAGTTGCAAATATTATCAATAATAATATGTAAAAAGTTGACTAAAATATGTCATTTATAGATCAAACATACAACAATGTAACCAGTTTTATATTCAATTCCTCACTGTGAATATTATTAAAAAGTAAAATTAAGTCATAAGAAAAATTTACAAGATTTTTATATTAGAATATACTTGTAGAATTAAATCGAATTTATTTATTTGGTTCTTGTCCTATTATGCAGGCGTAAGAGGACGAGTATAAATTTTGATTAAACAAGTATTTTGTCTAATACCACAAATTCTTTTAAATAAACATGGACATTAATTATACATCTATGTACCACTATTAAGAAAAATTAATACATGGAGAGTGTAACACATGTTATTGTCATATTTATCTTGGTAGAAACAAAAGGATAGATAATGAAAAGAAAGTCTGTATAAACTATTATTCTGTTAGGAATGTTATATCTTGTTTATTACCATTTACGGTGGCATCTATTGAAGAAATAGCTGATAAGGATGATTTTATTTGTTGTGATAGAGAAGGTTTGATTGGTTCCATTTTGACATATAGAATTTGAGCTTTAGATTTGTCTTCATTCTTCCATAAATATGTTTTAAACCATATGTTTCAATAAGTTAGCATAATTTGATTTAATGCTGAAAATATGATTAGCCTGACTTAGTATGTACAATTTAACAAGAAATTTCGTTACAATTACATAAGAATATTAGATTACTTATTTATTCTTGCTACATTAAGAATAAAGTTTACATCTGTCAAAGATATCGAATTTGGAAAGTGACATTTTTAAATAAAAAGCACATGGGTACAGTAAAATTTCTTTTACTGAATTAAGCATATGCAAGAACTAGAACAGAAGATATTGAAACAATCTTTAAATTATTTTCAAAATTTTACTTTGTACTAAAATTGGTCAAAATGTTGGAATAAGTATAACAACAGTTTTAGTACGACACACAAAATGGAGGTGTATATTTTAAAATTATCATAGTAATCATAATGTTATTCCTAGTGCTGGTCATAGTATATCTGTCAATTAACAAATTTAGTATATTTTTTGTTATATATTGGTTATTTCAATTTTATTTCGATAACTTGGCAGTTCCAGTATAATTTGTAGTAAAAATAAATAGTGCATTATATCATATTTGAATACATCTTCCTTTGATAATCAGATCATAATTCTCCTAAAGTGTCTTTAGCCGAAACATATTAAATTTACTTTTATATCGTCTCTCCGTAGAGAATCTCTAGCAATGTCTAGTTTAAAAAGGGTGGCTAGTCAAATTAATTAGATCACAATACGGATATCTATCATTGCTGTAAAGTAACAAAAAATAAACTATGCAGCAAAACAAGGAACAAATAGAAGTATACTATTATTAAATAATGCAAAAATATAAATAAAAAAATATATTTATAGATAATACAAATGCAAGAACAATATCTACATATATAAAAACAAATAAAGGTATATACATATACATGAATTTAAAAGGTCCTAGATTTTGATGCCTTTCTTTCTTATATATTATATGATTAAGTCTAGAATGGCTGTATTAGCAACTGATAAAAGAGATCTAATATTAATAGGTAGCTGTATATGAAAGAAGAAATTGATTATTTAATAGGTATGCAAAAATGAGATAATTTTGGATTGCCCTCCTTAACCCTGCAACGACAGATTGGAGACTCTCTGACATGCGCCTAGCCAAAAATGAGTAGGAACAAAAAAATGTTCCAAACGCATATGAGATGTCATCGAAGTCTCCCTTTGAAAAAAAATGTAATTTTGAGAACCAAGGTTTTGAGGGAATAGTAGATTGGATCTGGAAGCACACTGGACCTGTGATGATCTTTCCCACGTTTTCTGCCAGTCAGAAATCATCCAGAAATGAGTCAGGGGAAGGAGATCTTCAGTGAAATTAAGAGTAAAACATGGATACCTGTTCACGGTGAACTAGGCTTTTGCGTTAATTATTTCATTACCAAATATGCTGTAGTGACTAGGAATGATCCATGAAAGAACAACATCCAATTCTGATGCCAAATGAAGCATAAGCTATCTGTTTAATCTGGAGTCAGGAAACTACAATTCGTGGGAAAAGGATTAGCGAGTAAGGACTGCAAAAAAGCGTTCTTACCAACTCCGAAATACAAATTTATATTTGGTCTGTGAATTACCGAGTCAAATGAAAAACCATAGGAGAATGAAGAATTTTGATAAATTGGGTTTGAGAGGTATTTATCTTTTTGGAAGCTGACCGTGAGGAGAGAATGAGGCTTAGAATGCCAAAAGGGGTCATTATTAACAAATCTGGAAAGAAGGGTTAATTGGGAATACAGAATGGGAGCAGAACCTAGTTGCCTTCAAGAGATATCGATCAGCTAAACATTGTTAACGGAGGAATAGAGGAGGATCAACACATTCTACTTGTAGGGCGCAAAGGATAGAGGAAGATCAACAGCATTTGTGGGGCTGGAACTCTACTAACTACCTTCACGCTGTTTCTAGAGAAACAGCGTGAAGAATGTTCATGTTAGCCTGGCATTAAGTAAAGGCATGATCAACTTGTGTGTTTCAGGGTAGTTTCGAGTCCAGGAACATATCAGGGAATTCAGTACTGGAGATAAAAGGGATGGTTGAAGAGTTGAGGGAGATGAAAAGAAATGGAATTATTCTTTTTATAGTAAAGATCACCCCAGAACTCTTCGATGGGGAAAGATGCATACCATGAGAGTTTACCCATTTATTTAATTTAACGAGGGCAGAATTTAAAGCATTTTCTGAAATGGCAATTGACTTGCCAAAGGCACATAACAGCGTACTGCACTATACGACAGAATGAATTGACAGAGGAATAAATTTTGTGTGAATATATATTAAAGAGGGTAGACTGAGACTTAGCTACTGGTTAACTGGGCTTAAGACTGAGCCCTGGGGAAGCCGGTTAAGGAGAGAACCCGGGAGCTCGAAGGATGATTGATCCATTTAAGAGGAAGTAAAAATCTTTTCTGGAATCCTCAGTTCTTGCAATACTTGCCTGAGGATAGGGTGGTTTATATTGACCTAAGTTGGGGAAAGGTTAAGAAAAACAGCTATTAGGAATACTTGTTGGGAGAAATTTTTTTTAATTCCACATATCTGTATCGTTTGAAAGGACAAGAGTAAACATTTTTTTCATAATTTTAGGTATTATCTCTTCAAAGACATTTTGAAAAATATGTTCCCCATTGTTATTCCTGACATTGCTCAACCTAAAATCAGGATAAAAATATGGGTTTTTAGAAGCCCACAAAGCGTTTATGGAAATGCTTCCAGTACTGAGAACTCCTAGTGTTCCAGAATGTTACATACTGTTACAGAGATACAGAAGGGTTTATGCAATTAATTTCATTAATTCTATTTTGTAAACTCAACCATGGTTCCGGCTTTGAGCTGTAGGAGCCTTTACTATGTATTTACGAGATATTGTCATATGAAACCCTACCGTTACTGGGATATAATGGTTCATTAATGAATTGTGATTTATTGGAAGAAATACTAGATATAGAGGTAAATCACTTTTACTTGTGTTATCTTAGTATTAACACGACAATATAATTAATTTAAAAACGACAATTCAGCTATGCGTAATTTTCAATGTACGCAAAATGACCTCTTTTATTATGTAGTAATGATCTTTATTATAAGTTAATGACTAATGAGTAATTATTGTAATTATCAATATATATATTATTGACTTGCCTCTATGCGATCAAATGTGTTGCATTGGTGAAAAATAAATGAAATGAAATAAAAACACATTATTAAAATTACAGTAACGTTTTGGGTTTTATTTTATACTGTGCACCTAGCACAGAAATTATCTACCGTGAGGATAATATAAAAAGTTATAATTGAATTTTGAATTTAGTATTAACTCATGAATTTGTTCTGATACTTGTGCACAATTTAACAGTTTTGTCATCCGCCTAAGGCGGGTCAAGGGTGTAAAATTACGATCGTTAGACATACTTACTAAACTTTGAAAATGTATTTCTTAATTGGAGCAAAGAGCCATATGATGGTTCTCTCATCTTGTCATTTTTCAATTTTTCCGATTCCTGTGGCTTGTCAGTATTGGATACGGAAGCCTTAACTGAAATTATGCATGCAGGTAGGCTTAAACTACCTTCAGTTGAAGTAGACTGATTTGGACTTATTACAAGCACACTAATTTTAAAAACTTTACAGTGTTGCAAAATAATACCTTTTATATTCTAATGGATGCCTTTGTATAATTATTCGCCTTGTGTAGGAGACACATGTAATTACATTGTTGTCTTTGCTGTAAACCTAACATTATTCCGTGCATCTATTCTACGTATGATTTAAATATTTTATTATAATTTTTTACATCAGTATTTTTTAAAATGTTATCAAATTTTTTATGAGCTTGTTCTATAGTTTTAGGACATAAAATATCACGAAAGGTGATCATTACAGTTTGTCTTTTTCCTTTACCAATTCCGTGACCATTACTACAGATTCCTTTACCAATTCTACAGATACATTTCCATGGCCATTGCCAAACTGCCTGATTTACATAAAACATACACAAGAATAATTAGGATAAAGGAAATATTGCCTCTAAGGTATTTCGTTCAGCGGAGCTATCATTTGTCATTATAATTCCAGGTTCAAAATATTTATGAGGGTATTCCTCCCAGAAGTATTTTGAACCTAGAGTTATAACGACAAATGTTATTGCAAACACCTCTTTTGTCAAAGAAAATAGGACAGTATAGTCTGTCTCTGTTTATTCAAGTTATACAAGTGTTCTATTGGTCACATGAACCATTGTATAAATAAATAAGATTTCGTTGGCCACTCCTGCTAAATATGCCCTGGCCATTATGGGTAACAAAATAACTATCATTAACAGTTGTTCTTTGTGAAAAATTATATATCCTCTTCTCATTAAATCTTCCTTTTTTGTAAAATAAACTCATACCTATTGGTTTCCAAATTGTCACCATATTTACATTTCCTCCTTTTCGTAAATAATTAATTAATAAATTTGGTCTATTGAAGGATTTAATTAGCCGTTGGCTATTGCCAATTGGCTATTGGCTGATTGCGGATTGCAGTTATCTGTACCTAATTGCATCTCATGATAGCCATTTGCTTAGCTGCGAGTCCAGAATCAACATATTTATCAAATTGCGATTCTACTTGTTGATCGTATTTTAAAAATCTAAAAACTGGCTATTTCTACTGGATGAGTAAGAATGAAGATGATGGTAATTATGGCATTGAGACCTTGCTCTAGAGCGGTCTCTAGCCAGCGGTCAGCTTTTGTAACATTTTTGTTGACAAACTATATTTTAAATTCCACACTTTCTCCACAATTAAATGAAACTACGTGATGTAGCATTATTTCTACTTTCTTTAAGTTCTTTACCACGACCTAGGTTTCGTTGTATTACAACATCTTCAGGTGGGTTATTAGCAAACATCTTTGTTAATAGCCCACCTGAAGATGTTGTAATACAACGAAACCTAGGTCGTGGCAAAGAACATAAGAAAGTAGACATAATACATCACGTAGTTTCATTTAATTGTGAATAATGAATTTCTACAATATTAACGTCAAATATATTCAATATTTGTCCACACTTTCTTGAAAGTACTTGTTTCTTCTAGGCTTTTTTAGTTCTTGTTTATTCTGTGGATGACGGTAATAAACAAGTACCTCTTTAAAAGCAAGTTGCTTCATTTTGTGAAACAATCCAATCGGTAAGACTAAATGTAGGAAATTTTCCTATGCACCAACGACGAAAATCACGATCTTTACAACCTTATATCTAACTTTGACAGAAACATTTTCACTTGTTTCATAGTTTGTGACGGCAAAAACAGAATCATTTAAAAAAATGTTCCAAACTTTCTTTATTAGATGACATACTGATCCGTTAAATTTATTACACAAACACACCAAACTAGTATGAGTATCTGAACTTAAAACATGTTCGCACTGTGTTAGAAAAATACAAAAAACATCCATAAAATTACAGAGTAACTAAAATGAAAAGAAACTGGAGAAAGGATGCGCATAATGTTTATAAAGTGCTTTCTGCTACTTGCAGTATTCTTTCCTGCCACATGCCACACTTGCTCTGTAATCGGGAAGCTTTGTGCGCAAATCACTACTGCAGCTCAGCTAATAGGTACCTACTTGTAACACTACTTTAATAAATTTGAATAGCGGAAGTTTCTCAATTCTATGTTTTACATAATTCACTTGAAATCAATACCCAAGTTTAAATTGTTCTTAGATCTGAATAATGGAAGGGTTGAATGTAGCAATTTGTACAAACAATACTTGAAAGCCTCTCGCATCTCGCAGGTAGACTGCAGTACTGAATACTGGAAGTATTTCCGTACATGTGCCCATTCGAAGATTGTAGGAAAACTATAGCAATGATTCTAGATGTCATAATTTTAGAAATATGCACCAGATTTTTACTATGAAAAATATAGTAATATTGCCTACTATATTTTTCTTTATTTACAGTTTTCTATATTCGTAGCTGATTTTTTTAGAAACCTTACGATGTAAAATTTTGTAATTTTGGCATAGTAATACATCTTATTAACCTGTATATTTTGAACATACTAACTTTTTTAAATTTGCCATATAAGAATTAACAATGGAGGTAAGTAAAGGTCTTAAACAATTTTTTTCTTCGATTTCATATGATATGTGGGGTAATATTTAAAAGAACTTATTATGAGAAACACAATTTTTTTTTTAAATTTGATATTGTATATATTAAAAGATATTCCAAAAAATAGGTGAAAATAGAACATTCCCCCTCCACTTCCTTATTTCTGAAACTGCTGATCTAAAAATTATGAAGAAAACAGGGTTGATGAAATCTGACTAGAAAATTACAGGAAAACTACTGATTATCTTATGATTTCTGGAATATACATTATGTCTGTGAAAGTTTTGGTGGGCAATAAATAAATTTACTTTCTGAAAAATTAATATTTTTATAGTTTAATAGAATTATTATGCAATGTTCTATCTTTATAAGTGTCGAAATGTGTATGGAATCTTCATAGTGCTAGTGCTATTCGCGCTTCACAAGTGCGAGATACAACGCTGAAGCTAGCAGACAAAATTTCAAAGTGGGCAAAAAATTGTTGCGTCAACTGTACTGCTGGCGCTTGGTATACAGCATTTTAAAATTGCAGCTTGGGTTTTGAAAATTCGTTTATATGTGTAACAAATTATACAAAAATTTATTTATATGTTCGTAACAGAATAACGTATAATTTATTAATATAAAAACATAAAACAGTCCTGGGTATTGTAATAGATAATTTTTTTTCAGTATTGAAATGGCTGTCGCTCTAAATTTAACTATTATTATTACATAACGACATACTAAGGTAACTGCCTGAAATATTATAAACACCTAGCTTGATGCGTGTAAGAGTTGTGAGATGTTATTTACATCATAAGGCATCTGCTAGGTTTTGCAAAAGAAAAATGTTTTTTTCCATATTTGTATATCCGCTGCTCTGAATAAGATTAATTACATTATAGGACATAGTAAGGTATCTGTTTGAAAAATTACAAGCACCTAGCTTCATGCGTGTAAGATTTGTGAGATTTTAAAACAGTTGATAAGGGGTTTGCAAAGTTTGGTGCAAGGAAAAATATTTTTTTCAATATTTCTGTAGCCGCCGCTCTCAATTTGAATATTACAATTATTATTATAAGGTATTTGCCTGAATAATTATAAGGATCTAACTTCATGCGTGTAAGATTTTTGAGTTTTAAATCAGTTGGTATGGCAACTGCTAAGTTTGGTGTAAGGAAAAAAATGTTTTTTTCAATGTTCCTGTGAACATAGTAAGGTGTCTGCCTGATTTTAAATCAGTTTGTAAGGCGTCTGCTAGGATTGGTGCAAGAAAAATTATTTTCTTTTTAATATTTCTATAGCCGTCACTCTTAATTTAACTATTACAGTTATATTGGAATATAGTAAGGTATTTGCCTGAAACATTACTAGCATCTAGTTTCATGCGTGTAAGATTTGTGAGATTTTAAATCAGTTTGTAAGGCTGTAATTTTTGTAAAAATGTTTTTTCTACTTACTAGGTTTGGTGCAAGAAAAAATATTTTGTCTTAATAATTTTATTTCAATATTTATGTAGCCATCGCCCAGAATTTGATTATTACAATTATATAACAACATAGCTAGGTATCAGTCTGAAAAATTATAAGCACCTAGCTAGATGCGTGTAACAGTTATGAGATTGTTATTCACATGTAAGGCACTTGAACTGCCTTACGATCAGTTTTTTTGTATTTAATATCTGTAATGCGGCTATTAATTTCTCTAACTAGGTCAAAATTCCATTTCAAAATACACTCACAGACAGACATCGAGATGATTCCATAAATGTTACATTTCTACTTAGTATAGAACAAGAACAAATTTTAAATTAACCTATGTAGAGTATTATTCATTACCCTTCCAATATTTTCTCCTATTGTTATTTGACAATATTATAGTTTCCATTTTCTAAGATATTCATATATTTCTTCCACAAAAACCCGTTACCAATAAAGAATAAAACGTAACAATACCAATTATGTTGAAATAAATTATGATAAATTACACTGAATAGGCAAAAATTCAAGGGGTGCAATTAAAACTGCTTATGTAGAATTTAATTCGAGACTAATAATAAAAATTAACAATTTACCGTTTTGAAACAGGAAGAACACAGTTCATTTTGTATATAATACTACCGTATTTCTTTTAGATTCCTATTTTTCACTAGTCATCGTATGCAAAACTACACTACATTTATTTTATAACATGTTTTATGTATCGTCATTTCTATTGTATGTCAACATTATTACGTATGTTTACTTTTGGTACAAATGTTTTGATATTGACAAAATATCAACACTTGTTGTATTATGAATTTTGACGCTTGAGACATGAATATTGCTAGCGTAAATAAAAGTTCAAAACTGTTCTGTGGTTTAAACTTTTATTTATGATTGCCACACTATAAAAGATAATTATTCTTGTGGTAAAATTATATCCCATAATTTCGTTGAGAAACTCCTTCCTTTATTAGATTGTACTTTTATGCACAATTAATGTCATCAAAATCCAGATTAAAAATGTATATATGCTAGAAGGCAAATCTCGGGGGTGACTCGTATATATTTGGGCCACTGTTTCATTTCTACTTATTTGACTAGGTTGCGTATCATCTTAGTTCCAAAAAACTCATTTTAGAATTTATAATTAAAATGTTACGTACTTATGTTATACATATATTTATGCGTGTACTTATGTTCTACATATATATGTATATATATGCTTGTACTATGTTCATACGTGCACTTGTATACTATCTTTTATCCTATGGCGTTCACTCACAGACACATCGAGATGATTCCATAAATATTACATATCTACTTGGAATAGAACATGAACAATTTTTAAATTAACCTATATAGAGAATCTTTTTAGCCGAACATACCTTGAGGTCTTCACTATAGTTCGGTATTCCTCGGAGAACATCGTATATTTCTTTGGAAGGCGGAAATATGCCTAATGAGAAGTTGCTGAGCGGTAAAATGGCGCACCGACATAGTAGTCTTTCAAGGTCTTAGATACGTTTGTGTATATTCGAATCTAATCCAACCAAACATTTTTCAAGGTGGAATTGAACAGCGAATTGGCATTTGTGGACTCCTTATCAACCCACAAAACAAACATTTATACTTAGCCTGTGAACTACTGATTCAAATAGAAAACTATAGAGGAAGAGAGGAATTTTGATAAACTGAGTTTGAGAGAGATTTAAATCTTTGGAAACTAACGATAAGAGAAGAACGAGTCTTGGAACGCCAAAAGGGACGTGCTTAATATAAGTCTAGAGAGAAGGGTAAGTTTTGAGGAAATTGCGTGAATGGAAAACCTGGCTGTCTTCAGTAAACGATTAGCTATGTATTGTCGTTGGAGAAGTAAAGAAGGATTAATACATTTTATTTGTAGGGCGTTTATGAGATCCGCTATGATCACCCTATGATTTGCATCCGCTATGATCCTCAGTGCTTGATACTGAATGCCAGTCAATTTATTGGCATTGGTTTTGGATATGGGAACAAGTAGAAATGAGCCATAGCCTAGATGACTGCGTTCCGGTGAGTTATATATTAATTTGAATGTGGTAGGCTTTGAGTCTCGTCATACTCCAGAAATAGAGAATATTTATATTAGCTTGGCATCAGGAAATTACCTCTTCAGTGTGAGTATTCCAGAGCATTTTTGAGTCTAGGTTCATATCTAAGAATTTGGATTTGGAAAGAAAGCGGATCGAGGAAGAGTTAAATGGAATATATGTACTCGTAGGTGTACTTTTTCTCCTTCTAGTGACCATCATCACTATACATCTGGATGATGACAAATCTATACTGTGAGAGTTTATCTATTTTCTCAAGTTAACAAAGGCAAAGTTTAAAGTATTTTTGGAAGCCCACATTGAGTTACCAGAAGTATATAAAACCAGATAATCAGCGTGTTGTAACACACGACAAAAAGGATTTATAAATGAGTGCATCGAATAAGAGTATATTAAATAATGAGAGACTTAGAATAAAGCCTTGCGGTAGACACTTCCGTACTGTTCCTTTTAAGAAGGGCACCCTGGAGATTCTAAGAGTGACAAATGTTTTTAAGAGAAAATTGTATTATGAATTATGTATTATGCATCACAAGGTCATGTTGTATTATGTATTATAAATCACGATGTCATGAATAATTTTCCCGAGGATTGGAAAGTTTAAGTTATTGTAGGCCGAGGAATTTTCTCAGAACGCAGCTACTAGGATAATAATATCTTTTTAGGAGAGGCAAGGCGAATATCGGTGGTCAGGACGCTGAGGATGTCAGTTAATGGCCTCCCGAGGTGGTCTTAAGTACATTTGAAACAGCGGTCACGAGATCGCCATTTTGCACCCACTCTGTATCGTGGAAAATTCTTATTTTGAAACTAGAAGAGAGGAATATGCCATGAATATGCACTGGACTAAGTAAGTTACCGGACTGACCAATTTTTAAAATTTAAACATCGGACTTTTAAGACTTTATCACAACCTTGTTGGATTTCTATTTTCTATAATACATCCTCGTCAGACTAATTAAACAACGAATATTGCGAACGATGCCCATACGCCTAACATTAAACGAGGAGATGAACGACTTATTTTATCCCGTAAAAGAAGAGTATTTTATAAAATGGTTAGAGGAGTCTGGCAACGAAAACTCCTCAGGTATCCTGTTTCTACTAATTTGTTTAATTTCATCTCAGATTATACCATTGACATAATAATATTTTAAGACGAAATCAAATTTAATCGCATGAAGGGAGAATCTCGAATTGAGTTGGAATTCTTTTCCTTGGACGTGGACAATAAATGGTCCAATGTCATCGGTACCATCCAAGCGACCCTCATAGCAATTGACAGGGTGAGATGAAGAAGTCGGGGATAATGGGAGTAAGAGGGAATTTGCTTGGGTCTCCCCCAAGGAGGCTGACAAGAGGTCTTTCGAGGAATTATATCTATTGGTTCAGAGTGTAAGAAGAATCTGGGTGGAAGGGAAGGGAAGGGTGGCTTGAGAGTTTGGAAAAAACAATATATATTATCAAATAGCAGTAGGATAAATCTGGCAGGAACAAATGTCATGGTGAAAATATAAAAAAAAGGAAAGAAAAAAAACTTAGCGAACAAAAAATGTATGATTGATGGAGTATTCACAGAAAGTACTAATAATGGATCACCAAGTAAATATAACAGATATTTAAAATTTTGCCAAAGTAATTAATCAATAATTTATGTAATGTAACAGACATAATATCACGAAAATATTAACGAAATAATCAAGTATCGAAAGATCAGTCCACTTGCGTATATATTTACAATTATTATCTTATGGCTTTGTCATACCTTGCCTTACTTTTTTCTAGTAGTTCATTTTGGTGCCTAACCAACAATAACGGGCATCCATATAATAATTTAGTACATTATTTTTGAAGATAGTATAACCTAGCCTTCATTTCAATTCGATATATATGAATAATGATAAACTGAAAATGAAAGCTATTTAGATCGTATTATAGTGTAAAGCAAATTAATTAATTTTACTTATTTCATTGATTTTCTTTCTTAACAAAATTTTTTCATAAGTTATATGCAATAGAGATTTCTAACCTCTTAGTACTCAAATTCCAAACATACTTAAAAAAATAATGAGCCCGACCTGGCTGTCAGACGTTCGTTCAATTTTTCTGTCGAAGGCGGTCTACTTCATATTTTATATATTAATGTACAATCATAAAAGCCAATGAAATTATGGAGGAGGAAGATCCTGTAGTACAGGAAGTATGTAACGATTATCCTTATATCAACATTTATGTTACAACGTGTCCTAGGCGTAGGTTATGTTATTACCATCCCTGTTGTTAATTTATAATAAATTGTTCTGCTGTTATTTCAGATTCCTGTTTTCCTTTGCCAAGCTCTAGCGAAGCAGCTTTATGTATTTCAGTACCCGACCAAACCAGCTGCGACAGACTGGAACGATTCGAAAGTTGTAAATTCACTTATAAAACCCAAAAATAAACAGGTTAAAATTGAATTTGGCATAGATACCTACAGCGAACGATACTGTGAATCTAAGGGGGAACAAATAGCTTTAAATACAGATGGATTGCAGGTAAATAACAATAAGATATTCATTAAAAAATCGGCCATATAACTAATAGTTTCTATCATGGAATTGCTAGTCGATATGGAAATGTAAGTGTATATGTCCAAATATTTCATTCATTCCATTTTTCTTTATTTTCCAAAACCCAAAGTGTTATCAAGACGTTACTTTCAGTTTTTTGTCTACACTGACTCCAAGTCGGTCATACTTGGTGAAATTTTATTGTGATAAGTATTGGGTAAATTTATTCATTCACTGACTAAATTTGGGGACCAATTTCTTTTATCTTAACCCAGAAAGACAACTGTACAATTACCTTCTTGAGACACTCCAGTCTTGAGAACGAACTTTAAGTTCAAAACAAAGAATTTTTAGTATATTTCAGTAAAAAATGGAACACTTTATTACAATGTTTTTAAAGAAAAGAAATAAAAATTTATTCGATGATTTAAAGGTGGAACCAAGCAGATATGTAGGTCTTAAGATTCTGTTGTACCAGTAAGGGTTATAACTACTTATTATATCTCTCTACACTCCCATTTATTTCTATAGTCATATTTTATTCTATTTTAATTATCTTTGCACTGTTCACCTCCAAGAAGAATTACACAAACAGTGATATTAGATCATGTATTTTTATGTCATCGAATTACCTTAAGGTTTCCCTTTAAAAGGCATCGCTGTTATAATAAATGTAATCTTATTAATGTCAACTTATAATTTTAATGTTAAAAATTGTTTTAACAGAGAAATGTTGAATTATGCGGTGAACAAATTTTGTGTTACATTTGGAAATGCACGCTTATAATCATCATTTATTTATTTTGATCGAGTAAATGATTGATTTACTAAATAGATTTAGTAATGACGTAATAAAAGCTTGAATTTAACAAATTTAAATTCGTTTATAGGATACATCACGTTATATTAAAGACAAGGAAAAGGAGAAAGCTCAATACTTTAAGAGTGGCATTATGGATAAGATGACATACGAGAGTAGCTTGCCCTGTACTGAGAATACAAAGTACGTAGTGGCCATTATACAAGATAACGAATTACACTGTACGCCTGTCAATGGTGAGTTGGCTATTTTTATTTAACAGAGATTTATAATGCGGAAACTCTGTCTATGCTTTATATTCAAGGGTTATATATCGGCAAGTTTCTAAAACCTAAACAAATGCATAATGCAAAATATGTATAAACTAACTCAAATTCATAATCTACATTATGTAGACATAAATTTTGTAATTAAGAAGGAAGAATCATTTGCATTGATATTTGATTTCATTAACGCGTTCACTGCCCGTACTGTATGGTGCAATGTTTTTTACCTCATGACAGTGCTAATCCAACTGTGCTATTTTTAGATTTTTGTAAATTTCATATAAAGGTATTCAATATATATATAAAAGTTGGATACAAACCCGTTTCATGAACAAAGATTATTCGTTTGTTTATAAATCAGTTTCTTGAGGTATGTACACAAAATTTACAGTATGTACTTTGAACAATTAATGGTCGGTCATTCAGTTTTGTTATAGAGTAACACTTAGTGGATATATGTATTTGATACTTTTCCAATTTACTTACAGGTAATTTATGCGGATTTTATATCATCGATTTCATTTTGGTTTAATCTGTTTGCTGTGGTTATTGATTAAGGATCTGTTGTTTGATCTGTAGTTATTAAGTTGTTTCTAAGTAGTAACACCACAGCCAGAACAATAAGAGAAGTTGGGAATCTTTTTTTGATGGAAAACATTTGTGAAATAAATGACATTTTACAATCATTGGTTTTGAATTTTATAATAAATTTTATGCTTTTCGGAAAAGATAATTTTTGTACGTTTTATGAAAATAAAAACAAAATTTGAATTTATATTTCTTATTATATATATGGGTGATTTTCTACTAATTGAAAAAATCCCATTAAAATCTGTCCCATGCATATTTTTTCTGTAAAATGGAAAAAACATATCACACATTTAACATACCTTCAAACCTTCAAAGTGTTGACACATTTTCTTCTTAATTTGCACATTATGGACGATTTTCAGAAAATTTGTGACAGGGGACTGTTATCTCTCTCTAGTAGTCTTAGTCTCTCTCTGGAAGATTCCAGAGAGAGACTGTTTATGTGAAAGAAAAAAGTTTTTAATCGAAAGTAACTAATTAAATATCTTTATTTCTATTTGTTGGTCAACATATTGTGATTGAATTTTCCTAGTGCTGCAGTATATAGATTTAAACTTATCAAAATTAACTTTTTAATTTAAAAACAATGTGTTCAAACCTAATAATTCTAAAGTATAACAAGCCCAGTCTTATAATATTATAAACAAATGTATACTGCTTCGTACAAAATAAATTATCTTAAACTATTAAATCTTACAGCCAATATCTTAACATGTCACTAGTACTTAGAGAGACTTACTTTTAATAGTAACTAATTTTAATTATTATTGACATTATAACTTACAATGATTTCATTCTTTTTGTTGTTTTTTTTTAATTTTTAAATTTAATTGGTTTTTCAAAGATAGGCACAGGTAATAGAGAAAAATAAAATATCCTTTTTCCTTTTAGGGTTAGATAACTTTTCCCATACTTGGTCATAGTTATTTCGCAAATCACAGTTTCGTCAGCTCTGAACTCGTCTTCTTACTGTCGCAAATTATATTAAAAGTTACAGTTAGTTCAAAAAGGAAAGTACGTTTTGTGTATTTGGTTTGGTACAGTAACATATCAATATTCATAATTTTTGACGGGAAAGTAACTAAACAGGAATTGTGTGATACATGTTTGGTATGTCGTTATTACTTTTGGTAACATTTTCTAACTGCTGTAACCTCTTTCTATACTTTTCGAGTTTCGTTTGGGTACGTCAGTCTTACGGTTTCTCTCTCTGATAGCTACATTACGCATCTTTTTAGCATGTCTCTTCCTTACCTTATTAAATGCATTTAGAGATCTTGGAGCCATTCCAGAACCTGAGGCTGGAGACTCTGAACTGGGTGTATTTTTTGGAACAACATTATTCCTAACTTTTTGCAAAGCCTGTTTCTTTGCCAAATAGGCTGTACAACATTCCTTCCATGTTTTTTTTCATGTCTTATACTAATTTTTTTATGCCCTTTTCTTTCTCTATCTGGTATTTCCGACATCATTTTCTTTTTTATGTTCTCTCTTTTTTTATTTATCTCTTTCTCTTTATTTTTTGTCTTAATTATTCAGCAATTCTTTTCTGTTTTAATATTTCTTCCTTTGGTTTATATCGTTTTAGGCTGCATTACGTAACATAAACATGCAACATATTCTCACTCTCACAAAATAAAAAATATCTGTTAACGGGACATGCCAGAAAATAAAACAGTTCCTTCTAGCATGGAACAGAGATCCTTGTGCTATAAAATGACAGGGGACTGGGTACAGGGCATTATTATTTTTGCAAAGAAAGTTTTTTCAGCATAAAATCATGTGAATTGTTTTTAGATTAAGTATCCTTAGTCTTAACATTTGCACTGAGTAATGTTTTGATTAAATCACTTAACACAATAGAATATCTACTTACCAGTGAACTGTTACATCACATGGTGAGTGAATGTGTTTCAGCCCTGACATGTATTTAAGTGACAAACGCTGCATTAACAGTGAACAAAAGGGCACTACATTGTTTATCTCTGTATCCGAACGAACTTCATGCTGTTTGGTTCCGTTTCACGATTTAAAAGATTGAACGAGGTTTGATTGAACGAGGGAACTGTTAAAATTTTGCAGAGATTTGAGTGTCCGTTTTTAATATAAAAATTCTATTTGAAATTATGGTTGTGATTTACGAATACATTTCCTGTATTCTGGTCTGTATTTTGAGATATTTGAAAACCATATAATCAAATATTATGTCATTATATGTATTGTGGCATGCCAAGAATTGGTAACATATTATCGTCATCGATTAACAGAAATTTGTAATAATAGCACCATAAAAAATTTGCTTGCAACACTAATTTTTCACTTAGTGGAGAAATGCCCATAAAATATAATCATTGTTACTTCTAGTTTAAGAGTTAATTGTGTTATGTTTGATAAGAAATACCATCTTATATTAAAGAAAAATTGAGTTTGAATAAAAATCTTTCTCTTCATGATAACGATCATCGATAAGACATTTGCGCATACCATGCATGTTTAAATGTAATTTTCTGGTTAGTCAAGTAAGATATGATAAGTGAAATTTTTGTAGCATAAAGCTATTATATTAAAAAAAAAAAAGACTGGTGTGTGCTTATGACCACACGACAGAAGTGAAAACTAAAATAAAAACACCACGATTGTGTGATGCCTTTTCTCAAGCCTTGTACTACGCATGCATAAACACGTATTAACACATGTACAACGCTGAGACCCAAGCAAATTCTCGCTATGCCTTGGTAAACACGAGTGGAGGGGGTACGAAGCAGAGCACAAAGAGAACCACGAATATAAGAAACACTGTATAATGCTTCTTATCTCATTTTCTCCCACGCTAAATCTTATGAATTTATGTGTCTGTCTCTTTTTACTGTCGCTTTTTCGTTTCATCGACTTTCAAATCACGACGATGCTAAAGAAGTTTTCACTTCAAAAATTCATATAGCCCTAAATTTCCACTTGCAACAAAGTTGGCTGTTAAAATTATAACAATTAGTATACAATTTCTTTACCATTATGAGATGATAAATCTATAACAATTCTGAAATATCAATTTGACTAAAGTTATGCATTTCCCCACCATCTTGTTCATTAATTTGGGTGTGGTTAAAATTTTTAATCAAGGGATGGTTTCTTATTCACTATTTAAGATGAGAAGAGATCAGACAATTACAATATGACGTCATTAGGCCAAATCGATAAAACTATTGAGTTTGGACAATTAATTACCTTAACTACAGATTAAAAAATGAGCCTTAGGCATATCTTATTATGTGTACTTTATACAAAGTGATTCTCAATTTTATTCTACTTTAAGTAAACTTATTCAGTTTGCTATGGAACTTTGTGGTTTTACTACCTTGCTAGTAATTTGTTAATTATACAGCTTACTGCGAAACTTTATGGTTTTGCTATCTTACTAGTTGTACTTAATATTTATTATATTTTAATTTTAGAAACTGCTTAATTTTTCTGAAGATTTAAATCAGATTGAGTTAATTGTGAGTGATTCTATAAACCAAATATATATAAATTTTGTAGAAATTTGTATATTTTTCTTTCACAGTTGTTATAGTCTGTCGAACGTAGCCTATACACGTAGTTGGTTTACGAATATTAAAAATTTGATAAGAATAATCCGTTTCCTTAGAACTTCTATACTATAATAAGAAAAATTAAATTTCACTTTAATATGAATATATAGCTTTATGCACTGTATTTATACTGGATTCTTAAGTAGGAGATTTTAAGCCTGACTATATTTTATTAAAATGTCCATATAGAGACCAATGATGTTGAAAGGAAATTCAAGCTATGATACTATGATATTTTAGGTTTGATTCAACTCCGTCCATCATATTCCTATTTTGACAAGCAAGACAAAAGGGAAAAGGAAACGGAAAAGAACCGTGAGAGTGATGATGAAGAGGAGGGGGAGTCGGAAGTGACACAGGTGACTGTGAAGTTTGCACGCCAAGAGACTGACATGGCAAAGAAAGCGAGGGAGAGGTCATTTAATTACATTTCCCAGAAGAGTGCAGAGGAGGCATGGTGCGATTCCGTTTGGTGGCATAATAACTCGGATAAAGCAGAGGTAAGAAAAATGTTCTTTAAACTATGAATATACAATTAAGAAATTATGAACAAGTACCATAGCATGAAAACACTGATTAAAATTATTTTTCTTTATTTGCGTTATTGACCATATATAAGATTCCTAATTGTTGCAATATATCTCTATCTTTATTTTTCAAATAAATGCTCAAAAAATGTGAAAAGGTTGGAGAATGTAACTTTTACCAAGCACTTGCAATAAGAATTGGTATGATTAAGTTTCTTTTGCCCATTTATGAGATATAGGAAAAGTTTCAAATCTCTAATCGCACATGTTTCATTACGATTTTTGTTAAGAAATAAATTGTACATATTTAATCATTTGGGTAAAACAATAAGATTGTATAGAGAAAAGAGAGAAGAAAGAAATTAATTATAATGATTATTTATAACATTGCAGTAGAAAGGATTGCTTAGTTATCCTGTCCCATATCAAAGATTTAATGATTATCCAATGTAATGCTAAGTGACTCAGATTTCCATTACATCATTTCAATATGAAAACTTAAATCATGAAGTTTAAAATTGAACATTCCTCTATTTCCTTAAAGATAGTGGAACTAGATTATACGAGTTCAATTGATAATCTCATTATACTAATGGATCAACAATAGGACATCTTTCAAGTTTAATTGATTTGACATTTGTTTCTATAATATAAGATATTCACTGTTGATCAAATTGGTAGTCGGGAAGTTAATATATGCAATGTTAACAATCTCAACTTTACAATGCAGGTTCATGTATAAGGCAAAGCGATGGTACTAGCCTAATAATATTGCCATCTTGTATACAAAATGGTAATATGAAAAATCTCATCAGATATTCCAAGATGTACTTTGATATTTTTTTTGATAAATTGGTCTGAGATAGAATTGGTCTTATAATAAAAGAATGTTAGTAAAGTTAGTAAGTTTTGTCAGGAAAATTTGTTAAAAATGTTAGAATGCTAGTAAGTTTTGTCAGGAAAATTTAAGCCTTTTTAAGATAAGTTACATATTAAGGTTCTGTTCATAATGAAGATTCCAAAACTTTAAATAATCTAATGAGTTTCATTTTAATCATATAATGTTTAAATATTATTAATGCGCTGTAATTATCATTAACGTGAGTGCTTTACCGGAATAAGGTAGTTAATCAATTACAATTTAATGTTATTTTTAAACTAAACGTGTTGTGTTTTTCCATTAACTAGAGATCTTAGGAAAAATTTATTCCATACGAGTAATTAACGCTTTTTTGGAATATGCTATTGTTTGTTTTGAGTTCATTAGTGTTGAAATTGTCCAATTTATAGATTGGTAGTAATTTTTAAGTCCTTTCAACTTAAACATTTATCCTCATTATGAATAATTCAGAAATTCTCTTGAAATAACCATCTTAGGTAATTTCCTGTATTTTAAGATATGTGTCACCAATTATGCTGTTTGTTCGAAATATTTAATTTCCCTAAATTGTTTACTCTCAAAGTATCTCGAAATAAAATTCTCATTTTAATTATAATTTTGAGAATAAATAATGGGAACACTTTTCCATTTCAGACATAATTACAATTACTTTTGTGACTTCGAATTTCTGTGTGACTGAAAGCAAAACAATAAAATTACATTTAATCTGATTTGAGTAGGTATCGGCAAATACGATAGGAATAAATATAATTTTTTTTAATACCGAGCTATTAAGGCTTTCTATGCATTTTGAAGTCAGTGCGTTACTGGAGAGGAGTAAAAGATACTAAGTTATTGGATTTTGTCTAAAATTTTATGTAATTGAATTGTTTGAAAATTATCAATATATTATGTTATTGAGAACTTTCTCATATTGAATATATTTGGCGTTAATTTTGTAGAAATTCATTATTCACAATTAAATGAAACTACGTGATGTAGTATTATTTCTACTTTCTTTAATTTCTAACCCACCTGAAGATGTTGTAATGCAACGAAACCTAGGTCGTGGTAAAGAAATTAAAGAAAGTAGAAATAATACTACATCACGTAGTTTCATTTAATTGTGAGAACTTTCTCATTTGTTTATCCCTTTAATATGATGGCAATCATCTGAATGTAAAAAGAAGGTTGTGGCAAACGTCAACTTAATTGATGAAACTTTTTGGAAGAATGGCATAGATATGGTAAAGATATATGTTTCCTTATGCTACTATGAATGTTGCTTTATTTTTAACCTGTACATTAGTTAATGACTTATTTGGTATAATTAGACAAATTTCTTAACAAATGAAAAAAATTAATTAAACTATTAAAATTTTCATTGTCACATCAATTGAATTTAGTTATAAAGTCTAGTATGAATTGTCCCTTTGTAGATTTACCATGTATAACAAAAAATTCTCAGCTTGAACGAATGAAGCTATTCTCGGACCGGAGTCAGGGAGCTTCCTTAACACTACCACCTGCTGAATACCTCCCCAGCTTGGTGCCTGCCCCTCCGGCTGAAGAGGCAGAGAATATAGGAGTTGATGGCGCAGGCCTCTGTGGTCCTAGGGACCTCCGTTCACTGCGTAACATGTCGCTTGTTGACCAGTGTAAATGTATATTGAAAGATGGTGAGTTTTTGTTTTTTTCTTAATCTACCAATGTTGCAATTTTAAACTGGAAAACAAAACCCTTATAAAATCATTCACATGTTTCTTTTCTGCCTGTCTGTCACAGAAACCATGCGATATAGAAAATTTAAATTTGGCCTTAGTAGTACATCTTATTTACTCACATATTTTTCACTAGCTAACTTTTTTAAAATACTCATATAACAATTACAGAAGGAGGAATCATGTTTTCTATATATTGGGAGGTATCCTTTGAAAGGGCTTGTGTTATGAGGAGTACAAAAATTTTTCATAATTTTAAGATGTATGTTTAAAAAGTTATTCTAAAAATATGTAAAAATGTACAAGTAGCTCCTTTATTTGTCTGAATTACTAACCAACTATATTGAAAGAAACATGGTTGAGAAAATCTTCCTAAAAGATTAAAACTATAGCGATTATCCTAGAACTTGATGTTTTTATGGCTATGAAAAAATTTGTAGGTAATTAATTAATCTATTTACATTGTGAATAATATTTGGAAATAATTTAATACAAATACTACGTACCCCTATGTTTATAAGTGCCTAAATGTGTATGGAACTCTTGTATTGCAAGTCCTGCTTATGCTTGACAGATTTTATGCTATATGTATGTATGCTATATAGTAAATAATGAAAAATAATAGAGCATGAGACTTTTATAAATAATGCCAAACAAAGTTTCTTGTAATGTTTTTTTAAATAAATATATCTAACATTAAAAGTAACCATTCAAATCATACAGTCAAGTAAATGCAAAAGCTTAACTATACAAGACATCTATTCTACTTTGCAAAATGATACTAACACTTATTTGACATAAAATGTTAACATTTTTTTTTCTCACTCTACTTACGTCAAGTACTCTGTATATTTGTTATATAGCACCAATGTTCTGTTTTGTTTACTACTTTTATCTTGCTCAAGCGTCATATTAAAAAGGTAGTCAAGTATTGTCTACGTCAAATAGAAACTGATTTAATGCAGATATTTCACTTCAACACATTAGAAAGTAAATGGTATATAATGAATAGCATATATGGATATAGACTTCGACGTGTCAGAATATTGAATAATTTTCCAAAATGTTTTATACCTTGAGTTTTCTGTGATTGAGAGTTAGGGTTGTCCATTTTTTTCCTCTAAATTTTACAGTTCATATTATTAAAATATTCATGTAATATTGATATTTATAACATTGTTTAATGTGACAGTTTATTAAGTTAATATACTGATTGTAGTACATGGTTTAATAATACTGTGGATGAAATACAATGAGTTTTTTTAACAATCATCCAATGACTAAATGTACACAAATTGTCAACCATATTTTATCTGTCAAAGTGGTTTGTTTACAAATATTCTCTTTTAGAATGGAATGGAATATAAAGTGTATATAGAACCCGCATAGTACAAATTGTACTCCTATTTAACAAGTTTATTTTATGTATTTATGTTATATTAGATTCATTAATAACTTTTAAACATGCACTATACTACTCGCGAAGTTGATCAAAGTTAGTCGAAGAGAATAGTGTAGAGAGGCACTTCGATTTGCTTTGTGCGTACTTCAGACGTACTCCAGACTGTGATCAACTTTAAGAACAAATTAAACTGATGTTGGTATTTACACTTTTAGGATTCTATACCTCAGTAAGAGGAAAGATATTCTAATAGGATCTCTCATACATCCATCTGTCTGTCACAGTAGTTTTTCTTAGTATTTGTACTTAACAAGTTTCATCTTATAAAGTGTACTATCAAATAAATTGTGTTGTATTTATTTTTTCATTGCAGCCAAACTAATAACGTTCCGTCATTTGCATTCTTTGATATCGAGCGTGTCGGCGACACCGCCAGCCGAGACAGAGACGGCACGTGCAGCCGCCGCAGCGGGAGCAGCCGTACGAGGTCTTTGGGCTCCACGCTCTGATCTTATCTACACAGCACCTTCAGCTGAATCCGGTGTGCCGGCGTCGGTTATGTGCGCTGCTAGGGATTATGTTGTGAGTTATTCTTATTTCTATTTATATATGTTTAATTTTGGTTTAAGCATAATGATTGAAAATCCTGTTAGGTTTATATTATGCTTCCATCATTTTGATAGAGGACCTTAAATAAAGATTTTCACAAAGTTGATCAAATTATGTTTTTCTGGAAGTACTGACATGGTTTTCATCAATCTTCTAGCATAAGAACTATCAGTATATCTACCAGATGAATATAAAAAAGAAAGAGAGAGGAAACTTCTAATAATTTGATTAATGTAACAATATCATATTTCAATATCAATTATTAAATATGTTAAAAAAATTATATGACAAAGACTGTGATAATTACATGAATTGCCGTTACACAAAAAGAAGCTAAATTTGGAGATACAATGGTATTAGCAATAGAGAGGCAATGTCTGTTAGGATATTCGTCTGCCATAGGTCTAGAGACACAAAGCAAAGTCCAAAATCATTTATGTCATACCTCATAGAAGGAAAGCCATTTACTTCTTCCTTCGCTCTTGCAAGGTCGCCCAATTCTTTTACAGGCCTACAGCAAAAGTAAAGACGCAGGAAGTACTTAAAACATGGTTGAACTAATTTTGAGTTAAATCTCTAGACTAAGGGGGCACTTTCACAAGGAAGAGTTATTTTAAGTTTAAGGGAAATATTTGTATATAGAGTTGAACATTACAAGGCTTGCATGGAAAAACTCAAGCCAAGAATGGTAAAATGCATATAAACAGCCATCATGATGCCTCAAATTTGCCTCTGTGGTTTAGTGGCAAAGAAACCAAAGAGAGGCTCTCGATAGGATCTAATGTCTTGTGGGGCAAATAATTACAGAAATGATTACATTAATTACAGAAATTAAATGTATTGAAATTTGTAATGATGCTTAAATAAAAACTATACAGACATTTGATCATATCACATTTGTGTGCATATGTACATGTATATATATATATATATATATATATATATATATATATACATATACATATACATATACATATACATATACATATACATATACATATACATATACATATACATATACATATACATATACATATACATATATATATATATATATATATATATATATATATATATACATACATATATATATATTTATAGTTAGTTATAACAGTTAAGGGGTAATACGTATATATAAGTATTGCCTCTGCAAATGAATATATTCTGTGAGACTAAACGTGATGGGTTGTGAAAATAATTAATGAATTTTTAACATTTTCACTGTCCTTTTAAAGTGGCTGTGCCCCCCAATGATGTCAACATTTGTCTTGATATAATGAAATTTTATTGATGTTTTTTAAATTTTATCTTTATTTTATATTCCAAATTTATAAAACAATGATGTACAGGAGAAATATATAATTCTTCTAAAATAATAATAGACCTGACATTCTGATAAATTTAATTCAGATATAAACACAACTTTCATAATGTTTATACAAAAAATTTAGATTTATTGTAGAAAATGAGACTTCTTTTTCCCACAGATTTTGTAGATAGTAAAGTTATATATAAGAATTGTCATTGGTAGAGCCATGCTCAGACACTGTGGCATTAGCATTCCGTAAACAATAAATACATTACACTCAGAGAATTAGTAACACTTACTTTCAACATTGAGGAACGCTGTTTATTCAATGATGATTTATGAAATTGATTTTATAGGAGCCATACCATTTAACCAATACATAAATACCAATGTAGGAATTAAGTGGCCATGGAGCTAGATGGCTTTAGTTTGAACCAAAAAAAAATGGTTTTGCAAATATAATTGTAGTGAAATTAATATCATTCAATAATAATAAAAAGTATTTGTGGTATTATCAAATAAGAGGTCACCTTCGTATAACTGGCCATGGTGAAAATAGTTTTTTCAAAACTGTTTGCTTCCAGAATTGATAGATTCTCGACAATCAAGATCAGTGAAATTAAGAGACCATTCATCATATTCCATTAGGGCTAAGGTTTTTGAAAGGAAAAGGAATTAAAGATGTTGAGAATAAAAGATGATCACGTTAGGACACAGATACCTCCAAGGTTTAAAGCCATTCTTAGAATTTATGTTTTCAAATTGAAAAAACTATAAATGATTGCTAAATTAACTAAAGCGAGTAGTAAGCGAAAAGTTTTAATTGTAACAAACAAACCCAAACATACAAACAAAACTTTTCAAAGATGTTTGTGCGGTCTGCAAATTTCATTAGGCAAGACGGGGATAGGGTATTGATGCAATTTTTCTAGTGTGAAATGAAAAGAGTCATGAGGAAATGTGGTACCTTTAATAAATTAGTATCTTTTGTCATTTTTAATACTTAGTAATTTCATATTTTTATTCTTTCTATACACTTAATGTTTTTTTTACTTTTTATTTTGTCTTACGTATGGTTAAGATCTGTTTTTATGGCTATGCAGATGACAGTAGATTTGTGATTTTCTTAGGGCTCACTGTATGAAAGGTTTAAATGGGTCTTAAAGTATTGCATTTTTGATTATCCTATTCTTTTCTGTTTAATGTTGTTGGTTGAAGACCATCAATACTATCTGTTGCTTCAAATAAGTTTTAGCTGAATGATTGGATCTTTTGAAGACTTCGCTTTCAGATCAAATCATTGTATATGTTATTCTATTAGTTATTATTCAATTTAAATTGGAATAATACTAATATTTATAACTGTTGCATCAATGTTATTTTTATAACACAATATAAATAGAACTGATTACAAATAAAATAAACACATATTTTCATTTTAATTATAATGTAGAGGATCAAGATAAGGCGCATGGACTTTAAAGTTTGTAGCACATTAACAAATGGCGTCATTAAGCATGAGTTTACGACTAGTATGTTTTCATTCTCAAGGGGCCACATTTTGTACACACATGCTTAACATTATTTACCGAGAGGTGACCAACATTAGTTATAGTATTGGTAGTGACTGAAAAGAGGTGGTAGCCTTCTTGGGCTGGGGATATACCCTTTATAAAACCTCCATTACTGAGTTTTAAAACATTTATCTTGTCTAGTAGATAGTCTTTTGATTAAATTTATTAATGTTAAAAATTTGTTTTTTTCAGCTCTACCTGTTTACACAATCTCCTTATATAGATAGAAGAAAGGTTTCACTGGCCGTACGACTACCTCCTGCAGAAGTACTTGATATACTGAGCACCGTATCCAAGTATGATCCAAACAGGGGTTGGGTACTTTTCCTCCCACCCGATTCAGAGTTTGAGAATCGTTTTCCTGATATTATTCAACGTCAGAACTTGTTTTGGGAAGCAAAACAGCGGCAATTCAATGAGATGCTCTCTGGCGACACGGTCATCATCAAGAGACAGAGGAAGAAGTCACAGCGTGATTCGTTCAGTTCAGATGTGTTGCTTAGCCCTAAGCCGCGTAGTAATAGTGTAAGTTCAAATTATAGCCACGGTGACGAGGGTGAAAGTGAGAAGAAAAGGGCTAAAAATAAATCCAGTACAGGCGTAGGAAAGAGGACAAGAAATTTAAGTTCTAGCAGTGTTACTTTTAATGATAGCCCAGGTATTTCATGATCACATGGTTACTTAGGTTTTTATTCAAATGTAGATATATTTATATGGAAATTAAACTGGGTGCATAATAAGCGAATAAAGATATTAATCAACATTGAGGTGAAGCATTGAGTTGATAAAGTTTAGAATTTTTGTAAGTTTCTATTGGACGTCTGTGTCAATGTATCGGAAATATATTTGGATTCAATTATGTCAAAAATTAAGTTGCTAAAATTGCTTATGAAGTATATATATATATATATATATATATATATATATATATATATGACATAATTTAAATGAAAATTTAACAACAGTTAATTTTTGAATGTCATTCTTTATCAGTATAAATTGAGACTATGTATACATTTGCATATATATATATATATATATATATATATATATATATATATATATATATATATATATATATATTACAATTTTAAAATTTGCACTTTATTTTGTTATATATTAATGTGAATGTGAGGTGAGCTGAATTTTGCTTTGGTCTATGGAATTTGTCATGTTATTTATACTCAAAACCGAGGTTGTATTTAGATACTAAAAAAAGCATAAGTGTTGTTACTATATTGGCCCAAATATAATATGGCTTTGAATCTGATGGCTATTTTATGTGAAAAAGTAATTTATTTTGGCTTTCGCTATGGGGAACATATCAAAATTAAATTTCATATTTAATTAGCTAGCAATATTGTTCACATTTGACAAATATTTGTTTTAATTTTTCAATCATATTTTGAAACGATTTGGAAGTGAGTCCAAGGCAGAAGATCAGAAAATATTCATAGTAATTTTGTTTGCCAAATTATTCCCTTTTATTTCATTTTTGAATTCAATCAATAATAAAGGTATGTTGTCAGTGTTTTTTGATACGCTACATTAATGGTTGGATCCCCATATTTAAATAATTTGGTTGAGTTTTGAAAAATATAAATTGATGAAAAATATAATGTAATTTGAATATGTTTTCACAAAGGTTATTCTGACTAAGATGACTCGTGTTGAATATTAGTTCATGCAGTAGTTATTCTGTGGAATAAAGGTCCATGCGCGCAGTGGTGACAGACAAATGTTAAATTTTTCTATGCAAAATATTAAGTTTTATTTTTCTATTTTTACAATTCACATATGTGAAAAATTGTTGATTCGATGATATAACATAAGTTTTTGAAGAAATGCTCATTTATGAGATATATAGAGATAGACTAATTGCAATTCCCACGGAGTCACGTGTCAACTAATTGAACATTTTTATTTTACAGTTGTTCATTGATTCATATTTTAAACTTTATATTCATTTTTGACAAAAAATTAAACTTACAACTTACTTGACAGTAAATTAAACTTTACTGAAATAAGCAAATATATGGTTGTGAATAAAGTGTCAAGTAATGAACTTACATAGTGTAATGCATTTTAACCTTACTAGAACACAGTCAATTGGCGCAATATAAGTAGTCTGTGACAACATAATTTGTGAAAAAAAGCAAGGATGTGCTTTACTATGAGCTCTTAAAATGGAAATAGTGGAAAAACATTTTATGGTTAGATAAACCAAAATGAAAAGGATGCTTGCATGAAGAAATTAAAAATAAAGACTGATATTAAGATATTCTTAATAATATGAAACACCGTGGAACATAGAGGAGGTAATATTAACCATTAAGCTTTGAGCGGTGTTGGCTGCTTTTAAAAATTTATGAATTAATACATTAGTCAAAATACAAGATGAATTACATATTTTCATTATAAAAGTTGCAATAAGACAAGACACTAAATAGAATTTGATCAGAGTGTTTATATTGAAGAACAGATGTATATCCTATAGAAATATTATAAAGAGACAGTAAAATTTGTTTCTTTAAGAGAATTCTCTCCTTCTTCCAAGGGTTTCCAAAAATAATACTTGAAGTCTGTTAGGAATACTGTCAATTTTCGGAAATTGTCTATGCCTATTGTCTGGTTCTCTACTAGACAGTCTCTATTAATCTATTAATTTGAGTCTATGAGCTATTTTTGTTTTCGAATTTATGAAATTTGTTAGAAAGAAACAAAAATAAACCATTTCCATATTTTATTTCTTTTTTTATTCTATTATGTCGCTTTTGATGTATTGTTGGGCAGTCAGTTCTTAAGATTATGAAGACATGAAAGAGTGGTACTTGATATTACTTTCTCCATTTTATATGGTAACATTTTTAGGAATTACAGAGCAAGTTAAAAGTTATTTAAAAAATATATATCGTAGTTTGTCAGTCACCGCTGTATATAGTTTAATTTCTATTAGAAACTTATCTACATAAACATTAATTATGCCTCTGTGACAAAATTGTTGTCTATGAAGTAATACATTTGATTTATGCATTCCATATATCGAATGTGAAAGACTGTTTATGTAAAATTAAATTTACGTATTATTCTTCTGTATGTAATATATATTTAGTTATATTAACTGTCATCTGGTTTATTCTGCTTTATTTTTATGATTTTCGTAATGGAAATTTATATATATTAATTAATTTTGATAATTTCATATTTGTCACTATACGTTACCATTGTTACGTAAATGTGAAAGATAATATTGATGTGAAATTACATTTGGCCTTCACACACATTTCACACTATTTTATATAAAGTACCATAACAAAATTTTGCTGACTTTGTAAAATAAATGAAAAAGTTGACTGTGAATATGTTGCATACAAGTTGGAAAAAGATTGTTTTATTTAATGTTTTTTTATTCCTTTATGCATATTTATAACTGTTGTATATTTTTATAATTGTCACCATTATTTAACTGTTTACATTAAGGAATGAAATGTTGGTACCACTGATTCTAGTTTCAAGTGGGTAAAAGTTGTATTATATGAGTTGTGAAATATCTGTTTGCATTTTTATTATATATCTTTTGTTAATATAACAAAAATAAATAAAATAGTGATTGATGAAAATTATTTCAATTTTGTGCTGAATTTATATATTTTTCATCATCTGCAATTTTTTCTGGAAACCTTTATCACAGACTAGTGTCGCATTAATAAAATAATTTAAGTATTGTATATAAATAAAATAGTTACTGAGGAAATTAAAATGAATAATTTCAGAAATATCTTGGATACTTTTATATTTTCTATATTCCTTAAAACTAAATTATAATCTAGCAAATTAGTAATGAACACTATAGTGTCTTGAAAATTCTTAGTTACGTTTGATTTCAATATAGGCAATAGTGTTAGTACATGCAATATAATGTTGAGGCAATAGTGTTAGTACGGATAGTATAATGATAAAAAATATTTATGGTTCTACCTAAAATGTTATTTTTGTGCCCAATCGGGCACTTGGGCCGAAACAAAACGGCCAAAGCGTCAAAATGGTCAAAGCACGAATTTACGCAGTGGTCAGAGCGCCCAATATTGGACGTGAAATTAATTGTACACTCCGAAGTTTTGAATGACTTTAAGCAATAAATATGAATTAAATACGTCTTGTAATTTCCGTTATACGATATGGAATATATATTGTATCATATTAATCAACCTGGCACTATTATTGTGTGGTTAGAACAATCTATATAAATAATTAAAATCAGTTTACCATTTGTTTGCAAACTGTTTGGTTTGTTTTTGAGAGATCTCTGTACGAAATAGAACAATTAGTGTGAAAGGTTTTTGCAACGTATATATTATCAAAATAATCTATATTTATTGCAGATTGTGATCATTTACTTTGTTTTTTAAATATCTAACAAATTAATTCGATATGCATACTTTGAATTCATATATTTGAATACATGGTAGTATTAATTTCAAACAGTTTTTTTTTCATTGGGTTTATTATGTATTTTGTGATAAAATAATAAAAAATGTGTTTCCAACCAAAGAATCATTAACTAGGAAGATATTTCATGCTCCCATAAAATGCGCCGTAGAAAGAACAAGGTTTATAATTGTTTTTGGAATACTTTCATTAATAGAAAACCAAAATTACGCCACGATTTTCAGAATTTTACACCAAATTCATAAAAGTAAGTTTTAACAAAATTAAAACATGCCAACGACGTATCAATTAGTTGCATGACACGTTGCATTTTTCCTACAATATTTATGAATTTTTTTGGAATATATGTATATAATTTGGATTTATATAACTTGTATCACTTCTTTTGGAAATTTATTTGAGTTTATTTTAGCTGAAAAATTAGAATTTAATCTCCCATAGTTCACAAAATATTGTCAAATAATTGAAAATCGGTTGAGAAATTGGCCTAATAAATTTAATAAATTATTTTGATATCTTTTTAAATACTTGTAACAACTAAATGAAACTATGTGATGTAATATTATTTCTACTTTCTTTAAGTTCTTTATCACGACCTAGGTTTCGTTGTATAACAACATCTTCAGGTGGGCTATTAACAAAGATATTTGCTAATAGATCACCTGAAAATGTTGTAATACAATGAAACCTAGGTCGTGGTTTACCATGTGGATCGTGGTTTTCGTTAAGTTCTTTAGAACTTAAAGAAAATAGAAATAATACTACATCACGTAGTTCATTTAATTGTGAATAATGAATTTCTACAAAATTAACGCCAAATATATTAAATATTTCTAAATAAAATATTATCTCATTAATTAGGAAATTTCATAACCTTTTCGAAAATGTATGGTTGTGATAATTAAATTATGGCGGTGCAGCTATCGTGAATGTCATTTGTTACGAGTCTTCTGGGTAAATTCGCTTATTAGTGTCCAGGCCCTAAAGGGGTTGATAGGGATATCAATAAAATAGTTTCTCCCAAGTGAAAAAACTCGAGATTCAAAGTTTCACGAGGAGGTATCAACCGAAACTTTTTGTGAAATCATTTGGAATCTAAGCTAATCTTTTCATATAAAATACCTATATTCTACAGTATTACAAAAGGCATTATTCAACGTTCTTATTAAATTAGTAGAGAGAAATTAATTTAAAGAATTTTTACATTTAGATATGCCAGGCGTGGAAATTCGTAGCATATATGTATTACACGCATCAACTCAGTTTATTTAGTATTTTCTTATGGCTGTGGATAGATGGATACACAGATGAACAACATTTTTTCTTAGTAGGTTTTTTGTCTTTTGTAGAATATAATAATTAGCAGATTTTATTCTAAGCTTTGTATGAAAATCTCATTCAAGATTTGTCAATAGAAAAAAAAAGTAATTTGACAAATTACTACATGAATTGCGCATGACATTTATGATAATGGCAACTTTTTCAATAATTATTCTTGAAAAGAGTTCAAAAAATTATTGAATTCATTCCATTTTTCTCAAAATTTATAGCCATTTTTCGTAATCTATGATTTTTTCAATCATCGATTACTTTTTTGAAAGTCTTATTTTTTATTTTCTATTTATTCATGTCTTTCTCAAAATTATTTTTGAAAGAATTTATCGCTATTTTTCTCAGTCTTTTTTGGTTTACTCTTTAAAGCCATTCTTTCTTGTGTTTATTTATTCACATCTTTTTACTAGGTTTTTTTGTTGGGAAAGTGAAGGTCTTTAATTCCAAACCAAATATAATTTGAACCAATCAAATGTTTTGCTGCAAGTGACATATAAACTTTTATTTCTTACTGAAGGAATAATTTCTAGTGTTTATCCATCTGTTTACCACAGTATTGATTCTCAGAGGTTGTTTAATGACTACTGATGATATTAGGTGTTAGATAGAACTGCCGATACTAGATATATTTACAATTAGTATGGGCCAAAAACTTTTTATGATTCAATATTTTTTGGGTGATTTTGTTTCAAAGTATCGTTTAAAATATTATTTATTTCCTAAAACTTGCACTACAATACTCACAGCCTCGGGCATTTTCCGATCGCTGTCGGTTTTTGCACTCAAGTCAAAGGACTTCGCAAAGTTACATGAAGCATCTTACTACACTACTCAGTGTACTTCAGTTTCCAGATAGACGTCATACTGTTTACACGTGGGTGCATGCGGACGACTCACGGCTATTGAACTCCTTGCGAGGTTGCACGAGTGTGTAGTCACATACTTCGGACTGCAATCAACTTCGACGAGCAGTTCGTCGAGATAACTTTGTGTATAGTGTAGAGGGCGTATAACAAATTATGTAATGTCATATGAAAATTAATGAAATATAGAATAATGAAGTCCAAATAAAAAAAATTCATTGGCATACCACACAGTCTATTTATGCTGCAGTACATTCGCTATGAGTATTCTACTCGTAATTGACTCATATTTCTTTTTTTTTCAGAACAACTGAAAGTGTTTTACCTTTATAAATGAGGTTTTCTTCAGTAATTCAAAGTGATAATACACTTATTCATACGTGTTTTTACCAATACAGTAAATTGGGTCTGTTATATTAAAAATGCCACAATTATTTTGCAACTCAAGTAGAAGATGTTCAAAATCATACCAATAATTTTGATATCATTACGTGCACAACGTCATTTAAACCAGTCTGAGCTTTGTCTGCCTCTTAATGATTATTTAATGTTCAAAGTCATAATTGATAATATTTATAGTGGCCATTACATTAGTGAAATCAGATCTGACACCCTTTGGAAGATTAATTGTAATTGCACAAGGCTATTTAGGAAGATTTTAATAAATACAAATTTTTCTCATCATTATGGAAGTGTCAAAAATAGAGGTGTACAATATTTTCCTCTGTATTTAGACATTGTATCAATCTGAATTATAACAATGTGATACGATACTGGGATTGTATTGAATGGTCATGGTCAGATTCTTCAATATAGTATAGATTGTTCGATTGTGAGATTAAAGGCATTTTGAATACATGCAACAGTTCGTTTACTCTTTGATTGAAGTAAATAAATAACAATAAATATGAAAAATGATATGAAATTAATGTTGTAGGTAAGCGATGAAAAATAAAACAATATTTGGACCAATCATTATTGCTTTCCCTGTTGTTGATAGACTATTATTACTGAAAAAGTTTTTGGTGATTGCCTTTTGTAATTAACAAAAAAATTACTACCGACTCCAATCTTAAAATTTTAGGCAATTTAAAAATAATAGTCGTATTAAGTGGTCTAAATCTCATCTGCTTCAAGTCTCAATTAAAGTATATTCCGCAGAAGAAAATAAACCTTCTGATGGAACTCTATAGAACAATTAATAAACAAAAGTATAAGCAACAGATTGTACGACCATTACAGTCAAAAGCGAAAAAATAATTGACGAATTAATAAAACTAAGCAAATGTTACGTGAAAACATCAGAATCGGATATCAAAACATTTAAATTTATCCACCTTCAAACTTTAAAACTTAATTCTCTTTCGTATATCGTTCTAGTTACTGCATGTAGACATATAAACAAAACAAACTGCTGGTGCCCACCATCATTTGCCAAGTAAACATATCAAATAGTTTATTATAAACGACTTTAATAATTTATTCTGATCTGACTGTTTGATTTGATTATTGATGCGATCCATTAGAAACGAAAGATTCAATCCAATACTAGTACATTTATATCGATCCAAGTTTGTATCACAGTTGTTTGTTCATCTAAAAAATGGAAGTATTGTAGGATATTGTATTGACATATGAAAGTATCTGATTAGATTGCGAAATCTAATACTGTATCATAATTGTAACAATGTACATGGGCCTCAATACATCTATATTTGAAATTATATATTTCTTAAAAAACCCGTGCCCAACTTATAGATTGACTCAAAGCATTGGATGTGTACTAGTATCGTAAAGAAAATTTTTTCTTAAGGTATACTATAAACAATAATGAGGAAAAAAGAAAAAAAATATGCAGTAATTCAAACTGACATCGTATTGTGCGATGGTCTATCATAAACTACTAAGCAATTCCATAATTGCATTTCTGAAGACTTCAATGGAGCAGTAAAAAGTGTTTGTTTGTCTTGCAAGGTGAGTACGTGAAAGACATATGAATACTGCGAGACACTTTTGTGTGCTCTAGCCAGATGAAATAAAATATATAACAGTCAGATAATAAAGCACTACCAAACCTAACTCCATGGAGTTATGAACATAACTATTTAATAACTATCTAAATTCATTATCAGCAGTAAGCCAATACAGAGATTATATTTTTGTAATTCACTTACTGCGCCCAAAAATAAGACTATATTTTTATTTTATTTCATTTTCAATCTCCCAGTATACATTTTTAGCACGTTAATTGTGGTACAATGCGAATGCTACGAAAATTGTGGTACAATGCGAATGCTACTTTTGATTCTACATGTTTTGTTAACAATTTCATTAAATTTTGTCCAATAAGTATTTGCTTACAATAGATAGGCAAGTTGACACTGAAACATCATAGTGGAACATAGAGCATCAAAAGTGTGACACTAATTTATTCGTTATACACTAACTGGTCTTCTACTAAGGTAGGCACTTCATATTAAACATTGGCTCTACGATGTAGATAGTAGTTAGATAATATTCTGAATTTTTATTTTCAGAACATTGTTTTTTTGGTAAATCTACGGCTGACTTATTTATTAATTTATCAAATGCTATAATATGGTCAATGGTTTCATTAGATATGAATCAAATACAATAACATTTGTACGATCTCACTCATTTCAATTATCATATTCAGGTAATAAACCTTGTGAGTAAAAATGGTTATGGCATGGTGCAGTGACCTTCACAAGTAAATTTATGCTCTCAAGTTGTAATATATTTCTGTGGACAAAGAATTACATCTGGTATTAAAGTGGAGGTGGAAAAACATATTTCCCATTGTGATATATAAGTTTAAAAATTATGTATTATTTATGAAAGCCAGGAGAGTAAGAATCTTCATTAAAATATTCTACAAAGTTCACACGAACAACACACCAGTTCACAACGGCTTTTTGACCTCTTTCAAATATATGTGACTTGGCTTTTTTAACTATGGTACCGTTTGAGTGCCAACGAGCGCCATTATGCTTATGCGCGTACTAACTAAATTTGCCACGAGCGCGATGGCGCTCACGAAATCAGTTGCTGTTTAGCGTGTGGTAGGGGAGGTCGCTCGCACGTATCGCTAATTTTTTGTCTTTCTACATGTTACCTAAAGTTCAAATTATAATATTATTAGTAATTACAATATAAAAAGGATCCAGGAAAAGAAACTTAACCCATAATGTCGGAATACGAAAATAATTCGAGTGAAAATTATCGTTTTTCAAGTTGTGAAGAAAGTGACAGTGGGAGTGATAGTGCACTCATAATCTGGCGTAATGTTAATTTTGAGTGATAGTGATAATAGTGATAATAACAATTATTTTGCTAATACTGAGGATGTACCGGACTGCAAAAATAACGATGTGAACTTGATTTAAGTTTTTGTTATAATTTTTGTTCACAATATATATTTCCATAATTTTCTTTGTATTTTATTATCCTTGTATAAGTTTTTATTAAGAAAACACCGAAATAGTTATTAAACTTGGATAATTTTTGGAAGAGATACAGTTTTTTTTCGATACAAGGGTAAATGATATCAAAAAGAAACAATTTCTTTGGCATTTTTAAGTGTATATGAGTAAAAAACAATGGCACTAAAATGGTTAATGACATTAACCACAGGTTATATTTTTATTAGAATTACTTAGTGATGGTTAAAAATATAAATGTCAATAAAATTCAATATGTCTGTTATTTTTAATTTAGTTATATTTTTTACCATGAAGCTAAAATTTTACTTCTTTTCTTGACCAAGTGGTCATGGTTCATTGAGGATTACAAATAATGTTATTGAAAATTCTTTTGAAGCATTTATGGTCAAGGTATTGTCACAACTGATAAAAATCACTAATTGCTATCGAGTGGAGAATTACATCTTTAACACATTTCATGCTCATTATTGTTTTAATAGCTTATAGATGCAGTCCATTAAACTGCGTGTGAAACTATCGAGATAACGTATCAAAATGAAATGGTTAATTTTATTGTACTTTTTTTTCACGATTGTTAGATTAGATACATTGATGGCGCAAAATGAAGTTCCTTGTTTGAATAACATGAAAACCGAGTTTGTGAAGTTTTCGAAGAAGACGGCGTACAAGTTTGTAAAGGGGAACATTACGAATGAACATAAGATTCCATGTAAGTAGAATGTCTTTAGAAGCAAAGGAAAATACTTCTTATTATAGGAGCTTCAGGATAATTTAATTTCATATTTATTTTTTTATAAATCATGAAGATTGCTTTTTATATATTTTTTTATTATATGCTAATAAAGAAAAACAGGTAATTATGTTTTTAGTATTTGTTTTTATTACTTCCCAAAATTTAAGCATATTTTTGATTTTTCATAGATTCATAAAAATCAAATTTTAAACATTTTTACAGTGAAGGTTCCACAATGACCTAACGTATTACATATAAAATTGATATTTCAATCATCTTGTCATTTTATGAGGATAAAAATAAAGAAATGTATTGGTATATTGCACTAAATGTACTCTTTTTTTATACCATAGGGAGTGATGTTATAAAATTTGTAATGTTATAAACCTCTTATGTGATTGAGAATTAATTTCATATAATTTAACAATTCTGATATTAAAAAGAAATTAAATTAGATATTCCAACAATTAAGTGGAAAAAAAGTTTAAGTTAAATTTAAATTTAAAAAATTATAACAAAAAATAATTTAAATACTATATGATTATATGAAAGAATAAAGTAAATAAAATTTGAGCTGAAATTATATTTAATCCCGAAATTTATTTTCATTATTTCAATTTCCAATAAGTTTATTATGACTGACACAAGATGGCAGTCTAATGTAATGTATTCTGTGAACATCTCAGAAAAAGTATCGAATCAAGATTACAACTTTGTATTAAATTATATATATGGTTGATTCATGATGGCACATGAAGTCGGAGCCAATAATACCAAATTTAATTATTAAAATATTTGTATAAATTGAAATTTCACTATTTTTTTCAAAGTTTAAGTGACTTCTATCGTGGAAAATGTCTGAAATTATTATTTTGAAATTATCTCGGGAATATTTAAATTTATTTTTAAAAAGAATGCATAGAGATTGGTTGATGTGTTAAAGAATTACAGGCCAACAAGGAACAAATTATTAAATTAACAAATCTATGGTTCAAATGCATAAATCCTTTTTGGTCAGGAGCTAAAAACACAACCCGAGGAGGCTGCATAATTCTAAGGTAATATGCTTTATGGAATAAATTAAATATGACTGATCTCATATTGCTGAGTATGTATTCATCATCACTTTTTTACATGAAAGAAAATTTGTGTTCCAAAACTAATATATTTATGTTACTCTCTGACTTATATTTTCTTTCATAGAAATTAATTCATAATAATGTGACACTTAATCGTTTATTCTTTAAGAAGATGTTGAGTCACATTCAAAATACAAATCAGTTCAGATATTGTTAATTTGGCAGGCAAAATGATCAAATTGGCTCAATTGTTGTAACAATGTGGACTTTCCTGTTTATCAGTATAAAAGTACTTAAACCTTTAGCCTTTAAAAACATTTTTTTTAAGAAGCATGCATAAGGGCAGTGTTATAAACATAAGAAAACTATTCCAAAATTGGAATGTATTAGTATCGTATCATTAATCCTATGATTAATGATCTATTACAGTCATTCGTTTAACTTTCCTTAATAAGCATCGTCATAATTATTGCGTAATAATTAACCTATATGTTATTAACCTTACATTACTTTTAACAGCTTGTAAACCAATAAAACTGTGGGCAACAATTCGTCATGGTGCTACACTTCCGTCATACTCCGTCATTTCAAGAATGAATATCTTATTAAATTTACATCGTAAAATATTGTCCAACTACGGAGACAAATCTAATCTTGAGGTGAGCTTACAACTGTACTTTAGAAGACCTTAGTTTGTTTTCGCTTTCCGCTTGCGGATTATGCAAACAATTTTGTATCTCGTTCCAGGATGACACACCACGCTGCGTCTTGCGCAAAAGCGACAGTGTGCTCCGCGGTATGCATTCTCGTAAACAAATATAATTTAGTTATGTGTTCATAAATGACGTGACTGAAAATCTGCAAACAGGTTCACAGAATAAATATACTTATTATTTTCCTTTCTTCAGGTCAAGTATACTAAATTATTTGTAAATTTATTTTCTAGAATTTGTATAAATGTATTCCGAAGACGCATTGTCTATCAAGTCAAGATATAGTAATTAATCAGAATAATATAACAAAATTGCCCAACAATATGTATTGTCATCAATATCATGTCGCTAATTTGGTTGAAGCACAGTGTGAAAAGTTTAGTAAAGTGAGTAGTACAATTTTTTTATTATTCTTATTAACAATAATTATTCATGTTAAGTTTAATCATAATTTTTACTTGAAAGGATTTGCTAATCAAAGTTTGTAATAATTAGAAAATTATATTAGCCAAAAGTGATACATAAATATATTTCATTTTAATCAAAACTTTAATTTTGAAATATGTATTTCTTATGTTTATCTTAGCTGAAATGAAATTAGATTCACTATTTGTTGAAAACTCCTTTTATCTATATGTCTACCTTTCTCTTAAATTTAAAGAAAGATAAAATTAAAAAAGAATTCAAATTTATTGAGATGATATGAATATTTTTATATTAATATCATCATTGAATGATAATCACTATCGAATGATAATAATAATTTTCAGTATTGAATGGTAATAATTGAATGATAATAATAATTTTCAGTATTGAATGGTAATAATTGAATGATAATAATAATTTTCAGTATTGAATATTAATAATTGAATGATAATAATAATTTTCAGTATTAAATGGTAATAATTGAATGACAATAATAATTTTCAGTATTGAATGGTAATAATTGAATGATAATAATAGTTTTCAGTATTGAATGGTAATAATTGAATGATAATAATAATTTTCAGTATTGATTATTAATAATTGAATGATAATAATAATTTTCAGTAATATTAACTTAGGCTAATTACCTTACTTGAAAATTCCTAGCTTTTTTACAAGGCTCACCCTTGTTTCTATGAAGTTTAATATTGTAGCTATGAAGTTTAATATTCTACAATCAGGTGTATGGGAAGATTGAAATCTAAAAGTTATTGGGTAACAGCAGCTTGACAAGAGTTTCTCTCTACTTGTGGAAAACATAAGTCTTTTTCATTTGTTTAGACGCAAAACATATTAAATAAAATTTAAAAAATGTGATCTCATCTGAAGGAGACATTGAATTAAAGAAACGTAACTTTTTGCCACAGCACACTTCAAAACTAAAAGTTAGTTTTATTTTTAGTTTGTTTTTAAATTCATCATATTGCAGATGGATTTATGTGAAAGCGAGGTGAGAAACCTACAGATCTGGAATTTAAGCGAGTTATCAAAATATAATCTAGATAACATAGAGCTACTCACATCGCAAGGATATGATGATATGAAAAATTTAGCTGAAAATTTACAGTCATATTTTCCGGAATTATTGCAGGATCATTATAATGATTCCCATTATCAGGTTTGTGAATAAAATTAAGTAAGGAAGTTTGAGAACCAAAATATTGAGTTTCTGCTGATTGAAAAATTGTCTATGATCAAGGCTTTTATATTTGATAATATGTATAAGTGACTTCTGAAGTATTCAAACTTTCTATTTTACATTAAGTGTCTTGTTCCTTTTTTTGAAAACAATGTATAAACTTTATAATATGGATATATAAACTTTGCCCAGTTTTTAAAATAAATTGAAAGATTGACATTTGAATATCTAATTTAATTGAGCTTTATAATAATGTAAACCTTTTTTAAAATTTTTATTGCTGAAATCAGGTTAGATATTATGTGACTCAATTATATCAATCATTGTAATTAGTTGTTTATTATTTGTGCATATAATCTTAAGGTATAATTATAAAATCACTTGAATTACAGTTTTACTTCACAAACATGAACAGAGTTAAGCACAGCTATGATGCATTTGTTGATGGGTTATTTGGAGCACACATTACTAGTCAAATAAAACCTTTACCGTTTGTCGATAATGAAAAACTTTTAATTGTAAGTAGATTTTTTGTTTTGACATAAATAAAGAAGTAAATAAATAGAAGTATGTGAAGATGTAGATGGATTTGTATGGTAGCAAGATGACAAATCTGTATATCTATGGTTTGAAAGAGCGATCAAAATATAATTTAGGTAACATAGTGACTTATGTTATATACATAAATTCAACAACTCTTAAGCATAATTAAAAGTTGTCTCAAAATGCTATATGCTACCTTATTAAACTTACCCTCATTTTCATTGTTCCATGGCAAAATTGCCAAAATGGAACACTAATTGATTCACTTTGATGTCCGTCTTTTCAAAGGATGGACATTTGACGTAAACATTTGAAATATAGCACAAAGATAGAGTTTGATGACCCAATTATAGACTTGAAGTATAAAAACTTCAATTTTGATTTTAGGGGTATAAATTCAGGGGGTAAATAGGGAAATAAACAAATTTCTTCAAAGGCTATCATGTAGGGTGTCAAATGAAAACTTTTTGAAGCACAAATTCAACAATACATATGAAGTACTTTTTTTATAAATTTGATTATATATTTTTTTGGAAAAAACTCTTCGAAATTGCTGTTCCCCACCCTTATCACCAAGAGGACCTCCAAGAAAAATGTGGAAAAAGTCATGAGCTTTGAGAATTAGGTATAGATTGAATCAAAATTATTAGGAATGATTGATATGAACAATCTAACTGTTTACTTCCTTATAACTGCTGAACCATTGATTTTAGAGAAAATAAAAAATTTTTCTCACAACGTAAGAAACAATTTTTGTCTTTACATGTTCATCACAATTTTTGTCTTTACATGTTTATTACAATTTTTGTCTTGACATGTTTATTACAATTTTTAATTTGGCTCTGTTGAAATGCTCCCAACTTAGCTCTCTACATATGCGGTATAATACAGCATTGCTAAAGTCGGCTGTAGGTACTGTGGTGGTAAGCACTGTAGGCCTATGAAACATATTGTCGGAATACGTTACTCTTAATATGTAAGAGGGGACCTGGTGGCATGGAACACTAATTATGCAAATATAGATTGCACGTGACCAATTTTTCTATCTCATCGTCATATCTCATTCTCGTCCTCCATTTCATGTCATATAAGTATGTCCATGAGTAATTTATGTATGTGTATTTATATTTTTGTGTAGATATATGTCTGCAAAATTTGGATAGTCACATTAAAAGACACAATATATAATAGAAAAAATAGATTCTGCACATTCACAAATATTAATGCACACATTAAGTGTGAATTAGCTGGCCGTGTCCATTGCGATGAATAAATGACGTTTAGTTTTACGTTTGTTAACAACAATAACAATTGAAGTTTCAGTTTATAATGTGTTTAATGATATTGTAAGCTAAGTAAATTGAATACTAATGATATTTGACTTATTTTACTTTATCCGGTGTTGATGTTAAACACTTTAGACGCAAATTATGTACCAATTTTATAAATGTTTTACGTCTGTTTCATATCACAGCAAATGGGGGAAGCTCAAATCTAGTTTGATCCTAACTAAAGGGCTGTATAAAATTTTACCGCTGTTTTTAAGCAGAATTTCTTGACCTTTGCCTGTAAGCTTAACAAATTAAAGTCTTTGATTTCTTTTGTAGGCATGTGCAGATGAAATAAATTACTTATTATAATTAATAAACTTTAAATCAAGCAGTAAAATTTAACAGATACCGCAAGCCAGTAACACAATAATTCCTCCTATAATGTTTGTATTTTTACATATATCCTGTAGAATTCAGTTTAGGGCTTCTATTTCTTTTTGCGTGGTTGTGCTTCCGTCCCACACTAACAGCAACCTTTATGCATATGTAGCATTTCAAGAGACCACATTGCTTCTTAGTACGTCACTAAGAAGCAATGTGCTTCCTTATTATACAATAAGTATTCTGTGCCATTTCCCGACCAGCCAACTATCTATGTGCAAAAAATCATGTCAATCCGTTGCTCCATTGCAATGTGACATAAGAAAAAGCTAACACACTTTTGTATTTATAATTTTAGGTAGGATATCTATAGTCAGTCATTGATCTGATTCATAGATTTGAAACATTTACGAATATGGAATAAATCGTAATCAAGTGCTCATTAACCTGAAATTGCATTAATATATATCACAGTTAGAAAAATAAATATTGCATCAGCGGTTATAATAAAGAGTCAATTTTTAAAAATTGCTGTGTAGTTTTCTTCCTATTATTTTATTTACATTAGTGTTGGTATGATTGTTTATTTAATATTGATTTTTCAGCCCTACAAAGACTGCCACGCTTGGCTGAAAGGTGTAAATTCAAATAACACAACTTTTCATGAAGCAGAGTTATTCCGAAGTTCACCTGTATATCAAGGGGTATATTTTTGGAGATATATTTAACATTAAGAAAATTCTAAATAAATATAACGAACGTTATATTTTAGATATCTTAATTGTATAATTTACTATCTTTAATTTTCAGATGATAGAAAATATATCACAGCGTTTGGGTCTAAATTACGTATTAACAAAGAATAAAATGAAACTGCTCTACGACATATGTAGATTTGAAAAAGCTGCCAATCCCGATCAGTATTCTGCATGGTGCTCGGTAAGTTGAAGCATTTATATTATTGAAGTTGTTTCAAATATAATCGTTATATTTTTTGTTACAACATTTATATATATAATAAAAAGATAAATGTTAAAAAGGCTGTATGTTAATGATATTTGTGAAAAAGATGAGTTTGCAGGACTATAAAGAAATTATAAAAAAATTCACTCCCACATGTAGGGTAGGTATTCTAAAAAAAATTTTTTAAAAGATTTTTTTCATAACTTTGTAGGCGTTATAAATATTCAGCGCTAACAGTGAAAAAAGGACTAACAACCAGATCGTCAGACAGACGGACATGGCGAAACTGTAAGGATTCCTAGTTTGGCTATGGAATGGCTATGCAATATCTTTTTATATGCCATTTTCAATATTTGTACCTAGAAGTAAAATGAACTGCGATTATACGAAATATAATTTTCCTTGCTGTAATGCTTAGAATCTGGTATTGAAAATAATTTATTTCAATATGGTAATTTTCTTGATACCAATTAAGAAAGATGAAAAATGACTGCTTATCATCATGATCATGGTTGACTATTGACAATATTTTTCTCTGTGACGCTAACAACTGGGTAAAATAAGCAGTCCAGATGAGTAAAATCACTGGTAAAAAGCTATGCTCTCAATAAGATCAATTTCAAGAAGTAGGGCTGTATGAAAAGGAACAGAGTTACTTCAGACTCTAGTTGCTGGCAACAGACTTTTGTGTCAATTTTGAGATTAAGGTTTTAATTCCATTAATTTCAATTGATTACATTTGAATATCATACATTGTTCAAGCTTGCTTTATAAATATTAAGAGCATGTAAAAAGTAAATTTTTGTTCATTCAAAAAGGGTCTAGCAAATTAAGCATGTGACAAAACTGAACCAGCGTCCAATGAAGGGATCTTTACTTGTATTTATTGTTCTTTATCTAAAATATTCTTACATACAATTTCAGACCTCCGACCTAGATAGTAAGGGAAAAAATGTTAAAATAATTTTTTTCAGAAACTACTTGAGATATTTTAATAAAATTGAATTTCTTATAAATTACGTATAATTTATTTCCCTCGGAAATTTTGTCAAATTCAAAACTGAAAAATGAAAAGTATATCTTTTGGGGGTGATATTTATACTAAGTTCTGAAGTGATACCTTCAAAAAAATCCATCTTATATGTTTATTACTTAATTATTACATATAAAAATTGCATAAGTGTCAAAACCATTCAAACAAAATTTATAATAAGTAGTATATTTTGACAAAATTAATCATACACACTACAGATATAATTAAGAGTTACAATAGTTTAGAATTAAAACCAGCTAGCTGAAATATTGACTTCTACATTTATCAAACCCGGCCATGTAACAATTAATAAATAACAACAGGGTGCAACAACCCACAGTTTTATTTCAATTTACCTGACCCGAATGTATCTTTGAATGCACTTATGGGTACCTAAGTGCAGCTCATACTCTGTATAGCAATTATATGTCTTGCTATTAATATGCCGTGATCGCACTTACCTTATCGATACTAATGCTTACGTTAGTGACTTTTCTTCTCTATTTCTTATGCTGGTTAAATATTTTTTGTAATCTAATAATATTCTTCCATTCCAGACCTGTGCATGTGAATATTTTATCCTCAGAAATAGAAAATCCATCGATTCTATTGAATAGGGTTGAGTTTATATTAACTGCCAAATGATTTAAAAATGAGAACTGCTTTTTCCACAAAACTATCATTAGAATAAACACACAGAAGTTGTCATCGCCAAAAACAGTGCTGTGATTATCATTTTTAACATTATCGTTCGTCATCATTAGTAGATACTGTTTATTTCTATATATTATCAGTCTACATTTAACACAAAATATAGACCCAATTTGTGAAATATTGTTACATTAAGATTGTTATTTATTTACGTCTTCATTTGTAACAAGTTGCTTTAATTTTCCACAGGCTTTTGTTATAATTAATTTACTATGTGAGACTTGTTAAACATAGCAGCAAAATATTTATTATAGCAATTTAACTTTCATTTACAAATTAAAGCTATTTCTTGTATCTCGATCTACGAATAACTATTAATTATTTTGCTGACTTATTACCTCAGACTTACTACCTCATACTAACTATTAATTATTTTGCTGACTTACTACCTCAGTAGAGAACTTTAATAACTTATTTTCTAAAACTTAAATAACTTATCTCTCATGGATATACGCGTTTATTGCAGCACATTGGAAGAATGGGTAACACGATATTGCAGCGTATTTTCTTATTTATGGAAACAAATAAGTAACGCTACACCCAATAGCAACGCATTAAATAATATTTGAGTTTATTTAATATTTATTTTATTTTACTTTTTAAGCGTGACTTTCTATAATAAATGTTGATAGTTCAGTTTTACATATTTATTCATTTTAAGTACTTATATTAAAATATTATCTCAAGGTACTAATATAATAAAAAAAAGTATATATATATATATATATATATATATATATATATACATATATATATATATATATATATATATATATATATATATTTGTATATTTATATGTAACAGCTAACTAATAAATAAGATGTATTTTTTGATCAGGAATTAATATAATGAACCACCCTCGAAAAATATGCTTTCAGTTTGGCAACATTTTGAATTTGATAAAAATTCTGAAATAAGTATGTAATATGTTTTTTATGAGATATTCATATATGGTATTCATTTTCTTAAGATATCTCAAATAATTACTAAAGGTTGTCACTCTCATTTTTCCCTTACTTGGTTGGGGTCTAAGGTGTAAAGATATTTTAGATATAGAACAATAAATACAAGTCAAGATCCCTTCATTGGACGTTGGTTCAGTTTACATTTGCTTAATCGGGTAGATCGTTTCCTCATTAAACATTTTTTGCTGGATTGAATAGCAGAATAATGTTTTGAGTTCATTTCTGTGTTTATGTCTTAATGACATACTTTCTTTTTCTGTATAAATTTGAATTTCACCTGAAGTAGAATGTAATGACTGCATCTTATAGTACTTATTTGCGGATGTTCATTTTTCCCATCATTTTATGATGACATAATATTTTTGTGTAATGTATCGAGAGTGGTCAATTCCGTTTCTGCCACTGAAGCCATATTTTTATGTCGTAATGACATACTTTTTTCTTCTGTATAAATTTGAATTTCATCTGAAATAGAAAGTAATGACTATATCTCATAGTACTTATTCTCTGATGGTCGTTTTTCCAATCATTTTATAATGGCATAATATTTTTGTGTAATGTATCGAGAGTGGTCAATTCCGTTTCTGCCACTGAAGCCATATTTTTAGTTATTTCAGATTTTTATATATATATATATATATATATATATGTATATATATATATATATGTAAATATGTATAGAATAGAAATTATAGTTAGACTAAAAGATTTTAATGAATCTGTACTATTACTAAATTATACATATAGTTACTAATCTTTTGGCAGATGAGTTCAAAGATATTTTGTTAAAAATTTGTGGCATATTGTTGCATGAGTTTTACCAGAATACAAGTTGCGACATCCGTTTCATACGGGTCTTAAAAATGGAAGGATATTCCTTTACTATTTTAAACAGTTTGTTAGAACAATACACATTAGCATAACAAATTAGAGATTACATTTCTACTATAGTTATAAATATGAAGTACATTTATTGGCATTAATAAGGTGAAATGCAAAAGCTACATTTGCAATAAAGTATTAACCTTGGCATATTATTAATACATCACTAATACACTGTATTAATATTGCTTTCTATATACTTAATATAGTTTGTTTGAATTAAATAATACATAAAAAATTAAAGACTCGCTTTCTACTATGGTTATTGATATGAAGTACATTTATTGGCATTGATGATATTATACGGAAATGCTATATTTGCTATAGAATATTAACCTTAATATAGTACTAATGCGTATTAATGAATATTAATGCGTTACAGTATTAATGAGTATACATGCTTAATGAGTATTAATGCATCACCTATATTTGGTAACTATTTTCACAATTTTGTTATCCCTTTATAGAAAATCTCTATTAAAGTTGTTTCAAAATATTATAATTTTGTTATCAACATTTTAATAACTTCTTTTCATAGCTTATAACTTGATAATTATTCTTGCTGAAAAATGTACCGTTATATATTTATATATATATAATGATTAACAATGCCAATTGTTGATTAATCAATGTGTAACGCAATTACATTGTAGGTAATAAGTGTGAGCTTAGTTTTCAGACGCATGCAAAAATATATGTACACATGTCAGAGTATATCTTTAGAGATGGAAGTTTCCTTCTTGGTTTGTGAGACACGGTAATTATAAACTTAGAAAAAATGGAGTCCTCCATTGTCTGCCTGCTATCACTACTTCACATCTTTTGAATAAACTAAAGTAGTAGTAGAGATTGAATGCAAGATTCACCTATTTTGTTTCTTTTCATTTAATGCCAATATAGAATTAAAAGAAAAAGAGAAAGCTGATAAGTATTTGTCCATATGTGAAAAAGAAACAGCAAAAAAATTATATTTGCTTAACATTCAACAGTGCTATAAAAGAAGGTGCTTTAAAAATACGAAATTTGGTCATAAACTTAACTAGGTTATGTGAAAAAATTCATGAAATGTGTCTGACTCCTGCTCTGCCATGATAAGCTGAATACTTGTATGTCCATCATATATGATTTCGAGAAAATTTGTAGTTTTATAAATGTCATTTTCACGTCGATTATTTATAGAAACTTCCTACCTTTTTTACATCAAGTATAACCAAATATAGCTAATTTGGAATGAATTTATATATATTTTTGGCAGGAAATGGACTTTTTCACTTAGTGATGTCTTCACACTGATCTGATATATGTCTTCTCAGCTTATGTTCCTTCAACACTTGTTGTGGCAACAGAGGTTCAGTTTTTATGTAAAAAAACACTAATAGATCATGAAATTGAGAAAACGGCCATTTAGAGAAATAGAATATTTTAATTATTAAAAACGAGTACTCTAAATTGCCAACAAACCCTTCGTAGTAAAAAAATCTTTGTAGTAAAATATATGATAACTACTCCAGTTGATGAATGTTTACATATGGTTTTGGTTTAATTTTATAAAGTTTGTACTAAGAAGAATTATGTAGCCAAAGCAAAAGTGTGCAGGTAACATGACTATAACCTTAATATGCTTCAACGCTCTTTGAACAGCGTGACAAAAAGCATTAAAATCATACAAGTTGTTTCCTATAATTTTCATGGTCTCTTCAACTTTGTGGTGAAATGAATATTCACAAACCTGAATGTAATTCATTACGGTGATACAGTGGTACCTGTACAAGATACCTAAGTGACACCTACCTTTCACTGATATGTAAACACTTTACGTAAGAGGATATACATACCTTTTCTGTAGTATTTTAAACATACGGCAAAATTAAGCTGTACGCCCTCTTTCTTAATGGTTTTTTAGGTACTTTAACTTAGCATATTATCATTTTTATTAAAAATTCAGAATTTTATTTTTTTTAATCTACACAATAAAAAAAATTCAATTTTACAAACTTTCAAAATTTGCATGCTTTTAGCTTATGACGAAAGTGCGTTCGTAATACGAATTTTCCTTTAATCAAAAATTCATTACGTTCATTCACAATTCATTCTGAAAATTTCATTTTAAATAGAATATCAAGTGAACTTTCTGAAGAAAATACTACGAAGTACATGAAACAATAAAAAGATTTCAAAATTTATAATAAGAATTCAGGGAATTTGCATTTATTTTTATTACATCATGTTTATATTATTCTGAATAACTTTAGCTGGTTTATAAAGGGAATTTTAATATCTATATAAAAACAATGCTATTTTCCTGACTATTTTTCCAGTAATGAATGAAAAATCAAATTTTCAAACTTAGTTGTGAGAGTGAAATAATATTTTCATACAAAATTTAATTAATATTTAAGTTTCATGATCACAAAGGATAAGAAAGTAATATTTAAATTGTCATAAATTAGTTAGAATCTATGAACACTGGAAGGTTGAATGAAAATATTATTAAGAAAAATATTAAATTATTAAGAAAAGCAAAAAATACCAATATTTATCTATGGTTTTATCTCAATGTAAATTAATCTTATAGGTTTTTAGGCGTGAGCATTTTCTTATACAAGAATTCTATGAGGATCTTCGGTACTATTATAATGGCGGGCATGGACACCCCATGAATGAGCTGATGGGCTGCCCTCCAGTTAGGCAAATGATGAACTTTTTTACTAAAGCAGTTGAGAATAATGGTATGGATATTAATAAATAAATTAATTAATTTATAGGATATTAAAGATGAAATGTGTATATAATAACAAAGAAAATATTTATATAAAAAAATATAACTTACAAATATTTTTTCAAGGTTGCTTTACTAGTGTTCCGAATGTTAAAAACAGAATCTTTATAAGCTCGTCACATTCGTTCGTTTATCAGAACATCATACCTCTTTTAGTTTAAGAACAATTATGATGAAATTTTAGAGAAATGATGAAGTATTTTTTTGGAGTACCTCATTCGTACATTGAAATTAGGGAGTAAAATTTTGTTTTTCATGGACATCACTGAGTGAAGAATCGTAGAAGGTCTTTTAAAATGCAATAGGAAATGTGTATAGACGTGTAGTAATATTTAGCAATATGACCTTTTTATAGCAGGAGTCTCCAAAGCATCTTGCAGTATGTCTCACTCTCCTCAGTAACTTATAATCACATATTTCAAAAATCAGAAAAAAGTCTGGACAACAATATTCAATGAGAATTAGAAATAAAAAGATTTCTTTTCGGAATGAATTTTTTTGTAAAACAGTTTTATAGAATTTTTATTTTACTATAGACTTATTAGGGGCTCTATTTATAAATAAAGTTAATTCCATGAAAATGTATCTGGAAACTTTAGATAAACCTCAGTAAAAAACACATATAATCAATACAATTTTGAGGCTCAATTAACTTATTTTTATGCTGTCATTTACCCGTTGATAATTTTTTCGTTTTCATAGTCTGGAAACATGAATATTTAAATCTATAAATATTGAACAAATTTAATATACTCAAGACATTAATTTAGAAAACTATGACATCAAACTATTGAAACTAATTTCCTTTCTATATTTCCTTTTTTAGTTTAAACTTGTAAAACTGCAAGGTTTTGTTGCTTTACGAGTCATGCATGCATATGCAAATATTTTCTGTTCCTCCTGTTTACTTATGAAATAGTTGTAAAAGTTTTTTTCAATATAAATATTACTTAGGACTTCGTATTTTTAATTTACCAAAAAATAATTTGGAAAGAATTGGATTCTCTCTGGTATATTTTAACTTCTAGAAAAACATCTCAATAATATTTTATTCATCTTCATTTTGCATATTTCAGTTAAACCGTTTCCTTATATTGTTTTTGTGATTTTGTAGTTCGCACATGGTAATAACAGCTTTTTCCAGTTTAGAATACAGGGAAAAACATAGTTATCTATAAATTAAACTTTCATTCAATACACATCGTGACAACACGACATATGTTATTAATCGAGACACAAGCTTGTAGCTTCTATTAATCAATACATAAATTTTGAAACAACATCTTTTAGCAACAGTTACAAATAATGCAATTCAAGCATACCCAGAGGACATTAAGATTTCATGACTTTTTACAAATAAAATAATTTCCACTGTCAAGTGGAGTAATACAGTCTATTTTAAAAGAGTGTGTTCAGCAAAACTGAAAATTATTTGCGATGGGGCATTGAAAAAAAATGTATACTACATGATTTACACTGTTATGCTGTATTATTAGTAAGTTGTCCATTCGCCTCCACTATTAATAATTGCCTGGCGTACTTTCTACTAATCTTACAGCATAATCTGAGGACTAAAATCTCCATATAAGCCAATTCAACAAAACAAACTGCTTAACCTTCCAGATATTTTTTCGTGGAGCTTGAATTTCATGAGATGATTCCGATGTGTTGGGTTATTGTCGAATTGTAGTACACAATTTTTTTTCCTTATAAACAATCTTTGGACGAAAGGCAATTAAGCCCTCTGAAGGCAATTAAGCCAACCATTATAGTTGAAATTATATTTAATGATGTGTAAAGTGCCAAATTACTGCTTTGGGAAACATCCATAGATGTGCAGTTTTATCGAGTCGTTCTGATGTGGGAGGTATTATGCCAGGCTTCATAAGTAGAAGGATATGTCTAAAAACAAAGTTTGTTAGAAAAATTTACATTGTCCCAATCTCTGTCTAAATTATTTTTCACCCAAGTGCGTTCCTTTCAACGTGTATTTTGGGCAGTGCTGAATTTTTCACTTTGCTTCGAAATTATATTTTAAGCCCCAATAAATGTTTTCTTACACTCTCACGTGATATATTTAGACATTTTTTATGTAAAGCTGAATGCAAGCCATACGATGACTAATGAGGATTTTCTTCAAAATTTCATAAAATCACTTTTCCTTTTTTATTGTTTTTACAAACCTTTTATATATATATATATATATATATATGTATATATATATATATATATATATATATATTTGTAAATATATATATATATATATATACCATGTAAGCGACCCCTGTAAGAAAACGAATACCAATGAATCTCCTGGTTTTGTGTGTGATAACCAGAATTTGTTACCTTTAAGGGTATAGAAATGAAATTATACCACAATAAAAAATTGAAGAAAAACTGTCTGCACGAATCTTTAAATAGATCATTACGTACACCTTGCCGCTACTGCTATGTTGCCACAATCTTCTCGTATACGAGAGCGCATTCCTTGTCAAAGTCAATTATAATTAATTTAGTCGAAATCTTTTTGTGTTCAGTTGTGTTGCGTTACCGCACTCCGGTGTCGAAATTAGTGATAGGCTAAACAAAATGTTTGGCATCCAGTGGATAGGTCGACTTGGACCTATACGTTGGCCTCCACATTTACCAGACATCACCCCATGGGACTTCTTTGTGCGGGGATTTATTAAAGACTTTGCCAGACATCACCCCATTGGACTTCTTCGTGCGGCGATTTATTAAAGATATATTAAAGTTCTTTGTTTGAGATAGATTGTGACAGAGAAATAGAGATGTGTGTGTGTATTGTCGCTGCTTTTGACAAACTTAAAAGTACTATTGACTAAGACATTTCTTTATTTAATAGAGTCCACGAACAAACAAAAAACGTGTGCAAAAATGTATCGAAAACGGGGGGGGCGACATGTTGAAAATGCTTATGTTATTTCATTTTCATTAACTTGTGATTTTAAAACTTATTTTTACGTCAATAGATTAAAAAATCAGTGCAATCATAATTTGATATATCATCCGTGCACACCCATGGCGATCATAGGTGAGTGATTACTGATTTTATTTTTAGGTAACTACAAAATATGTACATACCTGTAACTGGCGAGCACTCGTGCACAAATTACCAATGTAAATAGATTAATACTATTATATTACAAAATACTACTATTAAATAAAACAGTGAATGAATACTGCGGTATTTAAAATCACCAAGCGTCCTTAATTACGAATCATAGTTGCAAGCGTAACTGCGAAGCGAAGCGAAGCACCATGAAGCGGCGGGAGCGGTCAAAGCTTAGGCTATGTTCACAATAGTGCAGTTTTATCGAGTCGTTCTGATGTGGGAGGTATTATGCCAGGCTTCATAAGTAGAAGGATATGTCTAAAAACAAAGTTTGTTAGAAAAATTTACATTGTCCCAATCTCTGTCTAAATTATTTTTCACCCAAGTGCGTTCCTTTCAACGTGTATTTTGGGCAGTGCTGAATTTTTCACTTTGCTTCGAAATTATATTTTAAGCCCCAATAAATGTTTTCTTACACTCTCACGTGATATATTTAGACATTTTTTATGTAAAGCTGAATGCAAGCCATACGATGACTAATGAGGATTTTCTTCAAAATTTCATAAAATCACTTTTCCTTTTTTATTGTTTTTACAAACCTTTTATATATATATATATATATATATGTATATATATATATATATATATATATATATATATTTGTAAATATATATATATATATATATACCATGTAAGCGACCCCTGTAAGAAAACGAATACCAATGAATCTCCTGGTTTTGTGTGTGATAACCAGAATTTGTTACCTTTAAGGGTATAGAAATGAAATTATACCACAATAAAAAATTGAAGAAAAACTGTCTGCACGAATCCTTAAATAGTTCATTACGTACACCTTGCCGCTACTGCTATGTTGCCACAATCTTCTCGTATACGAGAGCGCATTCCTTGTCAAAGTCAATTATAATTAATTTAGTCGAAATCTTTTTGTGTTCAGTTGTGTTGCGTTACCGCACTCCGGTGTCGAAATTAGTGATAGGCTAAACAAAATGTTTGGCATCCAGTGGATAGGTCGACTTGGACCTATACGTTGGCCTCCACATTTACCAGACATCACCCCATGGGACTTCTTTGTGCGGGGATTTATTAAAGACTTTGCCAGACATCACCCCATTGGACTTCTTCGTGCGGCGATTTATTAAAGATATATTAAAGTTCTTTGTTTGAGATAGATTGTGACAGAGAAATAGAGATGTGTGTGTGTATTGTCGCTGCTTTTGACAAACTTAAAAGTACTATTGACTAAGACATTTCTTTATTTAATAGAGTCCACGAACAAACAAAAAACGTGTGCAAAAATGTATCGAAAACGGGGGGGGCGACATGTTGAAAATGCTTATGTTATTTCATTTTCATTAACTTGTGATTTTAAAACTTATTTTTACGTCAATAGATTAAAAAATCAGTGCAATCATAATTTGATATATCATCCGTGCACACCCATGGCGATCATAGGTGAGTGATTACTGATTTTATTTTTAGGTAACTACAAAATATGTACATACCTGTAACTGGCGAGCACTCGTGCACAAATTACCAATGTAAATAGATTAATACTATTATATTACAAAATACTACTATTAAATAAAACAGTGAATGAATACTGCGGTATTTAAAATCACCAAGCGTCCTTAATTACGAATCATAGTTGCAAGCGTAACTGCGAAGCGAAGCGAAGCACCATGAAGCGGCGGGAGCGGTCAAAGCTTAGGCTATGTTCACAATAGAATTTTTATTATAGTCAATATTTTTCTGAAATATATGGTGTTTTGCAACCTCGTGGTGGAGCATAACTCAAGATTTTGTTTCGCATAGAGGACGCTGAAACTTGTATATTTATAATAATTACGTAGTTAGCACCATAGATAATTTTCCATTCTTTCGCATGCAAACACAGAAACATGACTTTATAACATGTTACATTCATCCTGAAATACGTTCTTCCCTCAAGGGTTCCTCCAAGCTTATTTGCCCTTTTTGGGTTAGGTGGAAAACAATTCATTGATTGGATAGTTTATAGTTTTCTTTTTAAAATGCATTGTAAATGAGCAATAGCGGTATAATTGTTCGGATAAATGTATTGGATTTATTTCTCAATTAAACTTTAAACCCATTACCTATAGGTACATTGAAATAATTTATGAAGGTGTTTCAGATGACAGAAAAATCTATAAAAAGTTCAATAGATTATCTCTATGGCTTGTTTTTTTTGTTTTTGTGTTTGGACCACAGAAGTACTTAGTCTTAAACAAATTAAACCAATATATTTCATCATCATCAACAGCCTGCCTCAGTCTCCTGCTGGACATAGGCCCCTCCAATGCGCGTATCATTAGAAATACTTGCCCATAATCATCCGTACTGGACAGGCGAGTTGGCAATTGCAGGGCTTAGTTTCTCAAAACCAATGACTCTGTTGCCCATCATTTGTCTATGTAGTTTTAGCTACCTAATTTTCAGCCCCGTCAAAGGCTCCTTGTAATCAAACCAACACATCAAGGCGATGATCATTATAGTTGCACAAATTTTTGCAAAAACACAAGAATTGTACATGACAATGGATTCTAAAAAAAAGTGATTGAAAGAAAATGCAGTCTAGGAATTGATAAAATGTTATCTAGGGATATCCAGAAAGCTTCTTTGCCCGTTTTTGAAATAAAATAAGTATTACCATCTATTAGCAACATGGTTGTAAATAAAAAAAACAGATGTTACTGTTAAATAGCTACGTTTAAACTATTAATTAACTGCTTCATGCCTATGTTTGCAATAATAAGTATGATTATTTCTATTGCGAATGTTGATCGAATCTCCAAGGTAGAGTATTTCATTAAAGTCCTCCCATGATTTTTATGTGATGGATGCACAGGCATGCTTTCGTTACCATTTTATTATATGTATAGATTTTGATGATATTTCCAGGTATTAAACCAGTTGTGAAAATAAATTTCGTACATAGTACAATGATGTTGCTACTTGTGACGTCGTTAGGATTGTTCCGAGATCCTTGGCATTTAAAGGCATCAAGTTTCACTGAGCCTTGGGTCGATGATAGGTTGTCATCTATTAGTAATGTTTATCCGTTTACATCAAATCTGGTTGCTGTATTGTACAGGTACATCCTTTTGAATAATACTTTTTATAAAATGTCTTTGTGACATATAAAGTAAGCATGAATATAATGTACATCAACTATGAAAATAAAGTAAATGTTCTGCAAATTTTTAAACTCATCCTTGGTGAAAAGTAACTGGTGATGGTCTACTAGGTCTACAGTACACAAATGCTCATCCTAAATTGGCTGCTTAACAATAGCTGGACAGGATTAGGAGTACTGTGTTCTCAGTGGGAATTTCTATAGTAAATTTAATATCAGCCTAAAAAATAGTCTCTTACCACTTTGTAAATGGTAAGACGCTTATATTTTAGTTTACCACTTTGTAAATGAAGACTGGCTATTCTATAGTTTTATGCTTATTGTAAACAGCTGTAAAAATTGTAAACTAGTTATATATTATAGGTTTAAGATTATAATTTTAGAGTTATATTGAAATTCAAATTGAATATAGTTACAATATAAAAAAGTGGAATAACTGGTCGATATTAGAAATCTTTTAAACACTTTTTAAATAACCAATTATAAAAATCTCATTGAATTTCATATTCTGATACTACGGAAAAAATTTTTATGGAATCTTAAGGAATTTCTATATTCTGAGAAAGAAATATAAAATCAGGTATTGCCATAAAAAATTACGACCAGTAATGGCTGCATAAATATTGTGTATATGTGTACATATACTCTTTTTATGATAACTTATTTTTTATGTATTTCTTCTAGAATATAAATAAATAAATGAGTGTTAATGAAAGTATCTCGCCATCAACGCAATTTTGATAGTGCATGTCTCTGGCTCGCTTGGCATGCTTTTCTATGTATTCTTAATTGTAAGGGAGCGTAGAGTAATACATAGTTTATAACCACAGATAATATGTGTGTGTGTGTGTGTGTATATATATATATATATATATATATATAAAATTGAGAATTGCTAATATTTAATATGACTTAACGTTAACTTTTTATACGTCAGATTACATATTATCTGATAGACTATTTCCAAGCAAGTGTAATCACTCTATATTAATTTTTTAATCTTATCTAAAACTCTCATATTTAAGAAGTGATAAATATTAGTCTAATTGATAAAATAAATGTGGTGTGATACCCAGGAAGATTTATTGCACGTATCAAATAGATACAATTTTGACTGAGCCTGAAAAGTGTGCAAATAATATGTAAATGACATAATAATAAAATGTCTTAAAAAACCAATTTCAAAAAAGTAGGTACGTAAAAAATAAATGACTCAAAATAGGTACCTACTTATTTGCAATAAATCACTTAGTTACTTATTTTTGAAGTCGGTGCCAGCACTGTCGATAAACTTAATTTATAATGTAAATTTAAAACTTTAACTTCCAATGGCGTATTTATAATATAAAAATTTATTCATTAAGGAGTTCCATTGTTCATATCAAGAACTTGTCATCTGACCCCGACCTGGTAAGAGGTGTAGTTTTTGTATTTTGCAAAATAACAACTATGTGTAGCAAATATTTTGAATTATAGTTGATTTACTGCCATTCGTTAAGGAGTTCCATCGTTCATTTCCGGACCTAATCATCATATTTATATGGGACCACACCTATAACACCCTCTTTCAAATAACAAAAGAACCATCAAAATCGGTCCACTCGGTAAAGAATTATCGCTGAACATACATAAAAAAAAAGATTCCGACGAATTGAGAACCCCCTCCTTTTTTGAAGTCGGTTAAAAAGCTTCAGTAATCAAAATTGAAGCCAAAGTTTTTTATGTTTTTCATTTTCATATGACTAATATATTCCAATTTTAAAGAAATATAATGAAAATTTGTATTTAATATCAACATTTGCCTTCTATTTTAACAGTATATAATTTTTTTACAGCTGCGAAAATGGTGAGAAGTATCGTGTGAAATTCTTCATGAACGAGAAAGTTGTAAAAATTGATGGCTGTCCCGATGGCGCCTGCCCGTGGTCATTCATTGTAAATAAATATCAAAAATTAGCGACGCAATGTGATTTAGAATTCTGTAATAAAAACTATTGGGATTTATGATAGTTCATTGTAAAAGCAAATATGTATTAAAATAATTCAATTGTATTTTTTATTCATTGTTTTCAAAACTATTTATTTAAAACTTGAAACTTCGTAAACATTTTTTTAAACATTATCAAATGTTCCATGAATATAGCAGTAGCAGTTAATATCCTTTTAATTGAAGTACCGAATGTAGAAACCACCAATTCAGTGAATAGCATTTCCTTACATTCGCGGGTTTAGAGTAGGTATAATAATGGTATTTTTATGAGAAATTTCCAATTCAGTCATAGCATCGTTTTCCTTACATTCGCAGGTTTAGAGTAGGTGTAATAATGGTGTTTTTTGTGAGAAATTTTTTCTCATAAAAATACCATTAGTATACCTACGTGAACCTGAATACCAAGTACTATAAAAATATTATGAAATTATACAAATACTTATTGTCTACATGTTCATTTACACGAGTAAATTGTGATTTCGGTTGTTTTTAATATAATTTTAATCTTTAAAAATACAAAATTTATTGCAACATAATTTTACGTCACTGCTAAAACATGTGTGGTACTTTGGTTTCGTAGCGTTAACAACAAGAACATTGCTCCATTATTACCTAATTATGGTGAAGCCAAAGGGAAGGATTACGATGTTATATCTATGTATGTATACATACATACATATGAGGTGTGATCAAAGTGCCAAGATTTATTTTTTATAATTTATTTTTTAATATATTATATTTTTTAAAGGTATTTCAAACATTGTCCCCTTCGAAGTACTCCTTATGGAAAGCTATATGTTATTCCTACCCCTGTTTTCCACTGTTTGTGGTACCAGAAAAACTTCCCTTTTAAAATGCTCTTTACTATCAAATTTCCTTTTATCTTTCCAATACTTTTTAATTTCTCTCCTTTTAGAGGTTATTTAAACTTTGAACACAAGAAAAATTCATAGAGATCAGATCAAGTTAGTGGTAATTTGAGGGATAATACTCATACCGTTTTTTGGGCAAAAATCATGAATGAGTAGGCCGAATGACAGTGTCTTGTTATGATTTACAGCCATTTTCCACTTTGCTACAGTTCAGATATTTTCTTTCTCACAGTCTCGCTCAATTTTCTTCATATTAGAAGGCAAAGAAAATGATGACTCGTCTTACTTTTGAAAAAAATTTGTGACTGACATGCCCTTCCAGTCGAAGGAAACAATGAGTATGACTGACATTTGACTTCACCTTATGAGCTTTTTTTGGTCTTCGAGAGGTTTTTGACATCCATTGTGACGATTTGTATTTAGATGCGTTTTAAAAAGTTTGCATTGTCATATGGCATTCTAAGATGTTTCTCATAAACTGAGACTCAATGTCATTTTTGTTCTTCAGTCATTACCCTCGGAACAAATATCGCAGTAAAACAATGCATCTGCAGTTTTTTCGTGAGAATTTCCTAGCATGAACTAAATTAAATTCTGCACTCTTTGGCCATTTTATAGTCCATCAAATGAGGATTGGACCACACAATAGTGCACTTAGGAGACAGGAGTATCATCTGTCGAAATTTCAATGCTTTTCTCAAACAAGAATAACCGCTTTGTACCTTTTATTTCATTTATGACACCATGAATGACTCAAACGTTCATCCCCGAGAGCCTCTATTTCTTTTGATTAATATTTCAACATCACTGAACACCAAAAATTTGTTTCACTAAAAGAGTCATAGTTTTGCAACTTCTAACATTATTGAGATTCAATAAAGACAAGCATCCTTCGGAAAGTTTGAATTAAGCAGTCATACCAAATGTCGCTACACTCTTACCCTTCATTGGCACGCATTTGAAACGGCCCCGGACGTTTTTGAACAGATCTCGTAAATAAAATAATATTTAACATGTGGATTAATTCTGTATGTTGCACTATAGCTTCTAAACTAATAAACTTATTTTTTCAATTAGAGTATCAATTGATTTCTTATACCAGTCTAGGTAACTTAAGGTACAAAAATTGTAAAATACCCACGTATAATTATTTGTAAAAAAACTTTTTAATCTAAATCAATTCTGTATCAAATGAAGGGTTAATCCATTCACCTATGTGGTCTGTATTTTAGGTTGTGACCATTCGTGTCACCTGATATTGTCGATATGGCGGCTAAGACTCAAAATTTTCTGAAATAATGAATATATTCATTATTTCTTTTTAATACACTTTATTTGATACCATGCTCAGTATTTTCAAAAAATATTTTTTTTTAATTTTCAACATGGTGGAAGATAGTCGATTTTTCGAACATGACTCAAGGAATGGCATAAGGAATGTTCTTGTCAAATTTTTAAATTCTGTTGAATTTTATGGATGTTATATAGTGTTATAAACACACATACACACTGCTATCAGCCCTACCAACTCAAAAGTAAGACTTCGTTCTGCTCAGTCTGAAGATGCTGTGTTTTAAATAATAACCAATTGTTAAAAATAGAAATAAATCATGCAATAATAGGAAATTATATACATGAACTACTTACTGCATTTTAATTTTTGTGTTGTAAATGTATTGTCACATTTTGTTTACAGAAACTTTGTATTAAGAGAGGCATTTACTGCTTTATTAGCTAGGATAGCTGCTTTATTAATAGAGCACATTGCAAATGTAATCAGCTACTGCTGTTTTTACAGTCTTGTTGTTATTGAAGAAGAAAAACTAGTTAGACACAGATACAGAATTTTTTCTGTGGGGAGCACACTTTTTAAGTGTCCCATTCTTTCCAGCAGAGTTTGAAGGAATCTGAGGAACATTTTGTTTAACAAATAATCTAGAAGAGGAATTTAGACTGACAGTTGATAATACTCTATAGCAGACTGAGTCTGAATGTTGGATCTGTTTGTTCAAGAGTTGTTTTACTCTGCTGCAGACCGTGATTTCTTTCCCAATTCCAAATCAATATTATTGAAAAAATTTCAAATGCATCCATGCTAGTTTGACGTTGTTTTTGGAGACTAGTTTTTGAAGCTGTGGTACTAACAAGCTTCATTGCAGAAAGTACATTACCTTCAATGACTTGCAATGATTGAGATAAAGGGAGTGTGATTCCCAAAATACAAGTACGGATGAGCTCCAGGTTCCAAGGAATTCCAATGAGATTATAGCTTAGAGCGGCGAAAATATAGTTATAACATCTCTGTCTCCTTTATTGTCCTTTTTTGCAAAATTACAGGGAGACATGGCAACACATCTAAAAATGTCTAAATCGCTTCATACCTTTCTATCTGGTCTCGCACATACTTTTGTGTATTTTGTTCTTCCTTAGGCAGAGTTTGCCTTTTTCATCTGAGAAAATGCATTTAACTAGATGACTCACAGAGAAGGCTACTATGGTTAAAATAATTCCTAGAGCATTTATTATGATAGGCACAGTGCAATCTGTGCACATGGGTAAACTGAGCTGGTGGCTTGCACAATGAGTATAAAAAACTAAAGACTGAATATTAGATAGGCATGTCTAAACACCTATTATTTTACCACTCATATTGGCTCCTCCATTGTATGCTTGATCCCAGCACATCATGATATTTAGGTTCAAATTCTGATGAGCACTTTTTTCATCAGTAATATATTCGACACACTTAAGGAAATCTTCTCCGATGTTATTTGTATCACATCGATGTAGCAAATACATATGGACAATGGCTCACTAACAAAAATCTTTGTAGTCTCATCAGCTATAATAGTGAAATATCTGGATTTTTTAAGTTCGTTCATCATTCTGTTTGTGAATAATACTCCACAGCTCTCAATCAAATCATTTTGTGATAACTTTATAATGTATAGCATTTTTAAAACAATTTTTTACGAGTTCGATCAATATCTCATCTCCAGCATTGATTCCGAATTTCAATAAGACTCTAAAGAAGAACTTTCCGATTCTAAATCACTGTCGTCCCTGTGTCCTCTTAATAATATATCTTTCTATTCCACATAACTATTTTTATAATGGGTATAATTTTTCATGATCCTCTTTAGTAATTTTTCTCGTTTGAAATATCATTTTCACAACATTGACGTGCATTGATGTCTCCTCAATTACCATCAAAAAATTTTGACATTTGTCAAAATATTTTCAGTGGTTTCATCACCAACTTTCGTAGCTAAACAACATTCGCGGCTGCTTTATGCCATCCAAAAATAATGCACATCTTGCAAAATCCACTACCAGTAATTTTAGCAATTTCACCTCGTGAACCAGTGCAAACAGCTGAGAAAATTGCAAACCACGCCGTGTCGGGTTTACTCATGTGCTCCGCCCCACCACAACGCACCTTTCTCACAGTAGACTTATTTACCGCACTTATACATAACATGCATGTACAGGCGATTTTATTTATTCTCTCGAGGTTATTCTTCTTACTTTAACGTCATTATGATAGAACCATTGGTGGGGCACATAACCTCATGTGAGCCTTGAAGATATTTGTGGCAGTATTATAACCCAATAAATAGCTAATGAAATTGATGAAGTGGCTTTTTATTTATTGAATAACATTTAGATTCATTTACAAACATCCATTGAACAGATTTATTATTATATGGTAGAAACTTCTTGATTACAATAAAAAAAAATTACTTCGATAGCACATACAAGTACAACTCATAAGGAGGAAATTAAATATTCTGATTCATTTTGATTATAATTAAAGATAATAGTTTTTTAATTAGACTTATTTGTCACATTTTTAAACAGCAACTGACATGTTTTCACTTACGTGTCCAAATCATAGCCGTGACATAAATTGTTGTAAGAAGTGTTATAAACACCTTTAAGGTGGCTATAAATAGCTTTAAGACATAAATTAAAAATGAAATGCAAAATCCATACTTGTATTTAACGTATTCCAGAGCATATTCATTATTATACATATTATACTATGAAAGTTAAAAGGTTCTTTTTAAAAATTAGGGCTTTCAAAGTAGCAACTTTTCCATAAATAATTTCTGAGATGAAACAGGTTTAAATTAATTCCATTCCGATATCGAAAACTGATAACGCAATCCTGATGACACATTTTTACAAATTCCTTGCACCAGCTAAGAATCACTCCCAACCTCACATGTTTGTGTAATTAAATTCATATAAAACGATGTACCCAGAATGCACACTGCGCATCTTGGGCTAAGGTGGACCAATTTGAAAGAATCACACTATGCGTCGCGGGCAGTGAATATGATAAAAATAAAACAAGTAAATTAAGTATTAGACATATTTTATTCAACAAACTTAAATAAATTACATTTTAAAAAGTAAAGTAATATAAAAATAAACCTGTAAAAAAACAGCATAAATCTATAAAGAAAATTCAACAGATATAAAATTAAAAACACTGTAATTGTAACAGTTATGTTAGTTAAAAATTAAAATATTTGGTTTGTGTCGTTTTCAGAATTTATATTGAACAGAGATAATTTTTAATTTAAATATTTTAGTTTAACTATAAATAAAAAGAATTATCTTATAGATATACTTCAATACTAACTATAAAACTTAAAATTAGTAAAATAACTTAAAATTAAAGTCGGTAATGGTTATGAAAAGATGCGAGATTCTTATATCCATACACTGTTTCATAATCAACAGTTTCAAACTATTTTTTATACTTTATTACGTAACAATTAAATGAAACTACGTGATGTAGTTACATTTCTGTATGTAGTACTTTCTTGATGTAGTACTTTCTTTAAGTTCTTTACCACGACCTTGGTTTTGTTGTATTACAACATCTTCAGGTGGGCTATTAGCAATAATATAGATCTTTTATGATAGATCTTTGCTAATAGTTCACCTGAAGATGTAATACAACGAAACTTAGGTCATGATAAAGAACTTAAATTACGTAGAAATAATACTACATCACGTAGTTTCATTTAATCGTTAATAATGAATTTCTACAAAATCTTCAATACTTTATTACATGTCTACTTCGAAAGTTAATATAGCTGCCAAATTACTTTTATTTTATTTTGTAGCGTTCATAATTAGCAATAGTTTGAGCCGTATTCAGGGTCGCCAACTATTTCATTGACACCGACCGGATGAGAGATTGAAAGGGAGAACTACAAATAATAATAGACGTAATAAAATATTTTACAATTATAATATTAAAACTGTAATTAAACACTTTCATTCAGATACTTAATATAACTATGTGTGTACTTGTGTAGGCGCAGCAAATATTTTCAATTAAAAAGGGGTGCGTGGAAGTCTATTTGGGTACAATGTATAAATGTGGTGTTTGTAATTTTGATATCTTTTTATTTTAAATTAACTGGATATTTTACGTCCGAGCATATATGGGTAACAGGATTTTTACAACTGGCAGTCTGATCGAAAAATGACATGTAATACCAATATGCGTACATATTAATATTGATAATAATTTTATGAGGTAATTCTGGGGAATTCTTATTAATTATATATAAATATTAATTATAATCTTCCCGTGTTCTCTATCATAAGTCTCTTAAATAAAAGACAAACAAATCAAAGAACTTGCATGCAGATAGATTTGTAGAAAGATATAAAAATTAGTGCTCTGTGTTCATTACAGATCTCTTAATCTAAAATGGTTCCTATTGTCTTCGGTGCCAAACAGTGTTAACAAAACTTTACTCTAGAACTAATAAAGATGTTATATAGAAGTTATGAAGAAAAAAACATTGTTTATTTTATTTCATGGACGGTTAAAACGTAAAGTGGCTTATCTTTTATTCTTCATGATAAATTTTATAAAACTATATATTACAATCTTAATTAGTAGTAAAACTGTATAAATATACTGATGAAAGGTACAGCAAGCAGTAAGTATGTTTGAGCTGTTTTTGAAGCGTTATTACAGACATCTAATTTGCAAGTTTTGGCAATGTTGCCAAACGTGTTCTTGAGGTAGCTCCAGTTGCAGAGGCCAACTGAGCAACCCGGCAGTTCCATTGGGTTCTCGTTCTGGAAGAACATTACCTGATTTTGTTCACCTTGCTGGCACCTGAAATTATTAATAAAATAAAAACATCTGAAGTATAAACGGCACACTTTTGAAGTGGTGTTTCTAATAATTATATTTGGGAAACATTTCTAGACAATATAGAGAACTATTTTGGAGGAGAAATACTTTTCAGTTCAAAATTTATGTAGAATTCAACAAAATAATTGGGTGGGGCTGTGTCGGTGCACACAGCCATTGGTTTTAACATGAAACGTCTATAAGTACAACAGCGTTGGAGGTGCTTGCGGGGTCGGGGGCAGAGATAGAGGTGTTTGTGAAATCGACGGCAGTAGTAAAGGTCCACACGGAAACGGCGTCGTTTACTGAACATGCCTTCGCAGCTTTGAGACACTCCAGAAACCGCCTCGCGCGCTCGGCGCCGGGCAATGGGGTACCTGTGTGTGGCCCATAACCGCCTCTTTCCGACGATAGCCGTGTTTTATATTTCTGGCTGGCCCTTGCACGGGGTGATGCCGACATGATGATATTTTATTTAATTTTTTACACTTATTGGTTATTTTTAACTACAAATATCATCCAAGTCACAATTATTATTTAAATCAATTGATCTAAATGAACTCTATAAATACCCGAAAGAATCACCGGGCTATCACGTGTGACTCGTGAGTTATACTGAATAGAAACCAGCGAGAGCGCCGGTTTCTGTTATTCTACGCAGTACCTCTCCCCTGCCGCCCCCACTTGTTCCGATGCAAACTCAAGGTCTCAGCCGCGAGCCGACTATATACTCGTATGCTAAACAATGACATTGGATTCATATTTCTAATATAAGACTTATAGTTTTGTAATTATTAAGGTAAGGTGATACAGACCTTTTCGTTACGGTCCATTTTTCTGACCTGGTACCTGTATGTTTTTTAGTGTAATTTTAAAGACGTTTCACATCAAAAAGCAACATAAGATATATGAACGTAACAGAATGACCAATTTCTTCCAGACTTAAAAAAAACTACGTATTAATCAGAATGTAAAACTCGTTTTTACAAAATTACTTTTAAACATTTTCATTTTTCAATTAATTAAAAAAGTATATAATGGAAATATGTCTTTAAAGTATATTACTCGCAACATAACTTTTGTATTGATTCCAACTCGTTTCAACAAGCTTTTCAATTAATTATATTCAAATTAATTATATTAAGCTTCAATTTTTTGGAACTGAAAAATTTTCAACCTAATTATATTAATCATATAAATGAGAATTATGTTCATTTTTTTGTCTGACTTTCCCACATCAGTTACTCAACTATTAAATAAATATTGTGAAAAATATGTTTGCTATGTTTACTATGTTTGTATTAAAAACATATATTTCCATTATATACTTTTTTAATTAATTAAAAAATTAAAATGTTTAAAAGTAATTTTGTAAAAACGAGTTTTACATTCTGACTAATACGTAGTTTATTTAAAAAATATTGTGAAATATTGCATAGTGAAAAGCAATGTAGACCTGTAATTATATCTTACCACATTATATCACACAATAAAATGTTATTTATTTATTTATAGACTTTAATATATACAATGACATAAAGTGTACTAATTGCTATGAAAGTAATCTCTTACAGCCAATCAGCAAACCATTATGATTAACCTAATACAACGACATTAATATTGAGTTTATAAAGCATTAACCAATATACCGCTGCACACCAGGTACCAGTATTTGCTATTCGAATAATCATAATTTTCTAAGTTTTAGACGAAAGGTTTTGAGAAATAAAAAAAAATGGTTCCGACAAATATATTACTTCAAATGAAGAATAGACAAACAAAGAGTTTTTATAAATTAATTCTGGTTTCTATTGGCTATCATTTTGCATTCTACGGTAGTTTTTTTTGCTGCTACGTAAATATTATGTTTTCTTAAGATGCAAAATTATATGCAATCGGACCGTCAAAATTTGAATGCATTTTTAACTCACTTGTAAAGCACAGACACAATATTGGCAGAGAAGGGATTGATGTTGCTTGTTCTCCACTTCCTCCTCTGGATGAGGGGCGTGTGGTAATTATCCGCTGTCAGGGGTACGGGATCTTCATACGCTCCCAGTGCAGTCACCAACAAGTCGATCATGGAACTGTTCACGAACGATATAAAAGCTTTTGGATGTGGCTGATCTGCAATTACCAACGAAAAAAATTAGTATGAAAACGAAGTTATGTGCTTTATTAAAAAGAAAATTTCTCTTAGCAGTTTAAATTGTATGATGTCAATAACTTATTTAAAAAAATATAGTAAGTGTATAGAACGCTACTAGTAGTGACTTAGTACAGTCGGTTAAATGCCATATGTTTGTATGAACTGTTAAAGTGTCGTAAATTTGTGCCTTACTAGTCTATCCTTATAAATAACCACAAATTGTAAATAAGCTTTTGAAGTTACCGCACCAAATGGAGGGCTGGACCATAGTTTACTTTCTCAAAACGTAGATTTATGTGGAGTAGGTTTAAACTGTACAATGAATTTCCAATATATTAACCATAATTATAGAATGTCTTTGGTAGATATTCAACAAGTAAGATCAGGACAGGTGGCTCGATTCTGATAAGTTAATAATTAAGATGAGCAACTTGTTTCAAAATTAAAAGCTATTTTCTGTACTTCACAATACAGGGACCGAAGGTTTGTAAGGAAATAACATATATAAAACAGACCGCTTTATTGTTTCATATTTCACATGTACTTATCAATTAGTAGTTAATAAAAAAAACACTTAATATTTCCATTAATATCCTTTATTCAGAATTTTTCCTAATCATGTGTATAAATTTCCTACTAATGTGTGAACTCTTGGTCGTCCCTTTTTTTTCTCACAGCAGGTAGCTGCTTCATCAATTTAGGAAATATTGATGTTTCTAAGAAGTTCTCATTACCGTTCGAGACCTATATTGCTTCGCGATATTTCTTCGGTTTCTTTGTCCTTAGATTGTCCTCTTATTATGGCTTCACCACTAACTGATTCTGTTCCACCATGACTTATGTGTGTAATTCTATTTCTATGATATTTTTATTTTTTCTCAGGTTTTCTTCTGTTATCTTAACTTCCTTATTAATTATTTCTCTCACTATAGTTTATGTCTGAAAGTCTTCTGCTATTTAAACTTCCACATTATTGACTATTTTGTTCTATGACAATAATTGTTAAGTAATTCTATTATTTTCTTTTCACCTTTGGTAAAAATATTAAATTTGGTAGTGTCAATATTCAGTTTAAGAAAAAACTTTAAACTTAATATTTCTGCGTTCTTTAATATAATTTGAAGTGACGGTATCGTGTTTGTCTTGTCTTGGCTACTTAGACATATTTTAGTTTTGTTTGGCCCTAAGTGTCTATCAATACATTAAACTCAGTATTAGTTACATAAATTGTTCTAAACTAAAGCTCGAAATAATAGATGCATTTTTTTATATTTGCAAATGGAAATTTTAAATATTTCGTGTAATTAATGTTGTTCCGTTGATAATAACTGGTTCTGTATTGCTTGGAAATTAGAATAATTAATCCGACTCCAGAGTTGAACTTTGAAAAGTTATACGTACAAATTTTTTTCCTAATACTGGGGTTACGCACACCATGCTTCCACAGCTAAACAAAATTTTCTTTTTGGTCTCTTGGATATAAATTGAAAACAATAACAACAGGAATGAAAAACATCTACTCTAAACAAAAACAATCAATGACAAGTAACAATTTGACTTGTTACGGATTTTTATGGAGATGCTAGTCTTAATTCACTGCAAACTCGTCAAGCATAAACTTTACGGCAGACTAATCGGTGTTGCTATTAACACGGTTATTATGTACAGTTATTTAGACTGATACGGTGCTGCTAGGGGCACTCTATACATTTCCAAAAAGATATTGCTCATAATAATAACATCATCTAAAAAGAAAAAAAGACCGAAATGAAGTGGTAGTATGTTATAACCTTCGTCAATCCATTTTTAGTGTGCCTGTTAACTGGCTACCCTTACTTATTGTCATCATATTTGACTCTTGAGAAAATAACAAAAATTCATTAATTTCTAAAGTTTTTACTGTTTATATGATAACTTATAACTTGCAAGTAACTAAATAGTATATGGTACAAGAATGTTGCTACCACAATCACCGCTATCGTTATAACTAGTTGCTAATTTAGTAGCTATGTCATTACAGATGGAAAAATCAAGATTCTCATCGTTAATATCTTAATTTTCTCTACAAAATCAGTTATTTTTCTTCCTGACATAATTATGAAATAGATAGATTTACAATAAAATAGGCAGAGATCTGACTGTATTTACTGTTTGCTTACAACTAACTGAGCAATTTTATTTTTCTCCATAAACAATTATGAATAGTAGAAGCAATATTTAATGGAATATGCTATGTGTGTATTCCATTACCACTTCAAGTCAGAAATGTCTAAAGAGAATTTCAGAATGATAAAGGTTAATTTAAAAAATTTAAAAACCAATATTTACAAAATTTATTATTTAAGGGTAGGTGAGTGTTTAACGAGGGAGTATGTCTATTTTCGGTGCACTTTTACTTAGATAAAACATTTTACCTTTTTATGTATATTTTAGGTTTCAAATGAAATTTTTATAAGAGGTAACCTGAATTTCGATCACAAACGATTCAGTTGCTGCTTTCTAAGGAATAGTTTATGTGAACACGATAAAACGTAAAATTTTTTTAAGAAAATATCTAATAAAATAGCTTATAGAAAAATTGATTTGGAATGAAATACGAACTTCATTATTACACGATTTGCATACCGAGTGGTGAACAAATGTATGCATACATACGCAATTTTGTTAATTTACAAACATGTTGTTCAAATAAACCTCATTATACACGATTTCAATTAACTTGCAATTAACGCAATTGTCTAATAAAAATATATAAACTTTAAAGGTTTGTCATAGAGACAATAATTTTTCTTTGAGAATCTATAGTTTAATAGGTAAATGGAAGTATTATTTTGTATATATGAAATAGTTATATTAACAGTATAAATGTGATCAATTTCAAAGAAACTTACCAGGGTGGTCCACGACATCTGTGAATTGTTTCATAATATCCACAATTGGTCTACAGCCTAGTTTCTTGCTCAAAGGATTACCATAGCCCTCTTTGTAATAATAAGTTAAGTCTTCCAAGTACTCGAGTAGCTGAATATTTTCTCTGGTGAAAGCCTTGAAAATTAATCAGAAATTAATAATTAAGTCATTGTGACAGGATAACCTACTGCTTTATAGTATAGGTGAAAATATACAAATAAAAAATCCTCGATTACGGAAAACAGAAATATTTTTTTATACTGAATGTTTAATGGATTTGAAATATTTTTAGAGTAAGTGAAAACATTTTGCTCACTTTACAAACCTTTTATATGAAGATCTACATTACTTCTGAATGTATCTATTGAATTTTAATCAGTTAATAAATAATTATATATTTTAAACAAAATATTATTTTTCACTTATGTTTTTATTTAATTTAAATAAAAAACATTTCTCTTTCTCAAAAATCTACATTGTAATGCTCAATAACAACTATAAGCAAGAATCTCTAGTTGATATTGAATTTAGCCATTTATTTGCTAGATGGTCCAATTTTGGAACATTAACAAATTTTAAAAATGTCTTATATAAATTACTTTTGATTGCTTTTATAGATCAAAGCAGTTAAAAATAAATGTAATGGGCCTCTGAATTAAATTTCCATTCCAACTTTTCTAATGTAACCTAATCGCATTGAAATAAGTGCAACTAACTGAAGTATAGTCTGCCTTTAAGTGTCATGCAATAAAATCTTCATAAATTGATTTAATGTAAAGTTCAGAAGCTCCACTTACAGCACACCAGGCGGACGGCTTTGCAATCTCAGTGGCTTTGTCATATCGGCAGATTTCGTATGCTCCCCGAATCAATTTGGGATCCACCGAGTACAGAAAACCAAGACGTGATGTCACATTTTGTAGGAGCTGCAAGAAGAATACAATATAACAAAAATGATTAAATATGAATGATGGGTCCTTGTACGTTCAAATAAAAATTTTGTATATAATACCATTTTAAAATTTATCTCACCAAATTACAGTTATAACTGTAGTGTGATGATGTGTTTTAGGTAAGAGTTATATGGCTTCACAATAGCGACAAAGTTGGTATCTAGCATGAAATGTTGAACAAAAGCAGGGCACTCATGAGACAAAGAAACAGTGTATCAATTTGGAGATGGCATGGAGATTAACTATTTATTTATTTATTTACATATTTTAATGTATACAATCGATACATAGGGCGGACTTATTGCTACGAAAGCAATCTCCGTCATTAGTACAGCTACGCTCTATGAGTAGCTGAGAATCGAACCCTTGTCTCTGCAAAGCAATAAGCCGTCAAAGGCTATATGCCTTGTGATCAACCCAACACACTGCGGTGACGACAACTAACTAGAGTTCAGGGCAAGTATCACTAATTAAATTCTTGTACTTAACTCTAATTCTATCATATCAAAATAGATATTTATACGATGCAGTTCTATGTTATATTAAGTTATATTAAGAGAGGTTTTGTATCAAACACAAGATTCTGTGTAAGAAATGTTGATGCAAACTGAATCTTCTGAAATTGCTTTTATTTTAATTGATGTTAAAAAAGGATATTTGTACTTTTCATAAGTGAAACAAATTTTAAAACAAAAACATTAAAATTTATTTAAAAGTTATTCAGAAAAGTTTGGAATTTTACTTATTAAGCTGGTATTTAGTGGGAGGTATTTAAATAAAAAAAGACATTTTATAGAATGTGTATAGAAAAATTATTTCAGATTAACTATATTTATTAAATCTTTCTTAAGACCAACATATTTTATAGAAGAAATATAATTACCGAACGATTACTTACCAGCTACAGCAAATTGAAAGTACATACTTTCAATACAAATTTTTGACTATCAAACATGATAGCTTCAGATTTAATCTAATTTACATATTCAGTCAGTAAGTGATTATGAATGCGCTACCATATGCTGACAGTAATGTAAAGAAACCTTTAGAATTAACTGAATTTTTTTCCTTCAACTAATTTTTATGGAAAACAAGTTGCCGTTATAAATGCAAATTCATAATTTGTGTGGAACACATGGATGACATTTAGACACGAGTGCTTAGAAGTAAACTCGCTGTGCCGATAATTTGTCAACATCAGTCCCACAGAGTATACTCCTTGTATCAACAATATGTCATTCAATGTGTTAATTAAACAATTTTGTGGCCTACCAAATTAAATGTTATATGCAAAACATGAAGGTAACAATTTGTTTAGTATTTTTATTATTTAACTTAGTAGTTAACTTGATTTTGCAGCATATCACAAAGATATAATGGTAACGATAACCTTAATTTTTACCATTCACATTGGTTGAATTAAAATAACTTACCATTTTGTATTCTTCTTTCTGTACAAACAGATTAGCCTGTTCATTGGTTTTATTGCTATTAACTTCCGTTTCCCACTCTCTGCATTTAGTGATGGGCTGAAATTATGTCACATGCATATATAAAAGCAAAATTAAAAGCTATCCAGCATGAATTTGAAATTATTTCTCTTGTTTTTTCAGGCATATTAAATAAAGAAAATGTAAATTAAGTCAATTAAATTTTATATTTTCTTAAATTGAGAAATAATAAATAAACAACGTGTCCTTGTGATTTAAACATAATTTTATTTGAAATTATTTAAATATAAATTTATGTACAATAAGAAACAACCAAATAATACAAATTACAAAAAAATCACCAAAATATAATATTCACAGAGTTTCCTTGGTAGGGATGTTATATACAGAAACTTTTGTCTCATTAGTTTATTTTTTTGTTATCTACATATCTGTATATACATTTAATAAGTAAATTCAATCAAACTGTATTTTTGTTCATAATCTAAATAAACTGATACATCATTTTAAACATAAGAGAGCATTGTACATCAAAATTTTAAAATTTTTTGATTGTTCATAAAGTTGCCTGCTTTCAATAGGTTGTGAAATTATTAAGCTTACGCAATTTACAATTTACTCATGTAAGTTTCTGCATCTGTATTGCTTCAGAAAAATAAGAAATAAAATAAAATATATTTTAAAATAATCTCATTAATAAGCACTTAATAAATATCAACTTTAATTGCACAAAATTAGTTTTCATTTGGATGATGCCAGATAATGCCAATTTTTTAATAAATATGAATGTTCTACTGCAGAAATATATTTTTAGGTTGCTTCCATTCACTTGGTGTTATGTCTTAACCATTGTTAATATTTATTTTAACAATTCGCTTTGATCACCAGGTTGTCATTATTTGTGATTGTGCAATGTTATCATTAAATAATTAATAAGAAAATCAATTGTATTCTTTTTGTGATGAATTAATGAGAAATAAATCAATGGAAAAAGCCCTCTAGTTTTTAATTTCTTTCCAGATTTTTTTTTAATTTCCTTCAGAAAAATTTCAATCAAATGTTATAATAATCCCATTGGCCTTTCCACATAGAATTACAACAAGAAAAAAAGAAAAATTAGACATAACTCAATAAAATTATTGCTATATCTATTATTTCTAAATAATTATGCAAGTTTTAATAGTAATCTTGATCATAACACCTCGGATGAGCTGAAGGTTGACAATAAAAGTGACAATAAACATGTCAGTTTGATATTATTAAAAGACTATTTCCTCCATTGATACATAAATAATAAAAATACATATTAAATACACACATGCATATTAAATCTCATATTAGTCATACGGAGTTATTTGCAGTGATAGAACAAATTGTTTGTAGTAATTATTGACTCAGTTGTGTCCTTCCACACATAGCTATGTAATATGCATAGCTATTTAATATATATGTTTTTAAAATTAAACTCTTTGTTATTAGAAAAAAGTTGCGATATTTCAATATTCACAGACTGGGCAGACAGTTAGATGGGAAGGTAAATTCTATATTTGAATTATAGATAAAATATAATTTATGACATTTGCAATTAACCAGTCTCTTATTTGCATCATACTTATCAGTGGCAACAAGACTGTTTCTTAATATTTAAATATATTCGAATTTATGATATACAGTATACCAACAATGTATCAATAATTAAGTCAAAATATAACTTTATGAATATGAATGAAATACTTTAAAATTTTTAATTAACTAGACGTTTTACGCTGGTTATTTAAGGTGGTTGGATCCAGATTAAAGTGTATAAAACTGAGCAATCCGGTTGAAAATCATACGGTTGGTAACAGACTGACATAACTGAAAGAGACTAATTTTCTTTCAAAAGAATGGAAAACTGCGAGTTATTTTTTTCCTTGTAAGAGGTTGTTATTTATATTAATTATATCTTTACCATTTATTTCAAAAGTACTCACGTCAAAATTGGATTCTGTGTCGGACGCAGGCTCAAAATGTACTTCGTTGCCTCGATGGACGATAGCATTAACAAATGCTCTTATACTTTGTAATGTTTGTGGCGAGTCACTGTGTCGGAACTGAAATACAAATACACAAAAATTATATTAGTAAATAAAATTTAATGTATGTAAAGACAAATATACAATATTCCCAATAAATTAGAGAAATGTTTTTTTCAATTTAATTATCTTAAAATACGTCGAAACCTTCAATGTCTCATATAGTATAAAAAAGGAGCAGAAGAGAAGAATGTGGCCAATGTTTCATTCTTTTTCAAGCAATTTAAAACTTGTAATTTCATTAAATTTGAATCATTGTGTTTTTTTCTTTAAATTAAATTATAGCCTAGTAGCCCATAGTAGATGTTTGGATAAATTTCAAACTTGCAATTGTTTCTAGTCTCAAATGAGACATACCAGTATTGTGCATATGGTGTCTCATATAGCTTGAATGGGTAACCAATGACGTTTCGTGTTAATATTACTTTGGCTGTGACGTTCAACGTGTTAATGTTACTTTGGCTATGCGATACATTTTCATATCGTCTAAGTAACATCAGAAAATATAGTTAAAAATTTTTAAAGAAATGAAGGGTAGTTAGGATTTTTTTTGAGTTATACTTCTTTAAAAAGAAAATTTAATTAGTTTTGTTGTCAGATATATTATTACAAATGTTCTTTACTGATTACTCTACCCAATTATAAGAAAAAACGAAACTGCAAAACTGAAACCTTTTAAAAGCTAACAATATATGTATTTTCTAAATGTTTAAAAAATCCCTCTTTATATTTGCTTCAAGTTTATTGTTATCATTTATGAAATCAACTGCTTTTGAAAACATTGGAAATTCTCCCATAATAGAAACATTAAAGTTGTCTCAAAATGTAGCTTATTTTTATCCCCTTCTTCCTTATCTAACCTGACTGCTGATCCTTTATCATCCTTTATTTTTCTTCCTATAAAGTTCCTCCATTTTGTTATATTTTAACCATGAATAAGTTTTAGGATTTTTTTAAGAAATATATACCTTGTAATCATTCTGATTGTATTCTGTTGATAGCAAATTAGGATATCGTTCCTGCCATCTGCCAGCTAGCGTTTTAATGTCTTCCACGCCTTGAATGGTCAAATCAGAGGCGCGACTCAAAGACAAAGGTGCTACTCTGTCTTTGTTCCAATATCTCAAATTTTCAACATCGGCCTGGCACAGACCACCCTGTGGAATTAAAATGTCTTTGTATAATTTTGAGTATTACTATTCTGTAAAGGTAGGAACTCATTTATAAGAAAATTAAAAATCACAATTTTTCATTAATTACAATAAGTTTATAGAGAAAATTTGAATAACAATGTTTGTAGCATTCGAATTTTGTTTTTTCATAAGTTAAATTGATTCACAATCTATTGAAAAGCCTTGCTTTGAGATTTCTTATTCCTCAGGAACTTATTAGATTTTTTTAATTTGATCAAGTATTAATGCAGTTCACAAGTTTTTTAAATTTCTTGGATTCTCAACAAGCATTATTAAAACTTTTTTATAACAAATATTACTTAAAGAATAAGTTTCGTTTTTATTTTTTTATCACTTTGGAAATGCTTCAGCGCTCTAAATCATTAATTTTACTTGAATACATTCATAATTTATAATTCACAGACAGCATCTTTAAAGAAATGTGTACCTCATAAATATTACTTTCCAAACGTAGTGCAGCTTAAAGAAGGCATAAAGCAAACTAATTTTGGGAATACTAAAAACGTAATGTTACTTGCATAACACTTGTACATAATTTAGAAGTGTTATGTAAGTAACAAAACAAAGATATATATATATATATATATATATATATATATATATATATATATGTGTGTATATACAACAATGTACGTAAACTTGCGCTTGTTATAATTTTACTGACAAAATTGAAGCAAAATTACTTTTACTACTGATAATCATCTGTCAAATATTTCTCTCTCTATGCATTCCTCCTTATTTACTTGAATTTTTTACATGATTTTTAAAATTATTAATTCCAGTTTATATTTCTTATATAGTGTTAAGTGATGCAGATAACGACAATTAAGCTGAAAAAATAATAACAAGTCAGTCATTGCAAAAAAGCAGTGGGTATGTACAGCAAATGGCAACTAAAACTAACCAGAAGAGTGATTTATGCAATGAATATATATGTATATTTTTTATTTAAAGAAAAAAAACCATAAAATTTTCCTTAATGATAAAATGCACTTGTAATATCATATTGACCTAATTTTTAACATGATGTCATGTTCATTTGAATTATTGAAAGATATGAATTTATTAACTAATTATTAATACATATTTTGTTTTTCGTGATCAAGAATTAATTTAGCAAATAATTATCAGGCATGAAAGGAAAACTACAATTAATTGAATCCTATAACATTTTAATGTAACCCTATATATTTTTTCTATTTTTAAGTAAAAGACTACGTGAAAAACGTGCGATAAAATTAACTTGTAAATTACCGCCATAAAGTTGTATCCGTCAAAGGGGTTGTTCTGTATAGAGAAAGTAAAATTATTTTTTTTTAAATGACAGTTCTCTTCATGAAACTACGTATTGTTTATGGTTTTTTATTATATGTATTTATTATAAACTGTTGGTACATTTTGAATGAAAATATTATACTTACGGTGTGTCTCACTTCGCTGTTAGTTATGACGCCATCTCTAAATGTTTCCATTTCTGGTATAATTCTCATAATTTCCGGAGGGGGAAGTCTGGCTCCATCGCGGAATATTCCCCAGAACTGTATTGGCGTGCAGTCTACAGAAATAAAAATTATTATAAATTCACAACTAACCCAAAAGTGTTAAAACAACAGAGTATTTTATCCGAACTCGCGGTTTTATTTATAAATGACATGTAGTCATGTAATGCATTTATTCAAATAATAATTAAATTAGAAATGTATTATTTTTTATGACATTTCTAATTAAAAACCGAATTAATTAGTAAATTGGAATCTAATTAATTATTTTAAAGTTTTTTTAGCTTTTACAAATCCATGTTTGAAAATTATTAAGACAGGACACATGGCACGTCACTTTAAAGTTTAACTAAAAATTAAAACTCAAATTAATTTTAAAATATTTATTCAGTGATAGCCATTAGATGGAATATGTGAAAACTCACTTTACATATATTAAATTATTTTTAAGATTTTGCTACGTACTAATTCAAATTTCCATATGAAGCCTCTGCTTGCAAAATATACACATAGGTTTAAAAAGGTAGAAATTATATGGCTGTGACGGGCGGATGGGCGGATATAATTATAAGGCAAGAGTCGATGTAGATAAAACACTTTCTATGATACTCTTCCCATTCATAAAAAAAATTAAAGGTACCTATGTTTTTTTTCGAAATACGGAGGTTAAGTACATACTGATATATAATTAAACTACCTATTTCTGTAAAATTTAATTACGGTTGGATTTGACTGAAAACTCATGATACTGCGATACACAGACATGATGAAATTATAAAAGTTCCGTTTTTCGCCATTTGGCTGAACCCTAAAGGCACGTTGTCCTCTATGGCGGTTTAGTCAAACCTGCCAAACTCTTTGCCAGAGATCTATCGGCAACCCAAAATCTACACGAAGTTTTTACAAAAGATCTAAATAACTGTGAAAAAACTGTAATCACGATAGGTTTATGATATTTTCGATGTCACGAACTCTCGATCGACCACTGGTTTAAAAATAAATTTACTAAGTTAATCGTAAGCTATTAGTTTTTTTTTTATAATATATATAAACTATTTATTTAATGTACCTTTCACATGCGTAAATATATCGCCAATTTCTCAGAAATCATCCCTACAGTTTTAAGAGTAAACATTGGGTTAACTTCTGGGAACACTGTTTATCATAATTTTAACTTTATCAGTTTCAGAGATAGGAGAGTTAATTTTCCACAATAGGTTTAGAGCTATTTTGCATCAAACTGTGAAAACTTTGGAGCCCACATGACATAAAAATTCGCTTACTTCATTCGCCCCATCTACAACTTCTAAATAGATATTTTCCAGTTTTAGCTATTGAAATATATGCGTGTTAATTTGCTTTATTATTATGGAAAATTTCTGCCCCAAACCGTATTCAAGTTCCTATATCAAACAGTTTCTGACAAAAGGAATGTAACTGAGAGTCATGCGGACGGGTATGTGGTGATCTTACAAAGGTTCCATACTTTTCCTTTTCAGATACCGAACCCCAAAAATAGATGCATCCGCAGATCCAACCCGAGATAATTCAAACTTTTCAGCTCATCGTTTATGTATTTACTAAGTAGCGTAGAGGGTGCGATAAGTTTCGAACGCTTTCATTGTTCAATGTATCCTCTGAGTAGGCTGCTATTGCCGACTGGCTGTGTACTATCTTTTGACACATCATTCATTTTTAGACAGAAGTGAGCCGCATTCAGATGGCAGATTTGTATAGATTTATTTTTTTGCTTTGTAGCACGATTAAGTGAAAAGGCTGACTTATCCCATTCAAAAAGACCTATTTTTTAGTGTTCGCAAATCCATTAAGTACCAGTTGCAAAACTGTACTTACGTGGAACGACAAACTGGTTTCCTGAATGACCTCTCACAAACTCATAAGCCGTTTCTGGCCCGTAACGTAGATATGGGTTGTCATCCTGGGCTAGGCAGTACGGCCTCTGTGCAACCACCATTGTCGGCAACACGAGACATCCAAACGCAGCTAGAATCAATGGTACCATTTTCATCTGTAAAACAAAGATATTTTGTAGAAATTGTGGGATAATCAGGAAAAAATTCGAAAAGTCAAGACTTTATCTTTGTTAGTTTACTTCCAACGACGATACTTTAAATTATGAAGAAACCAATTTTAGCATCTAATAAAATCTGAAAGTTAAGCATATCAGGTGAGTGCAATCGTAAAGCAATAGTTCCTCCAATATTTCCTATGAACGGATTTTTTGTTTAATTCGTAGTATGGCATCGACAAAACGAAACTCTCAGAAAAAAATATTATTGGCAAATATGTGTTATGGCATTGACTAAATGAAACTTTTAACTAAAAATGATTTGGAAAAGTCTGAAATTAATCTTTTTTTTATCACCTTTCTATTGTCCAAACATTAAGTTGTGTGCGTCAAGTTAATAAGGTAAAGAAGGAAAACAAACTACAGGAATAAATCCGCGTGTATAATATTTCGAAAGAAAATTAGAATAAAAGAAAACATAAAAAATAAAACATAAACTTGAATTTCATGTTTAGTACCGATTGTCGTGATACTACAAATAAATAAAATATAGAGATGTAGTTTAAATACTGAATTTTTTGCCGATGTTAATTGCAACTTGAATGTTATTGGCTGGTTGGAAATGGAAATTGTCATCGTATGTTCCTCAACCCCTGGATAAAAGGGTTATAATTGAAATAAACTGTATTATATCACAAGTAATATCTTCCATTTAATTTAATAACTTCAATTTAATTTTATTACATACACCGGAACATTCACATTGTACAACCTCATAGAATAACATCAATTTAATTTATTACCCTCACTAAAATACTTGTATATCGTATAACTCTCGGAAATATAATAAAACCTACATCGCTCCCCTACAATAAACTCACTAAGATAAGTAGTGGGAAAACCCACATAAACCCGGCTTCCGCTATTGTTTTTTAAACATATAAATGCTGTTGGATATTCCTAAGAGTTAGTCTTTGCTAATAGCCCACCTGAAGATGTTGTAATACAACGAAATCTAGGTCGTGGTAAAGACCTTAAAGAAAGTAGAAATAATACTGCATCACGTAGTTTCATTGAATTGTGTATTATGTTATTATTATATTGTTTTTTTCTATAAGATTAGACAACCAAGGGTGTGAACTAGTTATTTTAAAGAGCAAGTTAAGAATGCGTATCACCGGCCCACTTAAGGAAAAATAATCACAAATTAGTTATTATTCAATATTTGTTTATTAAACTTTTTACTAATTAAATTTTCAGTATTCTTTTAACATAATCACAATCATTGAGATTAGTAAATGATACAATTTTGGCATAATCAGTATTTAAAAAAAATGCTTCTTTGATCGGTATTAAACATCAAGGAAGGTAATACCAGTCACAAGGTTGGTAATACTGGTCAAGCTTTGTCTGATCTTTAAACCTAACTTTATCTATACTTAGTTTTTGAATTCTGCGATTGGACAAGTAAATAAAGGAGAATCACTTCAAAGTTGAATATTTCGTAAACGGGCCTTAAAAGTGGAAAATGGTAAATAAAACCTTTATTTCATTTTGAAAGATCTATCCAATGACAAGGTCCATCGAATTAATACAAATTTAAAAAAAATTACTTTACATCTACGGTGGCCAGTTAAAAAAATATCCAATATTGTATTACAAGTTAATTGAAATCGTAATCTGGAACATCTGCTTGCAAAATTTTATGCGCACAAAGTTGTAGAAACTGTGAGACTGTGAGACAGGCGGACGGAAGTACTGGCCTTGTTTCATTAAGAAGTCCTAAAAATTATGCTTTCCAAGTAGCAAATTTATACAGAACTTTGAGAAATTAGCATATTAAATAAGCAAACCTCAAACTTTACCTCGTCAATCTCAAGTTTCTTAGTGTAGACAGAACATAGACAAAATTATTTCCAATAAAAATTTTGGTTTGGTTTAATCTTTGTTCAGGTGCGTCTTAGTCTATGATCTAAGTTGTTTGTTAAGTCACTCATGTTTACGAGCCCATCGTCAATTTGCCGCGAGTAATTGAATGTTAACGAGCGACGACCTTACAATTACGTTGTTACGGAGCGTAGCGAGACTATTTTCCTGGAAATTACTAAATTACCATAGGAAGAATACCATAAATATCAAAAGAAGTATGGAAATATTTTTATCTGTACTATCATATGAAAGTGAAAATCTGATTTTCCATTAGTTTGTTCATTTTCAAATGATAACGCTCATTCCCAATATATATATATATATATATATATATATATATATATATATATATATATATATGTAAATATATATATATATATATATATATATATATATCTATATATATTTGTCAGCATAGAGTAATCGTGTTTAAAAAGTATATATATTGGTAAACATTATTCTTGATAAAAATTAATTGTGTAATAGATTTAATTTAAAAATAAAACCATTTTCGGGATATTTTAACTAAAAGCATGTACAAGTTTCAATAAAAAAAATCAATAACCATCAGAATTAAAAAAATCTACTTTTTTTAGCGTTCGAAAATAATAAAAACTTAAGGAAAATAACCAGACGATCTTATATTTACGATTTAGAAGATTATAACTATATATAACGACTTTTTGTATTATCAGACGTATATTATATTATATGAATACTTATCCTGACTCATAAAACACTCATGCGGAAGCAGAGGTAGAGCATCTCAAGGCCTGTCCGAAACACCTTATGGATAGTTTCAATTGTTTTGTGTTTCTTCAGCCAAACTCATAGATTAAAGACAAAATGTTTCTTTGTGACATGAGTAATTGTGTCAGAAACTTATTTTTTTTTTATAAACTAGATGACTAACTGGCCTATTCGGGTTACAAACATACATTCGCCTTAACATGGCGCCAAAAAAAAGCCTAACTGAAAACCGAGATATTCGAAACACTAGATGAACTAAATTTTGGTTCCATTTTAAAAACACATCTGTGCTTCCGATTGACACTATTTCTTAGGATACCTGTATACATATAAACACAACAATTTTTCCACACTAATTTTACTTTTGTAAATAAATTACAATCAAAACATGGGAACATTCGTGCCTGTCGGCAATTTAAAGGCGCCAGGAAACGATTATCCAATTTCATAGACTGAGGTGAGAAGCATCTATGTCGTTCTATGTCAACGTATCATATTGTAGAGAGCAATTTTCCCGGACGAAAATGATCAATGCGTGAGGAAAAGGGTTTATAAGTTATAAAATAATTTGCTAGTAAATATATTTTTCAAGTTGTACAAGTCAGATAATCTAGAAATGCGACTTCATAATCCTTATTTCAATAGTAGTAATTAAAACTAAATATATTCGGTTTCGCTTTAGAAAGAGATGGTATATTATACTGTTATTTATTTATTTAATAATTACGTAATAATATTTGAGGTATTTTTGTAAATTTTTTCAAGTTTAACATATTTGACGATTCGATTTTACGAGAAGTCACCAAATTATTCAACTGACTGTAATTCAATTCTCGGTGCCGGGTAAGATAATATAATAGCAACTCACGTGAGCCAAACAAAAAGACAAAATTCTTTTTTTATAAAGTTCCCCCAAGGATAATAAATGTTTTTTTTAGTTTATCGCTATGGGGAAATGTCAAGTGAATTATAACATTAATCAAAGTATGATATTTAATTTTTACTCCATGTCGTAATTCGATTATGCCATAAATATCCCGATAATATATTTAGGAAATTCAAAAATTTATTCAAAAACCACTGAACACAAAAGTTACAGATGTTCTCCGGTATGTCAGGAGAATAAGATAAAATATTTTGGTTTTGGTGCAGAAGCCAATTTTTTAAAACTTTAAAAGATTAAAAAGCTTTTTCTATAAATTCATAATATCTGCCTATTCGGAGTTATTTTTTAATATTTGTTTTGTTATATAAAAAAGTTATATAAATATAACTTTGTCGCACGTAGCATACGATCAGTAAACTTATAACAAACGTAGATGCAGACATTTCGGGTTGCATGTTAGATTCATAGCCGACTGATTTTTATCTCATTATGAAGGAATAAATAAAACTATAGATTCGTTCCCCCCTTTAACACTTTTTTATATTCTCATATGTCCATATCCATAATATTCAAATCATCTTGCTAGTAAACCGATATTATCATAGAAATCTGTAACCAGATATAATTCGTGATCTCAGCATTCTGATGAAGCGTCATCGCTGTTGGGCCAAGGTTAATTCGAAATAACAAACAATATAAATTGAGATATTGTATTTTTTATGAACACGCTTCGAAACCTATCCGTAGACAAATATGGAAGTATTATTGTCACTTTTTTGTGACCATAGCGCTCCAGTTCTTCCAATACCACGATAAAGTAATACTTAATATTTGCTCGTATATTACACAGTTTTGTTATTATCTCTTAAAATTCCTAACTTTATTCATTAAGTAATCGCTTCGTATCAATATGCAAACATGGAAGTATTATTGCCCTTTTTTGTGACCATAGCGCTCCAGTTCTTCCAATACCTAGACAAAGATCAATTAATACTTAATCTTTGCTCGTATATTACACAGTTTTGTTATTATCTCTTAAAATTCCTAACTTTATTCATTAAGTAATCGCTTCGTATCAATATGCAAACATGGAAGTATTATTGCCCTTTTTTGTGACCATAGCGCTCCAGTTCTTCCAATACCTAGACAAAGATCAATTAATACTTAATCTTTGCTCGTATATTACACAGTTTTGTTATTATCTCTTAAAATTTCTAACTTTATTCATTAAGTAATCGCTTTATACCAATATGCAAACATGGAAGTATTATTGTAATTTTTTGTGACCATAGCGCTCCAGTTCAATTAATACTTAATCTTTGCTCGTATATTATACAGTTTTCTTATTACCTCTTAAAATTCCTAAGTTAATAATTCACCGAATTCATCTTACAGCGATGATGATATTCTCCTAAAATGTATGTCTCCTACAATTTTTATTTTACTTTTGACTACGTACACCGAGTGGCAGCTTTATCATTTTTTTAATACAACTAACATTTTTTGAATTCTGTTTTTATCCCTAATTTTAACAATATAATACAAAATATCAAAAGTAACGATAAAAACAATGTTATATTATAGTCTATCGATACAATCAATTGCGATATAATATATCGATACAGGGGGTAATTTTGGACATCTCTAATTAATTGTCAAATTTAATACCGGTACGTTGTAAATAGGCAAAAAATTAGCAGTTATTTTATGTGGCATAGACATCGTGTGGCATTCGAACAGAACTAGTAGCTCATGGAGGGTACTAGTGCTGTTCGAAGCGTCCGAAAAATCTTTACTTATTTTTGGTATCTTGATATTTTACAGATGGTTGCTTGATATTTTACAGATGTTAGAGCTTGATAAATATTGTTAGAAAGATGGGTGCATATGTTATTAGTGCGCGTATTGCGAATTTACTTCTACTAATTTTTCAGCAGTTGAGGTGCTTATTGGTTTAATTTACCTTAACGACGAAAAGTAAGACAGGTACGTTTCTAGCGGCAGTGGAAGTATCGATTTATTATTCGATGAGAAATAATCATTCGATTCGTTCGCTTAAGATTATTTTTACGATTTCGCTTTTAACTATTTTTACAAAAATAACGTTAATGTAAATATCTGTCAAACTGAAATATTAGCACCAATATAAATACCTGTTAAAGAGAAATGTTAGCACCAATATAAATATCTGTTAAAGAGAAATGTTAGCACCAATATAAATATCTGTTAAAGAGAAATGTTAGCACCAATATAAATATCTGTTAAAGAGAAATGTTAGCACCAATATAAATATCTGTTAAAGAGAAATGTTAGCACCAATATAAATATCTGTTAAAGAGAAATGTTAGCACCAATATAAATATCTGTTAAAGAGAAATGTTAGCACCAATATAAATATCTGTTAAAGAAAAATGTTAGCACCAATATAAATATCTGTTAAAGAGAAATGTTAAAGAAAATTAAAAGTCGTTCAAAACTCGGAAATAAACCAATCGTTTTGGAAACAAAACTTGCGGTAGTTAAACGATGACGTCACAGTAATTCCTTTGATAAATTAGTAAGAATTTTCGAACGCGCCCAAAATAAAACTGTAATGTTACGTCAAAAAGGTAAAGTTAAGCAAAATTTAAAATGAAAAGATTAAAATTGATAAATAATTCTAAAACTATGGAAAATTGAAAATCGATTGAGTTTTTTTTTTAATCGCATTAATTTATAAAATATTAAGTATGAAAAATAAATTATTTATATTATATAAATTAATTTATATATTTATATAAATTAATTTATAAATATTAAGTACGAAAAATACGTATAGTAACGGATGTTTTTTAGAGGTATACAACTTTAAAATTAAAAACAAAATAGATAAAAATCATGATAATGGCCATGGTATAGGCTTTATTGAAAAGGTAATTATATACCATTTGTACTTAAATACGATTTCAGGCGTACGGGCGCCGCGGCTGGCTCGACTGGAGCGTAATCTAGAAGACCAATTCTCAATCACTTTTTCGAGCATTTGGGGTCGTATATTGTCAATAACGTAGCGAATGTTGTCTTCCAAGCGGTCTGTGCTTTATCGGCATAGACTAACAACTTCACATATCCCCACAGAAAGTAATCCATAGGTGTGATATTACACGACCGTGGAGGCCAATTCACCAAAGGGATTACGTGAAATTATGCGCTCATCGAATGTTTCCTGCAATAAATTGATTGTGTCGCGTGCTGTATGACATCTTGCATCGTCTTGTGAAACCAAAGCTCTTTAACATTAATGCCATTCAATATGGTATTTGACTACATGTTTTTTATTACTAAAATCAAATAAATAATAACATTAAAAGCGGTTAAAATAAATATATCGTACTTAGGACTTTTCATTACAAAGTTATGACGATTTAAAAACTAACGAACTATGATTACCGCAAAAACGCCCGATAGAAAGCACAACTGTCTTATGACGTCATTGGCTAGTTATTTAGCATTCATTATAAGGGAGTTTATTAAATATTTTTAGTATCTCGTTAAATATTGCGTTTAAGTTATATATTGCATATTATAATTGCATCATTTTTTGTGTGGAAACTGAATCCATAATAACTTTTTCAATTTAATGAACAAAAAAATTGACATCTTTTCCTATTTAGAAGTTTCGATTAATTGTTTGTTATATGCATTATTTTTTTTCATTACAAGGTTTTTTTAGACCTATTCTGCGATTTAGAACATTGCCATCATTCAAATACCCTATTGGGTAAAAACACCCATTATAAAGTTAAATATTAAATTATCGTAAATTTATTCATTATTTTATTATTTTTTTTCGTGTAACGTAATATATATATACATATATATATACATATATATATATATATATATATATATATATATATATATATGTATATATATATATATATATATATATATATATATATATATATATATATATATATATATATATATATATTGAGATGATAATTATTATTGATTGAAAATTGTTTTCAAAATCGAAAAGGTTACGTAATATAGGATATGTAAAAATTACTCTTCAAATATCTAATACGTAGAGCATAGTCGCAAAGATGTATCGCTAAATAATTAAGTGGCAATCGTTTTTATTTTCTGCTTTAAACTTATAAATGTAATTACTTGTATAATGTTGCCAATTATGCAAATAAAAATCTGAAAGAAATTGAGATCAATTAAATGAAACTACGTGCTGTAGTATTATTTCTAATTTCTTTAAGTTCTTTACCGCGACCTAGGTTTCGTTGTATTACAACATCTTCAAGTGGGCAATTAGCAAAGATCTTTGTTTCTTTAAGTTCTTTACCACGACTTAGGTTTCGTTGTATTACAATATCTTCTGATGGGCTATTAGCAAAGATCTTTGCTAATAGCCCGTCTGAAGATGTAATACAACGAAACCTAGGTCGTGGTAAAGAACTTAAAGAAAATAGCAATAATACTACATCACGTAGTTTCATTTAATTGTGAATAATGGATTTCTACAAAATTAACGTTAATGTAAGAAATTGAGAACTTATTTGTAGTCGCAGATTGCGAATATGCTAAAACATTTAAAACACTTGTTAGTATTTTACGTCTTTTATTCGGTAGAATTTGAAATATGGGTTTTGTAAACTAATTTATTTTTATCATAAAGTAACAAGATTTATTAAACAATTAAAAAAAGAATCATGATTCCGATCTCGTAAAACCTTACATGCGTTTGTTATACTTATTAAGTTTTACCATATTGCTATCCGTCATTACCACGAAATGCTTAGTAAATAGTGATGCTAGAATATCCGATTAGTTAATCTTGTTGGGCGCACCCTTAAAGTTGAAACAACTCGGTGACATATTAAGATCTTTTAAATTTAATTTGCATTAATACTTTTCACATTGCAGCTTTTAGTACGCGTTTTTTATTTCAATTTGCCACAAGTCAACATATATAACAAATATTTGTTGACTTATATATATATATATTTTTTTTTTTGTTTTGTCTATTTATTTATCTATATAAAATGGCAATAATTAAAAATAACGAACTTGTTTATGTATATTGCAAAATAAGGGTCAAAAAACGCATAAACGCCAGCCAAAACTTTCACACTAATTATTTCAGTATTATTAGTAAATAAATAGGAATACAAGCCTTATTACAACGGAAAGCATAGCGAATGCCGAAACAAGCTAGGTTTACATTACTAACGGTCTGCTATTCAATGACGCGTTGAGTAACTGGAAATGGGGACTCCCCAGTACATAACGATCGCGGTGAAAGATGTTTAGCTTCAATAAGCGGCTAAGATTGTCTTAATGTTGCGACTATAGTTGTCTTAATATTGTGGCTATATCCGTCTAACTCAGGGTTTCCCAACCTTTTTTTTGTTGAGGCTCCCCGGACTATAAATTATTTTCATGCCACCCCCCCCTTTACTTTTTCATGCCCCCCCCCCTTTGATTTAGTAAATTAAATAAAAATGGTAACTGAAGTTTGTAAATACACAAACTTATCTTTTAACAGTGAGACACAATAATTTTACACACTCAAACTGATTTCTCAACAAAAAATGTATACCAAAACGTCAAATTTTTCGCAAGTTTGTGGTAATAATAGTGAATATGATATTAAATTTCATTAATTTTATGCATGTAAATTAAACATTACATTGTAGTGTTATTTGTTAATGTTGTTTGTATATTTTTTTGTTTTTTCTTTCTAAAATGCAAACGCTTTCCGCCGCCCTTGACATCTCTCTATGCCCCCCTTGGGAGGCGCGCCCCCTTGGTTGGGAACTCCTGGTTTAACTTTTTGTCTGAAATATAGTGTGAAGTTTATTGAACAAAATTATTCATAGGACTATAAATAAGCTTTTTTAGCTTATTTATATTCCTATCAATAATTAATAGTAATAAAAGTTTCCAACGCTGTGTATTTGGTTGGAATGGTATTGTATTCATTAGACACTAATGAAGAATATGAGGGGTTGAAAATTTCTGGAATTTTTGTCTGTCTGCCAATATGTTTGCTTGTACTTCTATTAGGTACTTCAAAAACTAATAAACAAATTTAGACAAAGTTTTCTCTACAGTCTTTTAGTAAAGAAACAGATAAGATACAAAAGAATAAAGACAATAAGTAAAAATGTCGATCTGCTAACGATCGCCACATGATTAATCATTGGTGTATGTTTGGGGTAGCTTTAAATACGTCGTTTTTATGAGAATTCTTTAAATAGTAAAATCTTGGTATTTTGAATTAGGTACTTACTTGCGGTCTTTGTAAAGAATGTTAAAATTGTTGTAATGATTACTTGACAAGAATTATTGAATTATTTATAGGTCATCAGTACACTCCATGGAACATGGAATATAAATTATGCTTTTATTTATTATATTCCTATGGTACTATACAACCTAACTAGATTCCTTGCAGCATCTTATGTACCGTGGGTGACATTAATCTGAACTTATCACTGAGAAACTGTTTTAGGCAACCGCTAAATCCCCTAAGTGCAACGCAGACAAAGAACTGTTGTAGGTGGATCAGCAGCCGATCACTGCCAACTTTTGTCTTGACAAGGTCGGTGGCAGAAATTCTAATCGACTCAATGCGTCAAGAGTCGCGCGCCACCGATTAAATGTCTTCCGTCTCTGTCAGCGCATATTCAGTGTATGTAATCTCCACCTCATGGGGCAGCTATTACTCTCGTAGATTTAGAAGTCTAAAAAGGACTGGGCAGCGTCGGGTACTTAGCTAGTTTACTATATTTCGAACAGATAGAGAGAAAATTTTGTTATATGTATATTATGAACTGAATTATAATCACCTCAGTATTTGTGAATAGTCTTGCTTTATTGTATTTTATTGTAATATTGATTAAGGGTACGGAAATAAAAAATTGGGCTCCTATTCAGTTTTTTTAATTAGCTTTATCAATGGGACATACTTGCAGGTATCTATAATCTGGACACTGATGTGAACAAAATTCAGTACATTAATTGGGTGTTTCTAAATAATCGTACATAATATAAAACTCTTAGAAATGCCATATATAATATCTAACTTTAAATATAAATTTAAGAGATTTATAACCAATGATTAATCATTTATTATAAATCTCTTAAGTTTATATAATAGTCTAAAGACTACGACACTTAGGTGTATACACTCAGTGTATACATCGAGTGTCTCTGTGTGAACACTACTGTCTGCACTTGCGACATTTATTGCGACACTTGGTTTAGTGTCGCGACACCGAAACCGCCTTATGTATGAATGGCCGGTCGTTAGTGTCAAGACATTTGTGTCGCAATTAGTGTCGTAGTCTTTTAGAAGTCGTTCACTATTAATTTATAATATTTTAAGTATTAAACATAAATTTGGCAATTTGTGTTATCGATAATTTTATTCGTATTATGTAATTTGTGTTTAAAAAAGTATCGACTTTTTTAAACATAAATTCGAACGATGGCGACAGTAAAATATCCTCTTCTCATTATAACTTTTAATATTATGTCATCGTTCATATCTTTCATAATCAAATTTCTATTATAATTAGAAGACATTAACAATATCGTGGTTGTATATAAGTAATTATTTATAGATTATGATTAATTACCGATAAGTTCTACTACCTAATTGTCTACTGATAGACTTAGAGAACTTTATGAACTGTATGCAAATAACTTTCCAAGTCGGTAAAATTGTATAACACAAATAGCGTACATATGCGGCGTCTAAAGGTGGGCGGGTGAGATTATTTATAGAAGCAGATTTTAGCAAAGCTTTTGGTTCATTATATCGTCAGTGTTGATAAGGCATTGCTGTCAGCTCTCAACTTTATTCCGAACTTTTAATTAGCCAATTTGGCAGGTATAATTCAACAGTTTTACTGGCATAATAAAGCAAACATTTATACTGATAAAATTGAATAGCATACTTTTGTACTTTGGAAAAAAAATTGCATGTGGTATGAGTTTTTTACAAATAATTATAAGGATAAAAAATACTATAAAAAAATATTGCGCCAATAGAAGTAATGTTAAGAAGGTAAATTATATAAAATACGCAACATTTATAAATTCTATGACCATATAGTATAATGGCGAATTGACAAAGTTATTTACCCTCATAATAAACAAATCACACTTTGTTGCGATTGCGATCAGGTGACTGTGCGTTTGAATAGCGCAGGAAAGTGGAAAATTAAAAATAATTTGTCCCTAGATGCTGGTTAGATTTTCATTTTGTCTGATTTGAATCTAAGTGAAAATTGTTAATTTAAAAATAAAAACACGTAAAAACATAAACATTATATCTAAATATTATTTTTAAGTGGGTATAACGGTCGAATTTGTATAAATTAAAATTACTTTTATGATCCGATTCTGTAACAGAAAATTCATCATAATGAGACATTCTGTAATAAGCAGCTATAAATGCCACTGATCTGAATCTAAGTGAAAATTGTTAATTTAAAAATAAAAACATAAACATTTATACATAATAACGTAAACATTGTATCTAAATATTACTTTGATGTCGGGTTTGTTTAAATTAAAATTACTTTCATGATCCGATTCTGTAATAGAAAATGCACCATAATGAGCCATTCTGTAACAAGCAGCAATAATACCACTGGACTTTCTTGTAGAATTCATTTTGTCTAATCTATATCTAAGTAAAAATTGTTACTTTAAAAATAAAAACATAAACTATGAGTACTATTACTGAACAAGAAAATTGTGAGTACTGAGTGAAACCAAACACTTGGATTACAATATACTTGCTGAAACTTATATCTGTTTATTTAACAGAGCACGTTGACATTTCGATAAAAACCGTGTAACAATAGACATCCTCAAGGTCCAAGTGGTCTCCTTAGCGTACAGTCTTCGATTTTACATTGTTGTCTATGTTTTTATTTAATTTCCCGCTTCGTTCGATGATCTTGAATCGGTCAGCGAACGTAATGTCCCGAGGTCAAAAATGGCTACAAACTAAAAAGCTTCGATATTAATCTTGTGTCTCCTGACAGGTTCTGGTAGGTTAATTTTAAAAAGGGACAGGCGAAAATAATTATCACTTTTGTTGCAACTCAGCATGTGCAACTCTCGTAGCTTTTACTAACGTCAAGCATTTTAAAATTTAAACGTGTTTTGTATATAAAATACGAATTTTTTGAAATAATATCTTCTCTCATGTTTAAAAAATTGATTATAAATAAATGACAAATTGGTTATAAAAAAATATATCTTTATCAGCGAAAGGTTTTAATCTAGTTTTGCTCTTGTTTTATATCTTTTTGCGTGCCGATACGTACTTATATCATGTTGTTAAATTCGTATAGTAAGTAGGGTTCAATAGATTCCTGAGAAAAAAAAGAGATGATACTATCATCTCTATATCAATATTTTTTTAAATTTAACCTTTGCTTGAGATACGTTATTTCAACGTTAATGCAAGGGTTAAACGCTCTTTTACTGCACACACACCGGGCACCGTCCGGCTTTATCAAAGCGGTATACTGTGCGACGCGCCGAACGTCGTGTATGGTCTTGAATACTGAATAGTGAGCAACACAAATAATTAATTATTGCCAAAAAGAAAATATTATAATTCAGTGTTTTTCTCAAGTTTTTTTTCATGGAGGCTCTGTATATTTAAATGTGGTTATAATTCGGAAATTTTGAAACTTAAAAAAAAATTTCGAAGAATAAACCAATAATTTCTCCATGCAATAATAACTAAAACATATTTCAGATTATTTTTATCTTAGATTTTTAAGAAGAATGTAGAAAAAAAACTTGTTATACCAATTAAACAACATCCTGTATAAGTAAAATATTATTTTAAAAAGCTTTTTAAAAGTAGTTTACATTTATTTAAATTTTTTATTTTGGCCAACAGAAAATGGTTGAAAATGTCGTATCCTCTCTACCTTCTCTATAGATATTCCATGTCTAACAAACAACAGGTATGCTTTATTAACCGACTTCGAAAAAGGAGGTTATCAATTCGACTGTATTTTTTATACATGTTACGTCATATCTCCAGCATTTCTCAATCAAATCGGATGATTTTTTTAAAACTTGAATGATTTTTTTTGTTTGGAAGGAATTCGAGGAAGATTATTAGTTTTCTCCCACGATAATTTGGTTAAAATCTGGTCATGAAAATTGAATATATACCACATAATTCCTAAACATTGAACCGCACAGGCGCCTTGATCGAGTTTGGATAATATAAGTCTAATGCTAATCTAACAATACACGACTAAGGGTGACGTAAATTTGCTCTTCAGCAAAATCAGCTTGTAAATGATAGAGCCAGAAATTGTGGACAAAAATTCTTCAGTGATGAGGAGATAACTGATTGCGTTTCATCTAATATGACTTGTTTTAACTTAGCAAGAAAGTAATAGGGTAAATAAGTAGGTACGTATATATGACTATAAGTTTAACCTTTGACCTATAAATCCTGATATTGCATATATACTGTTTACCTAAACTTCGAGACCTGAAAATCTACCTAAAAATCTAATTAGTAAATCTAATTAGTATTGTGGGTCTCAAGGAGAGACCATGTCATTAAACTTCGGGTCAAATTCCTCAGTCCTGATGCCGCAGGTATACTCCTTCCTAAACTGTGAGAGTTGACGATTTGCTATTTTTAAAGTAGTATTGTGGCAATCGAGCAGAGATTCTGTCATTGAACACCGAGTTTAAAATAGTATTGGAGAGGTTTTTAAATTAGTATTTGGAATCTCAAGCAGAATGTGAAACACTAAACTTTGGGTTCCAAATGCTCCGCTTTGACGCTGTGGAGGCACTATCAGCTTAAATTATGAGACTTGAGAATCTGCTGTTTGTAAATTAGTGTTGTGGTTCTTCAGCAAAGACTTTGTTATTGAACTCCGGATTCCAATCCCCAGCCTGATGTTGCAATGGTACGGCTTATTTTGTGTATGTAAACTCATCTCTGGCAATAAACAACCAATTTGGATTGTTCTTTGCTTTTAATAGATCCAGGGCAGTATCATAAAAATTGGTTACAATTTGACCTTAGAAATTGAAGTTATACCATAAAGGATGATATAGGTCTAATAATTTAATAATGAAGTCTATAAAGTTTTGACACGACTAAGGCTGGCATAAATCTGCCCTTTAGCAAAATCAGGGTAAAATGATGGAGGCAGGAGGTGATGGCAGGAATTTTTCGATGATAAAGAGTAAACTCATCGAGTTTGGTCTCGTTTCACTTGTTTTAACGTATCTAAGAAATTAACAAAGTAAATAGGTAGTTAAGTACATACAGCCGTGCAAAGGCATGAAGCAACTGAGGTATTAGTTAGTAGGTAGATAAGTAAGTACAGGTTTAAACAAAAGCCATGAAGTGACTAAACATTAGATAGGTAATTAAGAATATACACGCAATATTATGAGGCAGGTAAGTATATATGTATATATGTATGGAAATATATAAAGTATGAAGTAACTTGAATATTGGTAGGCGGATATATAGTATGTATAGATAAACACTGACTATGGTGAGGCCGAAATGAGGAATGTAATTTATGTCCCTATGTATATATGTAGATATATATGAATATATCTGGATTCAAAAAGCTGCAACCGCCTGTTCCAATTTCAATAATTGAGATTTTATTGATATTGAATTAAACGTATGTTCGTGAGTCTCAATACATAGGGTATCATAGGCACTAAAAATGGAAAAATAAAACTTTTTAAAAAAGAATTGTACCAACTTCATATAAACACTGAATAAGCACATTCAAAAGTATAAAATAATGAAAAGTATATAGATATCGTAGTGCAAAAGTCCCAATTAAGTACTTGTTTTTCCATTATTTTACACTTTTCAGTGCCTTCTTATTCAGTGGTTATTTGAAGTCTTTTCAATTTTTTTTAAAGTTTTATTTTGAAATATAATTTAAGGAAAATAATTTTTCCCCTAATGCTACTTATTTCAAATAACGGGTTAAATTTTTAAGTATAAAACTTTAATTGAAAAGTAATTCCAAAATTAACAAAATTAATATGGGTGCAGATTTCTTAACGTGGGAACCCAATTTCCACATCTTATAACTTTTGAGGCCTTATATATCTTGTTTTAGTTGAATACGAATGGAAGAAATTCATTAGTCTACTTTAGTGCACTTTGATCAAGTTTTAGTTATACAATATTTACTCGTATATTTTCATGATTATTAACCTTACTCGGCGCTTATTCATTTTAAAACGAGCACCTACTAATTGTTTCACTAAACCACGCCGAAGTAGGGTAGTCCTTCAAGTTGTTTATCGTCGATTCGCGTGATTAATGACGTGTATTGTGAGCTGTTCTATCAATGTATGGCTATGAAATGAGGCTACTATCGCAACAAAGAGCAACATTCGCAGGTATTGTGATATACGAGTGGGAAAGGGTGGATTCTAGGGTGGGAAATTTCCAACTTTCTTGGTTTCTAAGTTAACAGCGGCATCTATAGATGTCTATTGTGAGGGTATACCAAGAAAGACGTGTTTATATCGTTTTGGGGCAAAACTATGATTAATGTGTTTGTTATGTTATAGGGTACTATGGTGTGACTTATAGTTTAGTAGGGCAGGGCTAAGGTAGGGGATGTCAGTGTCTGTGTAATGATCATTAGATAGTTCGAGGACCGATCTATTTGCTCCGAGTCTGTTGTTCGCAATTATTGTCGAAGTTAATCGATGGCCTTAATCGAGTGAAATGTTGCGGTTCTGTGGTAGATTACATGAATTGCCATCAAGATAAATCAGGTTAAAATTTACATTATATTGTTTAATTTTGATTTATCTTTAAACAATTCAAATCTGCTCCCAATTAAAATTCATTTCTTATGTTCTCATATAATTATAGGTACTTCAAACCATACTAACTATGTGTTTATACTAACTGTGTTTATACTATGTTTATACTATGTGTTTATACTAACAAAACAGTGGATGCTTTTAAATGGATGTACATAAGAGAAATTTAACTTACTTTAAATTTCCCTTTTCTGATTGATATTCACGTGTCCGTTTGTCTGTCTATCATAACCTACGTTTGACATAGGAACTTTAAATTTGTTTGTTAACAACAAAAATAAATATATGAAAATTTTACGGCTTTAATTGTCTTCTCTTTTTAAAAAAGTTTAATTGTCTTCTCTTTTTTAAAGAGCAGCACTTTAATTGTCTTCTCTTTTTAAAAGAGAAAACAATTAAGGTACTTAATTTGTTTTATGCATGCATCGTATAGGGAATGAATTGAACGAGCGAATATCAGCTTATAAGAATTACAAAAGTATTATTTGAGCATTTTATTTATAAAGTTTAAGAGACAGCTAAAAATTTCCACAAAAATCATCTATTCCCCTATCTCTGAGACCGCTAAAATTAAAATTATAAAAAACAGCATTACTAGAACTCTACCTAAAGTTTGGTGGAAAGACATTAGGGTGACATATTTTTAGTTTGTGAAAAATATACTGTGCAATAACTATATTGCCGGTGAAAAATAATATTAATGTTTATAAATATTTAATAGAAATGTTATTTATTCTAAAAAAAATTATATATACCTATGTCTGTACGGAACCCTTATATAGCAGTTGTAATTATACTTTGTTTTATTTAATTGTCCAAGAGTTTATTGACCAATAAAATTCTTAGTTTAAAATCCCAAGTGAATAATTTAACCACCAAATTTCCCGAAAAATATTTTCTTTAAAGCATCTTCAATAATTTATTCCAATTAAAAGTTCACTTTTGTCTAACGTCTTAATGTCTTTGTCTCTGCTTAGAATCATTGGATGACTTAGAATTGGTTTCATATTCGAACTCAGAAAATATGATCATATTTCTACGTTTCCGTTTTTACTTTTTTTAATTCTCTTTTGAATCCTGTTATTATTGTTATTTTAATTTCAAATTCATGTACTAGTACTCCTTTACTGTGTATGCCACTAAGTTCTGGAATAAACCTAATTCCAATATTCAAAATATGTTGTCATAAATTTTCTAAGAATATATTCCTATCTTTATTCCTTACAATTACTTTATTCCTTCCTTTAATAGTCTGTCATACATTATCAATCTTTTCTATCTACATAATATTCAATTTATAACCTTTATAACTTTCACACAATCGTTTGCGGTCTGCCACAATTTTCAAGTTTTCAATATACAATGTTTTGATTGACTGGAAGGAATTGCTCACACAGTAATAAGTAAGAGTAATAAATAAATAAGATAGGCGAACTAAATCAGCGTGCGAGAGACTCAACCAGTCGTGCGTGGCGCGTTACATTGATTATGTCTGGTGGGTAAGTAAAAAGCGTGCGTGACGTCATCAGGTTTAGGAGTAGGCGAGGTAGGAACCTCCACGGCTCGGATGATCGTACGCGGTGGACGGCGAAAATTGACTATAAATTAAATCAATGTGCTCCTTCCGGTTTTATAATAGGTATGACTGAGTTAATTGATATAAGCATTACTATAACTTTCATCGAATTAAGGAATATTTACATTTTTATTTAGATCGTTTTCCGTTTGATTACGCTTTACAGGGAGCTATAGAAAATACGACTTCCTCGAATCAATTTTTGCTCGTATTTATGATAATAAGAACAAATTTTGAAAATGAGTAATAATAAAAAAAGAGACTGAGAAAAAAATTATGAAAATCGGCATTCGATTTTTTAAGAACATATTTCCCAGTCGCGAAAAAATCGCTAATCACGATTGTTTGGGTTTTATAAGTATTTTTTAATGGGGTTACCTAGAAAAAAAAACAAACCTGGCAGCATTATATTTTTACCATAAGGAAAGATGTGTAAAAATGTATCGTAATTTATTTATACATTTAGTAATGGTCTTAGGTTTAAGTCATCAAATATCAATGTAATTTTTATGTTGCACTCGTGATATATTTTATTTATTTATCTTATGACATATTTTTTTTTGAAGCGAGATAACGTATGTGATTATGTGATAAAGAACAATCTGTAACAATTTCCAAATTTCATTAATTCAAGTGTCAAAATATGAGCTCATTTCACTTTCAAACGTTTTTTTTTTACTGAAACATTTGGACTAACATTTAGGAAATGTGGACAGCGTTAAATAACGAATACAATGGAGGAACAGATATATATATATATATATATATATATATATATATATATATATATTAGAATAGATAACATTTCTATTAAATATTTATAAATATTAATATCTTTCTAATAGAATTTCTCAAAAATTATGAAATTTGGACTCGCCCTAATGGCTTTCTTCCAAACTTTAGAGAGAGTTCTAGTAATGCTGTTTTTTATCATTTTAATTTTTGACCGCCTCAAAGATAGGGGAATGCGTGATATTTGTGGAAATTTTAGCAGTGTCTTACACTACATACATAAAATGCTCAAATAGTACTTTTGTAGTCCTTATAAGCTGATATTCGCTCTTTCAATTCATTCCCTATATGATGCAGGCATTAAAAAATAGAGTACCTTAATTGTTTTCTCAAAGCAGTCATTCACGTGATATATATATCAGGCTTTGTCGAGATTGTTGAGCAATTGAGCTGGTGACAGTAACTGATAATGCACTGAAATGGAATAGGTTAGATGAATTATACTTTCAAAAGTATATGGTTTATGACCATTAAGACCCTTTTTATTTTTTTACTGTGATCGTTGATAATTTTTTTTCAAATAACGTTTTTATTAAACTATGTATTTACAAATATAGATTTTCATAATTTCTCACACCTCATATACACGGTGTCCGGGAATAAATGTCCGACAAAGAAAGACGCTATTCGTTGGCTATAAAGCATTAAATAGTCGTTTAAAAAAAACGTAAAACAGGTCCTTTTTCTAATTGAGCGCTAAAAATATTATACATAACTCTTTTTAACACACCTAATACCACTAATGCAAGCACACAAGCTTACGTTAACCGTACGCAACCACTATTTTAACCCGAACGATGCTTATTCACATACGCAAAAATCGTGTGTATGAAAAAAATGACAAATAATTATAAAAATTATATTGAATTTTCAGAAAAAAAATCATGTTTTAAATTTCATTTTGACGAAAATCAACTATTTTTCAGTTACGGAATGACGTCTTTTTTGTCCGACACTTATTCCCGCACACTGTGTATATTGACTATTATATCTTTCGCAGTTGTAAACATGATGTATACTACAAACAATTATGAGATCTAAAATCATCACTATAGTTATCTTACAAGCTTTGAGTAGGCTTTAAAAGCTCTATTTTGTTCTTAGTTTTAGGTTTTTTCGTTTCTAAAAGCTCTATTTTGTTCTTAGTTTTAGGTTTTTTAGTTTCTAAAAGCTCTATTTTGTTCTTAGTTTTAGGTTTTTTAGTTTCTAAAAGCTCTATTTTGTTCTTAGTTTTATGTTTTTTCGTTTCTAAAAGCTCTATTTTGTTCTTAGTTTTAGGTTTTTTCGTTTCTAAAAGCTCTACTTTGTTCTTAGTTTTGAGTTTTTTACTTTCGAAAATATGGGGGTGGGAGGTATATTTTTCTGCATGTGTTTCAATGTAGCTCTGTAGTCACAATATATAAAATAATGATATTTTTCAGACCCTTACAATCAGCCCTTTTAAGCGATGCCCACCTTATTTAGGAAGTTTAAATTTTTTTCCCAGTATATCTCCAAAACATCGATACGACTATTTCTGAATGTTATCCATTGAAATATATGTAGGATAATATACTTTATTCCTGTGTCAAATTTCAAGTTTATATGTTAAGCTATTTCTAAGCAAACGGCTTTATCAGGCAGACTGATAGACGCGTAAGTGATCTAATAAAGGTTCTGATTTTTTCCTTCCGAAGTACGGAATCCTAAAAAGAAGGAAAAAGGAGATGTACTACTGTAATACTGAGAAATAAATGTTACAATTAATGAAATGCTAATCAAAGGTCTATCACTAATCACCAACCAACTCCACGGTTGCATCATTAAAACGGTTTAAAGCTGAAAAAAGCATCAAGGTTAGATGTGGCTCATGACCCCAAATAATTAATTGTTGTAACCGCACGTCGGACGTAAAAAAGTTTCTGAGCGTTATAGGCTGGATAAAAAATTAGTACATCGTACATGCTTCAACAGTGAGGACGATAAAGCATATTGACCTAATAGTGATTATCAGGTCCATGATAAAACGTTACTAAACCCAAGATGGAGTTTACCGATATTTAGTAACTTGGAAAAGGTATGATCAAAAGTCACTTCGACCAATTAAAGGAAATTCTAATTAAAAATAGCCAAATATGAATGATATCCGAACTACTTTTTATATGAAAAGTACGAAACAGTTGGAGAACAATTGAATCCGTAAAAATCACGCTTTATTATGTAAACTTCGGTTCCTTTGTGGTGCGTATTGTCATTATCGCTGTCATTATAACGGGATAAAGTTATGGTCGCTATTGTTATCGGATAATTTTGTTCTCTCAGCTGTAGCAGCCAGCGCCAATGCGGGTCCAAGTTTTGAAATACCTGTATCTACGAGGTGTGTAAATTAAGTCATGAGACTGATTTTTCTTCTTTTTTTATTGAAATAAAATTACAATTCAACATTGTCTCCTTCAAAGTCAACCTTGGGGAGCCACACAGCGCTGGAGATGATTCTTTCATTCGTCATAGCAGTCTGGAACTCAGATCAGATACTGGAATAGACTTCAGTTTGTCGGTTACGGCTGTTTGAATATTCTCCAATGTCCCAAAATGACGTCCCTTGAGGTGAATTTTCAATCTTGGAAACAAAAAAAGTCACATAGACCTAAGGAGCCACAGAAATGTTTTACTTGTCAAACAGTGATTAATAGAAATCGCTCCCAAAAAGATTTTTCGGAACCATTTTTGCACAAATTTTTCTCATTCCCAATTCATTGGTCAAAATTTGATGAACGGTGGTATGAGTCAAATTCAACTCTTCGCCGATCATTCGGAATGTCAAACAACGATCTGATCTCACGAGATCGCGGATTCTGTCAACGTTTTTATTGGTTCTTGAAGATGAAGGCCTTCCGCTGAGAGCCTCGTCATCAATTGATTCCCTTCCTCCTGCAAACGACTTAAACACTGTCTCCATAGACCTGGCATAATTTTTCAAATGTTTCCGTTGGACTGTGCCTAAGTGTGAAGCAGAACCTGAGAGCACAACGTTGTTCCTAATTGATGTCACTCATTTTTAAAACATACTAAAAAACGTTTCTCACAAAAGAATTCACTACAGACAGCGCCGCAACTCTAGCGTGTTCTAACTTGCACTGGACGTGTAACAGATGTTTATGGGCCTTACCCTCCTCCATGTACCGCGTCTTTAGTGTTGCCAGATCGAACACTAGAAAATCAGTCTCATCACTTAATTTACACACCGATATATGCATTTGGATATTTTTGTCACTATTTTTAGTCTCAGTTTACTGGGTATATAGCAAAAGATTAAAAAGAATGCTATATAGTAAACATTAATGTAAACATAAAAATTCCATTTATATTAAGACAAATATTATATTCCGTGATGTATTCATGTGGCGTATTGGGTTGACTACAAAGTATATGGCCTTTGATAGCGCGGCACAAGGGTTCGATCCCAGTTTGCGAGTACCCGGGTTCGATTCCCGCTCGTCGAGCGGAGTTGAACTGGTGTTCAAGTTGGCTGTAAGAGATTGCTATCGTAGCAATAACTATATATGTGTCAATTGGGTACAATAAAGGACATCAGTAAATACATAAATAGATAAATTTTAGTTGTTTGTAAAAAAAATATCTTGTATGATACAGGTAAGCCTTTCACCATGGAAGAGATCACATCGAATTGTTTATGTTGTGTTTTGCAATTTATTTTACAATTTTTTGAAGTGAAACTTCTTTGGGCGCGATGAATTTCAAGGTCGAATTTCGCACAACGTTTTCCACGCAACGTTTAGTTGTAACATCTGAATGTAACGAATCTATCGAAATGGACAGAAAATAAATACTCAGCTAATAACCGAGAAAGATAGATAAACATGATAGAATAAGACACGAAGTATACGTACGCGCGAAAACGAACAAAAATAACGCTCATTTTTGCTACCAGCCGTTTTGTACGTTATGTGTGTCAAAAGTAAACTGTCAAAACTTTATCCACTTATGATTGATATATTACTAATTATGCATGAACTTCATCCATTACAACAATAACAACATATGTACTTAATTTATATATAAATCCACAATGAACCTGCAGATATAGTTGTCGAAAATACAATTTACAACAGGAGCAATATATCCCAACTTCCTTCAGCCGCATTTATCTGTGCTATAAAGTATGGGCATCGCGGCTATTTTTTTAATTAACAATTGTCTACTTAAATTTATATGAAGATTTTATTAGATGTTTATATTGATTTATAATGACATTTTATTAGTTTTCACTTCTGTCACGTATAGGTACTGAGTTGCACGAGCTCAATATTTTGTAAATCCTTGCCATGTAAAAGTTGGTCAGTCCTCATGGTAATTTGTTAAATAAGAAGCGTTGAACAAGAATACGAAGGTCGTCCAATTAATTCTTGGTATTAATTCTTAGTATATGACTGAGGTAAATGCTGGTAATTATTTCCTATTAGGGCGCTCGTTAGCAGTGTAAATACCAGGATTTATAGCTATTGGATCATTAGTCTTACTGCAGTCAACGATTACATCATTACAAGACGCAACAGTCACCGTGAACAATTCTTCGATGATCATGAAACTTGTTCTTGATCATTGAATAATTTTAAGAAAGCAAAATGAGCATTGTCCATTTTTTGCAAAATAAGGAAAAGGCAAAAAAAAATTGGGTGTGGCTATGTCATGGTCACGGCCATGAGTTGTACGTGAATACGTCTATATAAAGGGGTTATATTTTTTAAATAAAATATTTTTATTTATGTATTTAGGATAAAAGCAAGGAAACAAATAATTATTGTGTTACAATAGCGTATAGGCCGACATTATATATTTTTGATAATATTTTTTTACTTTAACACCTTCATTACTGTCACTACTTTAAACTAATATTTTATATACAATCGATAGATTTTGACAACAGGTGACGATTAAAACTTAAACGAACATCGTAGCTTTTCCGAATGAAAAGTTATACTAATTGCACATCTCGATACGCAACAAAATAACCTCAAAATGGCGGCGCTTCCCCCTCCACCGCGCGCGATGCGTCACTGTTCACGCTTATCGTAATGAATTCTTCGATCCTTTAGCTATCCAGTGGTATAATTTGATGTAGAGGATAGATTCGAATCTGCAACGCCGAACTGTATCCCTCGATTTTGTTATCATTAGGTTTTTTGAATTGCCCCCATATGGTAGCAAATTTAAAGACGTCACGTTCACGTCAAAAAAACAAATGAAAGGAAAGATGGACGCTATTCGCGGACAGTTTGCATTTTTGGTTAGTCACTATTTAAAACTAATTTTAAAAAAATAATTTAAAAAGTGCAGAGAAAGTAATGACGATGACCATCGCGTAGGGTCCTATTTTTCTATTGTATTGTGAAATTAATTTGAATTTTATTTTATAAAATTCAAATTAATTTCACAAATCACTATATAAAACTAATTTAAAAAAAATAATTTAAAAAGTGCAGAGAAAGCAATGAAGATGACCATCGCGTAGGGTCCTATTTTTCTATTGTATTGTGAAATTAATTTGAATTTTATTTTATAAAATTCAAATTAATTTCACAAATCACTATCTAAAACTAATTTTAAAAAATAATAATTTAAAAAGTGCAGAGAAAGCAATGAAGATGACCATCGCGTAGGGTCCTATTTTTCTATTGTATTGTGAAATTAATTTGAATTTTATTTTTTAAGACGTTTACCATATCAATTTACTGATTTTAATTCGTTCAAAACAATTTTCCGCCCGGGCAAAACCGGGTGCTACTGACTAATATTGTAAAAGGAAACGTACGATTTACACAGAACATATTTTACAGACAATAAAGTCAAATTATTAAAATTGAGAATAAATGCTAAAGATGCTATTTAATTTTGGCTATTTGCTATAAAAAAATATGGCAGATAAAACAAATACTAAAAGTTATACCTTATTCACACTAGTTGTTACTAGACTAACGATTAGGGATAATACATATTTTAGTATCTATTTTTTTCTTTCTTTCACTTGAGTTTATTTCTTCCAAAGGGATTAAACGTTTTCCCTTGTTAGATATTATTTTTGCATATACATATATATGACAGAAATATATTTTATCATATATAACAGCAAATGACCTTGCAAGCACATTTGACCCTAGGATAACTTTTTTAAATATTTTCTTCTCACAGCGTCGACCGCGAAAGCTACATTTAAGTGTTATAATTAGAACACAGAAATAAAGTAGCTTTTTTATTAATTTATTGTTTTTCGGACATATTTAACACACCTTTAGAGTATCGTTTCGTGTTTTAATGATACCCTTTTTTAGATATTTTAATAAAACCGGAACGAATTTTTCGAAGTCAAACACTTTATTCTTTGCCTAGTTGCGACTGGTTAAGAGCGCTTGAGTGCTATAATGAATTTACAAAAACCTGACGCTTTATAGTCCAGGTCTTTATTATTTCTAGATTTGTTAAGAGCGCTCGAGTGCCATAATGAATTTACAAAAACCTGACGCTTTATAGTCCAGGTTTTTATTATTTCTAGATTTGTTAAGAGCGCTCGAGTGCTATAATGAATTTACAAAAAAAGGTCTTTATTATTTTTAGACATTTATATATCCACTTGCGCGTTCTTATCTCCGTTTTTTTCTTATTTTTCCGAAACAGACATACTCATTACATTTGTTCAGGCAACTTTTTAGCCTTATTTGTTCAGTTGCAATTTAAAATTAGCATAAAAAAAGACCGTTTATGTTGAAAAACCATTTGATACAAGATGAGAGAGAGCCACAAACAAACATACTAAACGCAAAAATTCATAACTTGACAAAACGCACACAACCTCATTTTTGCAGTAGCTGAAGTAGAAGCAAAAGATAATGCCAACCAACAAAGTTACAATTTATTAGTTTAGTTCAACGTTCCTTCACCTTCCAAAGTACACGTAGACTTTCACTTAACCACATCTAAACAAGCCGACATCCAAAGTTCGTCAAGTACACACGCACTCAGAGCGAGACGCACGGGCGCGACCACCGAATGCTGTTCCGTCTTCGACTCATTTCGTATGTACATTACAAGCCGCGTCGTGATGCTATCAAATGAGGCATGGCCAAGTCAAACCTGTTGTAAATATTTATGCTGCATCCGTAATGTGTCGCGGAATTATAGTTCGTTGATCGAAATGTACGAATATTAAAGCCATAGAGAAACTTGTTTTTATTATGTAAAATGTGTGATCACTTCCCGTAATAACGGTCGCCATTTTCGTGGGTACTTCTCATATAAATGGGCGGTGCCCCTTGTAGTGTTATTTCGAATTGTAGATTTTTGTGACTAGTTCAAAAGTAGGAGATTCAGGACTTTGAAAGAATTGTTTTTTTTTATTTGAAGATAATGTGATTCACTTCAGGTTTCTTTGAAGTTGAACGCCATCAATTATTTTATTTCATTTTTGACATCTTATACCTGAATGTTTCTGCCTCAGTAACCCAACCGAAAGCTGTAAGTCGCGACACCAAAAGCGCCTTATGTGTAAACGCCAGACATTAGTGTCAGACATTTGTGTCGCAATTAGTGTCGTAGTATATACGGGTCTTTAAGGCGGTTTCGGTGTCGCGACACTAAAAGTGTCCCAATAAATGTCGCAAGCGTAGACAGTAGTGTTTGCACACAAACACTCGATGTATACATTGAGCGTATACACTAAAGTGTCGTAGTCTAAACGTGGCAACTTAAACTTTACCGCTTCTGAATGTTCTTAAAAGACTGGCAACATTAAGCCGAGATTATCTTAAATTGTCTGTGAGATGATTTTATTTAGTCTACCAACTTCTAAGGCGATCTATTATTATTTACTAGCGTGACCCGTGCGAAGTCTTCGCATTATAAATTATTCAACTCAATTTAATAAATCAAAATTGATTGCAGGTATTCAATTCATTTCTAATTTTGCACACTGCTTATTACGTTTTTATTCCATTATGAAGCTCAGATGACAGATCAAACAAATATTTTACTAAAATTGACATATAGAGGCGCAAGTATCAAAAGCATTGAGCTAAAGCGCCACTTTATTTATACGTGAGTGGATTTGAAATTAAACAAAAATTTTACCGACCGTCAATCGTATTGACGTTGAGCCGTTAGATGGCAGCATTGCTATTTTGTGTATATAATTTTAATAATTAATTAATTTGCAAAAACAATAGCAATAATAATTTTTTTAGTTGTTGATGCCGGTAGAGCAAGCAATTATCTATAAAATGATATATAATTTATGTGGATTAGTTGTGAGGTTTTTTCTAAAAAGGGAGAGTAACATCTTAACCTTAGCGTATTAATATATATGATGATTTGCGAAAGTTGAAAACGTTTTTGCTTAATAATACGATTATATCCGTCAAATAAGGTTGTTGGAAGGTAATATTGAAATGGTTTGCATCTTTAGAAAAGTATACTTAGTATTATATTATTTTTATATAAAATAATATAACTTTGTTGATATAAGGCTGCTGTGAAAACGATATCTACATCCAGTGACATTAATTCACGTATATCACTAGATTACTTACTCAACGGTCTAGTTGTTATACCTTGAGACTGAACTCGCGACCATGGTGGTTAAGTTTCTTAAATAATACTAGTTACTCGTAATTTATAATATTGATTTTAGTTAATCCACGAATGGTGACGGGTAAGTATGTCTGTGATACTGGGTTCTCATAATAACTGTGGTAATTGATAACTTTTTAAATTATTTTTGCAATACCACCAATTTCCGAGTAGGTTTGTATTCAAAAGCTCCGTCGGGACAATCGACCCACATGGCATCATTGCAAGAGAACGTATGGTAATTATACTAGATTCCTTGATATCGGTCCACGAGACCGGCATCATGAACAGTCAAAGTAAAGTAATTAGAATGCGATTTATTTTCATATAATATTTCCCTGTTTTGACTTACATCCATTGTTAAAAATTAGCTTAGTTTACGTAGAACAACGTCGACTTCAATACATCTTATAAGAAACTTTATCCGCGGAAAATTTTTTAGAAAGTGACACTGAACCCGAAAATCAGATAGAAACTTTAATAGAAGGTACAGAAAGTGAACAAGACTTAAACCGTGATAAAGTCGCTGAAAAGTGGATAACCATTTGGCGTTTTAGGAAGGAAAATGTAGATTTATTCGAGGGAACCTTTTCGTCGATAGATACGTTCTTGAAATTGTGATATTTTTATATTATATCTGGGTACGTATCGTGTACACGGTATCCATAGGTGGGAATAGATGTCGGACAAAGAAAGACGCTATTCGTTGGCTATAAAGGAATAATTGTCGTTGAAATAAAAAGTAAAACACGCCCTTTTTCTAATTGAGTGCAAAAATTATTACACATAACCCTTTTTAACACTTGCCCGGAGAGTGATGTTTCCCAGCAGTGGCGATGTCTTCGCAGCTGTTCGCGGCTTATTCCCCCGAACGGCGCTGAAAAATGTGCGCAAGTATCGTGTGTACGAAAAAGACGACACATAATTATGAATATTATGTTCAACTTTCTGAAAAAACTAATTTTTTAATCAAGGAATAACGTCTTTCTTTGCCCGAAGTTTATTATTCCCGGACACCGTGTTTAAGTTACAAGCACAAACAAACGCGGAGATTATTTCCAGATAATGATACGCACAAAAATAATATTGGAAAATATAAGACTACAAATACCACAAAAATTGAGGGTCTAATTGGAATTAGACTTCTGTCTGTAGTGTTAAAATCTTATAATCTCAATTCTGAAAATTTATTTGAACATTATGACTCTATAAATATATTTCGAATGGCTATGTCTTGCCAAAGCTTTAGAATCCGTCTACGATACTTGAGAGTTGACACTATTTACACTAAGAAAGTATTAATTTTAAAAAATACACCCTTTCTGCTGGACCCATTCGAAAAAGATGTTTCGAATGGTGATTGAAAAATAAAATGGAGAAATGAAATATTGCTACAAATTTTGCAATAAATACCCATTTGTATCCACAGTTAGTTTGTCATATTGTAGTTAGAAAAATAAGAGAGAGATAAAGAAGTTTCACTTCTGTCACGTATATTGACGTCCACTAGCAATTTTTAGTAATATTTGCCACAATCGTCAAAGGAGTGTTTCTTCAAACGCGTGTAAAGGTTATTTACACTCATTTCTTTTTCATATTTAATTTGAATCAAATTCCTATGTTTTTTTATTATAAGAAATATATCATTATCAATATAATTTAAATTGTGTTTGACTATATTTTAAGGCTTCCTTTTTCAAATAGTATGTCTGTGTGTATAACTGGTACTTGACACCAGATTACTAACGTTTAAAATCTGGGTCGCGTCCTTACAGGCGGGTTATTAAATAATAATTTTTAACTCTTTATTTCGTTACGCACTTTCTTTTAGTACCTTCACGAATATTTAAAGTTTTATCAACTCTAATAGCTTATAATATACAATGCGAAGGTATTTCATTCTTACATTCGATACATTGTTTTCTTTTTAAATTTTTCAGTTTACACAGGTGATATTGAAAATGGAATATTTCAATGAGTTACTGTTGTGACACGCATGCGTACTAATGTGAACAGAAAACAATTATAGATTATTGCGTTGCACGGTTGTCGTATTTTTTTGTTGGAACGATATACTTGTGACTCAGCAATTATTAATTAAATATATAGAGTAGAATAGCTGTTATAGCAAAAAATTCATTACTTTCTTAAGTAACAATTAGAAGCTATTTTTGTCTTCCCAATAGTTATCCAGTTCGATTTTAAAAAATACACCTATGTTTAGACATTGGTCTAATAGTGCGTCCTGCTAATGCGTCCTTGTAATTAATATTGTCTAATATTTTAATTAAAAAACTAAATGCAAACATATATATATATATATATCCAAAAAGTAAATTAAAATTTTGACTATTATTCCATGCTGATTTTAATATTATTTGTTAATATTCGCTTTCCATATATCCTTTATCTTTGCCGATGTTGACTTATTTTATCAACCTTTTAAATATCATATATGAAGGCGGATCAAAAAGTCCAGAAATAGAAGGGATAGCGAGGGATGGGAGTTACTTACTCACATAATCGCTAACGAGAGACTCATCACGTGTATATATATATATATATATATATATATATATATATATATATATATATATATATATACCAAGTTTCAACTTAATTGGTGTCATTCGTGCTATCATCGATCAAGCAAGCCATTCTGGAAGAAATCATCGTCTATGGAAAATATCGAATAACTAGCTGTTATCAACTTCCTGACAAAGCAAGGAAAATCACCACAAATCATATTGAATAAGATGCCATCGGTTTGAGGGAACTCTTGCTCTAGTAAAACCATGATTTAGAAGTAGCATAATCTCTTCAAACAAGGGGGAGGGTTCGAATGAAGACAACCCACGCTCAAGATGGCCTATCGACGGTCATCTCCTCGGACATTGTTGAAAACGGAATGGTTGAAGTATCTAATACAACGGTTCTTCATGACCATTTTGGCGTGTTAAAAGTCAGCGCAAGGTGACACGCTTCTGCAAAAACAACAATGTGTCGAGGGTTCACGCGACTTTTTGGATCTCTGTAGAGAAAAATTTTGAGCCGAATTGTTACGGGTGACGAAACTAAGGGTCGTCATTACGAACCTAAATTCAAGGAAGAGTCCATGTAGTGGTACAAAAAGTGTCATATCTCGACGAGGAGCATAGCTATCTATACTAATTTCTTTGATTTGAAGTTTGTAATTGCGACAGTGAAGGCGAACACCAATAAAACAATTTATAGCAATATTACGTTCGGAACGAAATTGTTTTGTAATAAATGACAAATATTGAAGTTTCTTATCGAAGTAGTCGGTACATCTTCAAACGCATTTTAAAGGTACCAAAGTTATAACAAAAACATTTACTTCTGAAAATTTAGTGATCCATCCCAATCTGTAGATCATTTTTTTGTCTTCCAATTTGCAGAATCAATTTATTGATATCATTTTATAACGAGTTACATACTAAAGATATAGCTTTAGCTGAGAGTGATTTCAAGTAACTGGCTTATTTTCTGTTTCATAGACAAATTAATTTATATGTCTTTTATTAGAATTATAATGACTTCATAGATCGGTGTCATATTACGTCATATGTTATGTATAGCTCGTTCGGAATATCTGATTAGTTTACCCATTAAGTAAACAATTATGATGCCTAATTTTTCGATTTGAATAAATAAAATCTATAATTGTCATGATTTTTTTGTATGTATAAAGTTAATTTGTTTGCCTTGTTGTACGTATAAAGTTAATTTGTTTCTACATATACATAATAGTTTATATTCTATCCTGGAACTAGCTATCTGCAGTAATTCAGTCCGCAAAAGAGCAAAGGCGAAAAGGAAGATAAGTTGAAAGAAGGAAATAATGACAAAAATTATATCTATCACGTGATATTTTTACAAGCTGTCTCCCTAAGAATTGTCTAGTACTCTATTATATCACCGGTACTCTAGTAGATGAAGAACGGACAAGCCGATTTTTTAATCAACATTTCACAAGCTCATAGACATACCGACGAAAAGATATTCCAAAAGTTATGGATAAATATAATATAGACGAGGTTTAATTAAACAGCAATCCTTTATATTGGTACATATATATAGACGGCATAGTGGCCATATTTTTGAAAAATAAAATAAACGAGCTTTAATTCAACGGCAATTCTTTATATTGGTACATATATATAGACGGCATAGTGGCCATATTTCTGAAAAATAAAATAGACGCGTTTTAATTCAACGGCAATTCTTTATATTGTTACATATATATAGACGGCATAGTGGCCATATTTCTGAAAAATAAAATAGACGAGCTTTAATTCAACGGCAATTCTTTATATTGTTATATATATATAGACGGCATAGTGGCCATATTTCTGAAAAATAAAATAGACGAGCTTTAATTCAACGGCAATTCTTTATATTGGTACATATATATAGACGGCATAGTGGCCATATTTCTGAAAAATAAAATAGACGAGCTTTAATTCAACGGCAATTCTTTATATTGTTACATATATATAGACGGAAAAGTGACCATATTTCTGAAACTAACAAGAGAAAGAGCCTTTAGCCCTGTAAGTGTGCTCGCGATTACCATCCATTTGCTGTCCGGCAATTGCGCGTCGGTGGGCTTTGCGTCATTCTGTGCGTGGGATTCTATGATTGACAACTGTCATTTGGAAAGGATTTATTGAAGATTTTAAAACCGATGTAATTTCAAAGAAGATAACACTTCGAGTAATTGTTTTTGCATTTTATGTTTTTTCAATTATAGTGAATCGTATGCGATCAGCGACTTATGCGTAACACATGATTTAAAATTTTTCTAACATTTATTTAACAACACGTATCTATAGGTTAAGATGACAAGATAAAAATTAAAATAAATATACATTAAAAGTGGATATAGACCAACGTTTACTGAAAGCTTGGAATAAGAAATAATTAAATATTTGAAGACATTAGAAGAAACTTTTTTTTAAATGATTTCGATCTGCCTTGGGACAAACGTGTTCTCAATAAAAGCTTTAAAAAAATACTTGACAAAATAGCTGTTAACAAAAAAATGACCAGCGTAGATTTGGTCGATAAATGGACCGTATATCTTCCTCAGTACTCTCCTCTCCGATCTACTCTCAACAGATAACTTTCTGAAATGAAACTTCTTAGCGACATCTGAGTCATTCCGTCACTTTAAAATTGTGTAACGCTTGAGCTCTTTTTCGCAACTCTCACAATTTTTTTATTCCTTACTGTTTTCAGCAAGCAATTGAATAAAGGCTTCTTGAACTGGTAAATGCTTTTAATCGTTTAGGTAAATTTGATTTTGCATTTATCTTAATCAAATATATTTAAATATCAAAGCTTTCTTTTTTATACAATTTAGTACATGTAACAAGTAATCGAAATTGAAGCCTCATATTTGCTGCTCAATTTTCTTTTCAATGGCCTCATGCTTGAAGCGTCGGGGAACGTGTCTTAAGCGTCGGGGAACGTGTCTTAAGGGTACATCGGGGACATTTCTTTACCTAAAATTATTACAATAGCATAATGCTCTTCTTTAGATTAGCCTACGTATAGATTTAGTTTAATGTTGTTTGACTGTAGTACGCTTGATCGCGTTACGTAAACATAAGACAAATGTCACCCCTCTGTTTGACGGATAAAATGTGAAAGAACTTTACATTGTATTCAAAAAGAGGGCTTCGGTTCTATTATACTCACAAGACAGCCCTAGGCGGGATATGAGCATATCGGTGTCTGAACACATATCCCTATATTGCAAGTTTCTGCTCAGAATGTAGGATACTCGTATTCAATCAATAGAGAAAAAGTTATTTCTCTTTTGTTGACTATAGCACGAGGTGTGCTGGTTCTGATCTCACTTGGGACAAAAGTATTCTCAATAATAGACTACAAAATTTCAGTTTCAAAATAAATAATACCTAGAAATTTTAATTTTTTTAAGAAGTCTTTCCACTTACAGTGCTAAATTTAAAAAAAATTGGTCGGTTGATATAGCACCATGTTGGATTTGGCAAAAGCAAGGCTCTAGTAAGATGATGGGAAGTTGAGTATTTTGAGAAGTAATAATGCGTCAATATTACAGGTCATTCTATTGTGATGATGAAATCTCTAATGAGAGAGTATACTCGTATGTATATATTATATACATAATGATAGACGCTGAAAATATTGACGAAGACTTTATTAGATATAATATTGAAACTCTTCCTAAGTTAAGATAATAAGTTATAAGAGAAAATAATCGCGACTCTCATCTCAGGATTGAAACATTATTGAATAAGCGAAATAAAATGTTTGTTTTCAAGTCTTCCATGTAACTACTGTTGTGGTCAGTTTTTCTTAGCTGAAGGTTACTATTCGTTTTTAGCCTTGAAAGTTAACTATTGGCTCCAAGGAGGCTCATTTTTATAAAGATTTTCATGACATTTTCATTTTCTAAGACCGATTGTTGTTACCTAATAAAAAAGAAAACCTTTTCGAATTGGACAAAATCGAATATGCTTGATAATGTTCTTTTTGTAATTGATTAAAAATGTAAACTTTGTTCTATAGTATAATACTAGTAGTTGTATGAAAATGTATTTAATATCAAAACGAACTTTGTCGCCGAAACTTATGTCGTAAAAATAATTCGGAGATAATCTCATAATTTTCGTCTAATCTACACTTTATGGTCACTGTTATTTAATTTTTTTTTAATTTTGTGAGCAATACTTAATGTTCATGAATTCTTCATTAATTTTTTTGAAACAGGTCCCCACACGGTTTGACCCCCACGTTCAACAATTTTTGAGGGTTTTTGAGAAGTGTTAAAATATTGAGAAGAAAAACAAACTTAATACTTTGGATTTATACATAAGCTTTTTTTTGATATCCTACGCAATGATATTGAAAACTATCTTGTTTAATCAAAATTCAAATGTTTTCACTTCACATCTTTAATTTTCCTGCTTTAAAAACTCTCCTGCGTAAAGTGCCCGTGAGAGACAGACGAATGAAGGCAAGGTGTTAAATTTAAGTTTATTCGTAAAAAAGAAATACTCTAAATTAATTGAAAAATTATTAGATGTTGGAAAAATTATCTCCCTGAATGTATTTATCTATCAAATCCATTTTTAAAATTATTATCCTAAGTGTGACCCTATGGTCACACTTAGGATAATAATTTAGGGCGTTTATTTACTTTCCGTTTTTGTTAATGAGACGGGCCACAAGATTATTGAAATGCTTTGCCAGTAGTTGACGAAAAATAGGTGTTTTAAATAAATGCTAGCTATCTCGCCCCCTTTGTGCTTTCACGGATTGTTTGAAAGAGAGAGTCGAACTTGTAGGGCAACTTGCCTATAATTTGGCCATAAAATTGTCTTCCGGTGGCAGCGTTTCTTCCACTTTAAACATTCACCGATTTTCAAGATTATGATTTGTCTTTTTCTTAAGTAAAGGACAATCTAAGACCGTATGTTTAAATTTTTCTTATGATTTAATTGGTTAAATATTTAGTTACGAGTATTTTAATATCATAACGGCAATTTTTTGTGAAAAAATCTGATTTGGAAGTGGTAATATTTGTAATTTCATAAGTAATGTAGAAAAAATAATGACTAACTATCCTAGATATCAATAATCTTCGATACAAGTAAAACTCAACAAGATCGGTTTTTGTACGAAAATTCGTCATTTAATTATGATCTTAAGATCGCTAACGCCCTAAACATTTAATGGTAGTGATGTTTGTCAGTACTTGCCGGGACGCAAAAGAATTCTCTATTGAAGCGAAGCAGACTATAGTATCAGACTATAGTTTGATCAAGAGACATTCTCGGTAAGTTATAGCAATGCTTGCAATATCATTAGCCACAGTTATTGCATCGGTCAATTGAACAACAACTTGCTTCACGGTAAGACAAAGTCTTTCTCTCTTATTTAAGACTATAAGGAAGCGGAATACTGTTTCAAATCGGAAAGCATTCGAAATACTCTTACTTTGCTTTAATTTTTTTATAATGGCTATGGTACAATTCTATTTGTTTATTTTTCTAAATTCATATGTTTGCTAACGTTAAACTCTAAAAATAAAAAAACCGTCGTAAAACTCTCCAAAATTGCATTCAAAGTTGACCCGTATTATATCCCGCAAATTTAATACTAGGATATAATCTCAGAACAGTGAATATTTATGAATAAACTTATATAAAAGTATTAATTAAAATATAGATCATAGACACAAAGCACAGAGTTTCAGAACTTAATTTCAGATATGTCCAAACATTGTGACAACTGACCCTTCGTGGAAATTGACATAACACTGCAGAAATTAGATTTTCTGTACCTGTTGCAAGTTTATGTGGAGCATTTGTATTTATATTAATATTTTCAAAACGTTTTATTTTGTTTCTTAAGCCTTATAGACCTATATAGAATACTTTTGGAACTAAGTACGGGAAGTTTTCTGAATGATGACACAAAACAAACGTTTTCTTTTGTTTCTTAAGCCTTATAGACCTATATAGAATACTTTTGGAACTAAGTACGGGAAGTTTTCTGAATGATGACATAAGTTTTATTTGTGCTTTTATATATCGTCCCATAAATCTTAAAAGTTCGTGAGAGTGAATTTGACAAATTACTAATAAGTAATAAGAAGTAACTGAACAGGTAAAGATCAAGATGGTAAAACATAATAGTGCCTAGTGGTAAATAATAAATCTAACATGAAGATAACCTTTGAATGCACCAGATACAATACAAATACATACATCAGGTGCAAATATTCACAATGCTAATTTTACTATATTTTAAAGTGATGTTAAGAAACCAATTGGGTCCCTCTTCTGGAAGGTTATAGTGCCTAGTGGTAAATAATAAATTAAACATGAAGATAACCTTCGAATGCAACAGATACAATACAAATACATACATCAGCTTCAAATATTCACAATGCTAATTTTACTATATTTTAAAGTGATGTTAAGAAAACAATTGGGTCCCTCGTCTGGGAGGTTATAGTGCCTAGTGGTAAATAATAAATCTAACATGAAGATAACCTTTGAATGCACCAGATACAATACAAATACATACATCAGATTCAAATATTCACAATGCTAATTTTACTATATTTTAAAGTGATGTTAAGAAACCAATTGGGTCCCTCGTCTGGGAGGTTATAGTGCCTAGTGGTAAATAATAAATCTAACATGAAGATAACCTTTGAATGCAACAGATACAATACAAATACATACATCAGATTCAAATATTCACAATGCTAATTTTACTATATTTTAAAGTGATGTTAAGAAACCAATTGGGTCCCTCGTCTGGGAGGTTATAGTGCCTAGTGGTAAATAATAAATCTAACATGAAGATAACCTTTGAATGCAACAGATACAATACAAATACATACATCAGATTCAAATATTCACAATACTATTTTTACTATATTTTAAAGTGATGTTAAGAAACCAATTGGGTCCCTCTTCTGGAAGGTTATAGTGCCTAGTGGTAAATAATAAATCTAACATGAAGATAAGCTTTGAATGCAACAGATACAATACAAATACATACATCAGATTCAAATATTCACAATGCTAATTTTACTATATTTTAAAGTGATGTTAAGAAACCAATTGGTTCCCTCTTCTGGAAGGTTATAGTGCCTAGTGGTAAATAATAAATCTAACATGAAGATAAGCTTTGAATGCAACAGATACAATACAAATACATACATCAGATTCAAATATTCACAATGCTAATTTTACTATATTTTAAAGTGATGTTAAGAAACCAATTGGGTCCCTCTTCTGGAAGGTTATAGTGCCTAGTGGTAAATAATAAATTTAACATGAAGATAACCTTTGAATGCAACAGATACAATACAAATACATACATCAGATCCAAATATTCACAATACTATTTTTACTATATTTTAAAGTGATGTTAAGAAACCAATTGGGTCTCTTTTCTGCAAGGTTATATTTTACAATCTTGATCACCACCTGTCCAGTCATTATCACGCATTAGTAATTTATAATAGTAATTTATAACATTCAGCAAAAAGATCTTGACCGTTTGATGTTTCTTTGAAATACATTAAAATCAGAGCTGGAATATTTGAATGCGATGTATGCAGTTGAAATTTATCTATTGCATTCATATGTTATCTTTATGTTAGGTTTATCATTTATACACAGGTACTATTATGTTTTATCATCTTGATCACCATCTGTCCAGTCATTATCACGCATTAGTAATTTATAACATTCAGCAAAAAGATCTTGACCGTTTAATGTTTCTTTGAAATACATTAAAATCAGAGCTGGAATATTTCAATGCGATGTATGCAGTTGAAATTTATCTACTGCATTCATATGTTATCTTTATGTTAGGTTTATCATTTATACATAGGTACTATTATGTTTTATCATCTTGATCACCACCTGTTCAGTCATTATTACGCATTAGTAATTTATAACATTCAGCAAAAAGATCTTGACCGTTTAATGTTTCTTTGAAATACATTAAAATCAGAGCTGGAATATTTGAATGCGATGTATGCAGTTCAAATTTATCTATTGCATTCATATGTTATCTTTATGTTAGGTTTATCATTTATACATAGGTACTATTATGTTTTATCATCTTGATCACCACCTGTCCAGTCATTATCACGCATTAGTAATTTATAACATTCAGCAAAAAGATCTTGACCGTTTAATGTTTCTTTGAAATATATTAAAATCAGGGCTGGAATATTTGAATGCGATATGCAGTTGAAATTTATCTATTGCATTCATATGTTATCTTTATGTTAGGTTTATCATTTATACGTACGTACTATTATGTTTTACCACCATGATCATTACTTGTCCAGTTTTATTACGCATTAGTAATTTATAACATTCAGCGAAAAGATCATGACCGTTTAATGTTTCATTAAATTATATTAAAATCAGAGCTGGTATATTTGAATGTGATGTATGCAGTTGAAATTTATCTATTGCATTCGTATGTTATCTTTATGTTAGGTTTATCATTAATATACATAGGTACTATTATGTTTTACCGTCTTGATCATTACTTGTCCAGTTTTATTACGCATTAGTGATTTGTGATATGTCGATAAATGTATGACTAATTAATGTCGTACAATCGTATTGCATCATCAGTCATACACAGTCTGTAAGTCATTATTTACATTTTTTATCATCAGAAGCGTGTGTGTCATACATTACATAAAAGTAGCAAGCTTTACGTCAAACTATGCATATTTGTATTCAAGTAGCAAATTGTAAATAAGAGTGATTCGACATAAAAACGCTAAGGATGCCTTTTTACGATACATATAGCGGGAGACGTCTATAGCACTACAGTAACGCCCATATGCACCACACACGTCAAGACTCTCAGTCGAACTTAGTGACAGTTAAAACATATTTCGGTTTCTCATTAACTGCCATTCGAGTCGGAACAAGATTCAACTTATTGACAGTACCATATTGCATGGTCCAATTCCTAAAGTATCCATACAAAATACGTTTTTAACTGTCATTAAATCCGAATGAGTCTTGACCATGTATCGTGCATACGGGCGTAAACAAAACATGTGACGCATGCGCATCAAGAAAGTACTGTATCAAGAAACTTGAGACGTGTGTTTGTTTCTGTCTTCAAGAAATATAGTATTAGAAGATATTCTATCAAACTTATTAGTTTTACATTTTTGTAATAATTCATCAGTAATGAAAAAAAACGAGTGTGATTTAGACCACACGACTGAAGTAAAACTGCAAATTCACAAAATATGAACTTTAAAATGAATTTACAATTTTATTCACTTTAAACGTAGAATATTTAATGTATTGAACAAAATAATAATTTATAAAATTGTTCAAGGACGAAATGAAATTACAAAATAATAAAAAAATCACCGTTCGCGTAACGCTAGCAAACTCGCATATATATATATATACATATATATATATATATATATATATATATATATATATACATATATATATATATATATATATATATATATATATATATATATTTGATGCACTGGCTATGAGAGGAAGAGAGAAAGAAAATGTGCGCGCGCACTGCTCTCTCTTGCTCCTACAGTGTGATACAGACAAAAGGCTTGCACTGTGTCTTAGATATACGAAACATAACTGGCTATGAGAGAAAGAGAGAAAGACAATGTGTGCTCGCACCTCTCTCTCTTGTCCCTACAGTAATATACGAAACGTAACTCGCTCTCTCTTTCTGTCTTCACTAACTTATATCTCCCTCTCAACTTCCGTTCGCCTCGCCCGATCACACTTTTCGTAACGCTCTCGTCACGCATTCACCAGCTTACTCCCTAAGACAAGCGTGCGTAAAGAAGTTTTACTTCAAAAATATCATTTTATTATACAATTTTCGGTCAAAAATAATATGTTCATAGTTAATGAACATAATAATATGTTCACAATTACAGACGGATGGTATTCTGTCATTAAATATGGATACATGATAAACTTGTACTTATATATTTATGTAGATTTGTAACCAAAGACATAGTCGCTACAGTGTATAAAAATTCAGCTTCTACTTTGCCTTAATCTTGTAAGGGGTCTTTATAAATAATTGAATTAATATAATATTACCAATATCGATATTATATTGTACTTTGTACCCGAGAAGACGGTAACCGAGACGCAGCATAGTATTTAACAAAGAGTACCCGTATTAGGTCAATTCTAATAATAGATTTGTGACTGTCGTTGAGGTAAATCAATTGTGTACATCGTGCTCTGGAGAATACACCTGTCCCGGCCAGTGCGCGTTCACGTTACGTAATCGAATAAGGTTCTTGTACTCTCATAATATTATTTCACATCCATTTGTGTAGCAGAGGAAACTATATAGCGACCGCATCTATACGTTTGTATTGAATAGTTCCCTCTGTGAATAGGATAATTACTTAAGCAAATATGGAAGCAGTCAATTAGTTGTTTTTTTTCGGACCATTTGAAAAGAACCACCTCATCTATTCAGTAAAGATGTGACTAATATTTAAAGTTATTTCGGTATTTTCTAGCGATAAAAAATAGAGAATCCCAGAGAGTTATGTTTTAGTTACAGATGACAAATTAAGAAAATGTTACTTCGAGATAAAGCCTGAAGTGAGCTGGCTTTGAGGATTTCCACATGAACGTAAATGATAAATATGTAATGAAACTTGTATTATGACTTTAATTAATAATTTAAACATCGATATATTTAAAATATAAAACATAATAAATGCAACTGGAAATCTATCTTGGGTATTTAGAAGGCATTATTTTTTATCTATAATAATATACTTTGTTACAATAGTAAGTATAAATGAAGTAGTTTACAATATACTTAATTGAAATATACTTTGTAGTAAGTATAAATGAAGTAGTATACAATAAACTTAATTACAATATATTTTGTAGTAAGTATAAATGAAGTAGTATAAAATATACTCAATTACAATATACTTTGTAGTAAGTATAAATGAAGTAGTATACAATAAACTTAATTACAATATATTTTGTAGTAAGTATAAATGAAGTAGTATAAAATATACTCAATTACAATATACTTTGTAGTAGGTATAAATGAAGTAGTATACAATATACTTAATTACAATATACTTTGTAGTGAGTATAAACGAAATAGTGTTTCAGTCATATTTTTCATTTGTTTAAAAGGTGAAACAATCAAATACAAAGAACTAAAAAAATTCGAGTACTTAACTTGCCACCTTTAAAATGATCATATAAACCTTTTTAAAGTATTAGCTACTGCAAGTACTTTATATAATAATTAATAATAATTAATTTGTGTGGATTAGTATAATCTATTACCATGCCAAATTTCACTTTCTATTCTAAAACGTTTCAGCAAAGACAGATTTACAAGTGACGGATTTTATAGGAATTCCGTTCACCTATTGAGGTGCGGAGCCGTAAACTTCGAAATCTTCTAATTTTAGAGCTTTATTTATTGAAAGACTGAAATATTTTATAAAAAAAAGTTATTAAAAAATTGCAAAAAAAAATTATTAAACAAATATTTATATTTATACATTTTAGAATAAAATTTACCAGAAAATTATAGTGATGATGTTGAATGTCATATTTATATATGCCTGTAACGAATATACTAAGCAATATTCACATTTATAGCGTGAAAAATAATATTAATTTTTGTAAATAGTTTATTAGAAATTATGTGAATTAAATCTTTAAATATGCCCATTTGTGTATAGGAGGCTCGTAGCGCGGGCGAGTGCTTGACATGTTTCATGTTTAGTTCCAAATTCTAAGTTGATAATTAAGAAAAACATCTTTATATATAAACGATTATAACATATATTTGGTAATGACGTCGTTTAAGAAGAATATAAAATGTAGTAGTTAATAAGATACACGTATTTTAATAAATGCTCGCTGTCTCGCTTCCCTTACAACTTTAAACTTGCACTACACTACTCGCGAAGTTGATCGAAGTTAGGCGAATAGAATAGTGTATCGATTCGTTTTGTGCAACCTCGCCTCGTCTCAGGCGACTTCCGATCCCTGTCTGTTTTTTCCGCCCGAGTCAAAGGACTTTGCGAGGTAAGCGTACGGGAGACTCACGGCGACTAAGCTCCTCACTAGGTTGCACGAGTGTGTAGTCACGTACTTTAGACTGCGATCAACTTCAGCGAGCACTTCGTCGAGGTAACTTCGCGATGTAGAGGGCGTTGCGGATTCTGCGAAGCGTCGCAGCTCATAGTGCTACCTGTCTAAATCATTAAATCATAGCGCTATTTATATATAAATTTCACCGATTTTCATGATTATGATCTCTTTATTTTATCAAAAGGATAATTCGAGACTATAATATTATTAGTTGATTAAATATTTAGATGCAAGTATTTTAATAAGACAATTATTTTTGTGAAGAAATCTGATTTTAAAGTGCTAACAATTGTCATTTTACGATATTGGTAATATTTTTATTAGACAAATTGAAAAAAATTATCATGATCGGCGAAGTTTTAGAGAGAAAAAACTTTGCCACTTTTTCTATGAAAATTCAGCACTTCATTATAATCTTCAATCAATAAGTTATACTGATAAGTTACTGATAAGTTGAATTTTTTGTCAATGACAAGTGAAGATGGAAACTTCATCGTGTAAATCCTCGCACTGGATCCTATTTTTTATCCAAAATGCTTCTTTGAAGACTGTATGATATATTGTTTGCTTTTATGTATATTTTCGTCGCATAAGCGTTTGTTTTAATGTAAGTTTTTGCTGGGTCGATTTCATTTAAAAAGGCAAACATTTTGTCTTATTAACATAAGTGAACGGCATAACCGTTTTAAAGTAAGTTTTCGCCGGGTCGATTTTCATTTAAAAAGGCAAACGTTTTGTCTTATTAACATAAGTGAACGGCATAACGGTTTTAAAGTAAGTTTTCGCTAGGTCGATTTTTATTTAAAAAGGCAAACGTTTTGTCTTATTAACAAAAGTGAACGGCATAACGGTTTTAAAGTAAGTTTTCGCTGGGTCGATTTTCATTTAAAAAGGCAAACGTTTTGTCTTATTAACATAAGTGAACGGCATAACGGTTTTAAAGTAAGTTTTCGCTAGGTCGATTTTTATATAAAAAGGCAAACGTTTTGTCTTAATAACATAAGTGAACGGCATAACGGTTTTAAAGTAAGTTTTCGCTAGGTCGATTTTCATTTAAAAAGGCAAACGTTTTGTCTTATTAACATAAGTGAACGGCATAACGGTTTTAAAGTAAGTTTTCGCTGGGTCGATTTTCATTTAAAAAGGCAAACATTTTGTCTTATTAACATAAGTGAACGGCATAACGGTTTTAAAGTAAGTTTTCGCTGGGTCGATTTCATTTAAAAAGGCAAACATTTTGTCTTATTAACATAAGTGAACGGCATAACGGTTTTAAAGTAAGTTTTCGCTGGGTCGATTTTCATTTAAAAAGGTAAACGTTTTGTCTTATTAACATAAGCGAACGGCATAACGGTTTTAAAGTAAGTTTTCGCTCAATAGTATGAAAGCGGCATTTTGTTGAAATCAAAATGTAAAAAAAATAAATTACAAGTTAGATATATATTATATAAAGCATATCTAAACAAAGAATGTAATTATAACAAATTAAAAAAAAATAAAATAAAAAACGTGCGTAAAATTATACACACAGCGATTATCTTCTTAAACGAAATCAAAATTAATTGATTTGGGTAATTCGAAATTGTACCCAAATAGTTAAATTATTAAGTTATATCAATGTCTTATAATTAGAAATTTATATCAATGTTTTATAATTAGAAATTATATACAATGATCTAATTATAATTAGAAATCCTAATTATAGTGTACATAAAAAACAAAAAAAAACAACAAAACAACATGTTTCCGTAAACACGATAATTCGAATTTCATCGCTGTATTTAGAGGTATGTTAACGGAATCGAATCAAAGTCGACTTCCGAATATATTTTGCTCGAAATTATACCGATACTCAAACAAATGTTAAAAAATATTAAACTAAATTTCGTGTTCATCCTTGACAAACGTAAATATACCGAAATTTTATTCAATTGTTGTATTTGTTCACATATTTAGATATCACATCTATAGTATATTTTAAGATTTGCTTAGTTTTATATACACAGCATATACTTAAAATCAGAATAAAAAAAAATTGTGTTCTACTAGTCAATATCTATGGATTCATTTATATATGTATTAACATTTATGTTCTATTGACCAGACGAAACAATAGAGAAGCTAAAACCATTTAGGCTTTATATTATGAGGTAAGCAAATAATCAGAGTTCAATGCTCTCTCACGTTTATGGAATATATATTTGAAATATATTATTGAATTGCAAAAGGAACATAAAAAAGGAATCCTTATAGAGTCACAACGATCTGTCTGTCTGGATATTTGGATATAGAAATTTGAAATTTGACATAGAGTTAAATTATATTGACCTGCGCAAATTTTAGTTAACACATGTTTATAGTTAACACGTATTTATAGCGTAGATATTTATATTTAATAGTTACCACTTAAAAATATTTATAAAAAAATGTTAAAGGAAGCAAATATACTAATGGGAAAAAAGTTTTTTTTTAAATTTAATAGAATCGTGTGAGTATAAGTGAAATTAATAAGGATCCAAAAATTATATTTTCTCGAATTTTAGGTAAGATAGTACATTGCTGAAAATATCTAAGCTGTTTTTTTTTCAGAAACCATTTGACATAGAAATTTGCATTTGGCCGCTCTGATAAAGCATATATTTCAATAGCTGACATTCGTAAATATTTTTTAAAGAATGTAAATACAAAAATAATACTTTCTTTATATTCGATATAATTTTTTTCTTACAACTTAATAACCCACACGATGGGTTATTAAGTTGTAAGAAAAAAGTTATATGAATTCCGACTCTCTTTTTCAATGTTTTATGTGAAATGGTTCTAGAAACATTATGAAAATTTTCCACAAAAAATATGTGATAGTCCTCTCCGAAAATGGTAGAGCCAAGAAAGCAGCATTACTAGAAATTTACCTAAAGTTTCTTGAAAACTATGGTAATGGTTTCTTGAAAACTTTTGTTTCTTGAATGGTTTCTTGAAAACTATGGAATGTCATAATTTTTGATAAGTTTACGATATGTTTACGCGTGTGACATAATTACCTTGTAATTATATTAGTTACAAAGTTTACAAAAAATATTAACTTTTTTAAATAGCCCCCTTGAATATTTTTGTATATATGACTAAGTATGTATAGCACCCTCTAGTGCGGTTTGTAATCGTACTTAACAAGTTTAATTTGAAAAAAAAATTCGTAAATGAAAGGAACAAAATTCTCTTAATTCAAGTGAACTTTAGAATAATACGGTTGATAGTGCTATTTAAAAAAACGAGTATATATTATTATTCAAAGTAACAACTATAATTGCAACAAACTGATATTTTTGTAATTACAAGACGATAGTGGAGAGAAAATAAACTGCTTTGTAGCAACAATTTATTTCGTCAATAGTAATTTGTTCTGCGCTGATTAAGGAGTACAGTTTGACAACTTTGTAATTAAGCTTTAATCGAACATGGTAACATCACCGACCGAAATTTACTATGGAGTAAATGGTAGGCAGATACTTTTCTAACTCTTCAGGCAACAGAGTAGGTGTTTGAGTATTTTTGTGTCGCGATCTACTATTGTTGGGCTGGCTAGTAGTTATCATCGAAACGGATTGAAAATTACTTGACAATAATACATTAAAAATTAAATAAATAATCGGTTAAGCGATTACTGATTAAATGGTAGACAGATACTTTTCTAACTTTTCAGGCAACAGAATAGGTGTTTGAGTATTTTTGTGTCGCGATCTACTATTGTTGGGCTGCCTAGTAGTTATCATCGAAACGGATTGAAAATTACTAGACAAATAATCGGTTAAGCGATTAATAATTAAATCGTAGACAGATACTTTTCTAACTCTTTAGGCAACGGAGTAGATGTTTGAGTATTTTTGTGTCGCGATCTACTATTTTTGGGCTGCCTAGTAGTTATCATCGGAACGGATTGAAAATTACTTGATAATAATACATTTAAAATTAAATAAATAATCGGTTAAGCGATTACTGATTAAATGGTAGACAGATACATTTCTAACTCTTCAGGCAACAGAGCAGATGTTTGAGTATTTTTATGTCGCGATCTACTATTATTGGGCTGCCTAGTAGTTATCACCGAAACGGATTGAATATATATATACAGATACAATTTCGCAAACAATCTATTTTGTTCTTGATTTAATGTAACTATAATTCCAAGCGCCAGTAATTTAAATAAAAGCCTTTAAAGTGAATAATTGAAACGGCTTTTGAAATGAGATGAAATTTTTACATCGTCGTAAAAAAGATTTGTCCATTGAGAGGTAAGATGAGAACAGCTATTAAGAGCTTGATAGTCTAAGTTACGAGCTAGAAGGTTGCCGGATGTGTATAGACATCAATTCTGTTTATTTCAACAAACACGACAGACAATAACAAACAGTCGGATCGTGTACTTAGGATTGTACGTAGTTCGATAGCTATTTTATTTTACAGTAAATAACGCCCCGACATACGATAGGTGTTTGAGTGGGCAAGGGGTTATATGAAAATACAGGTCATATATTACAACTATACACACTTGTATTGTAATTAGACAACGTCACTTGTCTGAAATTCGATTAAAGTTTAAACGTTTTCATGAATCTCTTTTCGTTTTTCATTTTCATACTATACAATTACTCAATTTTTAAACTATACAGTTATTCAATTTTTATACTATACAATTACTCAATTTTTATACTATACAATTACTAGTCGGTTCGTAACATACAGTCTTTCTTGAGAAAGATTTCGAGATTTTGAATTAGTACAACTAAAGTGAATGTTCAATATAAACTCGGGATGTACCCACTGGAACTTTTGTCGACTAGTCGACAGTCTCATGAATCTTCCCGACAGTCTTGATGAATCTCACGATGAGTCTCATGAATCTTGACCGACAGTCTAATGAATCACCGACATCTCAGACATCAGTCGGCCGACTAGTCTGCGTATGAGGATAACTGCGACACCGTTGTTCGTGTATCGTCTACCATTTTATTAAATAATTAAAAAGTAAATAATCAGGTAATAGTTTGTACTCTATTAAAATAACACAAATTAACACCTTCAGTGCGATATATGATTTTGGATGTGGTAAGGAGTACATTTCTAATGGGATAATGATCTTTTTAGTTAACGGAATGTTATTTTCTTCTGTTAACTTTATTAATTTTGCTTTTAACCATTTTTCATGTGTATAAGAAATTTGGAAAGGACTCGGGATGTTGATAACATGTCAACGTAACATGATAATGACTCTGCACCGAACGTGTTAAATAACAAAAATCAAACGCTTATTTGATATTTTTTATTTAATTAGCAATATTTTACTAGATATTACCTGATTATGTATCGTTTAATTATAAAATACTTGTTTTTATTTTGCATTTAAACAATTTATGATTATAAAACTATGATAAAAAGTTTATATGGTTGATATTACAAACGAAAAGTTTTTTATAATTGGTAAACATTAGGTAATAAGCAATTTATACTTGATAATGTTGTAAAAATATTAAAAAATATTACTTACGTAGTTACACGCCCAACCATATAAATTGTGACTGTTAGTCAGTTATGACTGATTAATAAATACGTTTAGAATGATGGATTACATACTTAATAAATAATAAATAAGTAGATTTTAGTCTAATAATATCTTTTCATTCATAAATACATTTTAATATTTATGTAATTAAAAAAAAACAATTACTATATTTTAAAAATCGACTACCAGTCACCGGTTAGTCTGCTTAACTAACTAGTCGGCACATCTTTAACAAAAATCTTACGAAATTCTTAGTAATATTTTTCTTAGTTTATAAAACATTTGGTTTTATACTCTACTTATATGGGGGAGTTTTTCTATTAACGAATCTGTGTGCAGTTTTGTGTAAAATTAAGATTTATTTTTAATATTTGAAAAGTTCTTCAAGGTGACCAATAATTTTTTCAAAATTTCTCGTTCATGATGAATTTTTTCCAAAACGCAGTGGTGTGTATGTATAAACCGAAGATAAGTAATTTAAGTAAAATAACGAAATATTTTTAAGTTAGTTCCCTATTTTTTTTCTAAACCTCACGTAAGCAGAAAGCAAGAAAAAATGTGTTCAATGTTCATACAGATGATTCTATGCATCAAATAAAATAAATTTGAAGAGTATTTTTATAAAAAAAAGTGAAAATGGTTTTTTTTATTGCAATTGCAACGATGACAGTGATTTTTCAGAAACGTTTGTTCACATAGTTCCTTAAAATTTTCTGTTCAGTTCGATATATAAAATCACCTGCATGAATAAAAGACGCGACCTTTATAACTTCCTGTGTACGTTCTTTCATAATAACTCTTTCTGCAGGAAATATATATTACTACATATTTTAAATATTTAATTAATGTAGATTATAGCTATATTATGAAGGTGTGAGCATTACGAATAAGACAGTATTTGATATTTTGACGAAATTTTTTCAATATTCTCATTAAAATTATCAAATTGAAATTCAAAATTAATTGAAAATTTCTACTTCGCCTCAAGCTGCGAAGTTTAAGTAGACTATGCGACTTAGATCGGCTTAGTCAAATACATGGACTATAAATTTGGCACGTCACTATTAAACAGTGCGGAACCGACATCGTATCATTTTCGAATTATTATAGTGATACAATCTTTATAATAACATGCAGCGCAACGGATGATTAGCACTTTGATTTGGGAGCACGGTTTCGAAAATGAAGGTCAGAATTTCCTGTGGTGTGTCGCTCGTTTTAAAAATAACTTATGAATGTTTCAAAAACGTGGCAACTTAAGTAGAACAGCGGTTAAGTAGAAGTAGCGACTTTTGTAGTAAAAGGAGTTGTTAATCCTATTGCAGCTTTAGCTTTTCTACTGTTAGTAGTTTAAAAGGATTAAATACTTGTGACATGACTAGCTTTTTTAAAAGTATTTATTCAAACTTTGACCATTTTGGATGATTTATGAATGGTATAAATAAAAAATGGATTATTGTACTCCTTCATATCTCCGATCTAGATCACAACATTGATAATGGCTTTGAATAATGGTCTGAGAAGAATTCTCTTCCGATATCTTGGGATAAGAGTACTCGACGTACCACAAATCATTCATCGACCATCTATTAAAAGTTTGACCATTTTGGATGATTTACGAATGGTATAAATAACAAATGGATTCTTGTACTCCTTCATATCTCCGATCTAGATCACAACATTGGTAATGACTTTCAATAATATTCTGAGAAGGATTCTCTCCCGATATCTTGGAATAAGAGTACACGATGTACCACAAATCATTCATAGACCATCTAATCAGATTGAGCAACAAAACTTGATTCAAGTATGGGTAGTATGTCTGTTAACATATACATTGAAGTTTTAGAAAATGTTTATTAAAGCGGGCGCGCATTGAGGCTTCTTGCCCGAAAACAGTTTAGTCTTATTAAACAATGCCATAGAAGTAAATGGAATGGCGCACATTATAGGGTATGAAACCAGCCCTGCAGTTCTATTCTTTAAGAGTCTCGGGCTGCCCGCCGACTGTCAGCTGAGTACCTACTGTTGCCGAATGTTTGCGGTTAACACCGATACCATAGATGACCAACACAATGTTTGCCTTTATGCTGTCTTTCGCATAGCAGACTCGTGTCCTGACTGCTATTGTATGCCCTCTCTTACCTTTCGTAATTTAATGGTTAAAGCCCATTTATGTATTAAGTGTGCTAAGCTTTTTAAGTTTACAGTAGAGCACTAAAAATAAAATAAAGTCTTTAGTACTATTGGCTCCTTATTAGCCGCCTCTTACTATTGGTCTCGTAAAAAGACTCCGAGTCACGTAGCTAGCTACGGAAGGTCTACGCTCAGGGTTTTTCTACGAAATATAATCCGTAATAAGGAGATCCGTTATCGAACCAAAGGATACCGACATATGTCGTAGGGTTGGAAGACTGAAGTGAAATGGGCACACTGTATAGCGGCCAGAACCGATGGACATTGAGAAAAAAGTTTCTCAAATGGCGAATACGTACAAAAAACGTAGAGTAGAACGGTCCACTGTTAGGTGAACAGGTGACTTGGTTAAGGTCGCGGCAAATCATAGGATGCGGTACGTTATCGATCGTAGCGGGAATTTATGTGGCGATGTATATCAGTGGGCGTCTTCCCGCTGATGATAATATTTCTATATATCTTTGTGTAGTTGCGATAGTAAAAATCGTGGCGGCTTGCAGTTTCTCCGATTTAATAGTTACATATAATATACTTTGTTATATTTTCACTAATCTTAATAAGTAAGTTAGATTAAATTTTGTAACTTTAATAGTTTTATCTAAAAATATATCTACAGACAAAGTATAATATTTCTAGGATTCCACCATAAACTTTAAAAATAAAGAAAAAATAGTGCAATCACAAAAATGGATGTCAAAGTGGCAAATTATAAAAGTTACTGTGACAAATACACTTTTATATTCTTAATTGTTGTTAGTTAAGTGATTACTTGAAAATAAACGGAACGAATATAAACTGGACAAATAATGAATTATTAAAAATAAATGTGAAATAAAAAATAAATAAAATAACACTAATATTTCGCCAGTCTTAATTGGGGATAAGCAAGAGAGACTTAAAAGCGGTACGAGTTAGCAAGGACAGAGGGGAGAGAAGGGACTTTGGAATACTGATCTATGCTTTATCGCGTGTTTAATTTTCGTTTATCAGTTGATTTATATGTGTTTCTTTTAATTTTTCTTTATAATTTTAGATATTTCTGTAGATTTAAGCTGTATTATCCAATCCATGTCTTATTTCTAAGCGTGATAAAAAGTATAATACCGAACAGAATAGGAGTTCTTTTGGGTAAACTCTGTTTAAATTTTTTCTTGAATTATTTAATCCAGCAACTTCTTGAACATGTAATTTAACAAAAAAAATATATGGTGTGAATTAATAACTTTTCTAAAGTTTTTACCGTTCCAATTTTTACATTTACAATGTTGTTACTATTCTTAATTTTTTCAAATACTAATTCAAATCGAATAAATAGACGTGTACAGGTTTTAAAAATCATCTCGATTACAAACTAACTGTCTACGAACTTATCTAGTATGGCATTTTATATTTATGAAGAGTCTGAACAATCACCAATATTTCTTCATTGCATACCAACAACCACAAGCCAAGCGTAACGGTGTACTCTGTCATAGCTGGCACACAGTAGTCGACGTGCTTCGATTAAAGTATTTTTACATTTATATTCTGCATATATACATATATATATATATATATATATAAAGTCATATACTCATAAAGAGGCGATTCTTAGCTCATGTTAAAATTGACAGAAAGTGTTAAGATTCAAAAAAGGAATGCAAACGTCACCAAGGGTCTTTTGGTCTTTAAAATGTATTTAAGTATAAGCATGTACTGAAAACAGAAGGATCCAATTCTTATAAATTAAATAATTACGGTCACCCTAGTAGTTTCATTTTTTTAAGTAATTATTTAATATGTCTTACAATGTGTTAGTGTCTGAATTCCTAAAATGTGTTTTATTGCAATATATTTCACGAAAATTATTTATTGTTGTTATCTTAACAGAATAATTAAAAATAATTAGAATGTACATCCAGATATTGTTATCGCTTTTTACTAATAATAATCACTTAAATTGTTTGAAACAAAATCTCTGTGAAAAAGAAATTAAAATGTCTACATGAAAATGTCTCATGCGGCATGTAGACATTAAAATGTCTAAATGTCATATGAGCGTTATTGCGAATTTTACGCGCGCAATATAATTTGACTTTTGGCAACATTTAATAATGAATATAGGATATGCAACTTGTACCGTAAATTTTAATGGCGGAAAGATCACTTTCGTACATAGTTCAAAATAGCATTAGCGTTACAAACTAATAATGCGTATTCAATTAAATTTGTGTCTAAACGCAACAGGAGGTTGTAAATATTTAAAAAATAAAGTGGTGGATAATTTTCATTAAAATTAACGGTTATAAAATAATTAAGGAAGAGTTGAAATCATACAATCTTTTCATTGTAGATCTAGGTGATTTAAATAAAGGATCATAATGTCAAGAATAATAAATTTTGAGTTTTTGAGTTTTTTTTATAAAACGAGTAATACATTTTGTAATGTAGAAAACAAAGTCAAGATTTGCTTTCTTTTCTGTCGATATTTATCCCCGTCTTGCCTAATTTTGTATATAAGGGTTTTAATGAAACAATTATTAACAAAATCTATCTTTCTACATTAAGATTCATATCGAAAGAATACTTTGGATATAACAAAATGTAAAAAGTAATGTAAAAAATTTTTCTAAAAATTGATTTCTTAAATTTTTACGTATTTATTTACTTCCGTCTTAATTTCTTACGAATTTCACTCGAAATTCTAATGTTTGGAAATCAACTGTTACGAAAGGTAATGGTTTGTAATTTTGCTTTTTATTTGTTTTTTATTTTAATACCACAGTTTACGATTTTTAAACATTATTTGTTTTTAGAATTACTTACAAACATTGTTTTATTTTAAAGTACTAAATAAGACGTACATTCAACGGAAAGCACAGTTATCTCGGAATCTCTCATCCGACTCATACATACATAAGTTCGTAACACGGTTTCCGTAATGATATTTTACAACAAAAAACGAACATTGATTCTGTTATTCATTCCTACTAACAAGTGTTTTGCTTTTATTTGCTTCCGCTATCGTTATAACTTATCCGACATTTACGTAGGTACCTAAACAAACTTGTACCCAATTTTCAATAACGGACGGTTATCCTTACCTCAAGTCGTCCCTGCTAATAGCTTATTCGGGTACTATATGGGAATACAAATTGAAAACCTTGGCGGTTGTATGATTTCATTATTCGTGGTCTATGCGTCAATTGAATTTGGAACAATTTTCCTTTTACGGTTTCAAATATATCGAACTCTTTTTTGTTATATGAGCATAAAGATAGATATGTAAAACACTTGTTACAATGTTTTCTATTTACGTGTACAGATTTAAAAGCTAGGTATATTTTGGTATCTTGCTATGAAATCAATTGGGTTTAGAAAAAATTTCCTTTTACGGTTTCAAATATATCGAGCTCTTTTTTGCTATATGAACATGAAGATACATATGTAAAATATTTGTTACAAAGTTTCCTATTTACGTGTACAAATTTAAAAGCTAAGTATATTTTGGTATCTTGCTATGAAATAAATTGGGTTTGGAACAATTTTCCTTTTACGGTTTCAAATATATCGAGCTCTTTTTTGTTGTATGAACATAAACATAGATATATAAAACGCTTGTCACAATGTTTTCTATTTACGTGTACAGATTTAAAAGCTAGGTATATTTAGGTATCTTGCTATGAAAACAGTATTGTACTTCACTAATATTTTTCTGCCTTAACTACTATTGACATTGTATAACGATTTATAGTGTAAACTAAATACTTAAAAACTGTGAAATATTTTTCTAACCCCGGTGCGCAGTTCTTAAAATTTTAAGAAACATAAAAGTAAACAATTTTTTTTGGCGTTTTTTGGCAGTTGTACAACTTTTTTGGTATTTGGTATTATTGTATGCAAATTCGAGAATTATACACAGGGAAAATATATTAAATTATACGTAAGCAGGAAATCTGAATAACAATATCAATAACAGAATACTTCTCCGCGGTTTCATTGTTTACTTGGTTTAGGTACTCAGTTGTTACTGATATTGAGGTATACGTATATGTAATCAACGGCCACTACCAGATGGCAGTAAGTAATGTAACTGATACTTCTTTAAATATGTATCAATTTCTCTAAATCGTATCAAGATAAATCATTGCGTCATTTATTTCAAAAGATCGAAGCAATATAAAGATCTACCAATATCTTCTACAGTATTTACGCCACATGTGTACAAAATAAACAAATAGACAAACATACTGAGAGAAAAAAAGAAACAAAATACAATGGTACTTTTAAAAAAACATGTTATATTGATATATGTCATATTGAGAATATCTTAAATCTATAGACGTTACTGTTTTATTATATAAATATAGATCAGTGAAATATTTTGCAAAGGAAGAAAAATAACTTTTTTCTAGATTTGTTGAAACTTTTTTTAATCATAGCAATTATTTTATAAATATTTATATATTTATACTTAGTAAAATAATTATCAAAATTTATAGTAATTTTTAAATTAGCACTTTGATAGAACACATTTTTTGGTCACATTCAACTTCGACTCAGGTATAACAAATCCTACTTTCGTCTACTTATGTTAAAAAAAAAATTAATGTAAGTTCGTGCGTTAAAAAGAACTATTATAATCCAATGGAACTGGATGAATGAAAGCGTTTAATTATAAATTACTATTAATAAAATTGTAACAGAGTGAATTCTGTACATGAAAAATATTTTAAAAAAAGTGATTGATAAAGATTGATATAGTAGCCAGAAAACCTGTTTTTAACATTTTTGTCTGTCTGCCTGCGTGTTAATTTTTTCGTTAATCACGCGAAATCTACTGAACGTATTTTGGTAAAATTTAATATGGTAATAGTTTATACCCAAGAGCAACAAAAAATCTAAGACTTTTATTAATCTGAATTTCAAGCGAGTGAAACCGTGGGCTACAACTAGTAATAAATATAGAGTACCACATTTGTATCATGTGATCTAAAGTATTAAATGTGTGTATATATTTAAAATAGTTATACTAAGTATATTATGGTGCAAAAAGATGAATCTAACACCTTGTATGTCTGATAAAAACCAATTCATCTTTCGAAAATAATTCGAACTATAGGTACTAATCATCTTATACCAGCGCCCAAATTAGGCCAACTTTAGACATTTTGATTGTTTTTAATATGAATTGCTGAAAATTTATTTTAATATCGTTAATATCCGCCTAATTGTCGTCGCCGTTGGGTCGATCACAAGGCATACGGCCTTTGATGACGCGGCGCACCGCGGGGACCCGGGTTCGATTACCAGTCGTTCGTCGAACGGGGCTGGACTAGTGTTATGGTTGGCTATAAGAGATTCCTCCCGTAGCAATAAGTCCGCCATATGTATTAATTAGATATATTAAAGTAGATAAATAAATATAAATAAATAATTGTTTATATTATTTATTTCTCACTCTTGTTAAAATTGAGGTTTTGATGGTATCACACTTGCTGAGTTTTGGTAAAGACCATATGTTTAAACAGAAGGGTAGATAGATTCGACAGTTACTTAGAATATGGTTTCTTTAGTCATCCTAGCTTCGAAAAAAATAAACCGATCTTTCATCAAGTCATTTTCGAATGTTCGCTAAATTCGTTCAAAAATGGCAAGTGCCTGAATAGGTTCTATTCTTGCTATCTTGCTATGATATCAGCGTATTAAGAGTCTTTAAGCGCATCCAGGGGATTTCGGAATGTTCCCTGTTTTTGAATGAGACGAATTGTTAAGGATCCTAGGAGAAACTTTGATACGACCAAGGTGCTAGTGGAAATAATATCACACGTTAGATGTAATTTTCTTCTAAAAGAAGTTACTTAATCATGTTTGCTTGAAATCTACCCCTCTCTAATCATCTGCTTCAAAAATACGCTCTGATATTGATCAATATAGCACCATATATATATATATATATATATATATATATATATATATATATATATATATATATTTACCTATTTATAACGGATCTAATCATTCCTTCCTTTATTTTATTATCTAAATCTATAAACATGATTCAATAACGACAACGAGAGATATAATTATGTAATTAATTGCATTCATCTACAGTGTTTGATGACAAAATTACGTAGATTCTAATTGGGATTTAATCTCGTTGACGTCAATTTAATGAAGCATGAAATAACTTGTGTAAAACCAGATTGAATTGTTGAATAAAAGAATTAAATTTATTAGCAATTACAAGAAGTCGCACGACCAAGCAAACCGACTTGTTTGAACAGCTTCGTTACGAGCCAAATAGCGTTTGGGTTCGTCACAGCTGCTCTCTTTAATACGCAGGGTCATGTGTGTTAAATAGCAGAACGCTTATTATAATCCTGCTTGAATTGCATTGACTGACCTCAAACGTATGTGGGTTTCAGAAGTAGGAGTAGGTACAAAAGGCGTACCGTTGGATTATAGCAAAAGGTCGTAAATTTTATATCGCACCGTACATTGAATGCTGAATGGATGGTGAAACTTTCAGGTTAATGATTTATGCAAAGTAGTACTTAAACGATATGTTTAACTATCAATACTATAATGTCAGGTGATATTCAAGCAGGAGAAACGATTAGTTCCAGTTATTAGGGCACCTTGCCTTTAATATATTATTAAATCATCGGTTTCATTCCATAATAGCTTATTATTTTCAAGCATCTTCAAAGTGAATAGCTTGTTCGATCATAGTCTGTTTCAGGTTCTGAATTATTTTGTAATACCGCTAAAAATTTTTAAAAAACGTTTTTTTAAAATTAAACTAAACGTTTTTTTGTTTTTGATTTTGTATTGTCACCGTTTATAACAAGAATTCAGCGAAAATAGCAACAATGTTTCCTAACTGAGAAGTTAAAGAACGCTTCGCTCATTATAACAATCGCGTGTACGTTTGAATGTCTGTTTATAATTTTGTAATCAATTTGGCTTAGAGTTAAGATAAATTAAATTTCATTTGGTGCGAATATTCGTCTATATTCAAGGCTTAAGTTAAATTTAAAAATTAGACAATTTTTTTGTCCCAGAATGGAGAATACTTTTTTGTGAATTTATATCAAATTACAGTTGGTTACCCGAGTTTTTTAAAGACATCTCGAACAAGAGAAGAAACACACCAAGATAACAGAAAATTACAGTAAAATTTCAGTTGTTTTTAATATTTGTGCCCTAAAATTTAGAAAGAAAATTAAAAGAAAAAACAATTTCACGTATTCGAATTTTCAAAATATACAATTTCCAAAAATTACAAATCTATGTGAAGTTTTTATGTGATTTAACAAAAATATTCTGAACAATATTGAGGCGTTTCAAAGTACGTTTTCGCAATATTAAATGCACGACACTTAGCAACGTTACCAGAGTGTTTATAATAACGAATTTGTTTAATGGAAGTAAGCGATTTCAAGTTTTACACCGAAACGTGGGACATTGTTAGAGGTCCGAGGGGTAAATAACCCATGATATTTGAAAGGGAACCATTATTATCAAGTAGAAACTGACACTATTATCAAGATAAAAATCTGTTATTGTATCGAAATTAATTTTTATTATTAACAAAAAAACCAAAGAGTAAAATTTTATTACATACTACAGCAAATTTCATTATTCTTGTATTTTATTTAAAAAAAATCTAAATGATTTTTTTGTTGTTAGTTTACCTTTAAATTTCGTGATGTCAATAAAGATAATTTATTTAGAACACATGATGTCTATTTTTAATAAGTTGTCTTTGGTCGTCGATGGGATCAAAATTGAGCTTTGAAAGGCGCTAAAACAGTTTCTTTTTCGGATAAATGGTTAATAATTTACGCGCACATTATTCATAACTCTTCTAGGTATTTCATTTTTAGAAAGATACAAGGGGTTAACCGTTTCAACTTATTTTTTTAGCGCTGTTATTTCCGAGAGATTATTTTTAATTTTTAAACACATTGTCAATTTATATTGAAATTCGTCGCAAAGAAGCTTCTTTTATTTCTTTATCAAAATTTCATACCTATTTTATTCTCTTATCCATGTGCGATCATTTAATGTACACGCATAACTGTATATTTGTTTAACTACCAAATATTTTAAGCCAGTTATCTAATCGATTTAAGATCGAAGAATATTTATAAATAGTGAAAAAAAAATATAGTTCATAGAAAGTCAACGAAAAGGTAATAATTTACACAACCTTTAAATGCCATTAAATTTTAAGCCGAGAAATGATCTATTGAAAAAAAAAACAAAAAAGATACTGTCTCCATTATTGTACTTATTGCGAATATTTACACACTTTATTGGTTTATTTTAGGTCACTTTTATGTAACTAACACTATTCATTGAAATTATAAGAAACCATAGTTAAAAATATTAAAACACATTATGGACCATAATGAAATTAACATGAAAATTAAAAAATACTTCTTTTATACTCAGTAATTTCCTAAATATTATTCGATTATAACTGATATCACGTTAAAAAGAACAAATACTAGCTAAATAAAATTGTCACAATTTCTACGAACGCCACAGTTAACATTCACCAAACGAAGCCAAAGATTGTAAACAATTTTTAAAGCGCAATAAAACCGACACAGTTTTTTAAATAAGACAAAGCTCAGTATCTCACAATACAACAATAAATTATAAAAAAAAAGAAATAATGTAAAAATAAAAACTAATCATAAATAACTAAATCAGTCATAAATACCTTTCTGAATTACTTTTTCCGGAAGAGCACTGAAGCGAACGAATTCCCGCCAACTCCTCTTAACTGTCAACGACGCACTGGCTGTGGTTCTCGATAGCAGCCTTCTCGTCAAATGGGCGCGGTTTACTAAAGAGAACCGGCCTCAATACGCTTCTAGTACCTCCGAATAGTGTTTTGTTTAACAATATATTCGTAGTATACACCTATAGGCAAGAATAATAATACGCAGGTTTGGTTTATAAATCTGTGACTCATATTCGTGAATAGTTTTGATTACGACGTTCAAAGTTTTATAAAAACTATAAACATTGGAACATACGCACTTAGAATTTTAGAGAGTTTATAGTTGTCACAGTGTTTACCTCTACGAGTAAAGAAATGTATTACTCGTAGGTTTACCTATAGTTTTTTTTTTACCTTCAATGAAAATTCAATTATTTCGCCCGACCGAATCGCCCTAAATTCTAGTGAATTCTAGAACAACTTCGCTGCATATGTTTTTTGCGGGTTTAAGAAATATTAAACACGTATTTCGATCATTAAAACTTCTCGTTCTCGTGTAATTTCGTTTCCACTTTCTAATATTTTGGAGTGTTAAAGTTAGTTCCATAATTATTTTGTTGTTTTATGTTTATACAAACATTTGAGGCTGTCACCCGGCGTTTCTTGGGCTCAATTTGTAACGTCCAATTAAATCGCATAACATGCTTTCGTAAAACGAAAAAAAAGTAGCACTCAGATGCGGTATAGGTTAAATAACACGTGGACTATAAAGGAAGAGGTAAAAAGTCAAAGAAAGCCGTATATAAAAAAATATATAGTTGGCAAGGTAATTATCTTTCACTTTCAGAATGCTAATCCTCAATGTCGCTAATGAGATATAATACTATCGTATATATAACTACAGAAATGGCATAAATTTTAAATTATTGCAAATTTGGGCTGTCTTTTTTAAAAAAAATTAAAAAGATTTGTTTTGGGGGCGAATTAGATTTCAAATTGTTCGACATATATCAATATACATTATGTTTCCAAATTTAAAGTACTAAATCAATTTTAATAAAATACATTAGAAGCAATAAAGTTATTACTAGTCCGTTTTCTTTATGCTTCGGGGTAAACAAATTTTATTCAATGAGGTAATTTTATAAAGAAATTAATACTTTTGCGGATAAACTTTAATTAAAGGCGCAAGAGTATCTACTGAGAACGCTAGGTATTATGAAGAGAATAATAATCAATTTATGAGTTAACAAATTATAATAATAAAAAATTAGGTGAAATGAATTGGCTTCCAGGATAAAAGGTGAAATATAAACAAATAAAAACAAAGAATCATTTCTGCCGTGATGTAGTTATTTTGCATAGATCTGTTATATATAAATATGTTCTAGTACATTTCCGTTGATCTTATTTTGGTTACTGGCCTTAAACGATGTTCGTTTTACGAATTATGACGCTCCTTCGTAATGAAAACTATTTTGCACGTATGCGATAAGTAAATAAGAACAATTAACATAGTACATTGCGCGCAATTTTCAATTGAACGCATGGTATTCTAATATTGACAGAATACCATACCTAAATATATATTTTGCAATTTTACTTCATTTTCATAAAGTTTTACTTTGAATGGTCACCATCACCAAGAGCTTGGTGAAAATAAAATTCTATCATATCCATTACAAATTGATTTATATGCCATAATATAATTTAAAAAGGTGTTTATATTTATCAATTATATAAGTATTACGAAATTCATAATTTAAGTACTCTGTAAATAAAATAACAATTCATTACCTTACCTTTTAAAGTAATGAATTGTCAATTGTTTGGGTGAAAGGTTAGTTTTTTTTAAATTGGCAATGTTATTTATAATCACAGAATAGATATGTTTATAATAATATAAATAATACCGAAACTGTAGGTATGCGTGTAATTACTTTGTAATTTTCATAAATTCGTGTATACCATGTTAAAATTAATTATAATTTTTATTAATAAGTATAGAGTTATAATTTACTAAAAAGAACGAAATAAATAAATAAAGTAACCAAAAATCCAGTGAGTGAATTCAGTAGGACACAGTTTAGCTAAGTGCTTAACTGTTAAAAGCATTTAACTAAAATGTTATGTTGATAAAACCCATTTGTACAGTTCAGCGTACTCTATTTAATTCTTATCTGGTAGCAGGTTCTGTTCTTTATCTATGGTAGTATGTAGGAAGTTCAAAATTTTTTTAAAGCATATCATTCGCCCATTCGTTGGTATAAACCCTTCATTGGTATTTGATACATTTATCTTAGGATTGATTGTGTATTGGTGTATACATTCATAGACCATAAAAGAAATAACATATGTTTTGGAAAAAAAATGACTGATATACGGCACATGACTGAAATATTTCTGAACGCTTAAAAGTCTTATAATCTGATTACATTATTTGGTTTCGATTATACGACGATTTTGATAAGATGGCCAATCGAACGATTTAATTGTTTGTTACTAGTAATACTATGATGACTATTAAACTATGACGGCTATTAATGCACACAAGCTCTCGCAAAGAAAATGAATATTTTTAACTCAAAAGTTTTAATCGATTACAGATTTTTGAAGCAAAGCTTCTTTGGGCGCAATGAGAGTAATATGTCACGGTCAAATTTAATGCGACATTTTATTTTAACGTCTGAATGTAACGATCTATCGCAAGAAATACGGTAAATGGGTACTTAGCTAACAACCGAGAGAGATAGATGAACACGATAGGATAAACCAAGCGTCTACGCATACGCGAAAACAAACAAAAATGGCGCTCACTACTGCATCAGTTATTTTATACGTTATGTGTCAAAAGTAAATTGTTAAAATTTTGTCGATTTATTTATCTATTTATGATTGATTTATTACACATTTTTCGTATACTTCGTCCATTACAAGACTAACAATATATGTACTTAAGTTATTTATAAATCCACAATGAACCTTCATATATGTATGGTTGTCATACATATAATTTACAAAAGGAGCAATACAATCCAATTTTCTTCAGCCACATATAGCCAACACCAAACAGTGCAGTAGTAGGTGTTGATTTATCCAGGTACTGGCAACGCTGCGTTTTAGTTTAGTCCTTATACGAATTTAATACAATCTATGGACTTATATTTAGTACCTACATTCTCTGTCTCTGCCACTTTCCCCCTTGCTATATATATTTACAAATATAGGCTCAGATGATCAAAAAATTCACTTTTTTCACGTGTATTGAGTTGCACGTGGTTTTTATTCAAATATTTGTAGTAATAAAGTAGTTGTGTTTATAGTTTCGAGAATAGCGAATTTTTGAAGTTATACTTCTTTAGGCGCGTTATGAAAAAATGATGAGAGTGAAATTTTAAGATTCGTCACACAAAAGTTACAGTATGAAGTTGCAGCGGTTGCAGTCTCGAAACAAAAGCTATTGGCACCATCGTCGCCTCTGTTCACTGTTTTCATATTCATAGTATTTATCCACATGTTTCTAGTGTCTACATTCACACACGTGTTTTAGTTTCATATAAGTGCGATTTATATATGTACTGATAAATTATATTCAGTAGTGATTTAAATTCAATATTTTGATTAATATATTTACTATTCGTAAATATTAGTGAAATAATTGTGTTTATAGACTTTTTCAAGTGCTCCAATATAATTGAGGTTATCTATCCGTATGTATTATTTAATGATGCCAAAGAAGTATAACTTCTCACGCGCGTACATAAGTACACGCACCCTTTTTTTTAAATTTCTTTTTCATTAGTATTAATATAGGTAATATAACCTCAAAACGAATCACAGATTAGTAAGTAACGCTAGATTTGAATATATTAAGGAAACCAATGAGTTCGGATTTAATAGTCCTGCTATTAGTTCACGGCTTTTTGACATATATGTTTCTTGTGTCAAAACAGATCAATACAGTTAGAAAAAACATCAAACAACTGACTACATTACTTAGTTGAGGGGCTGCTTATATGCATATATATGTTAAGATGACCAATTGCAAGTTTTTAATATTTAATTTATATTTCATACTTAGTTTCGCAGTTACGATAGCTCTCAGTTTCCAAAAGATAAATAAGTAAAGGTTTGCTAAAAAATGAACTGTGAATATATTTTTCTCATGGCTAATTACCATAACATTTCTTTGCTGCTAAAATTAGCCGTTATAATTATAATCGTTGTGGATTTTAATAATTTGCGATTTAAGAAAAAAAAACATCTTTTGTACATTTAAAAGCTTGCTTATTATTGATACGAACCATAACATGTCAATTGATATTAAATAATTCGCATATAAAATAATGTCAATATGTGTTTGTAAACATAAAATAAATTCTTTTACCTTTTTTATAAATATAGGTGTTTGTGGCTTAAAAGAATTTGACGAATTTCGAATTAGACTTCATTACCAAAAATTTGTCTCGTCACGGAACCATAAAGCCACCTGTTTTACCTCTATGCATTGCAAATGGCTGGTCTTCCTGTGACACACGTTTGTCCGTCAAAATGGCTAAGAAAAAAGGGGACGAAAAAGTAAATCAAACTCCGCAAAGTGACAGTGAGGAGGTCAATTATGATGAAGAACCTAATTTTGAAGATCCAGAGGGATTTGTTGATAACATATCCGATGAAGGTTAGGGAAAAGTGACAAATATATTTTAAGAATTTCTCTTGAACGCAGGCAGACCGGGCCATATGCGTTAGCGTAATGTTCTTTATGCAAGTAATGCTAATAAAGTAATTTGTACAACTCAAACTTAGCATTTCATAAAGCACTAGTTCATTAAACTTTGTTTAAAATTATTCGTACATTTCTCTTTATTATTGAGTTCATTTTTTGATAAGAATGACACATATGCATATAACCTCTATTTGACGTTGCAGAATTGTTAGCCGATCTTTTGGAACAGAAACCAAAGGAAACTGATGGGGTTGAAAACGTGATTGTAGTCGACGGTGTGCCCCAAGTGGGCCCAGATCGTCTGGAAAAATTACGAGCTGTTATACAAAAAATATTTGCGAAGTTCGGTACAATAGTGAATGAGTATTACCCGACAAATGATTCGGGCTCGACGACGGGGTATATTTTCCTCGAGTATAGTAATCCTGCCAATGCAGTCGAAGCTGCCAAATTGGCCAATAATTGCAAGCTGGATAAACAACATACGTTTTTAGTAAACTTATTCACGGACTTCAAAAAGTAAGTTCTTTTTTTATTGTGTATGTAAACTTTATTAATATTTATATTTATTTCAGTTTTTAATAACGTATATTATTAGACATGTTTAATTACGAATTATATAATAATTTGATTTCAGAAAATATTTTATAACTGACAATATATGAAATATAAACATTTCTTTTGATGCAATATGGTAACCTCAAATAAAAGTTACAGCACAATTACATTTGATAGATAGTGATAGTGTTTTTTAAAGAACAAATTTAAAATATATTTTACATGTCTTTTCTGTATTTTTATCCAAAATATTTTATTTAATAGTTTGTGTGCTATTATTTTGTACAATATTATTTGTGAATAGTTTAATTTTGCTAGTGATTTTCTGTAGTAAATCGAGTTATAGAACAAAATTGCTTTGCACTCTTAGCAACTTTCACATATAAAAGGTAATATGTGAAAGAACGTGTTTATTAAAATGTGTCTTGTCATAAATACATAAAAGTATAAAATTTTTTAAATAATTGATTTTATTAAAATATTTTCTCATCATAACCACAGATTATTTTATATAGTTATAATATGTAATAATGTGAAATATTTGATTCTTCATTTAGTCATTATTTTACAATATGAGATGGCAAAAAGGTTTTATAGTGGTACTAATAAATAATAAATGGGGTAACTTTCTTAAGTTTTAACTATATTTAATTTAGCTAGAATTCGCTGTTATAGTTTGCAACTATATAATTAATTTCATTTATAAATAAAACAACTGTGGTAATTTTAAGTAATGTAACAAAAGTTAGTATAATACTATAATTATACTTCTTACGTAGTGTTCTGTACTCTGTATCATTTTTCATTTTAGTAAGCAGAGATCATTGAGTGCGACATTGCATATGTCCTTTATAATAATCCATATTCTTGCAAGGGACATACCTTCTGTATATAAACTTTCCAGAATTTGTCATTTAAATAAACCCCTTAAAAGAAATTGGTAAAGTTTTTTTTGTCGAATTACTAGAACCTTCCTTAATTACCAAGTCAAACTGGAGCGTGATCTGTCAACTAGTGTGTTTACAGCAGCTATCATAATAGGTTGACCTCAAGTTGCTCTGTGAATTTTATTATGGATAAATTAGTTGAACAAAGATTTTGCCTTAAATTTAGTATTTGAAACTAAATTGATTGTGCTGAATCGTTAAAAATATTAAAAAAGACCTATGGTGACTTGACTATATTGAAAACGCAGGCATTTTAGTGGTACAAATCCTTCAAAGAGGGGCGTGAAGATTTGCCTAGTCCTGGATGGCCTTCAACATCTACCACAAAAGTAACATTGAAAAAAATCGGACAATTAGAGCTTGAAAATAGTAATTTCAGTAGTATTAGATAGTTGACACGAGAGTTGAACATTGATAAAATGACCATTCATGGTATTTTAAGTAGAGGCCAGTCACGTCGTAAGAGGTCACATTTGTGGAAGGACAACTCATGGATTTTGCATGACAATAATGCGCCTTTTCACAGAGCTATAATTGTGACCGAGTGACAAAGCCAAAAATTCAATATCATCGACCATCCACAATTTTCGCCGGATATAGTCCCGTGTGAGTTATTCCTGTTTCCAAAACTGAAATTGCCATTCTGTGGAACCCGTTTTGACTCGATTGAAGATATCAAACGTACTTTACAGTAGGAATTAAAGACTATATCACTTTCGGTCTATGACAAGTGTATGGAAGAGTGGGCCCGGCGTTATCACAGTTGTATTGCAAACAATTGGGATTACTTTGAAGGTGATAAAATAAATTTCGATGAATAAGCTTAAATTTGTGTGTTTTTTTAAAGATTCTGGGTAGTTTTTATACAGAGGTTTTTACGTGTGACATGGTGGGAAGAGTAGCTTGTTTCTTGTATATACATTATCTAGTATTTGTCTGGTCACATAATTCAATGAAATGTGTTTATGACCTACTTTAATACAACAATATTTTGTTGAAATAAGGATTAAAAATACAAAATGGACAAAAGTATAGAATTTATTTGTTTTTTATTGCCAGATATGAAGATATTCCGAAAGAATGGGAGCCGCCAGCTCCTCAGCCATTCAAGGTCCAATCAGACCTGCAGTGGTACCTTATGGATCCAGATGCATACGATCAATACTTGGTTGGAATTGGTACTGGAGTTTCATTGCAGATATGGCAGAATGCCCAACCCGAACCAATTCTTCTGCAGGACAGGCAGGTAAATGAATTTTATTCTAAAACATTCTTAAAGAAGGAATAATTAAAGGAACGCTGAATAGGAAATAATTAGAAGTCATTTGCTTACTTATACAAATAAATCTTATTACGTGTGTACTACATTCCTGATAGAACTGATGGTAATTAATGTACAACATATAGCATGTGCCAAAAAGCAATGATAATTAAATGTTCTTATCCTAATTTTATCAACTACAGATGTTCTGATTGAATTCTGATAAGTCTAGTGTTGCTGAAACTATCTTTTGATTGCAATATTAATTGTTTGCAGTTCTAGAATCTATAGCTGTTGAAGGTATAGTGATTGTCAGGTTGTAGTTACTATTAAATATAACGTTATGAGTACTTAAAGCTAAGTATATACTCTGATCGAAAATATGTTAATTTGCCAAATTTAGGAATAAAATAGTTCACAATTAAATTAAACTATGTGATGTAGTATTATTTGAACTTTAAGTTTTTTCCCACAACCTAGGTTTCGTTGTATTACATCATCTTCAGGTGTGCAAATATCTTAGCTAATAGCCCACCTGAAGATATTGTAATACAAAAAACCTAGGTTGTGGTAAAGAACTTAAAGAAAGTAGAAATAATACTAAGTCACGTAGTTTCATTTAATTGTGAATAAATGAATTTCTATATATTCATTAATAAAATAGTTGTTAATTAGGTTAATTGAAAATAAATAGTGTTCTTGATAAATGACTGAATTACTCCATGTAAATGAAATGCTTAATTTTACACAATAGGAAATTTTTTATTAAATTTTATTTTTTCTATTGGTTTTTGTCATTTCTTAGCATTCCTTCATCTCAGCAATGTTAGGAAAAGTAAATAATAAGACATTAAAATGGCTATGAAATTTCAGAATTGGTCAGAAACATATGCTGCATGGTCGCCGCTCGGCACATACTTGGCGACATTCCATTGGCGAGGTGTTGCCTTGTGGGGCGGCCCAAAGTTTCTGCAGGTACAGAAGTTCTATCACCCGGATGCACGGTTCATTGCCTTCTCACCATGCGAGAACTATCTGGTCACTTTCTCCCCAAACAACGAACGAGGGGAAGATAAGAAGTTAATTATTTGGGATATTAGGTATGTTTTTTTGGATATCATTTTAACGACAGTTTGTTTATTGGGTTAGGTAAATTTCTTGGATAATGGTTATTTATTGAAAGTACACAATGTAAGCTGGAAAAACTAATGTCCAGCATTGGTATCTTTTTAAGAGCCACCCCCTAATAAGTATCAAAAATAAAATTTTGTTTAATATTTTTAAACCATGAGGGATTGAAATGATAAATAAAAATGTAGTTATATGTAAAATATATGTAGATAATATTCTCTGAAAAAATTTAATAGCAGAAGTATTGGGTGCAATTTCTTGTTTTCAAGGTTCCATTTTATTTCATTAATATCAAATGGTTTGGAAGTTACTATCATTTATTTATAACTTATGTTACCTTCTAACAAATGTTTTCATATAACTTATGTTACCTTCTAACAAATGTTTTCATATAAACGTCAAATGATCTGGAAGTTATTATCATTTATTTATAATTTAGTTATCTTCTGTTAAATGTCAAAAATCATGTTTTCATATATTATAACATATCCCACATGTTCCATTTATAATATAAATGTCAAATGATCTGGAAGTTAATATCATTTATTTATAATTTAGATATCTTCTGTTTAATGTCAAAAATCATGTTTTCATATATTATAACATACCCCACATTAGTAGATTAAACTCCACGGGCAAATGTTATGATCGAAAAATGTGACTAAATAGGGGTAAAATCTGTAGTGTCATGTGATATATGTTTTAAAAGTTTATTGTCTTGTAATTATTCTGTTGTTTTAGGATTATGGTTCAATTTCGTTCAATAATATCTTTTTAAAATCTCTATTAGAATGTGTTATCTTTATTGTATGAAACCAATAAGACATATTTAAAAGTATAGTAGAAAAAATAAGTACAGCGAAGAATATTATCAAAAAGCCCCTTTAATTGAGGGTTGAGTATAAGGGTACTAATAATAGGTATTTTGATCTACTTAATGTGTATATGAAATATGGTTATGGCATGTATTGAACATATTTGCTTTAATTTCTTGTATTAGTATTCCTCCTATTTGTCATGATAATCTCGACAATGGTTTGGCCCATATTGAATAAACCGATCAGGATCGTACGAGTTTTTCAATATTTTGAAAGCATTATATTTAGTAGTCAGTGAGGTTGACGTGCTCCTTGATGTGGATAGTTAATTTTAATGATTACACTGTATAATATATCAAACAGTAAAGAAATATTATGATCGAGCATCAATGACATTGCTCAAATTCAATTTTTAAAACGTTTTATATATCCACTAGTTAAGGGAGTATCTTTTTAATATCGATATACTGACTGAATACAACAAATTAAAGCAAGTTTTGTTGTAGTATAACTTATCTTGACATGATACTGTCATCCCTGATGGCAAAAAAAATCATTATAATATCAATTGCACTCAGTCGTGACCCTGTAGCAGGTTATCTAAGGTCATTAATAAATGGAAAGTAATAAATTAAAATATATCGGCTATAAGATACAGGATTTTCTAGATATTCGTTAGGAAATTTTACTATATACTATAACAGTAAATAAAATAACAAAATTTGTTTTTCCTTGTTTGTTTTCATTAAAAGGTAGTGTTAATATTTAATATTTTTTAAGGTAAAGTAGAAAAATCAAAATTTACACAAAGTGTCTGCAAACATTTTGAGCCAGATATAGGTTACCAAATATATCTTATTCAATAATTGTTAAAATAAAAATTATATATTAATAGAAATACAATCATTTATTTTTTAATTGTACTAAAAATAAATTGGGATTTTTTATTTCTTAATATCTATACATCGTTTATATTTAGGTTGGTCAAAAGTGTCGTGCCAACAATTCAATTTATTTTTTTACATCTCTTTTTGTTTTATATTTAATTGATTTGTCTACACATTTAATAGTTTTACGAGGACTACCATTTTAGAGTTTATCAACAGGAGGTTTAGTTAATTATTATAATGTTATAATTACATTGACAGTAATTTCATCTATCGATGGGAAATTGGCAAAGGGTGTATGTAAAACATTGAGATTGAAAAGAGTGTATGCGACACGTCAAATCCGTGCATGACAAAGAGTGATTGAAAATTATGCTCTTATTTTATAATTATTCATGTAATCGTTCATTCATATAATTGTGCATGACAAAGAGTGATTAAAAATTATGCACTTATTTTATAATTATTCATGTAATCGTGCATGACAAAGAGTGATTAAAAATTATGCATTTATTTTATTTTATAAAAATTATGCATTTTGTTTTATTTTGTAATTTGTTATAAAATAACACACTTTTGCACACATTATAGATTGCCTATAACTTGCATATTACATTATTTTGTATTCCCTTTAATTTTCTTAAAAATGTGCTATGTGCTAACTATTGGGAGCATACAGTAAATCACATACTGTTTTATCATGCAGTGTTTTCTACTAATTCTCATTGTTCATGCTAATAAAATTTTCGTGATCTCCTTTCTTGGCAAGATCACACTGGCTCCTACAAGCATTCAATTTGACCGTGAGAATTACTAAGTTTGTCACTTTCAGACAAGCCTATGTGTTTTTACATATTGAAATAATTCTTTTAAATAAATATTTTACAGTTAAGTCTACATTGAAAATTGGATTACACTAAGATAGTTGTTTTTAGAGATTAAAAATTAAGGACATGAATATTGGCAACTTCACAGAACTGGTCAAGAGAAGCGTAGTTTTCCACCGCCTGATGATTATGCAATGTGGCCAATCTTCCGTTGGAGTAAGGACGATAAGTTCTTTGCCAGGATTGGCCCAGATATATTGTCCGTCTACGAGACGCCCAGTTTCGGACTACTAGAGAAGAAATCAATCAAGATTCCTGGTATAAGGTTAGTAGTATTTAATGTAAAAATTTCTACAAAATATATTAAAATTTTATTTTAATTTTTAATGTAACTATGAACTTTGATTGTTAAAAAATATTTCTCTAAACACACATTGTGTTAAGCAAGCTATAGAATTTTTCATTATATGTCAATTGAATCTCCCTTTCTATACATCATCCTGATATAGATGTGGTTAATGGGGTTACTGCAGATTTTGCAGTAACATTAGTATTGAGGTTAATCTATATGTTACTAAAAACATTGTTATTTCTCTTAATGTCATACTTCTACTTGTTTCTTTCAAATCATATCATATTTAATATTGAGTGTCAAAATTTAATTGTAAACCTATGTTTAATTTGTTCAATGGAATGTTGTCACGTCTTATTCTATTTGGCAACAAATTAACGATGGAATTAGTGTCAGAAATTGTCTTTACAACTTTTTAAGTCAGTAGAATAGTTTAGTTAGGAAATCTTTTGGTTGTCTGTGAATAGTGCATGTCCTACAATGTTAAAATAAAATTTTGCCATTCAAAGAGAGATGATAAGGCCATATCTGATTTTCATGATTCTCAATATATTGATTGTAGTACAAGTTTGAATGCATTGTAGTTCGTTCCTGGAATTGATTGTAGTATAACTCTATAATATTACTGTAGTCCATTTGTATAAGCACTTGAATGGTAAAAGAGCTTTAAGTAAAAGTGTTTGAAATCTACGGATAATGTTTTCAATTTTAATTCTAATTAACTAATTAACTAGGTAATTCAATATTAATTTAATTGATTTCAATTAACTTTTTATCTTCCGTCGAAACACATTTTCAAGAAACTACTGTCTGTGTTGAAGTCGGTTAGGTTAGCGGTGAAATGGTTCATGTCGTTTTTTTAAAATTGGCAACGATCTTATTGATGTTGTGCCAAATATTATGGAAACGCTGTATTTGTGATTGATTCTTAGGTCGGTCTGGCATTCCTGTTAATTAATACATATCAACACGTATGTTTGAGTGACTGTGTCCTATGTTTGTTTTACCTATTTATTTGAGTTACGCCTGAATAGTTGGTCATTGGTGACATTTTGTTGAAGTTAAGTTTTAACATTAATTATTGACCGAGTTTGATTGTTTATATATGTGAATTGATTGCTTATATATGGTGAAGTTATTGATGAAAAAATTGTTAAATTTTAACTTTAGGGCAGTATCTTTAATGATTGTATACCATTTCATTTGTGTCTATATGAGCAAAATTTGTGTGGAAACGATGTAAATATTTACGACATTATCAACTATTCGAAAGTCTCGCCGTTGCTGAGTCAATTTTTGAGTCAAAGGAAGTGGTACTGTGGATGCGCCATTTCCTTTAATTTTGTCAAGTGTAAACGAGCAATACACCTCAGTTATAACTTTTCGTTAAAATTAGTTTGCCGATTTTGTTTTATACTTGGATTTGTGTAAATTTAAGACATCAGGAATCTTTAAAGATATTATATTGCTTTCGCTCTCGTGTTCGTGTCAATTGAAAGTAAGAGCAACCTACTTATGAACACAACATATTGTGATAATTAACAAATTTACACGTGTTAGTGTTCATAGTTTATTTGAATTCTGTGCAATGCACATGGAAGCGAGTAAATATACCAAAGAAAAAACTTTAAATATCCACGCGCAATTTTAACAGTAGACATGTCCAAATATGTAAATAACATAAATTAAAAAAATAAAAAATATTAAAACGAAAAAACATGCAGCTATCATAGACGTATGACGAAATATATAAATAATAATATATCGTGTTCATCGCATCGAAAATTATGTTTTCTGAATTAAATTTGAACCACAGTTGAGATGCCTGTCTGGTGGCAGACTGGCCTTACTGGCATATCACATCGTAGTCTATATAGATATTTGTTCAAATATGGATCAAAACTCCTATATAAATTGACCATTCCACTTTCTAGTCAGTTATATCAGTAAAACTCTTGAAGTTGTTTGGGCCCCGTTTTTTTTTAAAAAACTAGTGAATTAAAAGAATTTATAACATGCCATAGGGCAAAAAGTTATTACTTTAATTGAAATGTTAATTTTCCATTTGCAATTAATTTTCCATTTGCAATTGGGGTAGAAAAACTTCAAAATTATTATCCAATAAAACTGATTCAAATATTTGGCATAAAAATGATCTTTTGTGACTGTAAAGGTTTCGTATAAAATATATGTTAAGTGCTCAGTGCTCAGAGGGCAAATATTACATGCGGTTTCCCTATAAACAATGATGGAAACAAAATCTAATACAGGTCGTGTTAATTAACTTTTTACAGAGATTTCAATTGGTCACCTACCGACAACGTGGTAGCATACTGGGTAGCTGAAGATAAGGACGTGCCAGCTAGAGTTACCCTCCTCGAGTTGCCAAACCGCACTGAGATTCGATCAAAGAATTTGTTCAATGTAGCAGACTGTAAGATCCACTGGCAGAAGAGTGGTGATTACCTCTGCGTGAAGGTCGATCGCTACTCTAAAGTTAAGAAAGACAAGTCAGATATCAAGTACTCTGGAATGTACTATAATTTTGAAATCTTCCACATGAGGGAGAAAGAAATTCCCGTAGACTCAGTGGAAATTAAAGAGCCTATTCAAGCGTTCGCTTGGGAGCCAGTTGGCTCTAAATTTTCAATAATTCATGGAGATCCAGCGAATATTTGTATTAGTTTCTACCAAGTAAATACTGGTCAGGCACCAACTCTCTTGAAGAAGTTTGAGCGCAAGTCGTTCAATCATCTTTTCTGGTCACCTTCAGGTCAGTTCATCGTGTTGGCTACCTTAGGATTGACGGGTGGTGCTTTGGAATTCTTAGATACAAATGATTTTACAATTATGAATGTGGCTGATCATTATCAGGTAAGTACGTTTTTTTATTTTTTATGCCTTTATATTTATGTCAGTATTTTCCTATAATCTGTAACATTTTTGAAATTAATTTATTAAAAATTCGCACATGATTTTGCTATATCAGTTTTTTGGATTAAAACTCTTAGTATTAAACTGGTTTTTGAGAATAAAGTGTAAATTAAATTAACTCGTTAGGATAGGTGTGAAAATAAAAAAAAACACTCGTGTTTTTAATTTTATTTTTATAAATTTTTTGCACTTCTACTAATTTTACAATGTCCATGTAAGTTTATGTAGCCTAACGGCAACTTCAAAGTATTTGTGTGGTACGTCTGTTGGACAGGAAGAAAAGTAACACAAGGAAAGATTTCCAAATATTTTTCCATTACTTGCCAACGAGGTAAGGTTCACATTTTTACTGGTGAAGTTACAGTTCAGGATGTTATAATATGGCACCATTCTGGTATTTAGAGTTCAAAGGGAATATTAACCCCTCTAAGGACCGGGTGTTAAATAGCAAATCGACACAGATGGTTAGGAAGAAATGAAAATTGCACCAAGTGCACCGCCAAAATTTAATTATCAACTAATTGCAGAAATTGCTTTAATTAAAGGTACCATGGTATGGGGTATAATACCATTTTCAGAACGGTTATGAAATTACCTTAAGGTTATGAAGTTACTTAAAGGTGAAATAATTTTTTTATTTACAAATGTATAGTTGAAAAATAATATAAAAAGAGATATCGACAAAATGTTTTCAAATTTGTAAAAACCTATTTATCACTTGATTTTTAATTATTTTACCAAATTTTGTGAACTATGGCAGATGAAAATCTAATTTTTTATACTAAAAAAAAGATAAATTTGCAAAAGAAATATCAGAAGTTTTAGGAATCCAAATTACTTACATATTTTTGAATAAAATCATAGATATTATGAATAAAAGTGATGTGTCGAATCGATGTCACTTTGGCAGCCTATGAAAAAAAACACTATAGTGAAACTAATTATCTTTACAACTTTCTTTAATTAATTTGGTATTTTATTTCTAAAAAAAGTGGTGTAATGTTTATGAAAATAAAATGATAATTTATTCAAGAGAAAGTGTGGAAATTTTTGTTCATATATTGCTGTAGTACTCTCTAAAATCGGGTCAAATAGTATTTATCACTTGAATTGTACATTTCTATTTATAAACGTGTGACAGAGTGTGCTTTAGACCACACGACTGAAGTAAAACTTCAAATTCACAAAATATAAACTTTAAAATGAATTTACAATTTTATTAACTTTAAACGTAGAATATTTAATGTATTGAACAAAATAATCAAAAAGTCACCGTTCGCGTAACGCTAGCAAACTCGCATCTTCCTCTCATAGCCAGTGCATGAAATATATATTTCATGCACTGGCTATGAGAGGAAGAGAGAAAGAAAATGTACGCGGACACTGCTCTCTCTTGCTCCTACAGTGTGATACAGACAATGGGCTTGCACTGTGTCTTAGATATATGAAACATAACTGGCTATGAGAGAAAGAGAGAAAGCAAATGTGTGCTCGCACCTCTCTCTCTTGTCCCTACAGAAATATATGAAACGTAACTCTCTTTCTGTCTTCACTAACTTATATCTCCCTCTCAACTTCCGTTCGCCTCGCCCGATCACACTTTTCGTAACGCTCTTGTCACGCATTCACCAGCTTACTCCCCAAGTCAAGCGTGCGTAAAGAAGTTTTACTTAAAAAATATGACGTTTATTTGATAAGTACAAGTATGTTAAAATTAATTATAAACTGTTTGCCCATAGTGTATTTTATGCACGTTACAGTGAAAGAAAAAAAAATTTTCTTTCTTATTTACGAGACTATTTTATTAGCTAATAAATTAATTTTTTCCCCTAAAGAAAAGCTTTACGTGTGGATGTGACATTGGTAATAACAAAAACAAACAGTAAAATTAGAATCAATTTCAAAAACATTTTATTCATGATGGATTGTCTATAAAAATAACAGAATTTTTTCATAATTACAAACATTTAAGATACACACAATGATTCTTACGAACAAACATTATTCAATAAAAGAACACTTGTAAAAATAACTTTCAACGACTGTGTAAATTTCAGTGTATATTTATATAATAATCACTTTGTTTATTTACAAACATTTGCACAGCTGTGTGAAAACTTTCATGAGGATATAAACTACAAAGGTGATTCTTATAAATAAATATTATTCAATTTGTAAAAATAACTTTTACAGTCTTTGTAAACACATCCCTTTTTTTATATATGATTATATAATTAATAGATCCAGCCCCGTTACAGTCACCCAGCTGTATTGAACACTTGGGTGACAATGATATAAGATATACACAATGATTCTTACGAATAAATATTATTCAATAAAATAGCTCTCAAAAATAACTTCAAATGCCTTTATAAATACGGTTGTTTGTTTTATATAACAAATAAATTTCCCACCTTTTTATTTGGAAAAAAAAATGGAATGATGGTTGTCAGTTTTGTGTATGTGACTTACAAATAAGATGACATTTTGAAAACGAATACATCTAAAAATGTATCTCATTTCTATGAAATTGTCATTGTACAAGTTTTAAAATATGCTCCATACATATTTTCTTTGTATTCTTTGTGTCTTTGTAATTTGTAGCAATATTTATTAATACCTTAATGTTATAATTTACAATAAAAGAACTTCTGTTGCCTAGTGTAATTATATTGAAAGTATGATAGAAATATATACCAATATTTCAAATATATTATTCAGCTTTTTAACTTAATCTTAAAAAAAAAATATAAAAATTGTTTACCTCTGTGTGGGAATGAACTTTCAGTAAAATTTTAAGCCATCTTTAATTGCTCAAAAGTTGCAGACCTGATAGATAGATGGGATATGTGACACTCTTCCCTGGCACAAATCTTCTTTACAACAGTTGGACATGAAGAATACTCAGGGGACTGACATAACCAATACTTGTTTAATTTCTATTCATTATCTGAAAATTAAAACATTTATATATTTGGGAAGTTGTGTCAAAAGTGTGACACATGGTTACAGCTTTTGGACAACAATTTGACCGTTTTACGAGAATTATGAGGATAGACCCTCAAACAAAACATGATTTTAGACCTATTGATGTAGAGGTTCTAATAAAAAATATTTTGTAGATTAAAACTTTGAGTTACCTTTATTAAAACTTCAGATATTAAATTGTTTTTTGAGATAGGTATGTGTTAAAATAATGAATATAGGTTGGAAAAAAGTTGATAATTTAATTTTTTTCTTGTAGATGTCTGGGATAGAGTGGGATCCGACCGGGCGATACGTTGTAACTGGTGTGTCGTCCCTTAAATGCAAGATGGACTGTGGCTATTTTGTATGGTCTTTCCAAGGGAAGATATTAAGAAGGTATGTACGCACCATTTATTGTAAAGCTGATTATACTAATAATATTTATTAAAAATAACAAGTAAGCAAGTGTAGACTTTGTTTATGATTTCGTCCTAAAAAATTTGTTATATTATGAGAGCATATTTGTGAATAATGAAACTAGCTATATTTGAGTAAATGTCACATATATTATTTATTTTTAAATCATTTGCAAAAAAGGAATAAATTATTAAGAAAAAAATAACAGTTCTGTTGTTATAAAATATAAATGTGAAGAAAATCAATATTAAATCTATTGTAATGGTAAAATAATCCTTTAATCTGTAGTAAAAAAAGAAAATTATAACTCATCTATTTTCTTTGTCAAAGGAATGAAATTTGTGGAACTATTTTATATAAGGTTTATTATATTAAAAAAAAAACAAAAATCAGAGGAATTGTGTCATTGATTCTGTAAGAAAAGCTTGTTTAAAAGAAAAAAAGCTTTGAAATCTGTGAAGCCATTTTGAGGAAGCAAACTCACAATTAAATGAAACTACGGGACTACTTTCTTTAAGTTATTTACCACGACCTAGGTTTCGTTGTATTACAGCATCTTCGGGTGGGCTGTTAGGAAAGATAATACTTACTTTAGCAAAGATAAAGAACTTAAAAAAATAGAAATAATACTACATCACGTAGTTTCATTTAATTGTGAATAATGAATTTCGACGAAATTAACGCCAAATATATTCAATATAGGAAGCAAACTGTTAAAATAATTTAAAAAAATATGATTAAAATAATTGGTGCACTAACTTAGTGTAGTAATACCTATTAAGCTGTAGGTCCACTGACCCCTATTGTAGTAGTGTAGTACGTTTGTATGTTTACGTGCTATACCAAATAAAATAGCAGCTAATTTTTATGCCTACTTGGAGCACCCCCCCCCATAAACATCCTATGTTTATGGGGGGGAACTAAATTTGACATTTAATTAGAGATACCCAAAATTTTCCCATATATATCATATCGCAATTCTTTGTATTGATACACGGTAATATTACATTGTCATCGACACTTTAAGATAAATTGCTTGCTTGCAATTTTTTTTTATTTGTATTGAAAGGAATACAATCAATCTGTCACATGGTGTCTGTATTCTAAAATAATGTCATCACCATCACTAAGGGGAATTTTTTACATTTATTTTGGGCAATACTGGACTCTAACACGAATGAGATAACTAAACAATGTGTCGGATGTATTGCAAGATTTACCATTGGAGCGAATCAAAATAAAATTAAGCGTGACGGTTGCTAGTTGTATATGAATCTGTACCGAAGATTTCATTTCGATAGTAGAAATGGTATAGCACTTATTAAAAAAACGAGAGATTGTTTAACTATATTTTCTGCAAGTTTATTATTTGTTAGTCATTATTCTGCTAAGCTTGTAAAAATAATAAAGGTAAACCTCCAATGGAATTAAACTTTTCTAGGGTATTAAATGCAAATGTGCTTAACAATCTTAGATATAAACCAAGAACATTTTTTCCTGATTTATAAGAATTTTTGGAATCCTACGAGTAATACATTCGTAACTCTTGGTTGATTTCAGTATATGTCATAACTTTAATAGCCAGTTTCACAGATTAGTAAAACAAATTACCACTAAATATATAGACATCTGTTTATATATTTTGTGTTATTAAAATAATATTAATTACTGAATATTGAATATATTTGGCGTTGATTTTGTAGAAATCCATTATTCACAATTAAATGAAACTACGTGATGTAGTATTATTTCTACTATCTTTAATTTTTTTACCACGACCTAGGTTTCGTTGTATTACAACATTATCAGGTGGGATATTAGCAAAGATTCGACTCTTAGCTAATATCCCACGAAGATCTTTGCTAATATTCCACTTGAAGATGTTGAATACAACAAACCTAGATCGTGGTAAAGAAATTAAAGATAGTAGAAATAATACTACGTCACGTAGTTTCATTTAATTGTGAATATTAATTACCTAAGTCAAAATGATTGACTATGAACTACAGGTGTTAATATATGGAATTTTTTGGCACGGAAAATTTGGGCACCCTAATGATTGTAATTGATTAATTCTTATTCAGTGTTACTTGTGTTCTTTGTAGATAACTAATATTCTACTCTTGCCCATAAGAAACTTTTTTGATTATTGGCATGATACTTTATTAATTGTGTGAATAAATAGAACGAAGTTCAGTATGCTTTTTTCCTGCGGTGTGTGCTATAAAGTAATATTCAATTTTTTGTTTCTATTATCTTATCGCCTAAGGATGTGAACCTTCATGGTTAAGTTTAATATTACTCCGATATGAAAAAAATATTTTCAATCTATACCATAGATTAACCACTATCTTTAATTTGGTGCTTTCATTTAATTTAACATGTGTATATTTTATTACATCTAATACTAATTTTTATAATAAATTAATAACTGTATCTGTGATGCTGCAAGTCGGAAATATATCACATTTATTGGTCAAATAGGTTAGAAAATGAGAGGAAAGATATTTTTTTGTCCTTTTCCCTAAATCTCTTAAAAAATTATTAGTGAGTTAGCACGAATCATTTCGTCTTTACATTAAATGGTTAAAAATGTAGAAAATTGGCTTAGGGAGACCACAAAAGATTAAAAACAAATCTTTTGTGGTCTCCCTAAGCCAATTTTCTACATTTTTAACCATTTAATGTAAAGACGAAATGAATCTCAAAATGAAGGGGTGCACATTTCCTAATAAACTTTTCTGGTAAGAACTCCAAAATATATAGTTGCTTATAACAATGTAACAAATTAAATCCTCGCAGGGTCGTCAAGGAGGGCTTCGCGCAATTCCTCTGGCGTCCACGTCCCCCCACCTTGCTCTCAGATAAGCAGTCTAAGGAGATAAAGAAGAATCTTAAGAAGTACTATGCGCAGTTCGAGTCCAAGGATCGCATGCGGCTGACGAAGGCGTCCAAAGAGTTGGTGGCGAAACGCACAGAGCTGATGAAGCGATACGAGGAGTACCGCACGGGCAAGTTGCTAGAGTGGCAGGAGCAAAAGCCGCGCAGGCTGGAGTTGAGGAATTGTAAGTGGATTCTCTTTTTCATGAGTTAATCTAATTGTAGGTGTATCACTTTAAGATCTAGTTTATGAAAATTATAATATTCCACATAATTCTTGCATAATTACTCTACATATATATTCATCGCTTTGTGCTTGGACCATATATTAAAAAAATTGTATTGTTCATTAATAAAACTTGAGAACAATTTCATTATATAATGGAGAGTTGGCAGTTTTCTTGAATGGAGCACAGATGTTGGAAAATCTAGTGTCTCTCTCATTTTATACTTGATGAATATTATAAAAGTACATTTATTTGTTACAAAACAAGAATGAACAACCATGTCTATAGTGCCATATAACATCCTTGTCTGAAAAGAGAAATGACTACTACTAGTAACTTCATTATCGAAATCAAGTTACTCTAAACTTATGGACCAAATGTGTCAGTCTGACATATTAACAGCATATTAACTTATCAGCATATTAAACATATTAAACTTAATGAAACATATGTATATATATATATATCTCAATTTTTTTTATGTTAGTAAGGCAATTAGGTAAGGCATGTAAGTGTGCATGCGTGCACAGGCAAGCGAGTGTGTGTGTGTGCGTGCGTGCGTGCGTGCGTGCGTGCGTGCGTGCGTGCGTGCGTGCGTGCGTGCGTGCGTGTGCGTGTGCGTGTGCGTGTGCGTGTGCGTGTGCGTGTGCGTGTGCGTGTGCGTGTGCGTGTGCGTGTGCGTGTGCGTGTGCGTGTGCGTGTGCGTGTGCGTGTGTGTGTGTGTGTTTTAGTACCATTATGGTATATATTTGTAAATACAGACTTTTTGTAATACGCAGTTCAGACTGCGAATAACAAATCTCCTTATGGTGAAGGATTACTTTATTTGGAAACCTTAAGCAATCTTGAATTAAATAAAACGTAGTAAATAATTTATCATCTTCTTTTTCATTATGGAAAAGTAAATGTTTGTTACAGTGTGTCATTTATGCCCAATAAATTTAAAACAATAATTATCAATAATTTCATTTTAATATAACAGCTTGAACTTAATACTTCCTATGAGAATCAAATTGTTTTTCTATAACTTATATAGGTAACTTAAAGCAATACAGATTTACTTACTTTGTAATTATGTATCAAGTCTTGGCATATATTATTCGGTGTGTGTTTTTCAAGTTGTAACTTAAAGTAATACAGATCTGCTTATTTTGCAATTATGTATCAAGTCTTGGAATAAATTAGTCGGTGTGTGTTTTTCCAGTTGTAACTTAAAGTAATATAGATCTGCTTATTTTGCAATTATGTATCAAGTCTTGGAATAAATTAGTAGTATGGGTTTTTCAAGTTGTAACGTAAAGTAATACAGATCTGCTTATTTTATAATTATGTATCAAGTCTTGGAATAAATTAGTCATTGTGTGCTGTATGAAAAAAAAAGCAATATACTCCAGTAAAACTAATATGTTCATTTAATACATGAATTAACATATTTAATATTTCTCTTCAGATGTGGACACCGATGAGTTGGATTCAGACTCGAAGAACGTACAGGAGGAAGTGGTGGAATTCTTTATCAAAGAGGAAACATCATTCATAGAGTAGTCGCGCTACGATTACACGTTTTCCCAGAGCGAAGGCCATAAGAGAACCGACTCGGTGGCCTTTGCTCTCGCAAGTAGAACACAGACGGGCGAACTAGGCAAAAGTTTCCGTGGGACGATACAATATTTTTACCATAATTATTATACACGCGCGATATACGGATAACATTGAATAAAGTTTTTAATAATAACAGTGAAACTTTTGAGTTTTTTAAGGAGCACACTCTTTATAACCTGTCACAATTTTCCCTTTTCTGATCCCTTATTGAATATTAGTTTTATTTCCCTTTTAAATTGTACTGAGATATATATTATTATAGAAGAATAAATATTTTTACTTCAATTTGTTGAAATTAGCTAGTTGTAATAATATTAATAATAATTAAAATGGTGTCTGTTGGTTTTAATGCATGTCAATATTTAAGTATGGATAACATTATAATATTGATTAAATTCAAGTATTTCAAATGGATTTTGGTTTTTGAATGTCTTTTTTGTTTTTAGGTTGCCCCAATTATATTTTTTCACTTATTCAAAAGGCATTGATATTGTTTGTAAGTTAATACGATTTGGAATTATTAGGACTTAAATTACTACTATATTTAGTGTCCGTTTAAAAGGTAAGTTTGTTCTGATAATGGTTGATGTGAATAAAGATCATAAAATAATACCAAAGAAACCAATGGTAATAACATGTTGCGAAGTACTGTTACCAGTGTTTGTTTAAGTCTGGGAAACTCGGAACCATGCATGAGCCTACGAATTCTGGATACTTGAAATTCGATTCTGAAAACCTGAATATTTTTGGAAAAACGTAGTATCGTTTCTATCAATTTTTGTGAATAAATAAAAAATTTCTTCGTAAATTGTAAAATTGCTTCTTTCATTATTATGTGGTAGCGCATGAAAGAAATTGTAGTATGCAACTTCTTTAGCAACGTCTGAGTGATTGTGTCATTTTAAAATTGAGTAATGCTTGAAAAAACATGTCAAACATATCCGACCGGAGGCAGAATAGCCCGAAGCCCTAATAACATGGTGGTCGAGGATATTATAAAGTTTATTGAAACGCTAATCCTTCAGTGAATCACCGATTTTCTCATCCTAGCATTGTGTAGAGTAAAATGCAAAAATGCATAAATTAGTGAGAATATAGTCTATGTAATCAGAATAACAAGAAAAAAGGACATACTTTGAGATAACTAATGATATTATTATTAACCAATGTGAACTATTAACAGGTTTTAAGTTATCTATGTGCTTATGTAGGTGACATTCACATCATTTTTTTTAAAGTCAAGTATGTACTAGAGAAGTTGTAAATGGAAATTTTGCAATAGATGTACACCAAACCGAACAGAGTAGAATCACGTCATTGACCTCTATTATACTGAGTACTAATATAAGAGGTTAGTGGGCAGCTAATAAAGTCCTCCATTAATTTGGGACCTCATTTAATTTAGTATGCCAGATTATTCCTTATCTTTTTATCTGATTATTTGACGGTTCAAGGTTGCAATAGTTTACTTCATTGAAATGATTCTCGTCAGAATTACAGAATTCTGTTTTACTGTGTTCATGCAAATTTAGCTAAATATATCAATACATCAAAAAGGAAAATACATTGTTTCCATTATAACCAAAATATTAAGCCCAAATGGTAAAATAGAGGCCATTTATTTTGTGAAAATACAAATATGTATATGATTGTAATTTTATTTATTTGAAAGTTTTCTGTGACCATTTTCAACAATAACTCTAGAATTTATCCGACATGAAAGGTTGCAAAAATAATTGTGAAATCCTTTTAACTTGCTATTTCAATTCGTATCCTACATGACTGAAAGCAGAAAAGTATTTTTTTATATTAAAATTTTCCGCTCCGAAAATAACTAAAAAATACTTTTCAGTATCTTACTAATATGAAGTCTGTAGGTTAATAAGTCTTGTTACTATGCCTAATTTCTAGTTTCTACGTTGAATATTTTTAGAGAGAACTGCTGGAACAGGTTCCGTTTTACCCTATTGAAATATGAAATCCTAAACACCATCAAAATGGTTATTGGCGATATTTAGATTGGCGTTGTGTTATTTGAGAAATGAAATAATCCGTACTATACAGTGCAACTGCATGTAATATATAGTACAACCATACGCAATATATAGTACAATAGCATGTAATATATAGTACAACTGTATGCAATATATAGTACAACTGCATGTAAATATAGCACAACTGCATGCAATATGTAATGCAACTGTATGAAAAGTAATGAGTGTAAAATGATGAAAATAGTTATTTTACTAAACATAACATTTTAGACATTACTATCTGATACAGTAAATTGGAAGTTTGTTTAATTTTCAAAAATGTTTCCCCACATCCAGTTTCAAAAATTCCAAACAAAAAAGGAAACCACGCATCTGCATTTTAAAAATTTTGTTAGCAAGGCTGCATTTTGAGGAACATTAAAGGCTCTCTCTACGATTCTCCCTCTGCAAAGAGATGAAAAAAAAGCAACCTTCGACCCAGACAACCAACGTTTGGCGAGCATTTAGTGATCGCAAGGGGAGGGCGGAAAGAGCAGCATAATTACGTTAATTCTAAACGGGTGAATCTGCCAAGCATAACTAGTATTCAGTTTCATATCAAGTGTAAGTAAATACACAGACACCACGTGAGATTAGATTATATGAAATATTCAGAAATTTCTTCCATTCAATAATCTTAATCTGGTAAGAGACAAGAGACCGCATAATCATGTTTGAATTTTAAATACTATCATGTACATTTATTTCAAATCCCTATCTATAAACCTCTTATTCAATAATTTTACCTTATGGAAGATTATTGAATGGAAGAAATTCCGAAAATTTGGCTATTGGACAGTTTTCGTTAACTCTTTAAAAACGCGATGTAATGAAATGGTCTATTGCATTTAAGTAGTTAACAAAATATTTGATTGTAAACACATAAATTATTAGAGTAAACCTTGAAGTTTCAATTTTTACCAGGCAATTACTCTAAAAAAAAATTAATTATTATGTAATTTTATTAGTTTTTAGGGTTCCACAGTGAGGCGAAAAGAATGGAATCTTTATAATTGTGTTCTGCTGTACATCTGTTCGCCTACATCTCACAGCGTCGTAGCTCTTTCAGTATAAGATCGATTGTTAAATATTATAGGAATAAGTAGATGAATTGTCAATGCACAGTAAAAAATAACTATTCTTGTTATTATTGCCGTAAGGGATGAGACGTTAAGTATGAAATTTTAAATATAAGGAATTAAATCATTTTAATAACAGTATTTAATAATGAAGCACACTTAAAAAAATATAACTATGGAGAGTAAGTATCTAATATCAAAAGTTTTTTGTATTTAATTTTTAGTACATGTTTTAAGCGAAAAGTTTGCAAATGTAATTTTATATATAGACGGTGAATATATTGATGGACGTTTCTGTGTACCAGTGAAATATTTATAAAAAAAATGACATATGTAGAGTGTTTTGTCACTAAAGCTTAAACTTGTGAATGGAAGCTAATCTCACATGGTGTGTCTACGTATTTACTTACACTTGATCTGTATAATTGACAAGTACTGTTTTCACTTGATCTTGCTTAATCACCGTCACTCAATAATAGGATCAAATGATTCACTATTAGTGGTTGTGAGGCATTTCATTATGGATTGTTTTTTGATAATGTAAAAGATATCTTTGACAACGACTCTTGATACAGAAAAATTTGCTAATACATTATTTGCAATGGGCTCTATTTGTTACTTGTTTCAAATTAAATCAATAGGTGTAAAGTAAGTTAGTTTAGGCATGTAAGATGAATTACAAGCAGTCCTCGAATAACGTCGTTTTGATTAGGTCGTTTCGAATTATGTCAACAAATTTTTTGACACCATTCGTCGAAATAGCGGCATAAGTTTCCATTTACGTTACGCTATAGTCATGTCAGGTTCGGGCAATATAAATTCTTTTGGTTCGGGTGTCGGGTATTGACATGCGGGGGATACCCTGTATCGGGCAATATAAATTCTTTTGGTTCGGGTATCGGGTATTGACATGCGGGGGATACCCTGTGTCAAAGATAGAATGTGCGCGCTATATCACTGTATGTAGTAATAACAATGGAGGTTAAATCTAAGTTTTTTAAAAATCAAAGATTGCAGTTTATCCACTTCATTAATTGGATGTGAATTTAATTTATCCAATATAACTGTACAGACAATATTGAAAGATAAAAATAAACTTACAACTTTACATTCCGTTTTTCTAAATAATATTATTGTACGTAAAAGGACCGCTTTAATTCGTTTGATGGAAAATTTAACAAAGTGTCTTAATGTTAACAACAAAAGTAGTGATGTCTATAATCGTTATCGAGACCTTTATGAAGAAAAAAGTAGTAAAACAAATTAGAATTGATAGGTTCTTCAAGCCAAACGTCTGATTTATTGTGCTTTTTATTCCCATATATTTTTTTAATTATTATAAAATCACTTAATCAAAAGCAATAATCTAACAGTATGTACCAAAAATAATAATTGTTTTAATAAATATATATTTATATACTTCTTTCAGTAATATAGCATACTTCTTTAATGTTAAATATAGATTAATTTTTAATAAAAGCCCTTATAGAACCTAACTCTTGTATGTATATGGAAATGTATAAAAAAATATGTTTCAATTTACATTGATTCGATTTATTATGTCACATATTTCTGAAACCTAACACAACCTAAATATGAAGACTGCTTGTATTTATTAGATATACTGAAGCAGATTAGCAGCAAATTAAGGCTGAAATATGGTCTAAAGGAGCTTAATTTAATTTCAATAGAGCTACACGAATGGAATCCTATTGTTGGGGCAATATCACATACGTATGTGCATTATCAAATAGAATTGCTTTAATAAAATATTTTTCATACAAACTACTTTTATGCAATGAATTATTTTTTACAATTGTTTATGGCTTAATTGCGGTTGTTGTGTCACTAAACACTGAGTATACTAATACAGATATTAATTCATAATGATGAAAAACATAAAATACGATTGTGTAGGTGTTTCAAATTTGACGTTCGTTAGTAGAAGGAACAGTTTTCAAATCGTTGTTTTAAAATTAGCTTGAGTGGATTTTTTTCGTTAAATACTTTGTTTCTTATGTCTTATATTTTATACAGCGAAAGTGGAAAATGTATAGTTTTCAATGATGCATTCTTTTTTACTGGATGTTTTCTGGGTGGATAATCCAATATTCGTGTAATTTTACAAACACGTGCATCTAGAATAAGAATATTTTTACAGATTTTCGATTCGGTATATTACAAATTTTTTTAGTATAAAATTTTATTTACAAAATATCGAATTGCTTCACAATGTTTATACATTTATTGCAGAAAGAAAACTTTTACGGCATAGAATAGTTTCACTATATAATTAAACTATACTTATGGGGACCACAGAGATGGGAACAATAGATTTCAAAATCTGTGTTCTTACTTAAATATAAATTTTTTTTCGGTGTTCTGATAGCCGAGCTCAGTCCCATGTTTTTCTAACAATTCGATTCTAGGCCGACCTGTCCAGTATTATTGACTTCTAGCTCTTAATTTCATGCGCCTTAGATCTTCTTCCAGGTCTCAATCAGCCAATCTCGGTGTATGAAAATTGTGATAACTTTGAATTATATAAAGTTTATTTATTGTATGATGATTATTATTTATTCAAAATATTGATAAATTTTCTTAATAATAATTTATATTTACCGCCATCTGTATAATCGATAACGTTTTAAGACTCGACGCTTTGTCAAATGATTACATAATTTAATCTGATTTGGTTGATTGTAATAAGCAGCCAACAGAGGGCGTTTATTTTTAAGTTAAAATCTGTCGTAATGTTTTTTACATGGCGTGCAACTTTTTAGTGCCAATATTATTGAATTTAATTTTAAATGAAGTTTATTTTTTTGTCAAGTTTTTCATTAGTCTTCTGGAATATTTTCACAAGAACATATATATAAGTTCTTATTGGGATTTCGAATCAGCAGGAATATTAAGTTTTCATTTTTGTTACCGCAAGACTCATCCTTAAACTCTTGTCAAAAAAAATTGGTAAATAATTGAAAGATTCAATTATACATTCTGCCTCGAATTCTTCTCTGTCAGTATCAATTATACAATCTGCCTCGAATTCTTCTCTGTCAATATAAATTATACAATCTGCCTCGAATTCTTCTCTGTCAATATCAATTATACAATCTGCCTCGAATTCTTCTCTGTGTTCAGTCGAAAAGTGTTATAGATAAATGCGGAAGCTTTGTGATTCTCGCGATAAATAGTAATGGAACACTTCGAATCGTGAGAAATAATTATAAAATTGATTTTAAAAAAATACGAAGAGAACCAATAAACGATCACTGATTTCGATATCGTTTTCTTATTGAAAATTGTACCTATTTAAAATTAAAAATAAAATAACTGGACATCGATTATTCCTGCAGGCGACGACTAATTGTCATATTGTGCGTCTTCTTTCTAAGGTAAGCTTGCTAAGGTAACAAGATCCTACACACTTAAGAGCCTACTCAGGTCATCAGCTGGAAAAGCCGCAGAAGTTCACGAGATTCGTTTTTGTGTTACCAGGTTAGTAAATATAATTGATTCATACAGTTGACGAATTATCGTTAGTCGCGACAAATTATTAAAATTTGAATACTATGTATTTGATGAGCGACGATCATACTGTTAAGTAACTTTTTATAATTTATTTAGTCAGATTATACTGTTTGTTAGGTTTGAATATTATTTCAAGGTTAGGAAATTTTTTTCCTAGTGGCGTTTGTGTTATTCTATACGCGTACGCCACAACACTCGGCTGTATCTTTCTTTTACCCTAACACCGAGAACTTTACCAAGAAGAGCTTTTTTGTCAGTCTCTTTTTATTCTTACACGTTTAGCCAACCATGTTTTTTTCTTTTTTTTTTTAAAATGCCAATGTGTGTTTTTCTATGTATCCCTTAAAAATCTGAGTATGTCTTTCATTGCCAAATACTATTTATATTATCATCACAAAGTATATTTAGAGGATTTCTGTTTTTAATTTAGGAATGAAAAAAAAAGGACTGAAGAAGAGGCATGTGAATAGCCTGCTAAACGGCTGATGTGGCATTTCTTTGAAAATTTACGAAAGTTCATTTATCTTTCAAATTACGTTTTAATCTCGGACACGTTGGAGTCACACCGACCCTTTCATTGGCAGATTTATTTTAATTTTGCGTAAATATTAGGTTGGTAATTAATGAACCCTCGATCTCCTTTCACAAAGTTGTTTTATTTTTACTTTCAAGTAATAAAATAAATCTTGAATTACGTAAGCATCAGCGTTAGTGATACTTGCCGCAAGAGGGTATACATAGCGATACTTGCCGCAAGAGGGTATACATAGCGATACTTGCCGCAAGAGGGTATACATAGCGATACTTGCCGCAAGAGGTTCTGCAAGGAAGGTTTTTTCTATGTATACACAATAATCTTCCTAGCAGAATCTTTTGGGCTTTTAATTGAAAAATTTGTTTAACATAATATTCGTTTGCGTCTTTAAATTTTTTAATTCGTTTGCGTCTTTTAATTAGCGATACTTGCCGCAAGAGGGTATACATAGAAAAAACTTTCCTTGCAGAATCTTTTGGGCTTTTAACTGAACAATTGTTTAACATAAAATTCGTTTGCGTCTTTAAATTGTTTTATCACCTAACTAATTGGACATAATGAAAATACGCGTTCCAGACCATAATCATTAAACTCATGTCTCAAATTTCTAGCTTCTAATTCTATAATGGGAATTTATATATGTAGTTTGATGTCATTATCCAAGTTATCCTCACGATTTTTTGTCGTCATAATTGCAATGATTTCTGCACTTGAAGTATTACAATTTCTATTTTCAAATTAATCTTATGTACTTTTACTGTGAAAATTAATTTCCAGCAACTCGCTGTAGCGCTGGAATCGTAATTAAATTGCACTCGTTAGCAGCGAAATTAAATTATTTGATTGCAATTTTTTTATCCACGGTGTCGGTCACGTAGTGACGTGCTTTCAGCAAGAGAGGTGATAATTTTGGCTTGTGTCTAGCGCTTAAAACTTTTTATTAAATGTTTATTTTTATTAATTTATTTGAAGCTGGCTTAACTATTCGCAGTGGCGATATAGGGATAGTATACTATATACGTCGAAACACGTTTGCGGTTATATAGTTTGAAAGGAAATGTTTTCCATAAGATCCTAATTACAAGTTTATATGGGAGCATTTAGAAAAGAGAAATTATCTATTTGAAAACAATGAATCAGTGGGATGGTACTTCAAACCCATGACGGAGTAAGAAAATTAGTTTTAGGCTAAAGTATCGTTTTGATAGTATAGGTACAATGAATCTGTTTTTATTTCAATCGGACACTAAAAGTTATAGTTGCATTAGCATCAGGTAAAAATGGCCAGCAATTTGGTAAATGAATATTTACTTAAAAAGATTGCGATTCGGGAAAAATTCTATGGGTATTATTTTTGGTACATTATTATTTTCCTTAAATAACATTATTGTTTTTTAAAATTCCATATTTTAAACAAGCGGAGTTTCTAAGCCTGTTGTTTATTTATTTCTCAGTTAATAATCTATGGAATGGATAAAACATTACGAATTACAATGTCATTAAATATTTTTTTCAGGATTTTTGGTAGTTCAAATTTAACGTCTTCCACTATACGAGAATAGCGCAGTGCGTAGGCTTAAATAAACAATGCCTTTAATAGATCCAAGTTATTAGCGTATCGGTGCTAATTACGAACAAACAGAATGTTATACGTTTTATTACCTGTAAATAACCTAAAATTGAGAAATCATAATTTGCGGTTCTTTTCATTACGAGTGGCATATAACCGTTATCACAAGTTAGGCTTTACGTTGGACCCGGAATGGTACCACGAGTATATATATATATATATATATATATATATATATATATATATATATATACACAATTAAATATTTTTGGGTTTATACTTTCAGGAAAAAGGTTGGCGTATATTTTTTATAGTTAGTCAAAATCTTATTTAATGTTTGGGGTACTTTCAGAGTGAAAAGATGATGTTAAAATTTATTTAAATAATCTATCAATAAAAACTACGTGTCATGATTTTGTTGCACGAGTATGTAGATACACTCGGATAACCGTCTACATCGGATATCACTTCAACATGATTCAATTTTACTGTCACAATTTCCTTAAGTAATTTGACAAGGGAAAATATCATGGTTCTGTTGTCATTTATAAAGTTGTTACAATTTATTTAAGCAATCTAATTAGAACATATATGTATCATGGCTTTGTTGTATTTAAATACACTAGGAGAATCCTCAACATGATATCTCACTCCTACATGATTCAATTATAAGTAGGTGTTAAAACCTATTTAAGTAACCTAACAAAAAATATGTATCATGGTTTTGTAGTATGTAGAAACATTCAGAGAATCCTCAACATACGATCTCACCTTACATAATTCAGTTATAAGGTTGTTACAATTCATTTAAGCAATGTAATATGAACAAATATGTATCATGGTTTTGTTGTATGTAGCTACATTCAGAAAATACCCAACATGCGACATCATTCTTACGTGATTCAAATATACGGGGGTGATAAAATTTAATTAAGTAATATAGAAAGAAAAATATGTATCATGGCTTTCTTGTATTTAGATACACTCGGAGAATCCCCAACATGCGGACTCACTCCTACATAATTCAATTGTAAGTAGGTGTTACAATCTATTTAAGTAATCTAACAAGAAAAAAATATGTATCACGGTTTTGTTGTACGTAGATAAACTCAGAGAATCCTTAATATACGATCTTACTCTTACATAATTCAGTTATAAGGTTGTTACAATTCATTTAAGCAATGTAATATGAACAAATATGTATCATGGTTTTGTTGTATGTAGCTACACTCAGAGAATACTCAACATACGACCTCACTCTTACGTGATTCAAATACACGGAGGTGATAAAATTTACTTTAGTAATCTAAAAAGAAAAATATGTATTACGGTTTTGTTGTATGTATTATTTTGTTAGATATATTCAGAGAATCCTCACCATATGATTTCACGCCTATACTAGTCACTTATAAGGATATGTTACAATTTATTTAAGTGGCGTTATAAGAAATATATGTATCTTGGTTTTACATTGTCTAAGAATCTTACTACAATAAGATCTATTAGTTTTGTCTGTGTGAAAGTTTGAGTAAACACATTTACAAGAAATGTATCTGTTACTAGTAGTTTTTATTGTACGATTAAATAAGAAAGAGTAATGTAACAAAGTATAATAAAATGAATCGCCTTTTTATCTGGGAAAAAGCAACAATCACGATAGACGTAGTTCAAATTATGCATCGGTGTAAAAATAATTTTCTTTTTGCATGATGGAATCTAATTTTTATTTTGGACCTTCAGTATGCCCCAGCAGCTAATTTTTTTCTTAATTACTTCCAGGCAGCAAGCATATTTTCAGGATCTTTCACACGGTTGTTTCCTTCAAAACAGTTTTGGCTCTGTAATATCTTTAATTACAGTATATTTTTATTAAATTGAATCGTTAGTGTACGATTTCTATTTTAAGTGTTCAAATATGAAAGCTCATATTTATGAATAGGAAACACGTATATGTTTATTTTCTTTTATCAAATATATTAAAATACTTAAAATTAAAATGGATATCACATTACCTTCAAATCGGAGAGTAAATACAATTTCTAAATAGAATGCACTTATCAATTTTCGTTGAAGAGTCTATAATTTTTTTATATCGTTGGTTTTTTTATACCCTAAAAATAAATAAATAAAAATAAAATTTAAATAAAGACTAAATAAGTGAAGACAACTTAAAAAATTAACTGGAAAAACGTAAGAGAAATAAACATTTCGGTAAATATTGTGTCTGTAAATTACGATTTACGCCACAACGTTTCAACTTGTCACATTAAAAAAAACATTTGTAAAAAATTAAACTAAGAAAAAGTTTAAAACAACTTAATTGTATTAAAACTATCGAAAGGGTTATTTTTATTTCCACGAGTTTTCCGTGATTTCAATATTATCTCAAGAAATAAACGAGTTGTAATGAACCTCAAATTGACGTTTTCGAATATTTCGTTCCAAAAAAATTGAGAAAAGGAGAACTTATGGTTTTAACTCAAAGGTATAGACTTTTTAATATTTACATTAAAAGTTAAAGTTATTGAAAGTATTTACGTTGAATCGATCTTTCGAAACCTATAAATGAATAACTTTCCTTTTTCTAATATCTTTTCAAAACTATCAAAGTTTTAGCGAATATTCTTCTCTTCGTTATATTAATAACTAACTTCTATCAACAACTACGTAGAGTGTTCCTCCATAATAATATTTGCATATCAAAAGCAACCTTTAACCGGAATGAAAGTAACTTATATCTTAGTTTGAATCTTGATAAAGTCTTAAAGTGCTAGCTTATTTCTAACTTCGTGCCAATAATTGAAATTCAAGATACTTAGGGAATAATCGATCGACACAAACGATAGCCCAGGTTAATTTAACTGAAAGTTCTTTTGAACCAACTATTCTGTTGAAATCTACCAGAGAAATTTCTGTTGGACCAACTATTCTATTAAAACCTACCAGTGAAATATCTATTGAACCAAATATTCTATTGAAATGTACGGTGAAACTTCTATTTGAATTTCTAAAAATATTCGATGTAACTAACTTACCCTCTTAAAAGGGTTTTAATTCATAGTTTGATTTTTAAATACAATAATCTTAAACACATTTATTAAAATTAACAATTAACAAAATAATTTTTATTCCTAACCTTCAGTTTGAAGGAATAAAAGATCAGAACGTTACAATAAAACGTTCTAATAAAATTGGCAGAGCAAATTGGGTAACGATGTGTTAAGAAGACGACAAAGAGGTCGTTGACTTATTTCGCGCTATAGATTTATCTGATTTGCGGCATCTGATTTGGTAATATTCGCTCTTTGTCGGAATTGAGTGAACCGTTTCTGTGTATTCGTAATGAAATAATGTTCAATATGACGATATAAGAATGTGCTAGTAACGTCGTCAACCAAACTGAAAGTCGATTTGAATTGATTATGAACTGAGGGTAGTGTACTTTGAAGGGTGGGGCGAGGAATCGGTGGTAGGTTGTAGAGGGGGTGGAATGAAATAAAATAGGAATAAATTATGTTCGAGGTACTTATAATTTAGTCTTTTGTCTTGAGACTTACGTTAGTTGCTAAAGCTCAAGCGCTCTTCTGAACAGAAACATTTTACGATTTTCCCTTTTTTATAAAATATATGTAAACATTTTGAGCGTCTTTTAATTTGTAAAATAATTATATTACAATTTTTTTGTTACGAAAACTTTTGAAAAGGTTTTTTATTACTTGTATCAATATTAAAACTATGTCTGAAAATAAAAAAAAAGAAACATTATTTTCTTTAATTTTATGTTGTTTTTTGCTTTTATTGTAAATAATAGTAGAATAAAGATAAAGAAGTGAAATACGCTCAGTGAAAAGACGCTGAAATACGCTCAGCGAAAAGACGCTGAAATACGCTCAGTGAAAAGACGCTGAAATAAGCTCAGTGGATAGACGCTGAAATACGCTCAGTGGAAAGACGTCTCAAATTTACTTATTTATTTATTGAAAGGCTCACAAAACACAAACTACAGTTACGTAGATGTATAATAAAAAGATTAGAGTATAAAACTAGACTATAAATCTAATTATGTGTGCAAAATGATTAGAATATTTATGTTTTCATTTTTAAGGGTTAATTGTGTTATTAAATATGTTACATAATATATTGATCAATTAGAAATGTTATTTAATATTAACTTAGAATATATTATTGTCTACATACTGGACAAAATAGTAATTCTAATAGTGCAAAATTTAACTAAAATATTTTTTTTGATCAAAATTTAAATATCTCTGGCATAAAAAAAGTATGAAAATATGAGTGATCAATTATTTAAAAAAAAATATATGTTTAAAGTTGTTTCCGATATGGTCGGTTATTGCATGTATTTATATTGTTTATATCCTAATGTATTATATTATTTATATTATACATGATTAAATATATTATTTATATCCTAATGTATTATATTATTTATATTATACAAGATTAAATACATTATTTATATTCTAATGCTACTTGCATTATTAACGTACAAAAGAAGACATTTGACTAAAAAGTAAATGTGTAATTTGAACATTTTTTTACTTTAAATTTTTCCTTGTCATTGGAACATAGTGAAAAATATTATCAGGCATAGCTAGTTAATCAATAAAAATAATGAATTAAATGTTATTTAAAATTATTTACTCCAAATGTTCAGACAGATGTTACGCCATACCAAGACTTACCGCTTGCCTTTTGTTCCTTTTTGCAGAAAAAAGGTTAGAGTTGGATGAGTGTAAGCGAGAGGCAGTGAATATAAACCAAGCGAAAAAGAGGTTTACGAGTATTAGTGTGTCACTCGATTTGCTCAACTTCGCAAGTGCTCTTTTGGTTTCGTTCAGTTATCAATTGCTCGAGATTTATTTTGAATCAGTGCTTAAACGACGTTTTGGGCTGTTTAATTTATAAATAATATATTTTGTATTTCCTTTTTAAATGTTAATAATTTCGGTTCAAAAATATCCATGGGATCCTTTCTGATCCCTCATTGAGAATCAATATCATTATATAATAGGATCGATCACATTCGAATTAAGGGGTTATAAAAAGAGGTATTATTGTTTTTAACTTGTAGTACGAATAATCTCTGTGAAGGTATACGGGATCTGAGTCGAGTGTTGAAATTGAGCAGAAAGAGGAAAGAGGGACAGACAACATGCGAACGTATGATTTTGTAAAAATATAATAGATTGGCGCATAATATATTTAATATAATATCTGTTGGACATGTTTGTATATTAGTAGTTCACTAAGTTAAATCGCATGTGACTTTTATAAATATTCAAAACGTATGAAAAATTAACTTTCTGTAAACTACGTATATTTCGAAAGACGAATTGATTTTGTTAATGATCACGTTCTTAACTATTTTAAGCATAAATCGTGTGTAAAAACTGAAACATATTTTCCGGAAGATGCTAGGTAGTTTGGTAGGAGACACCGTTTGACTATAACTTAAGTGGCTTTTCTGCACAATATAAACAAGAGTTTATTCTATGAAAGCGCGCCGGCTGCGGAGCAAAAGCTATAATATGAAATAGAATATCGTAAGACGTTTGGCTCGCTTTCCGAGAGATGATTGCGCAATATGGTATGAATGGGTTTAATGTTTAATATAGTTTTCTGAGGACGAGGCAAGCATAAAAGAGTAGCCGTAAATAGCAAATAATTGTACAACGGTTCTTTTAGTATTGGGTAAACATAAAATATGGCTATTATTAATGTCCTGTACCAAAATTGAAAAAATTTAACTAAGGATTTAACTAATTAAGTAAAGGTAACTTTGGAGGATCAAATGATTCGCTAAGTTTTTTGTTGTTTTCAACCTCTTTATATGAGTTATCAAATGAAAGTAAAATGGCAAGTCTAAAATACAATATTCATTTATGTAATAAAAACACTCTTAAAAGTATAAAAAACAGTCTAAATATATTTCTTAAAGCAATTGAAAGGAAAATCTGAAACTACCGAAATCAATATTACGAAGAGTTAAGGCGTTGTGAGTTAGGGCGTCGTATTTTGCGCGAGAATTATCAAAAATATTTCTAAATTTATTTTATATGAAATGAAAAAAAAGCAAATACTTTGTTCTTTCGAAAATTTTCATGGAGTATTTTCAATGTTCATTTTGGAATTATGCTGATTAATATGGCTTATTACTATTTCCAAGGCTCTTCGCCTAACGTTTTCTGAGAAAAATAGCTGTAACAGACAGAAGGACGGATACGTTATTGATATTATAAGGATTTTTTACTTTTGTAAATTTATAGATGCACAACTATTGCTCCCTTCACTCCAAATCACAAAAGGTTTTGTGTTAATAGCTTTTCATATAGATAAATATAAATTTATTAAATTCCTCGATGGAAAGATAACGTAATCCATAACAAAACACAGAATAAAAAGAATAACTTTTTTAAGTATTGGTAAAGGAGCAGCCATTAATTTTTCACACAAAACAAACCAAAACCTGAGCCTGGTTGTCAGATTAAAATAGGTTTTAATAGTATTAATATCACGCAGAAAGTAATATTTTTAGCAGCTATACACTGTAAAATAAACTCATCGTTTCAACATCTTCATGAGTAAATAAGGCTCTATTTCCTGTACTGTTCTTGAAATGCCGGATCTATTGCAAAAATGACGTATAATTTATTGGCTTTGCAATAGATCTGGCATTTCAAGAACAGTACAGAAAATGGAAAAGTTTGTTTACTCATCAAAATGTTGAAACGATGAGTTTATTTCACATTGTATAGCTGCCAAAAATATTACTTTAAATATATATATATATATATATATACATACATACATACATACCTTGCATTATATATATATATATATATATATATAAATACACACGCACATAAATATACATAGCGTGTTTTTGTGTTAAATACGTAAATGTTTTGCTTTACATCGCAACTTTGACAGAGATTTTTTCAGAAACTGTTAAAAATGTTTACATTGTTTCTTAAAATTGTCCATACAGTTTGATAACCAGAATACCTGTATGAATAATAGATTGCATGAAAAATATTTTTTTCATAATTTTGAATCACTTGTTTAAAAAGATATTTAATTGTGAATAATGATTTTCAACAAAATTAACACCAAATATAATTAAATATTTAAAAAGATGTTTTAAAAAATAGGACAAAATAGAGCACTCCCCATTCGTATTTCTGAAAGTACTGAATCAGAAGTTATGAAAAAAGCAGGGTTGGTAAAACGTGACCAGAAGGTATATCGAGTATCCCAGATCTTATAATTTTTGAAATAAGCACTATGTTTTTAAGCTGTGAAATATGGTAGGCAATATGTTTAAGTTCTCCTAATAAAAATAGGAAACCCTAATAGTAAACCTCTAAAGTAAACCTCTAAATGTTTATATGAACCTCTAAATGTTTATTTAGTACGTTACTCCTAATAGTAAACCTCTAAATGTTTATATGAACCTCTAAATGTTTATTTAGTACGTTAACGAAACTCTCGTAGTACGAGTTTTACTCATACCTGATAGATGTTTTTCAATCATAATTATTTTTAAGTACTGCAATATGTTTAAGTTGCGAAAAATTTAAATTCCTAAATAGTTTAATAGAAATACTATGTACCTCTAAATGTTTATATGAACCTCTAAATGTTTATTTAGTACGTTAACGAAACTCTCGTAGTACGAATTTTACTCATACCTGATAGAGGTTTTTCAACCATAATTATTTTTAACTATTTCCTTATTATAAAGAAAACTCTGTGTAAAAGAAACTCGAAACACTGCGTCCAATCGCTTTGATAACGCTTTGCAGGATATGGCTTCGTGTTAAAGTAGAAATAGATCTAGTCGTGAGAACGAGGAGCCAGAACTCAGGAACCCCTAAAAATCGGCTTGCCATACCAATTTGAAAATAGTGTAACAACTGTATAATTAGTATAGCGAATGAAAATATAATTACCCTTGTTTTGTTCGCAGGGCATAATAATATCACAAAAAGTGTGTTTGGATGTTTGTTACGCGCTTACGCCTAAGCAGATGGAAAGATTTTCATGAAATAGTTCACATTTATAACCCAAAAGCTAGTTCTTCTAGAAGATACAAAATGCAAGAAACAAAGATGCAAACACACTGTGTCTGTGATAAATAAACACACTGTGTCTTCCTCCACTTCATAGCACTCTAATAAAAGACAGTATATAAATAGATGAAGTCGGTGATTAAGTATCGCTTCTATATTTTTGTCGACTTCTTGAGTATCAGGATGCCTTGGATACTGGTCAGCAGATGTTTATCATAATTTCCAATAATCTGATACAGATCATCCATTAAATCCATATAAATTCTGCCAAGGGCATTGCTAAAAAGAAATACAGATTCTATTTGCGGTAATTACAAATTATTGTTCATTAAAGTATGGCATAATGCAGGTTTCCATTTCGATGCTCAGCTAGATGCTAGTAAAACTAAATATAGCTGTTTTTGAGTTAACAGTACTATGTAAACTTTCTCAAGCCATTCTGTTGAATGTAGTATAACATTTTATCCTAGTTATTGAGATATGAATGTAGTATAACATTTTATCCTAGTTATTGTTATCTTATTAATATTCTTTATTTTATTTATTCATAATTTTTAGAATGTAAAAGTCAAACAAACGATATTGAATAAACCAAACAAAACTGGAGAAGATTATTTTTAGACTAATTTTAACATTCGATGTGTTTTTAATTCGAGCCATCAATTTTAGTGCTTTTTTTTTAGTTTATGCTTTAAGAAGACACAATTCATAATTGTGTAACGAAAGGTTGCCATTAGAATTAAAATGGAATACTAAATTTCGCTGACAATCTTGGATGTCGTAGCAAAATGTAAATAGTTTAAAAACTGTCGACATCACAGTTCTGTGGCTTCGTATCCTTCATTGCAAAATATAGGTACCAAATATATTCTATATCTAAAATTGAATTGAAAAATTCTTTCTATCCTGTTTTAAATTATTCTTAACATTTTAATCTTTGTAGAGATAAGAAATAGTACTATCAAACAAATTTTCACGAAATTATTTAATATTTTTATTAAAAGATCTAGTACCTCGTATTTTTTAATTGCATAAATGAAATAAAACGGGACCAAAGCATCTGTCAAACGTAGCAAAGCATCTGTAGCAGAACATATCATCTCCTTTTATTTCGAAGAAGAAGAAGTACCTTAAAAGATGTAATCAACGTCATACGTCAGCCTAAAACTAATTTTCCTCCCGCACCGTGGGCACGTAATATCCGTCCCAAACGTTCCTTATTTCCAAGCAGCTAATTTCTCTTCCTTAATTACTCCCATTCAACAAACGCTCGGATATAATTACGATGTTTGCGGATGAAATCACCTTATAGGGCGTATTTGCATTCGTTGGTTTTGACATCATATTATAAGTGTACTTTGCTTACTGGAAATTGTTTGCAAATGCATTTTGGATACTTTTATTTTTAAGCTGATATAGAAGATACCTCGAATGGAGTAAGCTCTAACTGTGAAGATCAGCGTTATCGCAAATTTGTATTCGAGTTATTTGTATATTTAATTTATTTATTTAAGCCTCGGGTACTTATAGAATAGAGTTACTTCGAAGAGTTATCCTATAGCTTTGAGATAAAAGTTTTGCTTCCTATATCGTCTGCAAAGAGGATGAGTTGTGCGGTCGAAACGACATGAAAATTATGAATTTATTGTATTTTCATAGCTTATTGGAGCTAACACTTTGTTTCAGGATAATAGTTGTAGCTATAGATGGTATGACATGACGTGGGTCGTCTAGCACGGGCAGCATACTCCAAAATTGAATTCGACTTCAAATTAACAATTACGGCTGAACAGAAAGCTCGCACACATTACCAGGTATCCTACCAGTACGTACTTATGGAGCTGAAACCTGGGTGATTACAAAAAAATCCTCAGCAAGCTCTGTGTAGCTCTGAGAGCAATTGAAAAGAAGCTGGTAGGGATCATGTCGAGAGGCCGAAAGAGGGACGAGTGGCTTAGAGAGAAGAGAAGGGTTGCGAACGTCATAATACGTGCTGCGAAGCTTAAATGACAATAGGTTGGCCACTTCCCCAGAAAGTAGGACTCGTGTTGCAAAGCGCCCGTTGAATGGAGACCAAAGGGCGAAAAACGACCACAAGGAAGGCCAAATATGCGTTGGTGTGATGACATCAGAAGAACAGCTGGAGTAAAATGTTTAGAGAAAGCACAAGATAGGGAAGAGTGGTATAGATTGAAGGAGACCTACATCTATGCAGCAGAAAGTAGATGAAGAAGAAGATAGATGGTATATATCATAAAGAAATTCTCATATAATGAACAGTTTATTACTCGACTACGGCGATGCCAAAAGGAGGCTTATGATTTAAGCAGTCTTTGGTTTGTATCTATGTGTCCGTGTCTGTTTTCTTGTAGAGGTTTAGGTTTGTCACGGATCTCAAGCAATGAGGTATCGTTGAATTTGTTTCGGTTATACACGTAACATTTTTATATTCTGTCGCGGAAAATTAAAATGACATCTGCTAGACGCCATTTTGATCTGAATGAAAAAAAAAACATTAAAAAATCACGACAGGTGTCACGTGAAAGGGTTTTAAGAGACGATTTAAAAATATTTAACACACATGGGAACATAATTTGAAGTTTACAAACTAAAACTCTAATACGAAAAGTGTAAAATAAACACAAAAAGCGTTGACCAATTTAATTAATACGGAAAAATGAAAACCAAAACTATGAGGAAGTTGGTTGTATACCACGTATGTAAAGCAATTGTACAGAGGAGTCATCGAAGGAACAACACATCACAAACCACACGAAACTCCACAATTCCCCTCCTGAAGTTATCAATCTAGCAAAATAAAATGTCAAAATCTCGACCAGCAGTATAAAACGAAACAAATCATGACACCGGAAGGTTATTGACATAATGAATGTACAATTCTCCGAAGAATAGGCTCGAGAGCAGTTCTGGCGTTATATATAATGATATATATATAACGATTGAGAAATAAGAAGTTATATATATAACGATTGAGAAATCTTTTCATCTCGAGATGAAAAGTGTGGTTAATTTATTTTTTAATTTAGCTTCAACTTATTTTCAAATAATAGGACAAATATTTATCATTCGCTGTACCTACGACATCGTTCGCCTGAAATTCGGAAGAAGAAAAGTTATAAGAATAGTTTTTTTCTCTCTTGGGTATAAATCATTACCATACTAAATTTCGTCAAAATCCATCCAGTAGATTTCGCGTAACTGACGAACAATTAATATACGGATAGACAAAAATTCTAGAAACAGGTTTCCTGGCTTCTTTTATCATTCTTTACGCTAAATCAGTCACTCTTTTTAAAATATTTTAACGAAAAAAATATTTGTAACATTCTCATTTAATGGATATTTCATATGAAGTAAAAATGTTTGTGTTTTATTTGCCCCCCTCTAAAATTCTAATTGTAATTATGAACCTACCTAAGTTCATTTATAGGTGAGCGCGTACGATATAGGTGCGAATGGGATAGCATCATTGTAAGGACAATAAGCAAAGCGAATTAATCCATTCTTCGTGGAAGATGACGTGATATAATTCTAATCCATAAGTGCGATAAGAACAACTAAATATTGCAATCTTACTATTGCTATCTTGCTCTAGCGTTCTAGAAAACAACCTCATTCTGCGTACCCCCCTATAATCTAATTCATCCATCTATTTGTGATCTCAATTAATATTCCGAAAAATTAATGGAAAACCTGCCTTTCCATTAATTGTTCTGAGAAATTTGGCAGGATGATAGAGATCCGCATATATTTCAATTGTTGTCGCACTGAAATGTTCACATGGAAATTTTAGATAGAACAAATAAAATAATATTTTATTTTAAATTTCAAATGTATTTTATGAATAGAAAGAGAAAGTTATTGTTGAAAATATTCATATAGTTTTTCTCAGTAACGGTTTGCATAGAGACATTAAATTTGACACAAAGAAAAAATTTAATAATCCGCATATATTTAAGAAGGGCACGAAAAAATATTAAAACAGAAATTTTAGAGTTATCAGTAGTCGTAACGAATTTTTCATGAAAATTCCATACAACGTTTGCTTTCAAAAATTTCTGGAGGGTATTCATGCGAACAAATTCTTCAAAAAACAATTTTGAAGAACTTTACATAACTGTCGTTCCAGAGATGTTGTCCAAACCGTCTACGAAAATATTTTCCCCTTCTACTATAAAATTATGAAAAAATAACATTACCGGAAATTAATTTAAAGTTGACCGGAAAACCGTATCAAAGATTCTGAATCTCAAAGTCTTTTTTGGGATATTCACGATATTTTTAAACCCTGGAAAGATGTACCAGATAATATATTTACGAGGTAAAAAAATTATATTAATCAATATAAATAATTCCATAGAAATTTTGTGCATCCTTATTGAAATAACACCAGTATTACTCCTGGTTAAAATTGAGTATAAATTTATTATCTAATAACTTAAAGTCATTGCAACGAAGGATTAATTTTAAAAGGGTTAATAAAAATTAGCCCAATAGGGTTAATTTTTGAATATTTGTGGCATTGCGTCAGCCATTAGCTGTTTAAGAAAATAATTATAATATATAAATACAATTAAAAAAATATTTACTTTATATAAAAAAATATACTGAAATCAGTTTAATGATTTTAATACAGGAGAAGAGTCCAATACAATAATATCCAACTTGAGTTATTTAAAGGGTAACAAATAAAAGAATATAATTACATCAGGATTTTCATCTTTTGTAAAATTTAATTGTATTTTCTAACGTTAAACGAATCGATATAGCAAACGGATAAACTCGTTAAAGAATATTATTTTAAGATAAATTTGTTATCGTTGACCTGCCATAGTACCTTAATTGTATCATTCGTTTAATATAATTCTAAGTTTTCCCAGTAACTTTTTAAAATAGATATTCACTCGGCCACGACACAACACTTAACGTATTGAGTGTAAATAATAGATGAAACTCTGCCGTATTAAACTCACGAAAACTGCGCGGTAAAAACAAACAGCGAAATTTGCGGTATTTTCAGCGCTCTAGAGAAATATTTTCCATTCATTTCCCATTATCTTCCGGTGTTAACCCATTAGGGTTAATTCGGTAGTATTTATTTAAAGAGGAACCTTTGATCCTGCTGGCTAATTAATGTAGTTCGTGGTTCTATAGTTACAATGGACGTACGACTAATTGGTACGTTTGATTTGAAAACTGAAGTGTAATAATGTTTGTGTTTATGTTTATCATGAATAATCTTGTTCTCGACGTGCTGTGCTATATTGATTATAGACTTACGGTTTTTTATGGTGAGATGCACGCGCGGTCTGGGGTTATCGCGTGAGAAAAATGTCAGAGACAAGTAACGAATAGCAGATCCACTAGTGCAAGAAGCTACGTATTGCGATTACCAAGCCATTTGTCCAGCGCGACGATTATGGATTACTTCTACAGGGAGAGGCCAGCAATGGACGGGGACAGACTATTGATTTGATTTTAATTCTAATACTTAATAAGTTTTCTTTATTTAACTTGCACGTTGATATTTTTTCTTTACTTAAACCACATCGGTTATAAAAAGCAATTTTTATTTCAATTTAAAAAAAAAACACTTAAACACATTTGAACAAAAAGCAGTTGACTAACTAACAGTAGTTAATAAATTAATTCCACTTCGAATACGGTACAACTTGAATTCCAATAACAAAATTCAATTTACGGTTACGATGAACAATTTCGTCTATGCGTATAAATAATGCGTTTCGTCAGTAGCCGATTTCCATTACATGAGAATATAATTTTGAAATTGATTATATGACCTAGTTTTTGCAAATATTAACATAATCAATAACATAGTGGAAAAACTCGTAACGAATCAGCGTTACGCGTTGCTTGTCAAACATGTTTCTAATCAAATTTAAAATATAAACGCGGCTGCACGAGAGGAAACTGCAGAAGTAATCGAGCATCTTTCGCTAATTCTTCATGAAAAGCTAAAATGAAGTTCCTGAGTAAGTAAACAATTTGTATATTACTAAATAAAATTAAATTCAATTAAAAAAGCAGCGTGAATTGAATTACGAATAACCGGTCGTATTTACAGCTGTCCATCATCCGATGGTGAGTGATTATTCGTTCCCCTGAAAATTATTATATAATTTACACTAAATCTGGCCAAAAATTTAATCTTAAAAAACTTGTGTCACAAAAAAATCTTTTGTGACATTCTGGTCACAAATGGTCTTTTTATAGTGTACATTTTACATATAATTATATTTTATATGACAGTTGATCGTAACTTTCATGGTTGCTGTCTACTTACTTGGCCTTTTGTTATAGCTCTCTTTAGATAAGTACGATAGTTCTAACAAAAAGCTTTGGCGATATAAACTTAGTAAGCCATCTTTGATTTGATTTTTAGTTTTGACTTTGGTCATCATCGGCATGGTGAGCTTATCGCTGTCGCAGCCAATGTATTATCAAGATGGCGCTTACAATCCACAATATTTCTACCGGCAAGACCCTTACTTCCGGTCGTATGGAGTAGGGAAATTCTTCCCTGGATATTTTAATTACAGATACTTTTACTGATGATACGATCACAGAAAAGAACATTAAATAAAATAATATATTAGTTGAGTGTATATATTGTTTTATTAAAACTTCTTTAGCATTCTAATATTTGATAACAAACATTTAATATTAAGGTCACCTTTCCTCTTTCGTATTGATTTTTAATTAATTAAATTATATACTTTATTTTTTTAAATGGTTTAAAGCAAAATGAAATGAAACTACATGATATAGTATTATTTTTACTTTCTTTAAGTTCTTTACCACGACCTAGGTTTCGTTGTATTACAACATTTTCAGGTGGGCTATTAGTAAAGATGGGCTATTAGCAATCTTTGCTAATAGCCCACCTGAAGATGTAATACGACGAAACCTAGATCGTGGTAAAGAACTTAAAGAAAGTAGAAATAGTACTACATCAAGTAGTTTCATTTAATTGCGAATAATGAATTTCTACAAAGTTAACACCAAATATATTCAATGGTTTAAAGCACTTAAATGTATCAAAGTGCGGAACGATCGAACTTCTCCTCCAAATCATTGGATTATAATTTGAATTGTCTTAAAAATTAAACAGGACCAGAGACGAATTAAATGAAAAACAAGTAAAATTATGTCAAAAGAAATAACTAAAGAAATATATTTAATCAGTAGCTTATCACTTGCTGTATATTATTAGACATTATACCTGTCATATTGAGAATTGATTAATAATGTCTGAATCTGTTAATTAAAAATCATCACCATTGATAATTACAAAATCATCAAAATTTATTTATATTCTGTGTTTTACTTGATTGAGGACACGTATTATTCATATATCAATATATTATTCTGTAGTGATTGGCTTTCGTTCGGCTCTATTTCCTTTTTAACAATACCAAGTTATATGGTATCGTTTCGGCGATAGCGGATCCGTTAATTATTCACTGGGTGGTGATACTGACGCTTACTGACTTTCTGTAAACTGATATTTTCGTTTTTTTTTCATAATAATATGGAAAAAAATAGTTTTTTACTATATTTATTTAAAATTGTACCAAGTTAAATCAGTACTTTTTTAATCAAATTACATGATGATATACTTATATATAAGCTTTAGATGGTTGAATAGATGGACAGCACTGACAAATTCTCAAGTAAACTTAATCCATCGCTGGGCGATGTGTCTTCTGTTTGAAAATATGGAAGAAAATATAAATCAGTACACAGGAGCTACTTAGTAAATTTTGAACACAGGGATTACTTAGGCCTTAATAACGGGAACAAATGTTAGGCTAAATGCATTTCTTAATTAGTAATTTAGTTAATTTCCTACTATTATTGTTATTTTAACCATCATTTCATTCTATTTGAACCATTTTTTTTGTATTATCTCATTTCCATTAAGTAGCGAGTCTATTTCTCGTTGCAGGTGTAAGGTGGAAGTATTTATATGGGTCGACAGATGAAAACATTAATTTTAAATTATCTGACTTTTAGTGTACAGCCCAACTTCAAAAAATTTAGACTTAGGTCACGGTAAACGGTTAAAAAAATAAGGACCCACTTAAATCATCAATCAGTAACTTTTACTAGAAACGACACTATCGGAGAGTAATTTATAAACTATTACTCACCTATAAAGTCGTGTTTACGTTCTCATTGAAATAAATGTGCAGTAACCAAGAAAAAATATAACTGAAAAGTAAAAGACTAAGAGGTACAGTTGACTTGTTATTATTGACATAATTAGTAAATGGCTCTCAAATTTCAGTCATGACATATGGTACCCGAAACATAAGTTTATAAAAAAAAATGTTATAGCGATTATAGGTCCTTTGATTTGATTTAAACCTATCACCTTCTATTGCAACTATGTGACACCTTGTTTTTTATTTTTCAATTAAATTTTTTTATGTAGTCGTGTTTTGTATTTTTTAATTGTATCCTTTTAGTGACGATATAAGATTTTATTTGTGTTATGACTTTGTTCTATAAGGATACGTAGAAATTATGAGAAAGCTTGTACAGTGTCACGGAACTGGAAGTAAAGTTATAATAAAAATCTATAGATTTATTTTTTCATAAAAATATTCAAAAAGCAACTTTCTAGAGTTCATAGTTCTAATGACTAAGCCTTCCATCTCTCTCGAGTTATTCAGCATTACTTAGGAACCATGTTTGAACTAAAACGCGCAATGGCCCTATCTTAACTAGAAACTCGGAGCTTGTGCACAATGACAGCTCAACACAATATAATTGGGAGCATTCGTCTTTCTGCATTGTTTAGTTCACGCAAAGCGAAGAATTTTTTGATGGTTTGCTCGATCTTCACTTTGACATTGACAATGTTGTCACGAATGGTACCATAGTCAAACTTGACCACGACTGCTTGTGGCAGATCATCAGTTTTAAGCTGCACGTACGTAGAGCAGGCTACTCTATTTTTCCATGAATACCCATAGTCCCGTTAACCAGACCGTGTTTTATATTGAATATTCTCGCAAAGCATTATCCTAGAACCGAGATAAATTTTTAAAGGTTTTGAAATAACTTCAGTGCTATTTAAATTTTGGAGACGAAGCAATCTTGTGTGTTTTTGCTGCCACGGTTACGTTTGAAGCTATAACCTCATAGATTCTTAGTTAGATCGATTGCCATTAAGACATTACAATGGTCCACCTGCCAAGTAGATGGGATAGTTTGCACGCTGCTAACTGGTGGCCAACAAATCACCAAACAAAACAACGCAAATACACCCTCAGATCTATATTTCGAATGGCCGTATAAGATATCATTTACTGATCTATGGTGGGTCAATTGATATGCCTGAATTTTTGATCGCCAATTAGTAAGCGAAGAGTTTTTGTTTTGTCTTTTTAAATGGAGAGAGCAAAAGTAGAGTGCAAAGTGTTACCTTCAATCAGTAGTGCTGAGATTGAAACAGTCTTATTCATTGTAGTATGAGCGAAGCGATATATTTGCTTTATAATAAATTTCATGGCGTAATTTGTTCTGGTACAAGTTCCTTCCGTCTTAGCGATATACGACGACTTGAAATAGATTCGGTATTAAGATGATGTCTGAAGTAGTTGATGCGCATGCTGGTCAATCATTTCTTGTATCATAAGCTCATTAGCTTCATCTATAATAACAACTTCATCATCACATTTCATATTTTCAATTGAAAATTTCAGCGTCCTTGACTTTGTCAACGCCAAGGCTTTAAGACTTTATTATTACATCTATCTATATCATCAGCCAGATTTTAAACCGTGATACGAGCTAAAGCCTGCTTTATCTCCTGTTCTCATCTAGCCAGTTTATTTGAAATATTCTCATCTTCTAGTGGCCGCAACGGGTATTTTTCGGCAGGCAATGGTTACTTGGCGTCGTTGTGCCGCGTCGCCAATTCGCTGTTGTGCCCTTTCACCAAAAGACAGAAGTAAGCTGTAATGTCTGAGTTCAGTATGTAATACCAGTCCTCGGTTTGCCGGTTATGGTTCTTTATTGTTATCTGGTCACCAAGCAATGTGATTACCACTGTGCCCTTCAAGTAGTCGTCTTCTTGAACTTGCTCAAACGCTTCGATATGGTGGTCATCCTCTGAAAAGTCAGTTCGTATGACGGGATCGGGTAATGGATTACTCGGGTGATGTATTGATTTTAAAAAATCATGTGGGTGCATAGTTGAATCCTGAATCCATAACGTTCCTTTCTGGGTAGTCATACAAAACGTTGCTGGTCGGTGACTGAAGTCAGTGATTAGTTTTTTAAAACTTTGAAATAAGGATGGGTCTAAAAGTTCAAGTAGATGAATTTTCAAAAAAAGTTCAACTTTATCCAATGACTAAATAGTCAATTATAAATTGTATGTACACGTTTATCAGAAATTTATAAATTGTAAGCCCTGGTTATTATCTTCTAAAAAAATCGTTACGGATTAGGATTTCTTTTTTATTTATTTTATTAACTTCTTTTAAAAAAGTACTATCGTCCTAATGGGAGACAAACTTTTAAATGTAATATATTATCGTTTTTACTATAGTACTAAGTTCCTTTGAAATAAAGAATATAATATGAATTTTCATGCGAAAAATCATAAGTCATTGTATTTAAACATGTTTTTCAAATACCGTTATTATAATTTTAGAATATTTTGTAATTTGGAGTTTTTTAAACATTCATTGGAGCCGATGCCGGAAGATTTTTAAATTTTTTTTTCATTTATAGTTATTTTTTATTTTCTTTGTTTTTATTAAAGTTTTGATTTATAATTTTTAAAGAAATTTTTTTCGTATTTTTAAAGATAAATGATAGAAGTTTGTATAATGGGATAGGGTAATAGATTACGTAATTTGTCAATTAAAAAAAAAATTAATTCGTAAATTTAAAAAAAATGAATTCATGTATTGGTTTGATTATTTTTTCTCAATTTTTGTAAAAATTGTTTTCCTCACTTTTTTCGTAACTTCTTTTTCGTCAATCCCGAAGATATACGGACAGATGGACATACTTTTTTCATCAATAAAACTTCCAGTTACTGTTATGATGGAAAATGAGAAACAATTACGGTATGGTTTTGTTATTCGTGTTCTTGTGTGTATCCACCTAATTAAGAAATGAGGAATAAAGAACTTCATCATCTCGGTATTTTTATTTTCAAAAGTAAAAATACCAAGGCATTCAGTTTTTTTTAATATTCCGTTCAAAAAGGTAAAAACGGGACCCTGATGGCGAGCTGGAACTCTGTTTCTCTCAGCAACCACTACTGTGCTCGATTTGAAATAGAGTTTTAAATGGCACATTTATAGAGTTTGTATGTTTGTATTTACTATCGAAATAATTTTGAAGATATTTTTATTTTTATTCAAAACCGTGTTTCAATAAGGATTAAAATTTAAAACTTTGTCAACAAGACCAAGTTGGGTATAACATAAAGGACTTTATTTTGAATGGGTTTTATTTACCAAAATATAATTTTTTTTAATTATCTTATCTTTTTTTTAATTGACTTATCGCCAAATTGTGCGAAAACCAATTCCAGAGGGAGAGGGGCATTTATTTGTGAAGTTTACAAGCCAAAAACATTGGAAATATTTCGGACTGTTAGAATATCTTGGTGATAATACGTGAAAAATTAAACAAAGTTGTAGGCACACATTTTTTGAGGAAAAGTTATCGAATCTGTTAATTTGTTTTTCCTTCTTTGACACCTTTCATTTTCAAGTTTAGAATAATAATTTGTAAGACCATATAGCCTCTAAATAAAATTATTATTACACTTACTGAACTATTGTAGTATTCGCTTGCTACAAGTTGTTTACCCTCGACGTGCGACTGCGTGTGAGCGAGAGGCACGGCAGCGTAATATAGTTAGTAATTTGAACACAATTTTATACATTTCCTGTTATCAAATATTGATTCCTAAAATTAAAGAGACAATAGCAGTGAACGGGATGAACCGTTGATAACATATTTATTGTTATGGACAACTCATTAATGGGTGTCATTGAAATTTTTTTAGTCACTGTAAATAGTTATGGCCAAGATTTACAAGTATAAATGAGTAATAGTAACTAATAATAAACGCGTTGTAATTGACAATGACCTGAATAATAGTAACTAATAATAAATGCGTTGTAATTGACAATGACCTGAGTAATAGTAACTAATATTAAACGCGTTGTAATTGACAATGACCTGAGTAATAGTATCTAATAATAAATGCGTTGTAATTGACAATGACCTGAGTAATAGTAACTAATAATAAACGCGTTGTAATTGACAATGACCTGAGTAATAGTAACTAATAATAAACGCGTTGTAATTGACAATGACCTGAGTAATAGTAACTAATAATAAACGCGTTGTAATTGACAATGACCTGAGTAATAGTAACTAATATTAAACGCGTTGTAATTGACAATGACCTGAATAATAGTAACTAATAATAAATGCATTGTAATTGACAAAGACCTGAGTAATAGTAACTAATAATAAATGCGTTGTAATTGAAAATGACCTGAGTAATAGTAACTAATATTAAACGCGTTGTAATTGACAATGACCTGAGTAATAGTAACTAATAATAAACGCGTTGTAATTGACAAAGACCTGAGTAATAGTAACTAATAATAAATGCGTTGTAATTGACAATGACCTGAGTAATAGTAACTAATATTAAACGCGTTGTAATTGACAATGACCTGAATAATAGTAACTAATAATAAATGCATTGTAATTGACAAAGACCTGAGTAATAGTAACTAATAATAAATGCGTTGTAATTGAAAATGACCTGAGTAATAGTAACTAATATTAAACGCGTTGTAATTGACAATGACCTGAGTAATAGTAACTAATAATAAACGCGTTGTAATTGACAAAGACCTGAGTAATAGTAACTAATAATAAATGCGTTGTAATTGACAATGACCTGAGTAATAGTAACTAATATTAAACGCGTTGTAATTGACAATGACCTGAATAATAGTAACTAATAATAAATGCATTGTAATTGACAAAGACCTGAGTAATAGTAACTAATAATAAATGCGTTGTAATTGAAAATGACCTGAGTAATAGTAACTAATATTAAACGCGTTGTAATTGACAATGACCTGAGTAATAGTAACTAATAATAAACGCGTTGTAATTGACAAAGACCTGAGTAATAGTAACTAATAATAAATGCGTTGTAATTGACAATGACCTGAGTAATAGTAACTAATATTAAACGCGTTGTAATTGACAATGACCTGAATAATAGTAACTAATAATAAATGCATTGTAATTGACAAAGACCTGAGTAATAGTAACTAATAATAAATGCGTTGTAATTGAAAATGACCTGAGTAATAGTAACTAATATTAAACGCGTTGTAATTGACAATGACCTGAGTAATAGTAACTAATAATAAACGCGTTGTAATTGACAAAGACCTGAGTAATAGTAACTAATAATAAATGCGTTGTAATTGACAATGACCTGAGTAATAGTAACTAATATTAAACGCGTTGTAATTGACAATGACCTGAATAATAGTAACTAATAATAAATGCGTTGTAATTGACAATGACCTGAGTAATAGTAACTAATATTAAACGCGTTGTAATTGACAATGACCTGAGTAATAGTAACTAATAATAAACGCGTTGTAATTGACAATGAACTGAGTAATAGTAACTAATAATAAACGCGTTGTAATTGACAAAGACCTGAGTAATAGTAACTAATAATAAATGCGTTGTAATTGACAATGACCTGAGTAATAGTAACTAATATTAAACGCGTTGTAATTGACAATGACCTGAATAATAGTAACTAATAATAAATGCGTTGTAATTGACAATGACCTGAGTAATAGTAACTAATATTAAACGCGTTATAATTGACAATGACCTGAGTAATAGTATCTAATAATAAATGCGTTGTAATTGACAATGACCTGAGTAATAGTAACTAATAATAAATGCGTTGTAATTGACAATGACCTGAGTAATAGTAACTAATATTAAACGCGTTGTAATTGAGAATGACCTGAATAATAGTAACTAATAATAAATGCGTTGTAATTGACAATAACCTGAGTAATAGTAACTAATATTAAACGCGTTGTAATTGACAATGACCTGAATAATAGTAACTAATAATAAATGCGTTGTAATTGACAATGACCTGAGTAATAGTAACTAATATTAAACGCGTTGTAATTGACAATGACCTGAGTAATAGTATCTAATAATAAATGCGTTGTAATTGACAATGACCTGAGTAATAGTAACTAATAATAAACGCGTTGTAATTGACAATGACCTGAGTAATAGTAACTAATAATAAACGCGTTGTAATTGACAATGACCTGAGTAATAGTAACTAATAATAAACGCGTTGTAATTGACAATGACCTGAATAATAGTAACTAATAATAAACGCGTTGTAATTGACAATGACCTGAGTAATAGTAACTAATAATAAACGCGTTGTAATTGACAATGACCTGAGTAATAGTAACTAATAATAAACGCGTTGTAATTGACAATGACCTGAGTAATAGTAACTAATAATAAACGCGTTGTAATTGACAATGACCTGAGTAATAGTAACTAATAATAAACGCGTTGTAATTGACAATGACCTGAGTAATAGTAACTAATAATAAACGCGTTGTAATTGACAATGACCTGAGTAATAGTAACTAATAATAAACGCGTTGTAATTGACAATGACCTGAGTAATAGTAACTAATAATAAACGCGTTGTAATTGACAATGACCTGAGTAATAGTAACTAATAATAAACGCGTTGTAATTGACAATGGCCTGAGTAATAGTAATTAATAATAAATGCGTTGTAATTGACAATGACCTGAGTACCTCAGCGTGCGAGTTCTGCGTACTTTGGTTTTTTATTTTATGGAGCATATCAGATGGAAACAAATTTTAGAAGCTGTTATTTATTTTATCTCATCATAACAATTATCGAAACAAAAATATTGAAAAAGAAATTGAGCTGTCCTAACTAATAACACTTATTGTAGAAAAATATAACAATACTTCAGTAACTTAGAATTTAGCGCTAAATACACCATTTATTACAAACATATTATGTTGCTTCATAGCTTAATTTCTAATATTGTACTTCAGTGCACTTTCATTATTTGCATTTCGAAAAACTTTGACTTTCAAAATCAAACATTTATTCTCCTTATACAAACAATTTCGGCATCCATTGTAAAACTCTATTACGATAGCTTTTCCGAATCCACTAAATACGACGCTTGTTTACTTTTCCATTCCGATTGAGCAATTCTCATTTTTTCCACTTGCAATTTTATTCCCACATCTCCAAACATGTAAATAAAATTGAGACGTCGACATAATAACGCTCTTTGTCGATACATGTGAATGAATATTTACAAACGATTATATTTAACTATTTGGAATGGCACAGAGTTAAGAATAGTTAAAATTAATAATTAAATTTAATATTCGATGGCTCCATCGAATAAATTGAATTCAGACATGACAACTCTTAAGTATGGATTAATTTGTTTTTCAAAAATAGAATAGACAGGTCGTAATTAAATTTATACTATGCCGAGGCGAAAGAGATGATTTCATTTTATCTCTTGGCGAACTAAAGCAAGTGCCCCTTGATAAGATTAGCTTTTCTTTTTATATTTAACAAGAGATCATATAAAATATAAAATTCGAAGGCATGTAACATCCACACAAAAATATTAATTTTAATTATTGAATATTGAATATATTTGGCGTTAATTTTGTAGAAATTCATTATTCACAATTAAATGAAACTACGTGATGTAGTATTATTTCTACTTTATTTAAGTTCTTTACCACGACCTAGGTTTCGTTATATTAGAACATCTTCAGGTGGGATATTGGCACTAACTATTAGCAAAGAATCTTTGCTAATAGCCCACCTGAAAATATTCTAATACAACGAAACCTAGGTCGTAGTAAAGAACTTAAAGAAAGTAGAAATAATACTACATCACGTAGTTTCATTTAATTGTGATTAATGTTAATGTAAAAAAGTGGTGCTTGATATCATTTGTCGTAACTGTACGAGTAAGTCGGAAACACCCCATACTTTTTTACATTAAAGTATTATTTAATATAATTTTTTAAATTTTAAATCATTTTAATTTTTTTTGTCAATTACTCCATTCTCATTTTAAGCTTCTTAAAAATTACGTTATACCGAGTTGTGAGACACTTTTCGCTCTGGACCAAAATCTTTACATTTAAAGATTATTTGTTACTTTTTATTTCACATTGCCACAAAAGTGAGTTGTTTTAAAATTTAATTTTAATTTACAAGTTGTTACTTATGAATTTATTCTATTGTTACCAGTCAAGAACCGATGTTTATAATTTTAAATAATTCGCATGTCTGAATGTGGGTAAAAATTTATTTGGAAAATTAACGTACAAACGTATAAGTGAAGCTAATATAAAGCATGTTAAAAAGTTATATAAAGCGTGTACTTTACACGCTTTAAAGTTAAATAAAGCTAAATAAAGCTAATATAAAGCGTGTTAAAAAGTTACAGATGATACAATTTTAATGTTATACATAATTCTCTATTAATAATACTTTCTGCTTAATCCATAGGCTATATTTTTATATTTAAACTATTAAACTTATAACGCATATCTGTTAAAGTTTTAATGAAGAAAATAAATATTGTCACTTCTAGGAATATTTTACAAGAACTCCGCCATAGTACTTAGATACTTAATTTACTTGAGGAATATTAACAATTATTATGTTTTACTTCAATTATTATAATGACAAACCTGAAAAAAATATTAACTACCTAATATAATGTAGACGTACTAGCATTGCTATATGATGGAGGTATACAATAAAAAAATATTTAAACATATACATACATATATATATATATATATATATATATATATATATATATATATATATATATATATATATATTACACGCATAATAAGCAACAATTTTTATAAATACATTGAAAATGCTGCTATTAATTAACGAAATATTTCTTATTAATAATTAAAATATTTTTGGATATATTTGGCGTTAATTTTGTAGAAATTCATTATTACTTCATTTTTCTACACTCAAATTAAATTATGTGATATAGTATTATATCTATGTTATTTAAATTATTAATCACGACCTAGATATGCGTGACCCGTGTTGTATGACAACATCTTCAGGTCGACAATTGGAAGAGAATGCCCACCTAAAGATGTTGTAACGAAACCTAGGTCGTGGTTAATAATTTAAATAAAGTAGAAATAATATTACATCACGTAGTTTCATTTACTTGTGAATAAAAATTAAGTAAAATATTTTAAATATATAATAATAGTTTACAACAATAATAACATAAACATTTTTTTAGTATCCTACAGACACATTCATAAATTTAACATTACAATCTTTTTTTCAACTTATATCTACGTACAATACTTGAACTGTCATGAAACAGACTATAAATCTAAACAATTTTACCATTACGACTTAGATTCGCAAACTTGAAAGATCCCATTCTGGTCATTGCATATTCCCTCGCAAAGTTACCTAACTAGGTCAATATGTTCAGGTTACTGTTCTGCAAGGCTACTTGAGAACCTAATAGAACATGGCATGATTCACGTCAGTACCAACTCTATATAATGTGATTTTATGGGAACGGTATTTCAGATGACGGAGACCTCTTACACTATTTATTCTCCATTAGTATTTATTGAGCTACATATATCTGAATCCATTAAAAGTAAGTTTGGGAAATTTGGTATTATATGCTATTTATTGGCTCAAGAGGGTTCGATTAAAATTAGATGACGTGGCGTGCGTACCGCCAGATTTTTTCTGCCGATACCTGCCATACGTTATTTTATACAGAAAAGAATAATAGGTAGATAGAAAGTAATTGTAAACAATAAAATGTTTGTGTAAAATAATAATAAAAATATCTTAAATTATTGCGAAGTATTAAAATGAATCGATAAAGTCGGACATATTCCCATGGTTTGGTGTGTAGATAACTTGTCGGAGCACTGCCATACGTTATTTTATACAGGAAAGAATAATAGGTATATAGAAAGTAATTGTAAACAATAAAATGTTTGTGTAAAATAATAATAAAAATATCTTAAATTATTGCGAAGTATTAAAATGAATCGATAAAGTCGGACATATTCCCATGGTTTGGTGTGTAGATAACTTGTCGGAGCACTGCCATAAGTTATTTTATACAGGAAAGGATAATAGGTATATAGAAAGTAATTGTAAACAATGAAATATTTGTGTAAAATAATAATAAAAAGAAGCCCTAAATCATTGCAAAGTATTAAAATGAATCAATAAAGTCGCACATATTCCCATCGTTTGGTCTTTAGATAACTTGTCGGAGCACTGCCGTATGTTATTTTATACAGAAAAGAATAATAGATATATCGAAAGTAATTGTAAACAATGAAATATTTGTGTAAAATAATAATAAAAAGAAACCCTAAATAATTACAAAGTATTAAAATGAATCAATAAAGTCGCACATATTCCCATCGTTTGCTCTTTAGATAAATTGTCGTAGCACTGCCGTATGTTATTTTATACAGAAAAAATAATAGCTATATCGAAAGTAATTGTAAACAATGAAATATTTGTGTAAAATAATAATAAAAAGAAGCCCTAAATCATTGCAAAGTATTAAAATGAATCAATAAAGTCGCACACATTCCCATGGTTTGGTCTTTAGGTAACTTGTCGGAGCACTGCCGTATGTTATTTTGTACAGAAAAGAATAATAGCTATATCGAAAGTAATTGTAAACAATGAAATATTTGTGTAAAATAATAATAAAAAGAAGCCCTAAATAATTGCAAAGTATTAAAATGAATCAATAAAGTCGCACATATTCCCATGGTTTGGTCTTTAGGTAACTTGTCGGAGCACTGCCGTATGTTATTTTATACAGAAAAGAATAATAGATATATCGAAAGTAATTGTAAACAATGAAATATTTGTGTAAAATAATAATAAAAAGAAACCCTAAATAATTTAAAAGTATTAAAATGAATCAATAAAGTAGCACATATTCCCATCGTTTGCTCTTTAGATAAATTGTCGGAGCACTGCCGTATGTTATTTTATACAGAAAAAATAATAGCTATATCGAAAGTAATTGTAAAAAATGAAATATTTGTGTAAAATATTAATAAAAAGAAGCACTAAATCATTGCAAAGTATTAAAATGAATCAATAAAGTCGCACACATTCCCATGGTTTGGTCTTTAGGTAACTTGTCGGAGCACTGCCGTATGTTATTTTGTACAGAAAAGAATAATAGCTATATCGAAAGTAATTGTAAACAATGAAATATTTGTGTAAAATAATAATAAAAAGAAGCCGTAAATAATTGCAAAGTATTAAAATGAATCAATAAAGTCGCACACATTCCCATGGTTTGGTCTTTAGATACCTTGTCGGAGCACTACCGTATGTTATTTTATACAGAAAAGAATAATAGCTATATTGAAAGTAATTGTAAACAATGAAATATTTGTGTAAAATAATAATAAAAAGAAACCCTAAATAATTATAAAGTATTAAAATGAATCAATAAAGTCGCACATATTCCCATCGTTTGGTCTTTAGATAACTTGTCGGAGCACTGCCGTATGTTATTTTATACAGAAAAGAATAATAGCTATATCGAAAGTAATTGTAAACAATAAAATATTTGTGTAAAATAATAATAAAAAGAAACCCTAAATAATTATAAAGTATTAAAATGAATCAATAAAGTCGCACATATTCCCATCGTTTGGTCTTTAGATAACTTGTCGGAGCACTGCCGTATGTTATTTTATACAGAAAAGAATAATAGATATATCGAAAGTAATTGTAAACAATGAAATATTTGTGTAAAATAATAATAAAAAGAAACCCTAAATAATTACAAAGTATTAAAATGAATAAATAAAGTCGCACATATTCCCATCGTTTGCTCTTTAGATAAATTGTCGGAGCACTGCGGTATGTTATTTTATACAGAAAAAATAATAGCTATATCGAAAGTAATTGTAAACAATGAAATATTTGTGTAAAATAATAATAAAACGAAGCCCTAAATCATTGCAAGGTATTAAAATGAATCAATAAAGTCGCACACATTCCCATGGTTTGGTCTTTAGGTAACTTGTCGGAGCACTGCCGTATGTTATTTTGTACAGAAAAGAATAATAGCTATATCGAAAGTAATTGTAAACAATGAAATATTTGTGTAAAATAATAATAAAACGAAGCCTTAAATCATTGCAAGGTATTAAAATGAATCAATAAAGTCGCACACATTCCCATGGTTGGGTCTTTAGGTAACTTGTCGGAGCACTGCCGTATGTTATTTTGTACAGAAAAGAATAATAGCTATATCGAAAGTAATTGTAAACAATGAAATATTTGTGTAAAATAATAATAAAACGAAGCCCTAAATCATTGCAAGGTATTAAAATGAATCAATAAAGTCGCACACATTCACATGGTTTGGTCTTTAGGTAACTTGTCGGAGCACTGCCGTATGTTATTTTGTACAGAAAAGAATAATAGCTATATCGAAAGTAATTGTAAACAATGAAATATTTGTGTAAAATAATAATAAAACGAAGCCTTAAATCATTGCAAGGTATTAAAATGAATCAATAAAGTCGCACACATTCCCATGGTTTGGTCTTTAGGTAACTTGTCGGAGCACTGCCGTATGTTATTTTGTACAGAAAAGAATAATAGCTATATCGAAAGTAATTGTAAACAATGAAATATTTGTGTAAAATAATAATAAAACGAAGCCCTAAATCATTGCAAGGTACTAAAATGAATCAATAAAGTCGCACACATTCCCATGGTTGGGTCTTTAGGTAACTTGTCGGAGCACTGCCGTATGTTATTTTGTACAGAAAAGAATAATAGCTATATCGAAAGTAATTGTAAACAATGAAATATTTGTGTAAAATAATAATAAAACGAAGCCCTAAATCATTGCAAGGTATTAAAATGAATCAATAAATTCGCACACATTCCCATGGTTTGGTCTTTAGGTAACTTGTCGGAGCACTGCCGTATGTTATTTTGTACAGAAAAGAATAATAGCTATATCGAAAGTAATTGTAAACAATGAAATATTTGTGTAAAATAATAATAAAACGAAGCCCTAAATCATTGCAAGGTATTAAAATGAATCAATAAAGTCGCACACATTCCCATGGTTTGGTCTTTAGGTAACTTGTCGGAGCACTGCCGTATGTTATTTTGTACAGAAAAGAATAATAGCTATATCGAAAGTAATTATAAACAATGAAATATTTGTATAAAATAATAATAAAAAGAAGCTCTAAATAATTGCAAAGTATTAAAATGAATCGATAAAGTCGGACATATTCCCATGGTTTGGTCTTTAGATACCTTGTCGGAGCACTGCCGTATGTTATTTTATACAGAAAAGAATAATAGCTATATCGAAAGTAATTGTAAACAATGAAATATTTGTGTAAAATAATAATAAAACGAAGCCCTAAATCATTGCAAGGTATTAAAATGAATCAATAAAGTCGCACACATTCCCATGGTTGGGTCTTTAGGTAACTTGTCGGAGCACTGCCGTATGTTATTTTGTACAGAAAAGAATAATAGCTATATCGAAAGTAATTGTAAACAATGAAATATTTGTGTAAAATAATAATAAAACGAAGCCCTAAATCATTGCAAGGTATTAAAATGAATCAATAAAGTCACACACATTCACATGGTTTGGTCTTTAAGTAACTTGTCGGAGCACTGCCGTATGTTATTTTGTACAGAAAAGAATAATAGCTATATCGAAAGTAATTGTAAACAATGAAATATTTGTGTAAAATAATAATAAAACGAAGCCTTAAATCATTGCAAGGTATTAAAATGAATCAATAAAGTCGCACACATTCCCATGGTTTGGTCTTTAGGTAACTTGTCGGAGCACTGCCATATGTTATTTTGTACAGAAAAGAATAATAGCTATATCGAAAGTAATTGTAAACAATGAAATATTTGTGTAAAATAATAATAAAACGAAGCCCTAAATCATTGCAAGGTATTAAAATGAATCAATAAAGTCGCACACATTCCCATGGTTGGGTCTTTAGGTAACTTGTCGGAGCACTGCCGTATGTTATTTTGTACAGAAAAGAATAATAGCTATATCGAAAGTAATTGTAAACAATGAAATATTTGTGTAAAATAATAATAAAACGAAGCCCTAAATCATTGCAAGGTATTAAAATGAATCAATAAAGTCGCACACATTCCCATGGTTTGGTCTTTAGGTAACTTGTCGGAGCACTGCCGTATGTTATTTTGTACAGAAAAGAATAATAGCTATATCGAAAGTAATTGTAAACAATGAAATATTTGTGTAAAATAATAATAAAACGAAGCCCTAAATCATTGCAAGGTATTAAAATGAATCAATAAAGTCGCACACATTCACATGGTTTGGTCTTTAGGTAACTTGTCGGAGCACTGCCGTATGTTATTTTGTACAGAAAAGAATAATAGCTATATCGAAAGTAATTGTAAACAATGAAATATTTGTGTAAAATAATAATAAAACGAAGCCTTAAATCATTGCAAGGTATTAAAATGAATTAATAAAGTCGCACACATTCCCATGGTTTGGTCTTTAGGTAACTTGTCGGAGCACTGCCGTATGTTATTTTGTACAGAAAAGAATAATAGCTATATCGAAAGTAATTGTAAACAATGAAATATTTGTGTAAAATAATAATAAAACGAAGCCCTAAATCATTGCAAGGTACTAAAATGAATCAATAAAGTCGCACACATTCCCATGGTTGGGTCTTTAGGTAACTTGTCGGAGCACTGCCGTATGTTATTTTGTACAGAAAAGAATAATAGCTATATCGAAAGTAATTGTAAACAATGAAATATTTGTGTAAAATAATAATAAAACGAAGCCCTAAATCATTGCAAGGTATTAAAATGAATCAATAAATTCGCACACATTCCCATGGTTTGGTCTTTAGGTAACTTGTCGGAGCACTGCCGTATGTTATTTTGTACAGAAAAGAATAATAGCTATATCGAAAGTAATTGTAAACAATGAAATATTTGTGTAAAATAATAATAAAACGAAGCCCTAAATCATTGCAAGGTATTAAAATGAATCAATAAAGTCGCACACATTCCCATGGTTTGGTCTTTAGGTAACTTGTCGGAGCACTGCCGTATGTTATTTTGTACAGAAAAGAATAATAGCTATATCGAAAGTAATTATAAACAATGAAATATTTGTATAAAATAATAATAAAAAGAAGCTCTAAATAATTGCAAAGTATTAAAATGAATCGATAAAGTCGGACATATTCCCATGGTTTGGTCTTTAGATACCTTGTCGGAGCACTGCCGTATGTTATTTTATACAGAAAAGAATAATAGCTATATCCAAAGTAATTGTAAACAATGAAATATTTGTGTAAAATAATAATAAAACGAAGCCCTAAATCATTGCAAGGTATTAAAATGAATCAATAAAGTCGCACACATTCCCATGGTTGGGTCTTTAGGTAACTTGTCGGAGCACTGCCGTATGTTATTTTGTACAGAAAAGAATAATAGCTATATCGAAAGTAATTGTAAACAATGAAATATTTGTGTAAAATAATAATAAAACGAAGCCCTAAATCATTGCAAGGTATTAAAATGAATCAATAAAGTCGCACACATTCCCATGGTTTGGTCTTTAGGTAACTTGTCGGAGCACTGCCGTATGTTATTTTGTACAGAAAAGAATAATAGCTATATCGAAAGTAATTGTAAACAATGAAATATTTGTGTAAAATAATAATAAAACGAAGCCCTAAATCATTGCAAGGTATTAAAATGAATCAATAAAGTCGCACACATTCCCATGGTTTGGTCTTTAGGTAACTTGTCGGAGCACTGCCGTATGTTATTTTGTACAGAAAAGAATAATAGCTATATCGAAAGTAATTATAAACAATGAAATATTTGTATAAAATAATAATAAAAAGAAGCTCTAAATAATTGCAAGGTATTAAAATGAATCGATAAAGTCGGACATATTCCCATGGTTTGGTGTGTAGATAACTTGTCGGAGCACTGCCATACGTTATTTTATACAGGAAAGAATAATAGGTATATAGAAAGTAATTGTAAACAATAAAATATTTGTGTAAAATAATAATAAAAAGAAGCCCTAAATCATTGCAAAGTATTAAAATGAATCAATAAAGTCGCACATATTCCCATCGTTTGGCCTTTAGATAACTTGTCGGAGCACTGCCGTATGTTATTTTATACAGAAAAGAATAATAGATATATCGAAAGTAATTGTAAACAATGAAATATTTGTGTAAAATAATAATAAAAAGAAACCCTAAATAATTACAAAGTATTAAAATGAATCAATAAAGTCGCACACATTCCCATGGTTTGGTCTTTAGATACCTTGTCGGAGCACTACCGTATGTTATTTTATACAGAAAAGAATAATAGCTATATCGAAAGTAATTGTAAACAATGAAATATTTGTGTAAAATAATAATAAAAAATATCCTAAATTATTGCAAAGTATTAATATTAATCAATAAAGTCGCACCTATTCCCATGGTTTGGTTCAATTGTCATTTTACTTAACTATTATTAAAATTTATATTTAGAATTAAAAAGGCTGATACCTGTTTGATTGTTTCTTCTTTCTAACTTTACTAAACGTTGTAATAACAACTGTATTTAAATCTTTGTAGTATTGAAGAAGGAAAATATTAATATTATGGGAACAGCATTTCAGATCAGGGAGACGTCTTATAAACTTAATTAATTCATTTCAATTCTCTTTATAGATACTGGTAAATGTAAATTGAGAGCGTATTGACAGAAAATATGAGTTTGCTTCGAATACACCTCAATTACTATTACAGTGAAATTTAAAATATATTAAATATGACGTTAATTCAAGGTCGACGTGTGGTATAGTCACTGCAGCTCAAGGTGCTTTTTAGATAGCTATTAGATGCGCTTTATATATATTAGTAAATGTAAATTGAAAGTGTAATCTTTTATGTGGTAGACACTATAGCGCAAGGTGTATACGAGTATTGACAAATAACTTTGAGTTTGTCTTCGAATAAATCTCAGTGACTATTACAGTGAAATTTAATATAGATTAAATATGACGTTCATTCAAGGTCAATGTACTTTGTGTAAATATGAAATGTGATATTTGTAGAAATATATAATGTTTCCGTTATTATTATTCACATTATCTATATATTTCGTAAATTTAAGTTATGTTCCGTATATAATATAATGGAATCATTAAAATCTATGCCTACTCACGGGGCCGAGAAATGTAGAGTAAAATTTTCTACCTTCATTCCATTAAAAAAACTTCTAATAAAAATATCTTCACACTCATCTTAAAACATATCTTTAACGTTTCTATTGCGAAAATTTCGTTTCAAGGTAATTTTTTTTTGCAATCCTTTCCGTGCAAAAATAAAAACTTTCACTCAAAATCATCAACAAGGAAATAAAGTTTTCCCAGTCAGTTTAAGAAAAAAAAATCATATTAAATTGTTTAAATCTCTTACTATTATATTTTTAAAATTTTAAAATTAATGAAAAAAAACCATAATAAAAATTTCACAGTTCTACGAGGAGCCCCTGTGGCGATGAGGAATTTCAGCCCAATCGTTCCTTTTCTCCCGAGAATTATTTTTTCTGAAATAAATGCCATAATGAGCATAAACAATGTTTAGGAATAATTTAAGAAGTAGGTTTTTGAAGTGTGTTTAAGAAGTAGGTTTTCTGAACTTAGACCCCGGCCGACGGGGCAGATAACTCCGTAAATCTGATACAGAGGGAAGAAGATCTTTGTGAATAGTTTAAAATCACTACTTCGTACCATTTTTACCTCACTGGGCCATGATAAAAACTTTGTACATCACTGAGCCGTAATAAAAACTCATAAATATTTTTTGAAGTTAAATACGTAATGGACACAAATATTTGGAAGTCTATAGTTTATTAAGTAAATGGTAACTAAGATCTGGATAGAATACGTCTCCATAGTCACGCAAAGTTAATAAGAAATATATATGAGTGGAATTTAGTTTTAAAGGGAAAGAGACATTTGTAAATTGTTCAATAGTGCATCCTGTTCGTAATCGATAAGAGACATCGTTTACCTGGGACTGCGAACTAACATTTTGATTAATCAATAATCATTTAGATTGTGAGTAAGATAATTGTTTAGCGAAAGCTGCCTTAACGGCAGTTGTTAGTTGATTTTAGAAATAAATACTTCGCTACCGATAACAAAGTCAGTAAAGTCTCTAGTTTATTGGATTGGCTAATAGACCCATTTTTGAGATAATTTATCGATTAGAATTGGATCTAAATTTCGGTAGTTAATTGCAATATCAATATTATTAAAATCAGTGCGTATTTAAATTTGTAGATCATCTGCATAGGAGTGTTGATTTTTAATGATCTTTAATTAATCTTCCACTTATGTTTAATCGGGTTAGCGAGCAAACTCGTCTATCTTAATGTACAGGTATTTATTTAAAATAAATTTTAGCATAAAATACAGTTTGGTTAAGTATAGAATTCAGAATATATAGTAATCTTAGCAATAATATTATAAATTAATTCAAAAATACGTATTGTTTTAGTTAACTTATGGATTGTACACTTTTTGGTGTACTGACGATTTATTAATTGTTCTGCAGCGTAATAATTTAAAATAACAATAAAATTGACGATTCGCATGTTATTGAAAACACTGTCAATTTATGTACCGATTTTTTAATTAAAATTGGTGAAGTTAACGTTAAGTACAGTATAAGTACGTTAGGCCCGGACGGTAGCAAAGGTCGGTGGTCGCCTTTTCGCACTGCCATGATGTGTTATTTTGATTGGTTACGGGCCTTTGGCGCGGCGCGTTGCGGGGTCCCAGGTTTGATTCTTGGCCGCTCGTCGAGTGGGGCTGGTGTGATGTTACATACATCTCGTAGCTAAAATGCTAGAGACCAGTGACGGACAGTAATGCCACTGATGCGAGAAGGTGCTCACTGCGAATGCCAAGCTGCCTGCCGGGCCGGGTTTCCCTCCAATGATACGCATATTCAGAAGGGCCTATGTTCAGTAGTGGGCAGAGCCAGGCCAGTTTATGATGACGATGATGGATAGAAGCGTCTGTCAAATTTCCACTAAGATTTTGAAATTGAATATAAATATGTCTTGAATTATTGAATATATTTGGCGTTAATTTTATAGAAATTCATTATTCATAATTAAATGAAACTACGTGATGCAGTGTTATTTCTACTTTCTTTAAGTTCTTTACCACGACCTAGGTTTCATTGTCTTACAACATCTTCAGGTGGGCTATTAGCAAAGATCTTTGCTAATAGCCCACCTCAAGAAAGTAGAAATAATACTACATCACGTAGTTTCATTTAATTGTTGATAAATGTGTCTGTTAATGTTATGACGTAACACATTAGAAATAGATTGCAACGAAATCCACTTCTTATTGTTATTTTCTTACATATTTTTTACGGAGTTTAATTAAGAAACTTAGTCTCAGGGACGATAACAGAATATATTCTATTTCAGAAGGTCTTCTATTTTTTTTGCTAATAATCAGTATATTCTATTTCCTTATTTAATGATTGGTGAAGAGACGTCTTAACTATACTCTTCCATCAATCGGTCATAAATTTAATTTTTTTTCTTAACAGTTTAGCAATAAATTCCCTCCTTATTGTAATATGTATTTCATATAGATTACTTACGGTCCTTAATTAAGAAATTTAACCTCTTTGTACCTAAGATTCGGTCGATAATAGAATATACTTCTCCGGAAGATAATAGAATATATTTGATGTAATTTCATGAATATACTGACTTTTATTTCTCTGCTATATTCAGTATATTTTATTACCCTATTTAATAAATGGTTAAGAGATGACTTAACCATACTCTTCCATCAGTCTGTCATAAATTTCATTCAAATCCAGCTTGTTGTCCATCCCAATCTCAGGTTGCAAAAATATGCAACAAATTTTTAAGTATAATGTTTTATTAAATTTTGAATTTTCTGAAAAAGTCTTCTTATGACTTCTTGGAAAATGTTTCTTCTTCCATTTAAGCTCACATTTAAGCTTACATTTCAGTTTATCTGAAAAAATGCGATCCTTAGTCAATTGTTGCTGTTACGTTGCTAAAATAATTCTGCGCTTTTAGAGCGCATATTACTTATAATATAGTAAATTTACTTTTCCTAAATTTTAAGATGATCATTCAACTAATGGTAACTGAGTAAACGATTGACAATACGAGTAACGAAATTAACGTGGATGTAATCACTGTAAAACATATTTTAAAAATGATTTATTAAAAAATTAAAAACAAAGTTAGCCACGGAAATTTCTGAACCCTCTTTCAAATCGAGTATTTTACATTATTTTTTGAAAGACAGCGGAAGTCATAAGATTTCTTAAAAATTTTAATTTTACCTTAAATTTTATCACTGAAATATTAGTTTTAATTTATTATATTATTTATTTATAGATTTTATAGCTTACTGAACTTGCTTGTGAATAAGACTAATAATCACACGAATTAAACTTAAAAGTAAACATGATTTTTTACCTCTTGAGGTTACAGTTAACTTTGTATGTTAGGCGCTTTTAGATTTTTGAGTTAAGTGAACCTATTGATAAAAATCTTAGTTTATTAGGCATTATAATGCTTCAATGAACACGACTTTTTTAAATAGTTTTTTAAGAGTTCCGTCTGTCCGTCCGTCATAGTGGTTTTTCTCAGAAACTGCTTGACATAGAAATTTGAAAGTTGGCATATAAATAAAGCTTATTAAATTCAACATATCTTAATTGCTAATACTCAAAAATATTTGGATGGTAATTTTAGGAAGTACCAATATCTTCAAAGATGCACTGAAAAATATGCAATAAATATATTCCATCACCTATTTTTCAAACTACTTAACCTAAAGTTGTCAAAATATTGAGTTTTTAGAAGACTACACACAGGTTTTAGAGATATTCATGATTATATATATGTCCCCCACCTTAATTATATCAGATGTTATTACAGATTTATTTTGCTAGGAACTCCATATTACTGATGGCTAATGATATGTAATTTCGCTTCAAACGAGGTACGAAACCCGTGATTCTCGTGTCAGACTCGTACATTCAAAATATATTTGTTAACTCTTTAGTATTATTATAATTCTTTTATAGCCGATAAAAACACATTTAAAACACAAACAATATATAAATAAATATCTAAACAAATAACAAACAAGCAGGAATATATATTGATGTAATAAGTTTACCTCTTTATGTTATGTTGTAAGTATAACATTACATAATAGGTATATTATAACAAGTTTGTATATAATAACAAGTTTGTTGACCTTGTAATTAAATTTGTCGTAATATTTCTGTTAAAAAGAAAAGTAATTTGTTAAAAATAGTTATTTCAGACGCTATGTTTTCAAAGAAGATCTAAGAATAAGTCCTCAAAGAAAACGTAGATAATAAAACTTTTTACCAACAAATGACCAATAAGAAAATATAAGTCTTATTGTAGTAACATAATTGCGTCATAAAGTGTTTCCGGAACATTTGTTAACAATTTCCATGTAGACAATTGTCATCATACATATTGTAATCAATCAAAATTGTTTATAATAACTATATAAGGTGCAATGTGCGGTATAAAAGCATTTTAATAAATCATAAAAATAACATAGTATTTAACTTTTCAAAAATCGAATTCCATATTTACTGACGAGATAACCTCTTCACATTAAATGACGTTACTATTTTCTGAAATTCTAATTTAATTCTAAAATATTGCACTGATACTGGCAAATACGTAAACAAAAGTTCTTTTTTTACGTGTGGTCTCCATTATTATTAAAAATGCTTTCAAAATATATACCCATTTTTGAAAAATCCTAGTAATAAATCCCTGTGAGCAACAGTAGGTGTATAATGGAGTCAAAGTTAAGCGGTAAAACAAATAACGTACTCAAGGTTTCGGCATAACAAAACACGTTCGTCAAACCATTAAATGTTTTCCAGAATATAAGTTCAAAATTTAAACTTGAGTACATGAACTCCTAGTAGAACAGGTAAACTGTGTTTGGATTCACCGATGTTTCTACTAGGTAACAGCATTGTTAAACTAATTAAAACTGGTTAACCACACGGCTTGAAAATGTAACGTTATCAACTTAAGTTGGTATTGAAATTCAAAATAGTTAGATTTTGTTAACTATAACTAATCTATTTCCAACTAGTTTGGTATCTTTGTCCTGATACTAAACATATAGGAAAATTCGAAACAATAAAACAATTTTATCCGCCTTTGTATTCTTATTAATACAGTTTAAAGAAGTTACCACGATTAAGTACATATCGATTTTTTCATCTTGTATAACTTCCTGTAAGTTGTAATTCTAACTGCATTGCTATTTGGAAGCTTTTGGAAATTTTCATTTCAGTTTTTCTCATCGATGTGCTTTGAAAGATAATACTTTTTCGATTGTGTTACATTTAATTTTATGGCTACCAATTTAGTTTCACATTTTTTTCGACGCCTTTCTTATGATTAAGACAAATTTATTGACACTTCATTTGTCAAAATTAATTTACTTATCTGTGTGATTTCAGCTAAATTATTCTAAAAACATAACTGCTACATAATACTCTCTCGAGACTTGAGAACGATTTGGCTTGAACAGAATGAGATCACGAAATAGAGTTTTACAATTAATATCGATTTGCAGCTAAATATAGCGTTGAACGATGCTTCATCTTCGATGATAATGAAGTCTTCAGTGGGCTTCATCTCTTTTTACAAATATAGCATGGCAAAGGAACATTCCTGAAAGATCCGATTACAATTGTAAGTAAAACTTAAAGGACAAAGACATCTTCAAAAATTTTAGACTACTTAATAGAGGGAAAATTATGCATAAATATTACAGACATTTTAATTAATTGAAATTCTTAAACCTATCAAAATATTTCCTCTTCCTTAAACACTGTTAAAATTTCATTGAACTTAAACCTTTGTCGATAACGATATTTTTGTGAAAACCAAAAGCATTTATGTCCGTTATGTTTCTCTTTGTCAATAGCAAAAGGCTGTTGACAAAGAGAAATATAACAAATAGTTCGGAAAATTATTTAATTACACTTGAAGAAAATATGCCTCATTTGATTTCTTTGAAATAAATTGTTTGACTTTGATTTTAATATTTTTCCTCCTATCTCCTCATCTGCCTCAATAAACGGAAAAATTATACAGTTTTAATATTTTCTATTTCTCAAATAAAACAGTACTATTAGTAATCTCATTTGCTAATATAACCTTCTGTGTTATTTTCTTATGTTTTCTCTTTAAAAACGTATTCAATTGATCTTTCTGGATTTTTCAAACTTGCATAAAATAATAATATATTTTAAATTATAACTAACACAAAATACATTCTTGTCTGAAAAACAGCTGCACACATAACCACATGAAGTCTTTCAGTGTATAACTGTACATTGTTCTTTGTTCTACGGCATCGGAAAATAAATTTATCGATACGATTATGCTGACATTGCGAGCCAGTTACGGTTTTATGTGTTCAGGAGAATGACCTGTTCTTTCACCAACTTTTACCTTAGTGCTTGCCTCAATGTCAATGTTCAGGTACGTTATGTAAATAAGACACAATGACAACTGCAATAATATGTTCTCGAAAATCTATATATTTGCTGGGTCGTCGTCCTTACACGAAGAGTTCACTGTTCGAACTTGAAACGAAGAGACATATACTAGTTTTCATCATAGAATATGCATAATTAAAGTTACAAGTCATTTTAATTTATTATAAATAAAAAAGAGGACTTTACATGATCATTTTTGTTGTTTGCCAAAATCATTTTTGTCTGAAACGACTGAAGGTGTCAGGTGAAAATTAATATAAAATTAAGGTTTATATCCTCATAGTCTTTAAAAAATTAGCTTTCTGAATGCAATAAAATATACTGCATTACAAATATTATGTATTTTTAAATTGACACATCAAAATCAATAAATACTTCCCATTGACCTAGAATCATAAAATTTGGCACCAAGAAATGTCCTAGCATTAAAGTTAGTAGTAAATCATTAATTTAAAATTCTTTCTGCAATGTTGGCGACGACAGGCTCTAAGTACGTGAAATAGTATATTTCCTTCAACTGGTGGTTCTGTAGCTTAGCCGTGCTCTGCATGTATGTGCACTTTCTTATGCTAATTTTCATCAATATGGAATTTCATCATTTTTCAGATTATTCCAGATCATCGGGATTATTTCTGATATTGTCCGCATAAAGTAGATCGCAAGGTGGTTCGTTCTCTATTTCTGCAGTAAAATGGTCCATTATGAGGTTAACAATTCTACTACGCGCACTAGATTCTCTTTTTTACTTAATTATTTCTATTGAGAAACAAAATTTTACGATATTTATTCATTTTTACGTAATTTTGGTTTACGTATATTTCTTTTATTTAGTTTTAATTTACTACCCGCTATCTTCTAATAATGTACCAATGGTATCTCAGAAATAAATTGCCTTTTAATACCTGTAAATATATGATGATGCTATATTCCCACACGAACTCTCTTATTATTTGGTTCAATCCTTGCCCTGAGATTTATGGTTCAATCCTTACCTTACCGAGATTATGATAACTTTACTGTGTGATCTTCACCTACTCATAGAGAGCCGGCTTACACTCGATGAATAATAATATTTCCCAAAGGTCGTTTAAGGTTCTTAAGTTAGTTGTTAGGCATTTTAGGTACTATACCGACGTTAGCTGTATAAAATCACTGTTCCGAACCGTAAAATGTTCAACTTAGGAGTCAATTTTAAATAAATGTAGTAATTTTATTTCCTTTTAATTAAAATTAAAAAAAAATATTATAAAGAAAATTCAAAACAAAATATTATAAAGAAAATTAAAAAAAAATTACTTAATTATTTTACTTTGTGTGGGGATTAATTACTCTTATCGTTTTCGTGTGTTTGTTACATTAAGCATTTCAACTGCGAACCAACATTTTAAGGCTTTCTTTTACTCTGTGAAGGCTAGCTACTCTCAATTGGTTGGTATGAATTCGAACATTTTCTTCTATTTAACTGTCACACCCAGGAACGTGCATTTTTCGGTCGTTCAAGATCTGTTGCTCTATTTTAATTTAATGATTATTATTATTGCTTTGGAATTAACTACGAATTAATTAGTCAGATTTATTAATTTGATTAGGATTTGGTTTAAGTAAATAAAAAATCGGTCAAGCGCAAATTTAATCCGGTGCAATAAGAGTTCAATAACGTAGTGTGTTTACGTACAAATCGTATTATGTTAACTGTTACGCTAACAGTTGATAAATAATACAATCATGTAAAAAAAGATTCTCACATTTGTTATTTATTTGAATTAAATTTTATATAAAAATAAAAGTAATCCCAGTAATTCGATACCCTAGTATAATTTTTTATTAATACGGATTTGTTCAGCATCTACATACCGACATTTTCGATTTTTGACATATTTTTATAAGGTTGGGAGGTAGGGAGGGAATGAGGTGGATGATGGCGTAACGATTTTAAGAGTTTTTAATAATTTTTTTACAATTATGTCAAAGAACAAATGCAATTTTAAATAAATCACATTAAATATAACAATTAACTATGTGTTCTTAAATTCACTTTTTAATAAACCCTTAATTTTCTCTTAAAATATCTAACACCTTGATGAAATTCAATCTCAATGTCAGACATCGACGTGACTTGGTGTCATTTATTTTTATTGTTGCTAAGTTTTGGCAGCAATAAAAAATAAATAATTTCTGTTTTTCACTTCCCCATTTGAAAGTTTATGTAAATGAGGAGAAAAATTGGAGAATTTAAGAATATGAGTTTGTCTAAAAGTCCAAAATGTTGAGCTTTAAAATGCTTTGGCCACTTTTATGAAATATATAAGTAAGACCAACATTTATCACTAAGGTTGGATAAATAGCGATGTCATAACGTGGTCAGAGACATCTTCAAAGACCAGCCAGCTGTAGCTGCAGTTGGTTAAGTTGGAGTGTGGATAGCATATACTTAGCATCATATATCGATACTTGCATAATAAAAAGTGTAAAATCTAAAATAATCCTCCAATTAATTTCAAATTAAAACAAACGTTTCAAAGGTGACATGAACAAAATCACTTTCTGGAAACATCTAATCACCGCATTTCGTTTGATACCCTAAAAATAATATTATTTTTTTCTATACACAAGTATAATAAAGAACATTTCTATGATTTATACAGGTCACAAGATGGTAATACAGTTTTTTTATTATGTCACTATTAAATAAAACGGAACTTATAAATTATCGAAAGATTAAGGATTACACTTATACAAATTGTAACAAAAACATGTCCATGATATATATAGGTGATTTTATATATCAAAGTAAGGAAAACAGTTTGGGAACGTATATGAACATTTTCAATAATTTTTGAAAAAAACTGCCAAAATTGCTATTTCGAAAAGAGAAAACATATTTCTTTACAAAAACACGCTTCAACTGCACTCAGTTTCATGCACTCATCTACCTTTATGAATAATATACAACATATTAAAAAAACGGTCTTTGATAATAAAGATTAATCCTATATTAAATTTGAAAAAAATTCAACATTGATTAAACAACAGCTTTGAACATGCAAATAAACAATAAATTAAAATACTAATCCACGTGGTAATGCGCTTTACGAAAATTATCTTAAATTTGATACTACTATTCATTCAAATTGAAATCATTAAAAGCGGTCTTACGACTCAAAACGACTTCCGTTTCCATAATGATTCTTTACAAAACAATCGGTGCTATTCAAAGCCTTTGATATTCTCCGAATTAACCGGCACATCTCCGACCTTCTTCAACAGACACGAACGTAATAACTCAACGCATTCCCCTGGCAATATTCAAAGGCCGCAACCTAACCAACGTTCAAATACTAATTAAAAGTTTGCATAACTTAATCCATTTCAGCTTGTCTAGAGACAATAAAACATGGCCTTAATTTCGGTCTTGATAAACACAACTTCAGCGCCGCTGGGAAATGGCTTCGTCTCGTTTTGATAATAAACATACTTTATTTTACCATTTATTAGTTAATGAGAATTAGTACGGTGCATGCGTTTATCAAAGTAGAAGATAGAAATGTAGTTAAAGCGTAACTTAGGCTTTCGAACTAGAAGTTTGACGAATTTTTAACATTACCGACTGCGAATATTGATGCTAATGGTCATTATGGTCATGTGAATGTACATAATAATCCTTTGAAAATAGATATTTATGTACATTTACGTAAATAACTATGTCATGGTCATAATTTAATTATACTCTTAACCATTTCTTTAATACGTACCACTATTATTTAGGAATGCTTGCAACCATCATACGAATGCAAATAACTATCGCTTTTTATGAACTTTATTTTTGAACGTCGATAATTTTTACACTTATATACATAACAGTTTTTTATGAATGAACCTTTAGGCTAATGCTTAGAACAAATATTTGTCAATCAATATAATGCTCATAATCGTCCTTTAGTGAATCCCACTTCTTTAAGTGTATTGGAATTAATAGCACTGTAAAGATTTTTACATACTTTCGCTAGTTTGACGTGTAATTTTCCAATTTTGTAAACCAATCTTGCCCCACACTTTTCACCAAATTTTTATTGTTGTTTCGATTTAAAACTTCGCAAATTTATGCAATTATGGTGACAATAAAGAATATGGCCCCATCGCCCTGATATGACAATGGAGAAGGGAGGTTGTCGTAGGAACTTTTCAATGGCTAATAGTAAAACTGTCAAGTTTGGACTCGTTTCACTTGCCCCAAAGAGAATTTTGGTTACGTGTTGTAACCGAAAGGCTCTGATGATGGAGGAGAGAAATGATCATGGGAAGTTCACAATAGCAAATAGTTAATACATCAATTTTGAGTACGTTGAACTCGTCTCGATGATCGCTTTGGTCACATATTGTAATCAAAAGGGTCTGATGATGGAAGGGATTTTGGGATTTTTTCAAACTTAAACAGTAAACCCGTCAAATTTAGGCTCGTTTGATTTGCCTTAGTGGGTCCTTTAGTTACAAAAACCTGTTTAATTTTTTTGTAATTATAAATTTTACTTACTTTTTAAATAAACTAGTATTTTCATTCATTCATTGTCAAAAAATTATTATGGTATATTTTAATTTATCTTTTGGAAAAATATAATTCATATAATAATATAAATTATTATTATCTGAACTGTATTTTTTCAACATATAGAAGTTATGGGCGATCACTCCAAAAAATTCAGTATGATTTTGTTACCTACTACGTAGTTTGTGATAGAAAAGTAAAGCGGTGTTATACTTTATGCGTGTTTTGATTAATAACACGCACTTAAATTTTGATAAACAATTGGCCAAATTTCTTTAAGGCTAAAGTATACTAAAATTTTTTTTATAATAATCGGTATAATTGTTACAGAAATGTCATTACGTAGTATTCTCAAATAAGCTGTTTTGAGAACAGAGTTCCAAATTTTGAGTTTAATCTTTATACTTTTATAGGCTCTCTGTTACTCATCTATCTAACGAGTATGTAAGGTTCCACTCTCCTTGAATAATAATTTATTAAACCGTCTGGTTTTATACTCTTTGTTTTGTATTTTATATAAGCGTCTTTTGTATCCCCGACGATTACTTGCGCTGATAAAAGCTTTGGCCTTTGAGAACATTTAACACTGAAAAGTCAGGAGATTCAAGATCTTCAGTAGACTTAGTAAGTTTTGTGAAATTATGATATGAAAATATGTGAAGATATATTCAAGCTATTGGACCAAGAGATTCTGTTAAAAATTGGGTTTTATAATTCCTATAATTCCTCTTATCTTGTCCTGTCAGTAATCATATAATAGACTTAACAAATCTATTATGCAAAAATAAGTTGACCTAAGATTAATTTAATTAACAACAAAATTTAATTTTAAAAAACTTTGGGTAAATAAAAAAAACAATCTTTTAATAAAATTAATTTACAGTACAAATTCATTCAACGAAAGTTTCTAGAAATTTAACAAATAAGTTTCAAAGCATTAATCGGGATTTGAAAGAGAACTACTTAAACTACATCACAGTTATCAGTAGTGAATTTCAGCAATATTGAGAAGGATCTTCTAAAGGGAAAGAAGTCCTTGGAATAGCACTTCCTTCCCTTTAAAAGTTACACTTTGAGGGAATCACTAAGCTGATTCGATTACTTCGAGTGACTCAATAAGTTAATCACATCGCTTCATGGTTTTGTGCATTCAATATTTTTATATATTCAACCTTATAAGCATATAGATTTTGTTGTTGTTTATCAAAATATGTGAAAAATATTTGAAATTGATTAATTTTTTTAGTTTTGTTTACTTTAATAGTTTGAGTGGCATAGTAAATTACCGACTATAATATTATAAATTCAATTAAACTCACGAATGAAATAATCTCATAATTGTCAATAATCACCACAAAAGTAAAGGGTAAGAGTGGACAATTAGTAGGAAATCGGTTAAAAATTGTAAAAGTAAATTGAGTCTAATCTGTCCGTCTTTTAGTCTTTATTAAACTATACCTAAATCTTTATCATGTTTCTGAAGTAACAACTAATCGAACGAATATTAAGAATACTTGATTTGTAAATTGAATCTTGCGTTTATATAATTCAGTCGGAATATATTCCAAATAAAGATTGACAGCCTGGATTTCTGATTTACAAGGCCTACAGACTTAAAAACTTGATTTTGAAAGTTAGTGAAACCAAATTCGGTAATAATAGAAGTTTAAATGTATAAAGAATTGTTGGAATTTCTCCTCATAAAAGTGTATAAATTAACGGTGGAATAAGAAAAAAATAAATGAAAAAGAATTAAAAATTCATTTAAGTTTCGAAAATCATTTTTTTATAAAAAATTATTAAATTGTATTAAAAAAACATAAGCTTATATCTATTAAAAAGTTATTCATAATTAAACCTATTTTAATAATATGTAAACGTAGCAAATAAAGTAATCGAGAAAACTGATTAAAAATTAAGATCAATAAAGACGTTTTAGTTTGAATATACATACCTAAAAGCAAACGTCGACATTTAAAGCTCGTAGTGATAGATAAAGTGTTCGACATTTGATATCAACTTCTTTTGATCTGAAGTAAATTAAAACTTATGATCATATGAATTGATTGCACAATATGAGCAAGGAACTGGATAGTTTTACGAAACAGCGAAATTCAACGGATGCAGAGAATATAGCCATCACTGCTGCATTTCACTTAACACTTTTTTCACTTTAGGCGTATAATAAATTAAGCCGCAAAATTTCAATGCAATGAAGTTAGCACAAAACAAAAAAGGAAAGTGACGAAATAAGATACAGATCAAGTAATCTAATAAGTTTGCGCAATTTGCTTAAGTCAATTAAAATAATTTCATTTCTGGCTTACATTTTCAACAAAAGAACTCTTTCAGACTTGCTTAAAGATATTCGATAGCAACATTCATTACCACTAATCGTCATTAACGCGAGAGAGTACTAGGTGAATAAACCACAGGTACATAGCCATCATTCTATTTACGCCTTTAATGGAAAGTGTGCATTTGTGGAATCCAAATTTAGATTGAAAATTTCAGTCCCAGGCGGGGTATGACACAAACTTTCCTCTCGCTTTTACAGTCGATTACAGAATTTGACGAGTAATGGGTGGGTACGACGTATGAAAGGGGTGGATGCGACGTGAATGAAAGCTTTTATATAATAATACAAGCCTTACACGTTTGACTTCAGAACGTAAGACCATATTTTTATTTCTGAGTTTAGACCACGACTCAATTGGATGATGATTTGAGATTAGCGCAATTTTCATATTATCACAAACTTATCTCCAGACTTATATGCAGGAGGCATCCATGTTCAGAACCTTATTCCTGAACATTATTGGTTCTTTGTGAATATTCTTGCATTGCTTACACCGCTAAGTTCAGGAGTAAATTTGGATAATATTCAATAATATTTTGATGAAATAATAATTTTGGATTATTATAAGTACTCTGTCTATACAAACTTTCAAGAGTGTTTAAAAAGTCACATACCTCCTTAGTTCATCCCCTCTTTTATCCCTTAGTTCGTATCCTGTTTAATTTGTGTTTTTTTTCATATATTTTACCTTTCTCGAATATCACATTTAAGTCATTTTTTTGTTAATATTTTTATTCCGTAACTGTAGTAACTATATTGAAGAACCTCTTCATTAATCTATGTGACCGCTTTAACCTCATGCAAGTAACCTCGTATTTAATTACGTTTAACTTGATTGAGTAGAAGAGATCAACTTGTTGTTATAAATCTTATCTATATACAAGGCATGTTAAATTTGTGATTAATAAATAAATATGTTGTTATCGCCAAAAAAGAAAGATGATTAAAGATGAAGGAGGAAGATGATGAAAGATGAAAGATGATATGCAGCTAGAGTATGATCCTTTTTGTTGTGCGTTTTCTAATTCCTTAACACCATTTCAAGTAATTTTGATGAAGTAACTAGTCTGAAGATTTGAAGAGGCTCAGTAGCACTAAAAGTGATACTGCATAAAAATATTTGTTTTGATGGAAGAAATTAACGATCAATTAAAATTTTTTAATTCGGATATTCATAATTTCTTATTAGCCAGATACAATAACAAAATTACTTGAGGATATAATGAAAAAGACTCTATCATTAGAAAGAACACCTTAAAAAAATTAAATTGAAGCCTACAATATTCTAAATGTTTTACACAAGTATTTTAAATTTACTCTCGCATATATAATGTTGGCCAGACACTTCTTACTAATATGCAGCTAAAGTATGATCTTGAATAAAATTCTGATCCGGTTTGAATGAAAAAAAAACTTTTATCGAATTTAATAATTTATTAACATTTAATTTTAATGTGTTCCAGTGTAGTTAAGTATATGACTGATATTTCCGGAAACTACTTCGTCTTCTCATAATAATTAGTTTGAAAATTACTACATTTTTCCAGGAATAATATTAATAATTTCCGGAAAAATATGAATGTAATATTTTTATCAGATTACTCTACTTGACTGTATAACCTACGTTTTTCGTTTTATTTATAGGTATTGTATACATTATTTTGCGAGCAGGTATTGTTTCATAATCAGTCATATTTTATTTAGTTATACAATGTTTTACTTCTGCTGCTCGAGTTGTACAACTGTTATACATTCCGCTGTTCGAGTTGAGCAGTGCGCTATTTCGGTGTAACATTCAACCCGCGAAGGGTACAATGATTTTTATTGCCAAAATTGTAATAAATTTAGGAACCTTATGTCATTATGGAGTGCGCCGAAACGATTACTGCATGAACATATATTTTTTAAAATCAATACGGAGCTAAGAAAAAAATCTCACTACTCATGTAAAGTAAAACATACATGCTTTTTCCTGTAATTTCTTTCTTTGTCAAGCATGTATATGAAGATTTCAGTCAAGAAAACATTATTTACAACGAGCGTTTTAATAATTTTATGCAGGAAAATAAGTCAAAGTAATTAATTGTCCATCAACTGCTGTCGGAGTTGCAGTAGACTTTGTTGCACATATTTTTAATAACGAATCTAAATAAATATTGAATATAATGTGAGTAATGCAAATACAAAAACAATTCTCAAAAATATTAGTGTCATTTTTTGAACAACTTTATCTTAAAGATGCATTTAAAAAAAAATTGATATGAGGATAGCCATAGCCCTAAATTTGAATAGCAATTAAAAAAATACATTTTTTTAAATGTTCTATGTTAAAAACTGTTATTTGTAGATTTCAGGATGATATTTTTTTTTTTAGATAAAAATATAAAGAACCACGAAAATTACTGTAAATTCACATCCGTGAACGGCCTCCACGCGATGATTAACACTTACATTTCTCAAAATTGTTTTAGTGAAATTTATATAAAAAATAGTTAATAGAATAGACATTAGCCTATTTTATGATAAATATTTCCTGTACATTATCTTATTTTTCCATATATTATAAATTTATCTTATTTTTCCATCCTTAGATATGCGTAGCTTTTTAAATTTAGTATGTCAGCCGAATCGATGTGTTTTGGACTATCTTAAACCCCCGCCCCTTCCTCCGTTTCTCTTCATAATACAAATTAGCGTAAACGCATATTTCATATATTTTGATAATTCGAAGTTCATTAAACTTGCATGCGTTTGACCCGTAATTTTATAATGTTTAGTTCATCTCGAGAGTGTTTACAACACACGTTTTGATTTAATGATAATTTATAATTTTTGTGTTTATGATGTTTATATTCTAATTAATTTCCATTAGTACTTTGGAAACGTTAGTAGGGTCATTTAGAGCGATTACATAATCGTTATTGGGTATTTCTAGGGGAGCTAAGAACTTTAAACTTGGTATTTGATAGTATGTGAATTGTAGGTACTCGGAACAATTATCAGTTTTTCACGAGTAAATATACCTTTATTTTGTTGCTTCTTTAGTTCATTGTTCTTCCTAATAGTAATAGGATTTGAACTCGAAAGTGCCGTGTTTGAATCTCGGAAAGAATTTTTCTTTTTTAGACTTAAATAAAACAAAATAATTATTTAGTAACTCAGAAACTATTCAAGAAATAAGAACATTTTAATTTCAGCGCCGCAAGTCTGTTTCAAATGTGAACTATCGGGTCCAAGAAACCGTATTTTTATTTGCCATTTCTGTAATATACTGACAAAATTATATAATTAGATTGGTATAATAATAATCTTGTTTGTAGTGAATAAAACCAAAGGATCTTTTAAAATGGGTCAGCACTATTTATTGCATTTCGGAGAAAACTTATTTTTTACTATTTTATTTGAATATTTTAACTACAAGCGAATCCTATGGTAGCAAGTTCGTTATAGTTCGATATATATCCGCCAGCAAGCTGGATGTATTTCGATGGCTATATTTAATTTGCGAATAGTAGATAGTGTAAAACCGGATAATAAGTCCCATTTTTTAAAATTGTGAATAGAATGAGATTTAGTTCAATATTCAAAAAAGTCTTTTATTCAGAATAATGTTTGTCATTTTAGGAACCAACTGGCACATGGAGAGTTTTGTAAGAATACAAGAACATGTCATTCTTTTAAAAAAATTTTAACCAGGAGTGGGGCGTTTTGCCTGATGACTGCTGGGTAATATACTTCACGTAATTTACAAAATGTCGCAGCATACAAATCAAAATTTTTAGGAATAAATCAAGCACGACTAATTGTTTTTAAGTAATAAAATAAAAATCAAATATTTACGATTAATAATAATTACTATATTATGAGGAAGATTAGTCTCTTCGTTTGCTTGTATATCTACATCACGTTCAATAAATCATTCGTCCTTTTTTAAATGTTCATGACGAGAGTTTGTAAAGTAAACTTAATAGTAATCAACAGCAAAATTGTTCTAATTAATAAAATAATCAAATTTGAAATCCAGTCGGTCTACAGAAGTAGAAAAGAAGTAGAATATTAACAAAATCTTCTTAGGTATCTATGATATTGGCCCTCTTTGCTTTTCTTCCACAGCGATTGTACAGATGGTTATACATGGCACAAAATTCATGCAGTTAATTCAAATGAGATTAACACTGAATTTAATCTTCATAAAATTGTGTCTGGTAACAGTCCTCAGTGCACTCTGCTCATTTTGCTTCATTTCTCTTGGCATTATTTTCCTTATTTCGTACAGCAATGTTTCTTTTTCTGGCCTTGTTTTCTGGGACAGAGATTTCTTCTACTATATTTTTACTACTAACTTCTGAAGTCAATAACTGGCTTCATTTTTTCTTCTTTTTGTTGTTAAAATCTATCTTTGTTGAATTTTATTCATTCTTATTTGTAGTTTTCTTTTGATTGTCATTAATAAAAGTAGTTATTTTGTTTTTAATGGATCCTTTGGTTTTATTTCTGTCAACAATCTGGTGACTTTTCTGGAAACCTTGTCTTAATCATTATATTAAATTTTACAGTCACATTTCACCCTTTTCACGACTGATGAGGATGTACATATCTTTAGCGCCATTTACAGCTACTACTTTTCCTATTTTGTTATATACTTGGATTCTAGACCCATCCATGTTATCTACATATACGAGGTTGTTAGCAAAGTAATTTTAATCATAAATTTTGACTAACAAATAAAAAAAACTCTTACATCCGTTCGATTAGGAGTAAATCCTACATCCTCTAAATTTGTTATGTGTGCAAATAGCGTTTTTTCATTTTACAGAAAACAGGAGTATAATCAGGAGACCCGTTCGATTTTCTAGTTAAATCTGGATGGTATACTAAAGGTCCTTCTAAATGCTTCATTAACTTTCATTTCCTTACTTCTTACGGAACGCGTTGTTTCTTCTAAGCTTCCAGCTGTCCATGTTGCACGTAAAGTCTTCCTCTTGTACCCACGAGATCATTATCTGCAAAAAAATATAAAAACAACATTAACTTAGTCGTTTTCAATAAGTGGGACATTTTATAATCAAGCGTATGGGACATTTTGCAGAAATATGAGTTTAATATGCCCCACTTTGCCTTTAACAACAGCTTTAGGGTTATAATGCTTGATAATTTTGAAAAAGAAAGGTGATTTTTTATATTTACATAGCGTATAGACGAAACTGATATCAAAAAGATAATATTATAGTTAAACCAATTTTATTTGCCAACATAAATTGTTAAAACACCAAAAACGAAAATAAACAATAACTTCGTCGCCGTCAGGCCGATCAGGCGCAGTCGACTGTCGCGTTCAAAGACGTGTCAAAGTACTGTCGTGTACAGGATGCGCGTCAGCAGCACCGCGTAACTGTGTTTGTTTCAGGGCAAGAGTAGTGGGGCATTTTGTCAACTGAGGCATATTACCAAGTATTACACTACGTATTCATTAGTGTTTCAAATTTACCTTATATGAACAATATAGATTTTAGCACGCTATTTACTAACCGTATACTTACGCATAGTAAATATAATAGTAATACCCTTGGCATGGCAACACATTATCAGTGTTTGAGAAACAATAATCTGGGCAGCATTGTTATCGCGGTGAACGCGGATGATGAAGGGATCATTGCCCGTAAAGGTTTTGACGAAGGATGTTAGTAACCGTCAAGACTCTCAAGCTTTGTCCCAAGAGTTTCCCTGTAAGGAACCATAAAATATACGGACTATTAACTTGTGATTGACTAGAAACTATCAAATACTAATATATGTACTAAATATACATCTTTATGTCAGCATTTATTTCACGAAATACGGTTCTAGTAATTTTTTACAGGATAAAGTATTAATTAACCAAATAACTCGAAATATATTAAGATTATATATTAAGATAATATATTAAGAAAATTTAAGTAATTTATTGTAAAGCCAACCGTACTTTTCAGAACCTATTGGTTGTTTTTTGCACAAAAATGTCCTCAACACCTGATTTTTAAAAATTTCATTGTGTAGATCTCTATACATACAAATTATTGTTTGAATAGAGCCGAATGTAGACGGTAATGGAATGAGATGAACAAAATATCTTAAATATAAACAATTGCAACCCCAAAGGATGAGTGGGGCACATGGGGCAATAAAGACGGCAATAAGTGAAGTAAGTTCAAGGGTCGAACGACAGGTGACGTGTGATTCAAAATGTACATATTTTTTATGACATTTTTATATAGTTTTACTGGAAACTGTTTAAAATATAGTAGGAATCTATATTAAGAATAAAATTAAATAAGTTAACCGTGGAATTTACTGTGTATTCAATATGCACTGTTTATTACTGTGTATTCAATATGCACTGTTTATTACTGTGTATTCAATATGCACTGTTTATTATTGTGTATTCAATATGCACTATATCTCTTTTATATTCACCATAAGTATTGAATATATTTGGCCTTAATTTTGTAGAAATTAATTATTTACAATTAAATGAAACTACGTGATGTAGTATTATTTCTACTTTCTTTAATTTCTTTCCCACGACCTAGGTTTCGTTGTATTACAACATCTTCAAGTGGGCTCTTAGCAAAGAGCTTCGCTAAATGCCTACCTGAAGGTGTTGTAATACAACGAAAAGTAGAAGTAAAGTTAAGTAAATTAGAAATAATACTACATCACGTAGTTTCATTTAATTGTGATCCACAATAATTATATTTCGAAATTGTACTATCAATTTATGGGAAAGCCTATAATGTAAATATATATGATGGCTGGCTACTTGTGGGGAACAACAGGTAAATCATGACTTTTATCATTAAGTCTTACCTCACCATATATACCCATCGTATATTTTAAAAATTCATTACAAATTTGAAAAAACTTATAACGTGGATAATTTGGTAATTGTACATAGTTGGATCACTTTTGAGTATAGCAGTTAAGATTTAATAGCATTTGACAATAATCTTAAAGTAATATTAAACCTTAGATTCTGCACCTCGTCAACCGTGAAAGAAAAAATCCTTTTTTGACCGAAAAGTGACGAGATTTTTTTACTTTTTTCTCCAACAAAAACAATTACTTAGTATAGTTGCAATTTTGGATAATTAAACAGGAATTCCTGACAAAATGGACAGAAACTTTCAGAATGCCTGGAATGAAGAAAATATATTAGATAAATAACAAATAAAAACAGGAAAAGAAGGGTTGCTAGTATATTTTTGATTTAATTTAAATTAATGCAAGAAAAAAACAAGAAAAAACATAACCGATGAAGGCAAACAAGATGTCATGTACATTAAAGTAACATAGCGCACAAATTATACGAGCTGCATTTTATTTCGAATCTTAAAATCAGGTGACTTCCAATATTTTTGTATATTTCAGATTTGATTTTTTAAATTGTCCTGTACAATTTTTTTGATCAGTTTGTGAAAAAAATATTTACACACTTAATTTTTTGAAATTGTAAACTTTGACATCTTATTAATATGGTTTAAAATATTTATCACGAGGCAAGAAACAAAACGTTAATTTTTTTCTTATGTAGGATGCCTTATGGTGGACGGTATTTAGCAAACAATCTTAACAATTGGAAAAATTGCCTAATTTGAAATACAGTTATTGTACAAAGAAATTATTGCCTTGATGTTGGCCATATGACTTAATTCTCAACACTTTAAGAATTAGCTATGATTCTGTTTTTGAAATTCTATCATTAATGACAGGGGTATTTTTTCAATATTTGTCAGGTTTCTTGGTCTCCGAATTTGGAGCTCACTTTCCATTCTATATCTTCCGTCCTGAATTAGGTTTATCCAATTTTTTACTCTATCATATTGATATTTTTTTACTGGCAGGAAATTATTAATTGCAAAAGTAACCTGCCATCTGTATCTGCCATCTATAATTAGGTAATGAGACCTTGCTCAGCTCGTCTGTAAACCGAGTTGCTACGAAGATATGAAAACAAAATGAAGTAATTTTTAGACAGGTATCTTAAAGTGGCATAACATAAAATGTACCCGCGTGTAAAGCTGTGGACATAAGCTAATTGCATCTATATATTTATTCAATAGTTATGCTATTTCGACCAACGGTCAGTAAATAGGTGTGTTAAGCATATATGCCATATACGTGGTTATTTAGAGTAAGAAATACAAGCATGCTTATGATTATTACTAGCCCACCAGATAAACATGTATGTATAGGTATACAGACTATATACCAATGGTATAATGTTCAAATCATCAAATTAAATCATGTTAATTTTTGTTTGTGCGCTATACGGTAGTTGACTCTTTCTAAACTTTGATATTTTTCATACAATATTGTAAATATAAGTTAATTAAAAACCAGTATTGAAAAAAATTCAAAAATTTATTGAAAAATAAGCCAGTTGTAGGCTTCTAAATTTGAAGATACGGATAGTGTTGGGTATATCCCTGTCTCTTTTCGTTTCGTAGAACATAATGTGCAATATTAAAAATGATCTCACAACATAGTATTGCCGTCCTTTTCTAAAGGTTAAAATTAAACTTTTATAACTCGGTCAATTTTTAAGATTATTAAAAAAAAATTTCGCTCTTCATCAGGTTGTACCTTGATATTATGATTAATGAAATAAAAAAAAATTAGTCAAATAATCAACATTTTGATAAATAATACATTACGGCGACACTTATACCTATGTGTGTAATAAGGATTTTGTCAGTAAACAAGGAACCCACGTAATTCCGTCACATCCATCCATCCGTTTGTCTATTCGTCTGTCTGTAACCCCCTCTCAGTTACTCAGATTTCAAATTTCAGACCAATGTGCATACAACTTGCAACTAAATTCTTCAAGTAGAGATTTTAATTAAAATTTGGCAAAATATCAAAAAAAAATAATTATAATGTATCTCCCAGAAGACATTTTTTTCGTGCAACCCGCAGAAATAGACTACAACGGGAAAAGTGTTTCAAAATAAAATTCATGTACCATTTCGAATAATTAAGTAGTATTTCAGAAATTTGTCCATTATTTCATCTAACTTTTTAACAATGAATTTCAAAAAAGGAAAAAATTAAAAAAAAAATTCGATACTAATATTTAATTAAAATTTTCTATAAAAATTATTTCGACTAACTTATATCAATGTTTTTGAGATATAGATATCCAAAAAACTACACAACCTTATGCAAAGCAAGTTCCGATATACATTTGATAAGTTTTATTTACAATGAGGAGAAAAAACCAAATTCAGTAAAATTTAGATTTCTTTAAAGACAGCTTATTGAATAACTGTTCTGGATATGGAGTCGAAGATGTAAGGACAAGTTGGGACATAAGCCACAAATGTAGATTAAAAGAAAATACTCCCTTAATAAAACTTTTCACCTAAAGAAGATGGATAATGAATGATTTATGAATACGTATTTTCCCAATATGCAGACGACGACCGTGTAAAATAGGGTTTGATCACATCAAGGAAATGTTAAAAAGAAGAAGTCGAAAGTTCGATAAACATACAAACTAACATACTTAATTTTATAACAGTGAATGAATCAAAAGAACTTCGTTGGAGGTGTTCGTGTATCAGAACTTTCACTACCGTAGTATTGTTATTACGTTCTCTGATAGAAGAAATTGCAATATACGCATCTATAGAATATAACTGAATAAAATAATTGAAAATGAAATATTCAATTTACACTTCGTCAACTATTATAACAAGTAAATAAATAATTGTACAGTCCTACAAATTCTGTGAACAAAGCCAAACCGCTGCTTCAAATCTCTGAACATTATAATTAGTCCACGCTCTTGAAGCTGACAAGTACACTCCTAAACAAGTCGGCGACTATAGAAGTCAAGAGGTGCGCGTGCCCGGTCGCTTCTTTCATTTACTGACCTATGAGTATGGTGCCACTCAATACATTGTCGGAAATGTGATAAAAGTCTGACCGGTAGGGATAACAGGTAGTGGATAAAATATCAATTTTGAAATAAATCAAGTATACTATTACACCTTTCAAACCGACATGAAAAGCCTTCACGTGTATTCATCTAATGTTGTAGACTGGTCCTTATATGATAGCGGATACAGATTTAATCACGTCTAAATGTACATGATCTAAAATTACGTTTATCACTGGAAAGCGTTTTTTGTAAGGTAGAGGGTAAAATTGTACCAAAAGCATCACAAAAATTGGCGACGAAAGTAAAGAGGCGAAAGTGGGGATAGCACTAAAGGTGAACTTTAATGCATTAACGTATTGAATGGTTTCTTTGTTGCTAAGAGAAGTACATTCAACTTTTCTTAGCAACAAAGAAATGGTTCTGCTAAGAAAAGTACATTCAATTAAATTTATAAGATGTACACATACTAGTAGATATAAATATTTCGTTGCTGCGACATAACTAACCATTCATGTCTAGATTGCATTTATGAAGTACAGCAAACATATGTACATATGATTTAGTTAATTTTATATATATAAATTGTTTCAACAATGTTCGTTTCTATGCACACTCGTTTTCTATGCAATTTATTTATGTTGGAATTAGTTATATATGTATATATATATATATATATATATATATATATATATATATATATATATATATATATCAAAATATCTAAAGCTAAAATTTCAAATGAAAAATAAAATGAAAAACGTCACGTATTTTTTGATGATGTTTGTATGAGTTTATACTTTACCGTATACGAAGGTCTTTGGGTAGGTAAATTTAGTTTGAAACATAAATTTTGATCCATTCAGATCTGAATGCGTAGGAAAAGTAACATAACTTTTTTATTTGATTAAGTTAAAAATTTATGTGTTACTAACGATCTGTCAGTCCTGTCACCCGCTGCTGTTGTCACGTTAACTGACAATGTATTGTGTGGCGCCACACTTCGGTAACTCTGGGAAACAGGAAACACTTGGGCACGCGCGCTTCTTGATTCAAGGAGTCGACAACTTTTTTGTGAGGGACTCTCACAGTGTAAAAAGCGCGAGCTAATTATGTTCTAAGACGTGAAACAGCAGCGGTTCGGCCTTGTTCAGACAAATTGAAAGACTGTATAATTACGTATTTATTTATCACTGTACTGGGTGAAGTGTAATTTGAATATTTTCTTGTAACACTATTGTTTATTAAATTATTGAACGATATCTATAGATGTATAAATTGCGGCCACGTGATGGTTCTGACATACGAATTGTTGTGACAAAATGAACTTGATGTGTTTACTGACACAGAATTCATCCTGCGTGTTTGCCTACTTTTGATTCTTTTTACATATCCTTTTCAATATCTCCTTCTTCTGTTGAAATCAAGGTGTGTTTTAAACGGTTTTCCTTTGTATATTAGCAAATTATCTATTAACATTCATTATTATGCGTTTCTTTTAAGTAAAATATTATACCAAGAGGGCGCGTTTTTTGAACCACACCCTTTTTTAATCGACATTTTTGGTTCTTATCCTCACATTTTCTCATATTTATAGAATATACACATAACGATAAGTATACAATTTGGGAACCTCATTGTATGAACTTAAAAGAAGAAGATAAAACAAAAGTAACAGAAAAAATAGTTCCCCGTTTATGAAATAAGTTTACAAAATAATTGATTTATTAAAACTTTGTACAACTAGTTAGATTGTTTCAACTATGATAAACACAATAATTAAGGATATATATATATATATATATATATATATATATCTCAATGACCTTAGCTATATATATATATATATATATATATATATATATATATATATATATATGTCTATGACCTTAGCTTTTATATCGGAGCACCGTGAGTAGCCATTTGTTGAGAATTATAGCGTGATGTATATGTTCTAATTGATTGGCTCGAAGCCATGGCATAACTTAGACAAATACTCTATCAAAATTTACAGTTTATATACTCTTTGCGTGTTAAACTTCCATTCTTTTGAATTTCGAAGAGATCTAACGTTACTCATTTTCATTTACAAAAAAATTCTGTCCCAAAATGTTATAACAGATATCATTTTTTAGCAAAATAAATATATAAGAGCTTGTTTGTTCATAGATCACATAAGCGCATACTCTTGGCCATACCTCCGTCCCAAACTGATCTATATTAAGGACGTTTTTTTACAAAATCCCGCTGCTCGATAACCTTAGATCAAAACAAAATAGGGAAGATACGGTACACCCTTACTTTATGTAAATATAAAACGATCACAGGTACAACTACACCCACACAAACTCTCACAGCTGTAATCACAAATTGCCTACATGTAAAATTACGCAAAAGAGACAAAGCGATGTATTGTGACTGTAGCGCGAGTAAATCAAGGTATTACAGCAAATTGACGCACTGCTAGTATTATAGCTTCTCACGGTGCGGCGCTTGCATATGCTGCTGTCCTTCAAACATGACGGTAATAAAAGAAAATATTTTTTTGAAAACTTATAGCATTTTTTTTGTAATTACCTGTTTTCGTTCTGTGAATGGTTTAAGTATGTGGTAAAGGCACTAGAAGGCATTTTTGGATCGATTTGACTGAAAAGATCAGCAATTTTAATTTCAAGAACCATACGTCTATGCGGATCACCGACCTCCGTACAACTGAATTGATCAGGCGATAACATGAGTTAAAATTATAAACCTAATTAATATTATAAATGCAAGTGTGTTTGTTCTTCTTTCATGTCACGACGGAGCTTCGAATTGATGTGATTATTTTCACAGAGATGGTCAGTGGACCGGGATATGATATATCCTACTTTTTATATATCTTTATATATTAAAAAGTACACAATGGGCATAACGAGGCAATGTCGCAACGGAGTCGATAAAGACATGATTTTTTAAACGCTATATGTGCAATATAAAGTAGCAATAGAATCCCTTCGTTTAATCCCTAATTTAGAGAGAAGTATTATAAAATCACGATAAAAAGGCTTAGTATTTAATTTCCTTTAATCATTCTAGATGACGCTACCTATTTTATTTTCACCCTATAAGTTTTTAACTGTAACCATGTGAGTAAAGCTGCGGGTAAAAGTTAGTATTTATAGATAAAACGAGTTTTTCTTTTAGATGTTTTTTATTTAAACTTTGTTTAAATATGTTATTCTAGAACGTTAGTTTGAAATGTTTGTAGAAAACGGGGTTCGAGGAATTTTATTCGTTTTCACATATTCGAAATTCAATTCAAAACTAACAAATGAATGGACGAAATAATTTAAATACTTCTTAAAAATTTACTTTTTGCTATAAGTTACTAGAACGAATAAGTGAAAAGTATTTAACAGTCGAATAAATGGAATTAAATGAAAACTAAATACAATAAGGCTGAGATATAATTAATTTGATTATGAATATAACGCTAGAATGACTACTTAGAGAATGTCTACGTCGAGAAACTTTAAAATTATAAGATGTACACGTATTTACATAAAATTATTAAAAAAATGTCAAGCTTGAGTAGAACTCACGCTACGAGGATTCCGTATATATTTAGGCAGACAGAAATATTCAAAGGTACATATTTTCCTATTAAACTATTTGCTAATATTAATTTTTTAATAAAACAAAATGTATTTAGTACTTTCGTAAATAGTGGAAGAATGTTATATTTTTGGAATATCATTTTCAAATTACAATTAAAAATATTTGTGTAAGCCTCATAAGCAAATGATACACATAAGATATATAATATTTCAAAAAACCTTTGTTTATCTCGTCTTAAAGTTGTTTACTTGAAAATTAATAAAAGTTAGTAAAAAATGTTATTTATCTGCGATAATCAGTTGAGAGTCTAGAAAAAAATAAACGTATTGTCTATTACAGATTTATAGACGTAAAAACACGCTGTTATTTAAAAAAATTGTAATATCTAGAAAAATCGCTTTAGTTTTCCTATAGCCTTTGCGAGAGCTTCTAAAAACCCATATTTTTCATAATTTTGGGTTCAGTAGTCTCGGAATGACGATGCGTTTATTCAGTATATTTTTTTTAATATCTCTGAAATTGTAATATGATATCTAAGATTATTAAAAAAATTACCGTTAAACCTAGTCATTTCAAATGATAGCCCACCATATATACGGAATATAAAAAAATCGAACGTATACCTATCCTCCCCGTTTATATATATCCATAACGTAATTACGTACGTATCCTCCACGTACGTAATTTAGTTATGTATATTTTTGAATGTAAGCTATTGAAGTATGTGAGGGTTAATACGTTTTACTGCCAAATTTCAAGTTTTTATCTCAAGTGGTTTCCGAGAAAAAAACGGCTAAAACAGACAAACGGATATTAATGTGAGTGAAATTACAGGATTTCCGGTTTACTTTCTCAGTGCTTTTAATTATGTATAACAATATAATTGAACACACATATATACACACACACAATTCTCAAATATAAAACTTAAAGTAATACCATTAAAAATAAAATATTTCAATTAGGTAACATTTTTTATCATGGCTAAGAATGGTTAATCCGACTATTATTATACCGATAGTATGGAAATACATTGCGATTATTTTTATTAAGAGCGATACCATTATAAAATAAAATATTTCAATTAGAAGACATTTTTTATCATGGCTAAGAATGGTTAATCCGACTATTATTACACCGATACTATGGAAATACATCGCGAATATTTTTATTCAGCGCGATACCATTATAAAATAAAATATATCAACTAGATATCATTTTTTATCGTGGCTAAGAATGGTTAATCCGACTATTATTATACCGATAGTATGGAAATACATTGCGAATATTTTTATTCAGAGCGATACAATTATAAAATAAAATATTTCAATTAGATAACATTTTTTATGATGGCTAAGAATGGTTAATCCGGCTATTATTGTACCGATAGTATGGAAATACATTGCGATTATTTTTATTCAGCGCGATACCATTATAAAATAAAATATTTCAATTAGATACCATTTTTTTCATGGCTAAGAATGGTTAATCCGACTATTGTTATACCGATAGTATGGAAATACATTGCGAATATTTTTATTCAGAGCGGCCGGGATACAATCGCTTAGGGGCGCGTCTCGGAGCGGAATGACAAGCTGGTTTTACCAAATGTATGGCATAAATTTTGTTGACAAAATATTTGTCTTTTTCTCTTTTACTATTGCGTCATGTTAAATGATTTTTTTCATCAAATAAAAGAAAAGGAGACGAGGATTCTACTGTTCTTTTGCACTTCAAATTAAAATATAATTGTTTGGAATGGATCCTTTAAACTTATCCTTTTTTAGCGATTTTGGCAAGAAACGAGTTGCCAAAAACGGATTTTCATAAAACGGATGTATGAAACCTATAAAAAGTAATCTACTGGAATTATAGATAAGCGTTTGATCAATTTTTCCATATCAAAATCATTATATTAGATAATCCCAGAGTTTAGAGCAAACTTGTGGGTGGGAAGGGGAGGGAGGGGTGGGAGTTAGAGGGTGTCCCAGGATGGTCTGGAGTGAGGTGAGGAGAGTAAGAGAGAGAGATGTTGAAAATATCTTGACTCGCGATTGATTTACTCATCACTAAATCATCTAAGTCATCTATTAAGAAGATATATTGACCATCTCCAGAACTCATCACCAAACTCTGAATTGGTCAATAGTGTATTATTTACTACCAGTAGGAAATATCTTGAATGTAATTCCTTAACGATTGTAGTTAGTCAGACGTGAGTCAAGATATTTGCCATTGTGCTTATATTTTGCTATATATACATATATATATATATATATATATATATATATATATATATATATATATATATATATAATGTAGAAAAATATATAAATATAGAAAAATTAAAATATAAGCAGTAGAACATTAGGAACTTGATGGCTAAATCCAAGAGAATGAAGAAAAAAATGATAACACTAAAATATATTTATTAATAAATTATGTAATTGAAAATTATTCCACAATAAGGTTAAGATATGAAACAAATTTAAAAAAATTATCAAAAGAAACTTTGAGAAACCACTTGAATAAGATTATTTTATTTAAAGATCAATGATTTTTATAATAACTAACAAAATGATTATTTAGAATCGTAGAAATACATTTTTAAGTTTTGGTGCCATAATATCATTACATGAGGAACTATAATGAAAATTCCTTTTTTCATATTGAATAGTATAATTTTTTCCCGTAGTTGAATTGTGTAATTTAAACCACTATAATGTGCAGTCTCAGTAGTGTCTTTGTACAAGGAAGTCGTGTTGATTATTTTTTCAATTTTAAAAACGAATATAATTTGTTTATAGTTAGTAGTTAAAAATTATTTAGGTAGGTAAAATATCATTTGTTTAATTTTAAAATATCTGCACATATTTTTCTACTTTTCTACATTTACAATGTACATATTTTTTACATAGAAGTTATTTTTTCTTATATAACTTTTGTTTTATTTTTTAGCATAAATTTAAATGCTTTTATGGAATTTTTAGCCGTGATATTAAATTTTTTATACCAATACGCTCGGATTGACATTTTGACGTGAATACGTCTTTAAATTTGCTACCATACGGGGGGCAATCCAAAAAACCTAATGATAACAAAATCGGGGGATACAGTTTGGCGTTGCAGTTTCGAATCTATCCTCTACATCAAAAATTAAATTATACCACTGGATAGCTAAATAATCAAAGAATCATTACGGTAAGCGAGAACAGTGACGCATCGCGCGGTGGAGGGGGGAGCGCCGCCATTTTGAGGTTATTTTGCTACGTATCGAGATTTGCAATTAGTATAACTTTTTATTCTACAATGTTCATTTATTCTACAATGTTTGTCAAAATCTATCGATTGTATATAAAATATTAGTTTAAAGTAGTGACAGTGAATATAATAAGGTGTTAGAATAAAAAAATATTATCAAAAATATATAATGTCGGCCTATACGCGTCGAAAAGCCAAAACCAAATACAGAGATCGTATACGGCTGGAAAAGGCTTCTCAAGAATAATCGAATGGTAATAATAAAACACCATATGAGCGAATCAAGCAGTGCCGGGAATGTAAAAGAATGAATACGTTACATAGACGTATTCACGTAAAACATACGGCCGTGTCCATGACACAGCCACACCCCATTTTTTTTCATAGTACGAATAACGCACCCAAAATGTTTAAAGTTAAACAAATATTTAAGGTTAAAAATATGAGATCAAAAATGATTATATAATACCTCATATGAGGTATAACAAAATAATTTTGGAGACGGTAGTCGTAGGACAGTATAATTTAATTATACATAAATATATGTTAAATTGGAGGCGAGTTCATAATATGGGCACTGAGAAATCGATCGTTAACAAAATTTAACCAAATACATGCCCCTTTATTTTTATATTATCGATATAACATAGTTAGTGAACAGCCAACACTAAAACTCACACATATATACAATTACGCACACAAGGGCATTCAATTTCGGTGATGCAAGGTATGTCGAGTATGTTCGTCTATTCGTAGTATATTAAATCTATGTCTACGGCAGTGAGGATTCCAAATATTCCTGCATTTCTGCATTTCTTATGAACCATGGGCTATTATTCAAGGTTCCAAAATAAAGCCTTAAAGGCTTTATTTTGGAAGTGTTGAGGTATTTCAATATTGTAGTGGCTTACTGATCCCAAGAATTTTACGCCATATATCCATATCGGTTTTATTATGTTTTTATATATCAGACGCTTATTTTCCAAACCGAGTGAGGGCTGTCTATATATTAACCACTACATATCTCTTAATTTTTTATTTGCCTGTTCTCTTCAGTTAATTAAAAAAGTAAGCCGTCACGGGACGCCCGGCAGATGTGAAACAACGTGTTCATACAAGTAATATGCATAAAAGACAAGATTATTACAGGAACTAAATATAGCATAATGAAATAATGAAAAAGTAAAGTATTACAAATTTCTTACAGAAAATGGTGACTTTATTTAATAAACATTTATTTACAATTAATACCAAAATAATAAAGCACAGGTTATGTGTACCGTAGTAAACAACAGAGTCGAACTGAGTGAGGAGGGGGTCGTGTAGTCGGTTGCGCATGGCGACACGTCGCCATTCCGTGCACTCTACTACATATTGACTATATATATACCTTAGTATAGCATGGCGACCCGTCGCCACAGCATGCGTCGCCATGCCAACGATCCGGTTTATACCTGAGCCTATAGATGTTTCACACCAAAAAAACTATAAATTGAAGGCAAAAAATAGTGCGAAAGTTTCCTTTCCAAGAATCGGATACATGTAACCTACATTGTACGACAGCCGACCGCAAGTCAACGATTAAGTGTAGATCACCACGACCTACGCAAAACCTCAATTTCTATTAGTAGTCTCTCAAGGACAGAGATGAAATTAACTTGATAACTACGATCCACATGGGATATTTGTCCGTAGTATATATCGTAATTGGGCGGTACAATTACAGGAGATTGTATGCACGCCCTGGGGTTGCAAATCCGCTATTATAAGGTTAAAGTATACAAAAACTTGTAAATATCAAAAATTTTGAGAGTAACGTTTTTTAAATAGAAAAAAATTATCATTTTTAAAGCATATATAAGTTCTAACATTTTTCAAGGCCTAAAAAACCTCAGGGTAGTTTTGAGCCAGTTTGTTGGCAATAGAGTCTTCATGCTTCTGTTAAATAGTTTTTGTGCTTGAGAACCGAAGTCCAGTCTCGGGGTCTTAAGGTGATGAAGTAATGCTAGCTCAATATCTGCTTGTCTCTCTATTCTCATTTGAATTTTTAAAATTCTTGACTTTCTTATTTTCTGCCACCTTAGCTTAGTTTGGACATTTGGTACTCCAAATAGTGTAAACTAAGCTTTGAGTATTTCTATGATCTTTGCACTGGTGGTGTTTGTCATTTCTTCAGTGTCGAAGAATCCTAAGTGAATTCTTCTATAAGCAGATATTCTTGCCATTAAGATGGAATAAGTCTATGGCTACTATGGCCAATGGATTCTTTTTGAATGTTTGCACATGTTTTGCATGCATTTACATAATTTGTTACTTCTTTAGTCACCTTGGCCAAAACGCATTATCTAGTGCAAGCTACAATATTCCCTGGATACCCTTGTTGTTCCGATGGTAGTACTTTAGCACTAATGGCACCACACTGTTTGGTACCAGCACTTTAACATCTTCGAAAATTATATCACTATGGATGCTTAGTGCACCTCTGTAGTATCGGTACTATTTTAGGTTATTAGGTATTTTATCTATTGTATCAGGCAATACTTTTAATATTATCTTTTTTAAGTCTGTTAGTTTTTGGCATTTAAGCTAAGTCATTCATTTTGCTTTTCAGTCCATATTTCGGTGAATTAGTGAATGGGACTATGCATCAAATATTTCTAAGTTCTCAGTGTTCATTTCATAACTTGACGAGGTTTCGCAGTCGATGTTAAGTACGTCTGCTAAGTACATCGCTGTGCCCTTTTTGCACGCTACTTTTGGTTCATACGACAATATTTAGTGCATCATTCTCTGAAGTTTAGGTGGTGCTTCAGTCAGAGGTTTCTTGAAGGTTGTTTCTAGCGGTTTGTGGTCAAACTCTATTGATAAGTCATCGCTGCCTCATAACACGTATCTGGTGGTTAGAAAATAAGGTTAAGTATTTTGTTGTAGATGGTTTTATTCACGTTTTTGTCTGGTCAGCCATACTCTTTGTTGACTGCCATTACATTGCCTTGACGGCCAATTCAATCTCTTGGATGGCAGAGTTCACAGCTTTGCTCTTACAACATTTAGAAAAATGGTTTTTCTTGTTGCAGATGTGAAATGTTTTTGTAAAAGCAAGGTACCACACACGGTGATCAGTGACCGTGTACCATTCATATCTTCTGCATAAGAACTTGTCATCCTTGTCTTCATTTTTCATATATGTATTTTTATTCTGGACATATTTTTTGTTCCAGGTCAAAGCGTCAACAACGTCTGGCTGCTTTATCATGTTCACTTGGTTTTTAATCTGTTGTTAAAAAACAACTGATTTTGTTGAATGGCTGATGTCAATGGTCTTTTGAAATGTGAGGTTATGTTCTGCTAGCAATCTCTCTTGTGAAATCGTTTTCTATGCCTACGACTAATCTATCTCTAATCATACTATCTGTGAGGTTTTTGTGTCCCCAGTACTTTGATTTCTCTCGCAGAATCGTAATACACTCGCCGAAGTTTTGCCCTTCTTTCTGACTGTTGAGATTTAACACATAGCTCTCATAAGTTTCGTTTGTTTGTGTTGTAAAATATCCGCTAAATCTTTTGTTGACCTTGTCAAGTGTATTTTCTGCATAAGTATATTTAAATATGTCGTAAATGATGGCGGCACCCAGGCCTATGCCAACTGTAAACACCGCGATTTGAATTTCTCTTTTTTATCGAGTCGCATAACAGTGGCATATAATTTGAATTGCTACAGCTATAACTTCCATGTTCAAGACACATTTTTGTCTGAGATTATGAAATACTTTGGGGGATTGGTGTAACTTGCAGATTTTGTTCATATTCGGCTATGACTCGGATTTCGGCACCATGTAACGTTTTGCATAATACTTAATATTTATAGGCTTAGTAATCACCACAATAAGACTGTGCATTGTAAATTATATCATTTTTTTTATTAAAAATGGTTTTACAAAATAAGCAATATATATATATATATATATATACATATATATATATATATATATATATATATATATATATATATATATATATAAATATAATTTCCTCTCAATATAAGTAAAAAAGGACGATCAACCGCAAGTACAACTCGCACCCTCGGGTATCCGCATCTTTATATTAAATTGTCGTTAAGGCTTAGCAAAAAGGTAATTAAAACATTCCTAGAAACACTGAAAATGGAAAAACCAGAAAATTCAATTTGTCACGTAGTAATTTTAAATAGAATTTTTATTACAGTGAGTTTGTTCATTTTTTACAAGACTATTGGGTCGTAATCTTTAGTATTTGATATCAATTTATACCTCTGGTAGATTTCTTCTGATCTTCCCGAGAAAAATCGTCTTGACGACCTTTTCTCTTTAAACATAGATAGACAACACAATAATGTAGTGTAAGTTCCATTTCATCCTTTCATCATTTAGACCCTAGAACATCTACTAAAATTAAAAATAAACCGTTACTATCTTCACCAAGCAGCGTGTTTATGGGACCTGGAAATTTTAAAATGTTGTCGTACGTGTGATAATTCTTTCTTTTAATATTTATTTAGTTCACATTAATATTTAGACATGAATAATTGCTAATTTTAATTTTTTACAAGACTATTGGGTCATCATTTTTAGTATTTTGTGTCAATTTTAGTTAGTCCGATACCTATGGTCGTTCCCGAGAAAAATCGTCTTGAAGTATTTTCCTTTTTAAACACAGATAGACAACAAAAGAATCTAAAAAGAGTCTGTTTCATCATTTAGAGATAAGAGACCCTAAACCACTTAGTAAAATTAAAAATAAACCGTTACAATCTTCATCAAGCGGCGTGTTTATGGGACCCGCAAATTCAAAAATGTTGTCTTGCTTGTAATATAAGATATATTAAGTCTTTTAAAAGTTATTTGGTTCACAAAAATATTTGAACCTGAATAACCGTTAAATTCGAAGAAGATAATATGTTCACTTCGTAAACCTAAATTGATAATTCATTCAATAAGTCTTTTTGTATTAAATGGCCGGTCCAACTAAGAAGATCCCATTGAGTTCCAAGTCTCCGTTTCGAAGGTTACATATTTAATGATTCAGCACCTCTTCTAAAAATTAGGACTTTAAGTATAAGAACTAAATAAGTTAGTGATTGGAAAAGTAATAAACTGATCTATAATCCTTTATGTTCAAGAATACTTTTCGAATTTCAATCACATTATTACGTAAACAAACGGACAGTCATGAACGTTTCTTGACTTATCTTTTAAAATTCATCAAAAATAACTAGCACATAGAGATACTGGATTACAGTCAGACTTCTCACATCGTTTTAGTACATGAAAAGACAGAGATAGAGAGTCAGAAAATTGCCTTTATTTTCAATTCCACTTTTTTCCTCATTTTGTCCTTCTTGCCTATTAATAATACTCATCTCTTTAAGATATGTCGGTTCAAAAATATAAACTGGAACTATATAGATATATCATAATAGCGTTTTTCTAGGCAACGAAAAAACATTTTTCTTTCTAAATATAGAATCTTTTAGTTCTAATATAATCTTAAATAATTAATAATGTTTTACCGTACTATTGCATGAAAAGAATATACACCTTAATCCTTTCTGATAATGATTAATTGGATGACGAATATAAATTTAAAATATTAATCACCATCATAAAACAATTCTACCGTTCGACAGCATATCCTTTATTGTTATGATAATCTTTACAGCGATGAGTGTCAATGGAACTTTTATTTCAACTCACGAATGTCAACCTAACTATGTGGCTAAAGATAGCTGCCATAATAATCTGAACCCCGTTAATATCACTACCTACTTTAAATTCATTCAAATTAATATCACGTAGAGATTAAACATCCACAATAAAAATCCAGTAATATATTTTCCGAATAATGGAGTTTTATTACCAGGGAGATTATTCTAGAGAGAGTATTCTGACGTATAAACGGCGTCGATACCTCAATTTTTTTTAAACTACAGATCCTTAAGCCAAATACGTATGTAAGTTTTTCAGCCAAATTACTAAAAAATATATTGTTTTCAAATTGTAGTCAAATAATGTTGGAAATGATTTATTCCTGGTTCTATAACGGTCATTTTGAAAATAGCATAGGTTCGATTGACTTTGTTTCCAATAAGAAATGTTAGGAGAAACGTTAAAGAGTTGGGGAGAAATTGCTTAGAGGAGAATCTATTTAAAAGAGGCGATACATTACCTAAACAAATGATCGTCAAAGTAACTATAAAGTAAAAAATAAGTGAAAGGGAAAACAACGTGTTAAGTATCAAAGCAAGATCTTGATTACTCCGGATTCTGGTTTAAACGAAGTGCCCACGCAAAAATTAAAATAAAAACTTTTTTATTTATTTTCTTGCATCCTGTGCACTAGCGGAAAAGCTGATCGTTTTACTTTCAGTTTTTCCGTTAGTACCATGGCTATCTCTGCATGGTTATTAATATAAGATACATCTCTAGGTTATTAAATATAAGATACACTCCAATAAGATTATAATTTCCTTTAGACGTTCAATGCTCGCAACGTGTACACTTCTGTATTATTGTTTATCTAATACACTAGTTACTTAGTTATTGAGACTACTTTTGATCTAACTCACTCTCTTATGGCCGTCGTGGGTGATAGCTCTCATGTTTGAAAGAAGGAAACAATTATTTATTTATTTGTTTATTTTAAACGTTCATTTAAGTAAACAATCTCTTAATAAATATACATATATAGTAATATGGTAGACATCAGCCAGCTATATAAATTGTGACTAGAAACGCACTTCTAATAATACTTTTTAATATTTTATTTTCTAATAATCTAAATCTCTCATACCTACAAGTAAACATGGAAATATGAATGGGTTTACTATCACAGATTTGCATGTATACATACATAAGTACATACAATGTGCATTTATACAACATATGTATTTTATGGAAATAAAAAATGGAATGTTAGGGTTGAAGAAAGGAAGCAAAGAGAATATGGAGTTATGAAAGACATATTGCAAAAATTACTCTTAAAAGTATATTTAGGTGGATCACTACAAATATCATAGCCAAATTATTCCAGAGAATAGTAGTAGAAGCTGCAAAATACTATTCATAAAAAGTTGTAGTGTTTGAGAATGACTGAAGGTTTAAATATTTTATCAATGTACAAGGTTTTATTAAAATAATGTGGAGAGGAATGAACATATGTAGATTATTAGTGCCACATATATTCAATTGAGCAGAGATTTATATTTAGATGTATCATGATGTTTTCCGAAGCCAAAAATGATTGAATTCTGAAGATGATTTAACTTCTTTAAGCTATTTCCACCGAGACCAGATAGTACAAATTCCCTAATTTCCCTGAATGTAGTAAAGGCTTTATAATCAATGTGTACTTTGGTTTTTATTGATACGATCTTCTAAATTATTTTAAAAATTGTTTTTTGCTGCTAATAGGTCCATTGCTCTATAAGTCGCTAGTTAGGCCCGCACCGATTAAGTAAAAAAACATCATTACTGGTATTTACAACTATCATATGGTACAATTATTTTATCCCATAATTTATGTACATATCGGAGATTTTTAAGAATACTATCAAGACTAAAATCATGCCTAATGCGGCACAATGCCCATCAAGCAGCTCCAATTGAAGATCTATCAGAAGTGAAAAATATTTTCTTAGATCAATGTAATCAAAGTTTTATTTCAGGATTTGCATATTCTAAAATTACTATTGGTCTAGGAAGATAAGTAACTAGCATAAGGTAAATATGATAGCCTGCTTGATATCATTTTGCATATTCGTTCTAATTAGTATAAAGGTGCTTACTTAAACTTTATTTTTTTTTCATTCAACCTGATCTTAATATAAAATAGGTGTTTCTTCTTTTAAACAGGAATCATCTGAAGTAGTCTATTAATTCTGCGGATCATCTTCGACCTTCTGATTACTTACCGTATGTTGACATGCCAAGTCTTAGCACTTCACTTTATTTGTTTCTAACTAAATATATAACATAATAAATTCTGAATATAAGGTGAATTATAGATAGTGGTTGCAGTCAATTATTTCATTTTAATTTTCATTTATGCAAAGTTTACGAAGCAGTCTATTATCAAGCGGAAACTTGAACGAGCGTCTAGTTCATTTTAATATCTATACGAGTGAAATTAATAAGATATTCTAATCAGTAAATCCAGGAATCTTTTATTAATAATTCTCCATGTTCATGTGTCATTTACAAACTTAACTTCTTTATTGGATCATAGTCTGCGGATAGCCATGGGAATCAGACAAAGTGCAAAGAATTTAAGATTTAAACGATGGGATTAACGATTAAGTAAACACAGTTAAGTATGTAGGTATTGATTAATAGTTGTAGCTTTGCTAACATCGCTAAATAAAAATTATACTTTAAAGTCAAATAATTTTATCAATAGTGAATAAGTTCACATTGGAGCAAGCACGAAAATATTTCAATGGTAATTGAAGAGCATGCAAATTCTGAAATGAAACTTTGATTTCGTTATTCTCTTAAAAATAATTATTATTCGACAACATCAAACAATTTTGATTGAACATATTTAACTGATGTGAAATATTTTAACGAAATCTTGCAAAGTAATTTTCCTTTTCTAATACCAAAGCGGCCAAAGAGATGGAAAATTGAAAACGATGCTCGCAGAAGTTTTTACAAATTAATTCAAAATTATTAAAATATGGCGGCTGACAATACAACTCATAGCTATGAAAGAAAATCGTAATAGCAATTGAAATAATTTATTTTGAACTTGTAAAAAATACCCGAACATTAGCTGAGAAGTTTCTCTGACAATCAATGTCTTTTTATTTTTTCTCATTCTATTTTCATAAAATTTTCGAGATTTTCAAGGATATTAAATCTTTGTACCTCTTATACTTATATTGAATAAGAATATGTTTAAGTTGGAAATGTCTTTTTTTCATATTAAATTGTTTAAGCGGAATAATTACTTCGTTCAGATGTCTAGATATTTTGAAAAATTTCGTAAACACAACATTGCCAACAAGTTATAAACAAAATTAAATTTTATGTAAATTTGCCCACAATTTCCTTAAGAAACGATCCGTTTTGGATTTCTCGTCATTTTATGTAGTTTTCTTTTTAAACCTTTTTATAAACACGCACAAGTCTTTATAAGAACCTATTCTTTTACGTATTAACACCCTATGAAAATGCAGAAATTGACACGTTTTTCTGATCAATAGCCAAGCATTTCATTTAATGTCGACTTGATTCAATAAATAAAAATTTCAAGCTTTTGACAATTCATGCATCAGTACAGAATACTTATTTAATATTTTTGTATATTTCCGTCTCATCATTAACTGTCAGGTAACACTTTCGAATTTACAACTTGTATATTGAATTGATTTTAAAATGAGAAAGATACTTGATAAATATATGAACGTAAGAAGGGAAGAGTACTGAGCAAATCCAAGTAAAAAGAAAATTCAGAAAACTAGTCACTTCAATTTTCCACATATAGTAATTATTCGTACTTTCCTATTTATCTTCGTACAGCTTTTAGGTTAAAATAATAATTTATTGAAAATGTATGATGTATTTAATTTTTTATAGATATGTAAGTTTCGCGAATGATATTTCTACAATTTAAAATAAAGAAAATACCTTGATTGAATTACTTAAAACCGAATGATTTTGGTTATTGACATATATTCACTATTAAAAACAAAATGTATTAAAAACAAAAAAAGTAAACTTGAATATTTCAACTTTGAAGCTTAATAAAAATTAAAAAGAGCCATGATATTACAAAATGTTTACATCGTTACAAATGTTACTTCTGTTAATAAGAAATGGTTGTTAATAAGAATAGTGAAAAGTTATAAAAAACCAAATTCACACTCGTGATGCCAAATTATGATTCGGAAAGTGTAGCCTTAGATTAACGTGATTATATGTAAACTTGGTAGACTTTCATTTTCATAGTTAAATATAGACAAGGATTCAAATTTAAACATCTGTAATCTGAACAAAACCAGTTGTTGTTCGCGGTTTCGCTCGCTTAGAAAAAAGAAAAAATTGTAGAGAAATATTAAAGAAAATTTCTTGGGACAAAACGACAAAAAAAAATTGGGACTTATCATTGAAAACAATTTATCAGATTGAGGTGCACAAAACTGAGGAAATGGTATGAAAAAAAAATCTGTGCGCAGTAGGCAGTCGCAGACTGACCTATTAACCTAACGTATTTTTATTTACTTACTTTCAGGATTTCACTTTTGTTCATGCTGTTATTTGTAACCGGGTGATTTTTGTAATAACCGATAAAAATATATTATATTTTATGGTGAATACGTTACCCTATATTCATCTCTATGATACAGGCTATTTGTGTGCAAATGGGGATGAGTTGAGTAGCTAAGGCGTGAAAGCAGTAAAAATAAATTAACATAAAACTAATTTTCATATTCAAAATATCAGATAGCATATTAACAAAATCGTGCCTGTGTATGCTTCACGAAAAAATTATTTGGTCAACATTTTCAATTAAAGTTAATACTGCTTTTCACCTATACCACTAATATATTTAACGATTACTACTTAATTGGTAGTTACATATGGTTCTTTGGACGAAATGGAGGAGGTATATGCGTTTAGGGTGAGACGTTGTTTGTTTGATTATTTGTGTGTGCAATTCAATGTTTAAATTTATCTCCAAAATGGTTTGACCGATTTAGACACGGTTTTCTGCAAAATTTTTGGGACTAATTGGATATGGTTCTTAGATAGGTGTCATGGTGTTAGCTCACCAGGGGGCGTTGTAACATTTTGTTGCAAACAAATGTTCCTATTTATCTTCAAAAAGTTTAAAATAAAAAGCAAATTTAAAAATTTTGAAAAAAATATCTTCTTACTGATGTAGTCATTGTAAGTGAAAAATGATTAAATATTTTTTTTGAAAACCCCTCAACTCAAAGAAGTAAGAACCTATTAATATAATTACAGACTCAAGAAAATTCGACGGGGCTGCTATTGTCTTTTCCATTCCCAATATCAATTACATTGTGGCAGCACAGAAAAGCTATTTTGCGTACCTAAAATAATTTCAATTAGTCACGAACTGATAAAACTGCAAAGTTTTAGGCATAGGCAGGGCATGGGAGGCCCGATGGATTTTCTTGGGTTTGTGATTATATTAATAGGTTTTTACCTTCTTTTAGTCGTCGGGGTTTTCAAAAAAAATTATTTAATCATTTTTCAATTACAACTACTACGTATGTCGTGGGTTTTATTCAAAATTTTTAATTTTACTTTTTTAGATGGCTATATTATTTTAATTTTTAATAATCTAGGTACATATTAGCAAATGCAGTATTCTCGCTAACTATAAGACTATAGGGCATCTTTCAAGGTACATCTCAAAAAAGAAAGTTTGTAGATCGGAAAATGTATTAAATAGCACAAATTTTCTGTCGCGAAGAGCACACCAAATTGCTAGTAAAAAAAAATCGCATTTATTTTCAAATTGCATATTTTAAATAACCACAAAACACTTAAAATGCGTAAAATACATAAGAAAACTTAAGTCAAAGTTTTGCTTCTTGTTATAGTTATACGGGCTTTCCTCATTTCTTGAAGCTTAATATCTTCTCTTATACGATTGTCACTGCTTAAAAAGTACAATATAGTAGTTGGACGGCGAGGCTGTAAGTAAACAATATAATTAAGAAAGACAAAAAGCATTACGCGCAAAACGCAAGAGTCCTAGTGCCAGTACTAGCGCAGGAGTGTTAGTGCAAACGCGACTGTGCTAGTGCATCTCACGTCAAACAGAGGACGTACAGTTGCACGACGCGCATATCAATTCCAACTGCAAAATCGCTTGATACAATTCCAACTGGCAAACGTCTCGTGTATTTGACGGTACTTCACCGAAAATAGCATTCGGAAGGTGTGGTTATGTGGAAGGTGTGGTATTCAAGCAACAATACGTTCTATTTTAGTTGAAATTCTTCACGTGCAAAATTTAATTTGAATAAATAAAGTTGTAACACGTGGATAACTATATTTTCAATCTACAAATAGAGTGGTCTACGTGTTGTAACCTTATTTATTCAAAATAAATATGTCAGAGCTCAACTTTTTATTATATCTCCATGGTAACTAAGACTGAGTTATTTCATTGTGTCATGCCATAGTTTCTAAGTCTCACTCTGTAACTTACAAGAATATTCAAATGTGATTAAACATTGTTAAAGTAAATCATTGAATGGTTGTTTAACTTTAATTTTTTTTTAATTATTTGCAAACTGATGCTTCTATAAACAATAATTATTTGTATTTTTATCGTTTTTTCGTTTGCTCCTTCCACTGTTGAGGGCGTACAGGTTTCGTTAATTGTCACCTGATATCATGGTTCTTGGTATTACTTTCTTTGATCTAATCCTTTTTAGTGATAATTTAATGCGTCTTCCTGCATCTACTCTATTTTTAAATATTTTTACTCGTTTTTTTATCGTTATATGTCATCTTAATTGTTTTTCTTTGAAAATGCCAGTTACTAATTTTTCTCGATAATATTCTCTAAACGATTTGACTTCTACCGGCTATAAAATAAAATATATACACATATAACAGATAACGGTGCTCAATTACGAATGGTTATTTTGATGTAATCCGTTTTCTCACTAAATTCGCGGTACCAGAGAATGAACTTTTTCGCATTTTGAATTTATCTGCCATTCTATTATTTATATTCTGAGCAAGATTTAAGTTTTTGAACGGAAATTTTGTGCAAGAAATTCAATTTTGTATAATTTGAATATTTTATTTTATGTAATCTGATTTTCTTTCATATTACCGACCATCTAAATATTCGAAACTATGAAACGATAGGGGAGAGGAAAAACTGAAAGCTCGTCATAATACTGAACCGTCCGTACCAGAAAATAACCCCTTGGAAATATTACCTCATTTTGGAAAACATTTTCTTTTCAATTATAAAATTGCAAGTTATAAAACTACATTTACTCGACAGTGGCACGCCAAGAAGAATATTGTAATTAATAATCTAGACAATTTGACCAACTGTAATAAATATGATGTAAAAAACCTCACACTTGTCGATCATTGGTGCAATAACCTTGATGTTTTCTACGGAACAAATACATTTTTGAACTGTACTCAGTGTAACCAGTTATGCATATGGCAATAGCTGCCGTCAGCCCATAAGACTTGGCAATTTAGTTATGAGTTCAAGTTGATTTAAATTGTTTTAATTTTTTTTTTCATCGTTTTTTGTCATTAGTATATCATTTATTAACTTTATAATTTTATAAAAGTATTTTTGTCTCCGCTTTTCATTAAATATTTGAAACATGAAGCTTACAAGATTTAGATGTTTATCATGACTATGAAAAAAAGGAAGTCTATAAATAAAGTAATACGACAAACCAAACGATAACATTCCGAAGTTTCTTTCTTTTATAACAGATAAATTATATATATATATATATATATATATATATATATATATATATATATATATATATTTGTATATGTATATACATGTTTATGTATGTAAATGTATGGCATAAATTTAATGATACAAATTACTTGAAATTAATCATCTGTCTGTGATGATCGAATTTTTAACTATTAAACGCTTTTTCGTTTTCACATTCAGTTATCAAAATTAATTTAATGTTAAATTTAAATTTAAATTTTATCTGCCTGTCCGTCCATACCGGCATATTTAAATGGAAGACGGCTGAAATTATTTACACAAATTTTACACAAGTTATCGATAGTAACCCTAGAACTAAGTTAGTTGTATGAAATGATTCCAAATTTATGAAGACATTCCTTTTGGATCCGTATGTCTACACATTCTTACCTCTTGAGGTTTTTGTACTAATACTTACGCATTGCGTAACCTGTACTTGTATACCTCATGCAGGTCAAATATATGGATGACTACAGTGGAATGTGGAAATATACTAGTATGTACCCATATAATTTCTGCACTCTTTGATAACTACCTAATACATTTTTTAAACGATGTCTACGTTTTCGATTAAATTTCGAATGCGGTAGCAAAACTAATTTCACATGGCGCCATCTATCGTACAGTAACAGAACCTTAGGTTATAAAATTTTTTCCGATGAAATTTCATCGGGCGTAAATTTATTTATTTACTTAATTAAATGTATCTAATTAATACATATGGCCAACTTATCATTACGAGAGAAATCTCCTACAGCCAACCATAACACCCGTCCAGCCCCGTTCGACAAACGGCCGGGAATCGAACGCGGGTAAACAAACTATTAATGGGACAAAGGCCGTATGCCTTGTGACCAACCCAACACACCACGGCAACAACAAACTGTTAACTAAATAAAGATTAAATTTGTGGTGTAATAGCAAACCCCCTAATTATTTACATAGGTTCTTATTTTATTTGGATTATCTTTTAAATAATTTGTCTAAACAAATTCAAAAATACACACGAATGAAGTCATGGGCACTGCTAGTAATCTATAATTGTATCACTCACGAAATCATACTTCATTCCATGCACTCTTTCCGTAAGTATGTTTTAAAACGTTAACTATATTTAACGTTTTAAATAATTTTTGCTTTCTGGTGTGTGGGACATTTAGAAGCCCTGCAACGACACTTCCCTCATTAGTAATGATAAAGCTTTAACTCTGGAACTACAGTAATTAATTATTTAAACATTACTAGTCAGTATTAATAGACTAAATTATGGACATTAACAACAGCGATTAAACAATAATAATGATAATTTTATATCAGATAGAGAAATGAAAAATGTGAGAAAAATTGAAATAAAATATTTTTGGATCTAAAAAAAACTGGTTCCTTTTATACACTAAGTAAATTCGAAACGAAATTATGTTATTAAATGACAACCAAATTTCAGGAGTTTAAATAAAATAAAATTCGATTTTGAAATTTATGCCTTTTTATAATTGAAAAACTGTCGATCATAACTTTTATTTAGCCACGGGACGAATCCAGATTTGTTTGTGGTTAATATTTTCGAATGAAAATAATTGGAAATTATTCTATTTTGAAAAAAAAAATGTATTTAGGTATCAATCACCTTCAAACACCTTCAAAGTATCAAACCTTCTGTTAAATTTGATGGTGCAAATTATGGTAGTTCTGATGATATCACTCTTTGTAAATAGTTTCAAACTATTTACAAAGAGTAATATTATCTGCTATGAATATGCTCTTTAGTGTATCTTTCATAAATATTTTGAATTGAATATAAAATCGTCGTTATAATTTTATTTTTTTGATTTTGATTTAAAATCATCGTATAATTTTCCAATAAATTTAAAGTAAAATTATATTAACACCGTTTCTCATAATTTTCACTTCGGTAGCGATCGGGGATGAACACATTTTTAAGTGGATATTTTCAGCAATATCTCTAGAACTATCCTACGTAACATTCTGAAATAAATATTTATGAATTCACTCTTTCAAATAAGTTATCTTTTTTTTAATTACGTATAACATCCAACAACAAGTAATCTAATTTAAACTCAGTAAAATTTCCATCCAAATTTTTTAATATTAACTCTCACTGAAAAAATTGGATGGAAATATTACTGTGTTATTCTTGAGTCATGTGAGAGTTCATGTTATTCTTGAGTCATGTGAGAGTTAATATATTATAATTATTCCAAATTAAAATTTTCTTCGGTATGCGGTCTCTGAGAAAATCCGAACTTCATTGTTTTGTGTTTACAATAATGTAACTGCTTCTGGTTCATTAGTGCAACCTTTTTTGTCACACATACATGTGACAAAAAAGGTTGCCGCTATTTACCGCTTTCATGTCATATAGGAACTCAACTAATTTGGCAGTATTTACAGACAAGATTGTAATTTTTATTTGTCTTTAAATATGAAATTCTGAGGCTTATTCTCGATAAATCTGTGTAAATATTTTAGTATCATAATGAGATTTAAATATCTGCACTTTCCTTTCTAGTAATTTTTCATATTCTTATGCTCTTCAGCTTTGGTATGTTGTTTGCAATTAGGTAACTAAAATAAAATATGTTTTTAAATAATAAAAAAATGAGCTTTTTCTGATTATGCCATTAAAATATTGAGTTTTACAAATGCATGAGAAAATAATACACATAGTGATAATGGTATTTATTTAGCATGTATATAGAGTGACACTTATAAAATTACTCTTATTGTTGTAGGATATAAGCGTATTGCTTTACATCTTTTTTAGTAAGTAGCGACAATATTTATATGTAAATATCTTTAGTCCGTAATAAAATACTTAGACCCAAAAATAGTAAGAATAGTTTTGTGACAAGCTTTTATTAAGCTGCTATGAAACTCCATCAGGGGGTGCTTTTCAACTACCTTGTCAATATTGAATATGTTTGGCGTTAATTTTGTAGAAATTCATTATTCACAATTAAATGAAACTACGTGATGTAGTATTATTTCTACTTTCTTTAATTTCTTTACCACGACCTAGGGTTCGCTGTATTACATTGTTGTCGTTGTAGTACAACGAAATCTAGGTCGTGGTAAAGAAATTAAAGAAAGTAGAAATAATAGTACATCACGTAGTTTCATTTAATTGTGTACCTTGTTAATCTTACCAAACGAACTATTGTGATCTATTATAATGCTACCAAATAACTCTGCAAGTGAAAACAAATATATAACGGTGAAATAACATACAATATATAAATAAATTAAGCTCTGTGAAGCAATTTTTCATAAAATGAAGGGATTAGTTTGATTAAGGATTGAAATCGATATTTCAGAGCTTCGAAAACTGAGCATTTAACGTTTTATATCCTAAATATAGAAAGATATATTGTAGAGAAATAAAATTTTCTCGTGAGCTTATCTACAAGCCATAAAGATTCTGCGTAGACAGACGTAGCAATAAATTTATTTTTTTAAAACTTCTGTTGAGTTTTAACTTTTCGTACCTAGAGACAACGTAGTGATAAGTACTTTTTTCCCATATATCTGTATGTTAACTAATGTTATACTATTCTTTGATACACGACTTTATCCTGCCTACTCGGGTTCATGCTGAATATCTTTGGAGCTTGAAATTTCAATTTTATTCTTCGGCTTTTGTTTCTGTATTTTTTCAATATATTTATAATATTCATGCAGATAATTTTTTTGGCTTTTGTCAGTTTTATATATTCAAAATTTGTTGCAGTGTACTACAAAATGCAACTTTCGTAACAATAAAATCGCCAAATATACTTGTACACTAAAGACATAATTTTTTATTTATTTATTTATTTACAGTAAAAAAATTATACTTATTGCTACGAAAGCAAGATTTTATAGTCAACCAGAACATTAGTTCAGCCCCGCCGGACAAGCGGAACTCAAACTCGAGAGATCGCTGTCAAAAGCCTGTGATAAATTCAACATTCCACGACAAGGGAAATCCGTGGTTGATGAATTTTGTTATGCAATAAGTATACATTTCTTGGATCCTTCTATTACCTGGATCCATGGATCCACGTAAGACAGCATAATCACTTTCGTGAATACGTATGAGTGGACGCGTGAGTGGAAGTTAAAATTGATCACAACTTCTATAATTACAACATTCTTCCGGATGAGTTGCTGATGAAGGTTATGCGTAGCCAACTTTGGACGTACAGGCAGAAAGAAGAGCATTTTGAACTTTTAACTCGATAGCACTATGTACATGATTTCATCTCTTTGACCTGTTTTCCATTTCATCGATTTCTCTTCCTCTGTTAAAATTTGAATAAAGCTTCGTTCATTTTTAATGTTGTGTGGCAACATTTTCAAAACAGAACACTAATGCAATCACTTTGTCCGTCCATCTCTCACAGGCGATTTTCTCGGAAAAATTTGACGTAAAGAAGTGAAATTTAATACAGAGACAGATTATGGTGGTCCAATATAGACGTGAAGTATAAACAGCTTAACTTTGGTTCCGGAAGTTCATTTCAGGGGATAAATTGGGATATAAAATTCTTTCAAGGTATATTTTTATGGATTCGTTAAAACTTTTTGGGAAAAATAAAAATTCATCTGCTCCACCCTTATTACTAAAAGATTCGTTTAGAAAAATCTGTAAATAAAATCATGAAATTATTAGGTATAGATTGAAGTGAAATCATCAGAATTGAAAAATTCTAGCGCTTATTGTAAACAATGAAATTGTTAATTTCCTTATAACTGTTGAACCATGGGTTTCGGAGAATAATATTTTCTTCAAAAAATATTTCTCACGATAGAAGGAAAAACTTTTATCCTCATTCAAGTTTCAAAAAGTTTTATTTGGCTCAATCGAACCGTTTAGTGCGTCGGCGGCGGGCAGATGGACGCATTTTACATACCTAGTCTTACTAATAATATTTAAGTGTAGGGCTGATGTATAGTTTGCGCTTGATGGATTTTTCATAAAATTTATGTCTACTTTTCTTACAACCGTCTTACTTTATCCCGTAGAACTTTTTAGTGAACGCCCTTATCTTTCATCTCATGCGTTATATTATAATTTTTATTAATCATTTCACTATTCTGTTCATCATCATTTCATGTCAATATGTGACATATTCTATAAAATTTTAATTTTAGCATCGTTAATGGTCCTTTATATAACTTTTTTTTTATTTATATGTTTATTTATCTGTAAAGGGAAAGGAAAATATTTAATGTCATTATGGAATATTCACGGGTTCGTATTTATTTCTAACCAACCAAAAGTTCGAAGATATAAAACGATGTAAATATTCCTTGAATAATGTGGGATTTCTTAAAAAATTTGTTAAGTGAAGATAAAGAAAGAGGAAATAAAACTCAACGACTCTTTGTAAAGTATGTTGACCTTTAACCATCGTTTGAAAACCGTTATTTTATATTATCCAATTCTAAATGTATTAGAATTGGGAAATACAAAATTTCTAGTTTAAATTGTTATAATTTTGCAAAAGGGAGGTGAATTACTTAATGAGCATATGTCGATATTATCGTAATACTAATGCCTTTTTAAAAATTGTTTTATGACCCTAATAATCGTAAAACCTTGGCTCACTTTTTTATCCAAGATTAAATATAACATTTTCTCCTTGATTTATATATAGAAATTCCAAAATATGGAAACAATGAACAACTGTTCCAATTTTTTTTGGATACTATTTCAAGATAAACCACAAAATAAATTTAATATTCTAATTTTTTTTATTCGTGTATTTAATTAGAAAATCATGGATCGTTTATAGATTTATTATTTGTTTGAATATATTTGGCGTTAATTTTGTAGAAATGCATTATTCACAATTAAATGAAACTACGTGACGTAGTATCATTTATACTTTCTTTAAGTTCTTTACCACGACCTAGATTTCGTTGTATTACAACATCTTCAGGTGGGCTATTAGCAAAGATATTTTATAATTAGCAAAGGTATCTTTGCTAATAGCCACCCTGAAGATGTAATACAACGAAACCTAGGCCGTGGTAAAGAACCGTGTCCGTGATGTCCGTGATGCTCGCGAATTAATCTAGATAATAGTTCAAGGGCTGCTGCGGGAGACGATATTCGCGATCATCAATATATTACGAGTGTCAGCTCCGTCGTAAAAGTGCTTAATGAAATATGTTCACTTTATTTAAGTCGCTGTTATTGTAAAAGTTGAAAGGGTTATTTAAATCGATGACTAGTCTGGGAAAGAACATATATTAGAGAATTTTTGTTATTTTGTATAAACATATCGTTAAATTCTTACAAAAATCTATTTCATGAATTAGACAAGTAAATATTAGATTAGTTCTGGCTGGTGTACCAAAAATTCTCTGTATAACCAATTTACTGTTTTGGTTGTGCCTTTTTGACATATATGATCAAGTTTTTATGCAAGTTTTTATTTTAAATTTTTAAGGATACCCATCCATTAATAATTAAATTACGTTAAATTTTTAAGGATACCCATCCATTAATAATTAAATTACGTTCAATTTTTAAGGATACCCATCCATTAATAATTAAATTACGTTAAAGAAGTAATTTTGTCCAATGTTTTAGTTCAGACAATAGAAATTAGTTCATCATTCTGTGTTTTAAGCCACCACCAAGCTATAGACCAGATTACATTTATAGTGTTTTGTGTATGAATAATTCGCACATACAATATTTTACTTATGTACTCATTAATTATTAGATTAATATTTAAAAAAAGTGCAAAATATGCCAAACTTCAAGTTTCTACGTCACACGATTTCTGAGAAAATCGGTTGTGACAGACGGATTGGCATATTTATTTACTTTACCAGATTAGAAAATTAGGCGTACAGTGGCGGATTTATTGCTATAAGAAAAATCACTTACAGTTATATAAAATAGGCAATAATATATGGTAATAAAATGATAATAAAATAATATTAATTAGAAACAAAAGTGACACTTTAGGCGTACAGACGAGATAAGGATGAGTTACAGAAGAGATCAAGATCCGCCGATTATGATAAATAATATAATTTCAGACGACTTTTCAACGCAGACAACGAGGGCTCGTTTTGTGTATTTGGTGGTTAGTTCATTCAATAATCTAATAGAATGTATACTGAAGGATACTTCATAAAATTCAGTTCTATGCTGTGGGAATAGTAGGGTAAACTTGTTTTTCGCTTTGCTGGAGGGTGGGGGGGGGGGGGTGGTGTAGATGAAATCTTTCCTGAAATGCTGAAAGAGGAAAGTGATGCATTGTTAGATACTCTTTGCAGCTTGTTCAATAAATGTTAACTCTTAGGTGAGATACCACAAGACTGGGAAACAGTAATCTTGATATTTAAGAACGGATGTAAAAGTGATCTCAATAACGATATACCGATGAGTCTTCTTTCGCAAGTATACAAACTATTGTCGAAAGTTGATTGACAGATTGATTGTCAAATTAGACTTCTACCAACCAAAAGAGCAAGCAGGCTTCAGACAAGGTTTCGGTACAGTAGACCGCATTCTTACCATAACGGTTCTTATTGAAAAAGTTACAGAATACCAGTTTCACCTATGGATAGCATATGTCGACTATAAAAAAGCATTCAACAGTGTGGAAATATGAGCAGTGCAAAGGTCTCTTAGAAATGCTAGCATATATCAAAGATACAGGAGTCTAATTGCAAATGTCTATAAGCATGCTATTCTGAGAGTATCTTTGGAATTTATATAGCAAACCCATACCTACATGAAGAGGAGTTAGGCAGGGAGACACAATGTCACTCAAACTTTTTATCCTCGTCATAGAAGACATCTTTAAACAACTGGTTCGGAAAAAAAGACCTTATGATATCAGGTACACGTTTAAATAACTTGAGGTTTGCGGACAATATAGTACTGCTTACAAATAGTCCAGATGAACTTCAGACTATGGTTCAGGAACTGCATGAAAACTCGCTGTCTGTTGGACTCGAAATGAATGTGGATAAGACATAAGACTTGACGTCGGAAACCGATAGCCCTGCCATTATAAATGTGGACGGTATTAACTCGAGCGCGTAGATAAGTACGTATACTTGGGTCAAGAACTACGAACGGGTGAAAAGAATCAAATGAACGAAGTAGACAGATGCTTATGGCTGGGATGGGTAGCCTTCCCCAAACTCGAGTTCATATTTAAAATGAACATAAAAAAACACTTAAAAACACGCATATTTAATCAGTATATGTTACCAGTCATCACTTATGGATTCGAAACTTGGGTAATAATAAAAGTCATCCTGAAAAGCTTATCGTTGCTCAAGGGGCAATGGAAAGAAAGATGGCAGGAATCTCCTTAAAGGATCGTAAAACAAATAAATGGCTTTGGAGGCAAAGCAAAGTTGCTGATATTACAAAGAGGGCTGGCCACATTGCTAGAAAGTCAGATTCATGGTTCAAAATTCTCTTGGTGTGAGTGGAGACCCTAGGAGTGTAAAAAACAAGTTGGGCGGCCGCAAACGAGATGGAAAGATGACATAATGAAAGTGGTGGGAACAAACTGGAACCAGACAGCCCAAAATAAAACCGTGTGGTGCAGATTGCAGGAGGCCTACACCAAAATGGTTAAGGATGGCTTATTGTGATGATGATGACTTGCTTTTCGATGTAATTCGAAGTCATGAGATGGCTGGTATTGGAATCGAGATCTGAGGTATGAAGGTGTAACGGAATTATTGAAGTACAAAATATAGAACATGGAAGTTGCGTCTGTCACGAATCTTTAATCATTTAAGTTGTGATAGATGTTCAGATATTTGGTCAATTTGTTTAAGATTGAAAATGGATCGAATACACAGGTTTTGTAGTCGCTCTAATTTATTGAGTAAATGTTCATTAGGTTGGGTAACGCAAATCTTAATAATCAAAAATAGGTCGAAGTAAAGCTTGACAAATATGAACTTTAGTTTGAAATGGAAAAAATTTGAAGTTATTTGAGAGGGTATATTTTGAAAAAAATCTAAAGACTAGTGAGATGTTGGCTAATTAGTAGGCCAAGATCTTTTATAATTGAAATAAAAGGGATAACATAACCCTTAATCAATAGCTGTGGTAAATTTGATACGATATTTTCGACAGAAGTTTCTGACTATCGATAATTATTAACTACCGATAATAATTACTGCTTATTAGTTCAATGGTGGATCGAATGTAGGTCTGCATTCAATATTTTAATGCATGAAAAAAATTTTATCGACATTGCAGTGAGAGTATATTTGCAAATCATCAGCATATAAATGATAGTTGGAGGATATTTGTTTAATTACGTGGTCAATAAAAATAGAAAAGAGAAGTGGATAAAGAACACCACCTTGAGTACTCCAGCAATGAGACTAATCCACTTTGAACATTTTTTGGAAATTTTGATTGCTTGTTTACCGTCAAAGTTAGGAGTTGAACCAAGCAACACATGGTTGTGGAAAATTGAATGATTTAAGTCGATATATTAGAACATAAACGTCTACAGGGTTGAATGCATTACTGTAGTCTAATAATATAAGAACCGATAGTTGGGTGGTGTTCACAGCCAGGTGCATATCATCAGTCACTTTCAGCAGTGCAGTTGCAGTACTATGCCCTGACTTAAAGCCAGATTGCAGGGAGTCGAGTAAATTTTGAGTATTTAAAAAAACTAACACGTTGAGAATGTACAATGTGCTCAAAGACTTTTGACAGTAGCGGTAATATAGATATAGTGAAAATCTTTGGTGTAGTTTGTGCAAAGGATAAGAATGCTTTTGGGTAAAGGAATAATATGCGTCTTTATCCATTCACAAGAAGTTAGCCTGGTAGTATTATATATACACGTGAGAGATCTTATATTGGTCTCCTTTTCAGTTTGAGATACGGAAATATTAAAAAAGTAAAATATCTTGCAAGATATAAACATGAAAAGTACAGTATTAGTGTAAAATAAAATCAAATCAAACTAGCGACACGTCAGGTATGAGAATGGGATACAAACCATTCTTATCCTTGACTTTGATCTACTGGTAGGATTATAAGTAATGTAATTTCAGATGACTCTTAAACATAAAAAATGATGGGGCACTTTCTATATTTGTATTCAGTTTATTCCAAAACCTTGTTTATCCCAAAGAAAGTGCAGTTGTGTGGGAGTACTTAGGGGAACCTTATTTCAAGGTCAGGGCCGACAAGTATTAGAATCAGGATCGGAGATATTAAGCTGTAGTGGGTTTATTGAGGATATTCTACAAAAAATAGAGAATATGGAGGTTGCATTGATCACGAATCTGTAACTATTTAAAGATGAACGTCGTGAACGATGTTCAGATATGTGTCAAACTTTTTAACGATAACGAATGAACATGTTTTGAAGTTTTCTCAATTTATTGAGTAAGTATTCTTTTATATTAGAATAATACGCTTTCATAATCAAGGATAGGTACTTTGGATAAATGTATACTTTGTTTTAAAACAAATGAAATATATTAGAGCCGTTTGAGGATGCGATGTACATTAGCAGGAAACGTTGGCTAATTAGTTGGTCAAAGTTGAAGTATAGTTAATACTATAGTAACGTGTTTAGATATAAATTAAAAAGAAACGAATTAAAAAGTCTTTTATGTATTTATTTATAAGAGATAAATTAAATCAATATTTTCGAAAGATGGGAAAATGGACAATCAAAGGCATAATATCACATCATCAGTCATTCATAGAAAACTAAGGCAAACATTTGTTATCTGAAGGAATAAACCAAATCATAATGAAAAAGCTTCCCTTGAAAGAATACTTATAAAACACTACAAACCATCATTGGATCTACAAACATCTCCAATGTGATAAAGTTAAAACACGCTTGTGAAGATAATCGAATGACGTAAATTAAAATTAAACGGCAAAAGAAAGAATCTTTCCTTGAACGAAAAAGTTAATTAATACAAATCCAAAGCGCAGCACCTTTTGACGAGTGAATCAATTTGTGATTCTGGAGTCTTAATTGAAGGTTATTGGTAAAGGTCACTGGCTATTGGGAGACAACAACTTTGCGTCTTTTTCCACATTTTTTTAAAATTTTAATTATTCTGTCAAATATTGGGAAGCCGATTTTGAACTCACTTATATAGTATATACATCATTAATTAACACGTCCAGTATCGCGTATAGTGTATACGTTCTACGGTGAACTTTCTGTTTCAATCAGTTGGAATTGTTGTTTTCACGTAGCGATAGTTAATTTTTTCGGTTCTTTTAGCTTACCTGCCATTTAGTATTACTATAACTCTTTAAATTTAAATCCGACCGCAATTAAATTTTACAGATTAAATAACCCAATATAAAATAAGTTTTTTCGTGGACCCTACAAGCGGAGCATGATAATAAAAAAGGTCGTTTAAAATTCTATCAAAAAGTCATGATTTATGATCGCATTTTTACGGCATTCATCGTATGATATGAGTAACCTAAGCTATCATATAGTGTATCTTTTTTAAACCTGCAAAAAATCAAGGCACCGGCTTTAGTGAGTGTTGCAAAGTAAAATTGTTTTGGTTAACCATATTTATAACTTGAAGGGGTTTAGGTAAGATATACTTTTTCCTAAGCCTGTATAACACATAGTAACTGCTATACGATATTATTCATGAAAAGAAAATTAATATTAACATGTATAAAAGTTTAATAAATGTATAACGTAGGTATGTAACCTTAATTGTTTAAATTGTTATATATAGTTCTATTCGTATTTATTAGGATTATTTTTCAAACTGCACGAGTTTTCAATCGAAAATTTCCTTTTGTATTGTTATAAAGTTTAGTAAAATAAAGTTAAAAAGTTTGGTCCGTAACAGCAAACAAAATTTATCACAAAATTGTTCGAAGGCGGTTGACGGTTGTTCTGAAACCCCGCTTATATATTTACCTTAATTTAATAAAATTTATTGAAATATTCCCCTACGATTTTGAGCAATGATATAATAATATTAAAAATGTTTGAAACAAAATGTTTATTTTAAATTAAATTTGACATTATTAAAATATATTGCGACTCCCATTGCAGAGCAGATGCTTCACACTAAAATAATTAACTAGACATTGAATTTATTGCTGTGTTCTTTAGTGTATTTTATACTCTATATCCTTTTTTGATTATTTTGTCCTTTACACTATTATAAAAATTATAAAATATGCGCTAGAACATATGGTACTTACAAGAAACTAATTTTTAAATTGAGCGATCATTAATATTTTTTCCCTTTTCCACCCGAGCGTAGTGGCGGATCATAGTTAGTAATCACATAAACTATACATTCGGAAATAATGAATTACTATAAACATAATAAACACTGAGTACCTTATTATGTCCGTCATTCCGTAATAACTAAAATATTCTTAGGTTTGCACTAATCTTCTTACATTAATTAGAAATATTTTAATTTACTGTACCTATAAGCACAGCGTTTATCAAAGACTAAACTTTATTATAATTTAATTAAATTGACTCTTAATTCATTGGTTTAGAAGCTGCTAACCGTTTAACCGTCTTATTTAGTGCTATTGTAATGTATCGATGCATGCTACTATTAAATATTTTGTTTGAAATTCCCAATTAAATGAAACTACGTGATATAGTATTATTTATATTTTCTTTAAGTTCTTATAACGCTAATAGCGTACCTGAAGATGTTGTAATACAACGAAACCTAGGTCGTGGTAAAGAACTTAAAGAAAGTAGAAATAATACTACATCACGTAGTTTCATCTAATTGTGAATAATGCATTTCTACAAAATTAACGCCAAATATATTCAATAATTGAAATTCCAAACTTACAGAATAAATTCGAATCTTTATTGCATCCATTATTTTGTACTAAAATGATTAAAATGTAATTATTATAACGAAATTATGAATTTAATCAAATGTAATGATATTGTTTACAGAGGTACGATTATTTCATTTGCTCATGGAGGGCTGACTAAACGACGATACAAACTTATATTGTTACTACGACGATAACTGGGAATGGTGGCGAAGTTAAAAGCGAGCGGAAAAGATAATCATCTGTTTCGTTCTCAATCGTTTTATTTATATACGCCAGAATAAGAGAAGCCACTGACAGAATTATTTGAAATTCAAATTATTTGTATTTCGTATAGAGAAGTAATGAATGAACCACTTTCTCTGTCCACCATGAAAGTTACTTCGGTTTCTCCATTAGAGCGGGATTCCTAGCTTCATGATATTTGCAGCCCCAATGCCAATAATGAGTTTTTAAAGTAAAGTTATGAAATTTATCGTAAGTAAATGAAATTTATTGTCCGTTCAAGTGGAACCTGCCCCTATAATGCAAACTTGTGATCGCTTTTAATACCCGCTTTCCGCTTTATGCGCTCGGAGGTAGGGCTGGTGATAAGGTTGATTTCATTCACTTGGCTGGCTTGATTTAATTAAAATGAATATTAAGTTTTTAATTAATTAAAAGGCACACCAGTATTCTTTAATTCTAGTTAATGGGTTTGAAATATACATTTACTTTGTTGTTACAGGATTAATTATTATTTAAGCTTATTATAATCTTGTTAAGATTCCGTACTTCGAAAACCGAATAGAAATTCCGTACTCAAAAAGCCGATCATTAAATTTGAATATATAAAAAACTAAAGAAAATACTCAAATGCCTTTCTTTTATTCCAATTTTTTACTGATTTTTATATCCACTAATTTAACAATAATTCTTATCGAAAGTTATGATATATTTAGACTATATATATTATAGACTTGGCTAACCGTAAACTTTAATTATTACAAGTAATACGCGGAATAGTTATAGTAAAAGGAAGAAACTTTTTATGTCGTTATAGATTATTTAAACTACATGAATTCGAAATAACTTAAATTTTTGTGTGAAACATTATTCTTTGGAAATCAGAAAATAAAAATCAGTCCTCAGTGGTACTGACATGTTTTTTTCTATAATTCAGTACGCGTAGTAAGCTATTAAAAATCTTTTGGATTTATACCCGCATTAATTAATAATTTGTCTCCGGTCAGGTTTTTCTCTAAAACTGTGTGGGGTATCCCCTATATAGTGTGTAACATTCTTATAATTATCCTGTCTAGAATATTCATGATGATATGAATCTATAGATATGAATCTATATTATATAAAATATTCTCTATATTTGGTGGAAAAAATATTGTATGACGTAATGTGTTTTCCTTTCCCAGAGTAGGTGCATTATTCTAATAAAAATACATCAACACTTTAATTCTTATTTGCCTCGAATAATAGTGATGTTCATTTACAAAAAGACACTGATATCAATAACAAACTTAAAATCTGTAAACATGAATAAAACTTACTAAAAGTTAAGTGAGATAAATCAGCTTAAGTGAAGTTATATGTCAAATATTTTCTTCCCACACTCGTGTCTCGGTTCAGTGTTCTTTTTTATTTTTCTCCGATAATTCTCAAGTTCGTGCTGAAGTCGTGAACCTCTCGTGTTGTCTAGCACCAAATTGTAATGGTCAACGGCCTTATAGGCAAATTTAATCAGAGAACTTTGCCAATATCATAAATTACGTAAACGAAGTTTTTACTTATGATATTGTTTATTTGTGAAATTTTTGTCATCAATATATATATATATATATATATATATATAGTATGTCATTATCTGTGAGTGCCATTTCAACCACTTGTGTAATTAATCATGTGTAATCCGGAAAACTCTTTTTATATTTAAATAAATACTAAATATAAAAAATAATGAAATCCTAATTATGCACTATGTGTAAATAATATCATTTTTCCGTTTGGCAACGTATACAATTTTGTCAAATGTTAAGATGACAGATGAATTTTCATGGAAAAGAAGTAAAATAAAAACGAACAGCGCACTAAGCGTACGACGGTTTTGTTTCTTTTTAAACAATGAAGTAATAATTACAATATTTGTGTTAGGTGTCAAAAACAAATGCATACATATTTTTCACTTTGTGATTGAACTTTACGTGAATATTTAAAAGACGTAAATTTTATATATAGACGTAAATTTATTTTCTCCCATTGAATATTTCTATTTTATTTTATTTAGAGAGGTTGTTTTTTTATGACGCGTGTGTTTCACGCGTAATCATACGCGTATATAAATTTTATAATCTATTTTTTTCATTTCGTCAAGACAGATCCACTCGAAATTTTTGTTTACGTAAAATGAATTTAAACCAGAACTTTGTTTCATTTCAAGCGATTATAATATTAGACAACAACGCCAATGAAACGCCATTTAGCAATTTATTTTTAGTTTAGGTATAATTTTTTTTCTCCTGTTGAATTTTCCTCAAGCGTGTGTTTCAATCTTCAGTTGCCTGCAAGTAACCATACCTGTATAAAATTTTACAATCGATTTTTTTACTTCGCCATGACAGGTCGACTTGAAATTTGGCATGTGTATGTATAATAATGTGTATGACAATATATATGACAACTAATATAATACGGATATTTTTTTGTATACATAAAATTAATTTAAACCAGAACTTTGTTTCATTTCAAGCGATTATAATATTAGACAACAACGCCAATGAAACGTCATTTAGTAATTTATTTTCAGTTTCGGTATAATTTCTTTTCTCTTATTGAATATTTGTGTTCCATCTTATTTAGAGATTATTTTTTCATCACATGTGTGTTTTACACGTCAGCTGCCTGCACGTAATCATACGCGTATTTAAATTTTATAATGTAATTTTTTTTTCATTTTGCCATGACAGATCGAATTAAAATATGGTATGTGTATGTAATATGCATGACAATATAAATGAAAACTAATGTAACACAGATATTTTTTATTTACATAAAATTAATTTAAACTAGAACTTTGTTTCATTTCAAGCGATTATAATATTATACTACAACGCCGGTGAACAGCCATTTAGCAATTTCTTTACACACAATTAAATGAAACTACGTGATGTAGTATTATTTCTACTTTCTTTAATTTCTTTACCACGACCTAGGTTTCGTTGTATTACAACATCTTCAGGTGGGCTATTAGCAAAGATCTTTGCTAATATCCCACCTGAAGATGTAATACAACGAAACCTAGGTCATGGTAAAGAACTTAAAGAAAGTAGAAATAAAACTACATCACGTAGTTTCATTTAATTGTGAATAATGAATATCTACAAAATGAACGCCAAATATATACAAAATTTCTTTACAGTTTAGGCATAATGTGTTTTCTCGTGTTGAATGTTTATATTCCATTTTATTTCGAGAGATTATTTTTTCACCACGTGTAGGTTTTGTAGGAAAGTTAGATTTACGCTGGCATCATCAGGTCATTTATGCGAAATTGCCATATTCCATACGTTTATCGAAATAAAGAGAATAGTATCGAGCATTTTCAGGAAATGACATTTAACAATTTTAAACCGAAAAAGTTGTTTTGTTTGATAAATATAGTTTCTAGATCAAAGAAATAACTCTTCAAGATGTTTTATCCTTAAAATTGTCTTGTTTTTTGAAGAAAGTTAAAAACATGTATTTTCAGTTCTCAAGTTTTACAAACTGAGTTTAAGAAACATTTTACATAACGTTATCTAAGTTTTGCAATAAAAATAAAAATCTGAGTATCAGAGAAAAATATTTCTGAATTTAGGAGCCGAACGTTCAACTCTCTCAATGTTGTGTTTATACCTATCTCCTCAGTCGTTAAACTTTTGGCAAAGTAGTTGTGGTCATTCGGTCAGGCGTATTGTATATAAGTGACCACTACAAGTTTATGTTACCATTCCTCCTTCTTAGTCCCTCTCCGCGTGCAATCGTGCTGAGACACGTCTATGGCTACCTTGACTTGATCTTTCCAATTTATCGGTACTCTCTCACGTAGTCTGGTGCCTTCCACTTGACTCTTTACCAACAGGCGTTCAATACTATCACCACTACGCTGTAATGAGCGTTCAAATAATTTTATGGTCAGAATTGATACGATACTGGACACATGGTCTCTAAAAACGAGTTCTTAGAGGTTTGGTACGAAACTCACTTCACGATACTCTTCTTCATTCTTTTCCAGTACCACATTTTATAATAGAAAGATATAATTTTAAGCCGCATTTAAACACAAATTCACATACTCTACATGTTTCGAGAGTATACCCTCCGTAAATATGTTGTTAAGTGTATTTAAGATTACACAGTATAAAAAACGCAATGCATCTCTGTCTCTCTGGTATCTTACTTTCCATAGTTATCTCTATCTTTTATTTTATGACGATCATTATCTTTTAGACAAAGTACCTTTGTCAATATCAAGTTGAAGAGGAGGCTAGGCAATATTCGCTAAATAATTACCTTAAAGCCTATCATTGTTACTTGTTCACAAAAAAACTACAGAGCAAAACAAGAATTAAATCAGGACTAAAATAAAAGACACGAAATTAAAATGTAAATAAAAAAATATTTATTGACAACATAACTACAATAGACAGACGAACACAAAACCTTCAAAACATAAATTGATTAATTCAGGGTAATATGGCCATGTCTTTAGGAAGTTAATTTGGACTTAAAATAAAGAGATGTGTTAATGTTTTAATATTATATTAAACCTATATTTCATCTTTGGCTACTGAAATCTCTCGCAACTATAAAAATAATTATTTATGAAACATGAATTAAACAGTAAATCCTTGCCATAGAGTATGTGACCAACCTATGATTATAGATATTGTCGGACATGTACAGATAAAATAGACACTCAAATGAGGATAAGTTGTCAGCAACGTGGACACTTATTTAGCTAATAGCTGTCGTATAGTTTGCAACAACCACCCATTTCATTTTCAAGCTCTCTTCGTATTATGAAGCTTACTGTATATTGAGCGTCTCCTTGCATTAAAAAACACATACAATACAGATTAATAGTTTAAAGTCAGATAGATGGAAAAGTGAGATAGATGGAAAATCCTGGCTAAAACTAAATTAATAGGAAAGAAAAAAACAAAACAAAAAAACGAATAATCTATTACAAATAATTTTAATTTATTAAGTGTGATAATACGTCGTCAATAAAAATTATTTAAACTTTATGTGCTCAGATGCTGAAAGCGAACATTGGATATTTCTAAAATATTATTGAAAATATTAAATAATCATTCAATTAGACAAATTTGTCTCTTTTTAGGTTTTATTTATGGTTATTTAATTCCTCTGTGGATTAAAAAAAAGAAAAATTTTTTATTACTTATTACATTTATGGCGCAAATCTAAAAAAGAACATTTTCTTCTGTAATTAAGTATTTCCGGTTATATATAAATTGATCCAGTTTCAGAACTTATCAGTGATCTGAGCCATTAAGCAGGACAGTGTTGCAACGCGACATACTGAACCTCATGCTACGTTACGCTTGAATGCAGTTTAATGAATTCAATCAATCGTCCAAAGTGATAATGTTCTTCATCAATGCGATCATGTGTAATAATTCTGAGCACCATACAATACTCAATGAATCGATATTAGCTTGAATAAAGATTGTATTTACCACAAAGTGTAGTTATTAGAACAAAGTAATAACTATTACTGACGAGTGTTAGGTTGGTGGTTGATATTGTTACACCTGTGCTCTCGTGGAAAACACTTTTTGTGGATACCACGAAATGTGTATTTGGATGTCTGTTATTCAATTATTCATCAAATATTCAACAATTCCTGAATACATTCAAGAAACTCGGTATAGACACATTTGATAGACAAAAACGGTATAAACTACATACGAATATAAATGCACAGATATATACGAATATAAATGCACAGATCTTCAATATTTAACCAAATTCACGTTATAAAGTCAAGTTGCCAAAGTCACATCGAGACTTACTCAAATTTAGGTATTAATTATCGATAATTTGTTTAAAAATAATTGCTATTTTGACGTAATGAAAATTTGATCCAATTAAAATTCTCATCCTAACTAATATTATAAGAGAAAACTTCTGTTTCCTTGTTTGTTAGTTTTTAGGGATTCACGTAAAACTACTAATCCGATTCACAATATGATAGTTTGTACTTTCCAGGTTACTAAAGGTTAGGCAGTATATATATATATTAAAAGTAAATTTGTGTTTAAATTGCTGTCAACAATTTTCATTAAAACGTTTATATGTTACACTAAATTTAATTTAAGTATGCACCATTATTATCTTCTACTTTTTACACTATCTAGTTGGCAGTAACAATATGCCTTTCTTGTAAAATTCTGGTGACTTTGATTCAAAACACCGTGCGAGGTCGTTTCGGAGGTCTTCTTTAAAGTTGAGTTTTTTTTTCACGTAAATAGTTACTTAGAGCCCTGAATAAATGGTAATGAGAGGGCGCCGTGTCCTACGAATATAATGGATGAGTAAGTAGAACCCAGGCGAGTCCTCTAACTTATCAAGAATACGTTTTGCAACATGTGGTCTAGCATTATAATATAGAAAATAAACTCGACCCTGTTGACTACTCCATTTGTTAGCTAATCGGTTCAATTCACAGTAAATATCTGCATTAATTACAGATCCCTCTGGAAGCAACTCCCAATGAATAACATCTTTGACATACCATCAGCAGCTGAGCATCACCTTTTTGTTAATTATTTCAGGTATGGATAATGAAACTCCTGTTTTTCCGACACCCAGCCATTGACGATTGCATGTATGGTTAACGTATATAACCCACTTTTTATCTCCAGTTACTAACAGATTCAGCCAATCGATTCTAATGTATCTATGAGTCCACAAATAATATTAGTTGAAATTAATCTAACCCCAATGAAATATTTAAAGCGAAAAGGTTTATATACATATATATATATATATATATATATATATATATTATATTAGACGGACAATCTTTTCAGTTAAATGAATATGACATAATATTGCTGTCAATAAGTATATATATATATATATATATATATATATATATATATATACTTATTGACAGCAATATTATGTCATATTCATTTAACTGAAAAGATTGTCCGTCTAATCAAGCGTGAATCGGATACACACACCACGATTTCCGTATAAACGAAATATTGTGGACTATATTAAATATATTTCCACATCATGAGCAATAATTTAAAAATGCATAAAATGTTTTTACTTATGTTCTCGAAGTATTCTCCAATCAGTTTTAATACCGGAATTGATTGATATCTCTTGTACACGTAATAATTGGGTATATATTTTTATCGTGAATATTTTTTCCATTATTTGTTATATTTTTTTATTATTCTTTAATTATTAAGGATTTTTTTGATCTTGCAATGGATAAGTTTCTAAAATTGAAAATTCCACATGTACAATTTAACATTTTTCAAAATGTGGCCGAAACATTTTGAAAAATGTTAAATTGTAATATTAATTGGATTGATCATTCAACGATTTTTTAAATATTGTATTAACTGATTAAACATTTACATAGGACGCATAAGCTTTGTAATTATTATATTTTGAAGCGGACGGCTTCGATCATTTCAGAAAAAAATCATGTAATGAACAGATAAACGCGTAGATTTAACCGTACTTCCATTTTAACGATTTGAGGTAATGAAACCAAAGAAATAATATCTGCTTTGATCTTAATGATTGGAAACAAGTCAGATTAACGAAACTAACATCTCTGAGAGTCAAGTATTTTAATTTAATTATTATTTTCACATACCTTTAATTTTCCTCACAACATATTTGGTATATAGCTGATTAGTCTCATTACTCTGAGCTTAATAAATTTTGGTGAACGTGAAAAAACAACCGTTGCCGAGGCTTCCAAATTTTTAAATCAAATTTTTTACCATAAATTTTCTTCAATACATTTAATTGCATAGAATTTTATTACTTGAAGAAAAACAAAAGTTTAAAAATCACCAGAAAAGACTTTATCAAAAGAAATATCATTAATAATATCAGGCGACGTTCCATAAACTTTGATGGGACGTTTAGTTAGAAAAATAGACTGAATCCATGGACCCGGTGGTTATGAAGTTCATGACTGAATCATTCTGACAAAATATGCCATCAGTAATAACACATACTGAATAAGATTAAAATTAAGGTAATTAGAAAATTTTCGTAAATATTTAAATCTCCTTGCATTTTATATATGAAACACTCTAAAAAGGCGTTTTTTTAAACAGATTTAACGTGTGAATGTCCACAAACTTATTTAATTTGTTATTAAAGCCTGATGGATTTTTCGACTTAGAGTCATTTCGAAGTTGCCATAAAGTACCGTTGTACAGTAAATTAGACAAAACTAACAAATAAAAGAGTTACCACAGTCTATTAGCCACGATCACAGCAAAAATATATCGATTGTAAAAAAGTTATTTTAGAAAACAGATCCCATACAAAGATTTTCAGTACACGTTACAAATTCGAGTAGTGAGTACTTATATACAACAACTTACACTCACCCGAAAACTTGAAAATTGTATCTAAGTCTCTGGAGAAAATCATACACATAAATACTTATACAAATACATGGCCGATTGAATACACATGTTCTCGAAAATCAGTTCAAAACTCAATACGAACAAAACATCAAACGTATTTAATTTACTTCCCGGTAGTTAAGTTTATCAACAATATGAATCGGCACTTTCCTAATCGAATGCAAACGTCAATCGACCTGTCACTTAGCCAATCGTCCTGTCTGCTGCTCGTAATACCCCCAGTATTGTGTGACTGCCGCTGCGTATCGCTGAAAGCAAAAAGATTTTCCTTAAGTTTAATCAAATATTTTTCGATGCAAAATAACAATATCCACTTGTCATATCACTGGTCGCTTTCATCGACGAAAAGTTCATAAAAATAGTCAGTAACTATATACAAAAAAATATATAATATCCAAGTATCACAATTCTTAAATTTGGAAATATAATTATATAACTGGAATCTCATTCTATTAAATCTTTTTAACTTCGTTGCTATTTCAAAATTGACTTGTTTCTGGTCTCAATTAGTCTTCTGTGTATGAGATGATAAGGCAACATTTATGAAATTCATTTATTTATGATTTTAAGGTACTCACCTCTGTCTCCACCCATCTGTATAACTGTCATGACCTCCTAAAATCTAAACCATGTAACTTACAAAGCTAAAATTTAAAGTTTGTATGAATAATTATAAAGCTTAGTGACCCAAAACTATTCCGGGGGCAGGAATTACGTCTTAACGTATTTCACAGTTTTAAGTTTTAACATTTTTTAAAATGTTTGTTAAACTTAAAAAGTTTTCTTATTACAATAATGCACAGCTTCACGACAGAAACACTTAGTCACGGAATCTATAAATTTCATAACGTCACAATGCCTTACACACAAATAATTAAATTGCAAAGGGGGGTTCTATCTCTTTCACACACCTCGTCATTCTAGAGTGACAGATAAAATTGTTTATGGGATTAAATTTATGACATCATGCCATCTTGGTCACATAATTACTAGAAGTCATCTATTTTTATATAATCCATGAGCATACGCGGTATATTTCGACTTCCCGCGTTATAATTGGTGGAAAATTTAGGTTTCGGTATAAATTTTAAGCGAATGGTAATGGTAACCGAACATAGAATATTATTTTTCATTTCAATCATCAAATAAAACTATTTTTACCCAATTTATGGCAGTTATACCATGTTTTTACATCATGTTTCTGATTAATAATTATTATTAAACCCAAAAACTATGATATACTATAACCTGATACCATTCGCAACTTGTTTTTTTATATGTTGTGAGTGGGTATTTGGTATGTTATGTCCCCAAAAAACTTTATTTTTTAATCCGGCTATAACGTACGAGATGAAGGCTGTGTTAAGGGAAGGGGATGTTATGTAGAACTCATTTCGATATATAAAAAAGAAGAAAATTTTAAAAAACGTATAAATTAAATTTCCTACCCCTTATCATATATTCATAAAAAATGTTAAAATAAAACTTGTTGAATATTTTTAAAACTCCTAATATATTTGTTTCAAACAATTTTATTGTTTAAGTTGAAGTTATAACTAAAGTATTGATTGTTGCGAAAATCTAATGAGTGATACAATATCTACGTTAAAGAATGAAAAAAAATATTTAAAAAAAATTTATTTTTAATTTGTTCTTATAACAACCATTATTCATCTATGAATATGGCGAATTATTTGGGCATTGTACGCCCAACGGTTGCGCGCTGATCACATATGACTGAGACGCACTTAATGTGAGCATTTTATTTGTAGATGAAAATAGAACATGCAGTTTCAATAAAGCGAAAGAAAATAAGTACTTGCAAATTATGAAACGCAGCACTCAATGTGCGGGATTCGACACATGTATGATCCATTTTTGTTTTACAAACCCATTAGCTTAAAAATGTATATTATGTACATTTATTGAAACAAAATACAACTTTCATCAAATATATTTTTACATGTACAAAAGATATTATTTTCGTATTGCATGGGTTAAAACTTAATTACTCTTTTTTTAATCGTGAGAGTATTGAATAAAAAATGTAGTATCTGAATTTAATAGGATTTTTATAAAATAAATACTATGTATGAATCCACAAAACGCCAAAAAATTTTAAAATCTCATTAATTAAACGTGCGTACATATAATCCTGCCTGTGTCCGTGAATAATTTCATCGTGCCTTTGTTAGACTAGAAACTTAATTTAACCTACCAATGGTTTTTGAGAATAAAATAATTTGTATAAAATAAATCCGGAAAATAGCCAAAATTAAAAATCTCAGTCAATAAACGTGTGTATGCTATTAATGAATTTTATGCACCTAATATTTTTAACCATAGTTCTATTGTGTAGAAAATCCAATCAGCTAAACTGTGGTATCTAAATTGAAATACATATGAATAAAAAATACATGTAAATCCAGAAAACTAGCTAAAATTAAAAATATAATTAAAATACTAACTTTTGTACGGATGCATTCCATACAATTTTTTTTTAATCATGGCTGTATTATGTAGACCTAATCCTATTAATTACACTGTTATCTAGAAATAAACGAATTTTTGTAGAATAAATACATATAAATCCACAAAACTACTAAAATAAAATCTCATTAAAGAAACACCCATATATGGAATCATTTCGTAAATATAAGTTTTTTCACAAAAAAATTAAGAAATAAATCTGTTAACTCATTAGCCTTGTTATGGAATGAGCAAAGTGGCACGCAAACTAGGTTCTTTTAAAATATAATTAAAATGACCGGAACCGTTTCAGTTCCCACTTGCAAAATGAAATGAAAGTAAGGGGAGATTTCATATGCGTAGTGTATTTGAAATTTCTTCTTAATTATTAATAAAAGTTGACCAAAATTATTTAGTGTTAACGTGCTTGCTAAATTCCATTGTGTTTATAACCGCAGGATAGGACGCAAAGAATGATACGCACATCATAACACTTTCGAATCTCATACCTCGCGAAGAAGATGATGTATCAGGAAATATTACTAGTTATTTTCACGTGAATTTGTAAATAAACTCTTTTACAATTAAAACACTTGACGAGAAAAAGTTTTCTCCAATTTTGATGTGTGCGTAAGTAGTTATAAAAAAACATTGGCAGTCATGGGGACTGCCGATAAAAGTGAGAACCTAAAACTATGAAATAGCAATCGTAAGATTTGATAATTTGCTGTTTTAAATTAGTATTGTGGGTCTCAAGCCTCGACCTTTCATTAAACTTCGAGTTTCCACTCCTCAGTCCTTATACTATGGGGGTACTGCCTGCTTCAGTTATAAGACTTTAAAACCTACTGTTTTTTAAATTAGTATTGCGGGCCTACACCTGTAGAACTCCCGAACACTTTTTCGTCTAATTCCTCGGCCTGATGCTGCTTTGTGTGTGTTAACTTATATCTTCGGCATTAACCAACCAATTTGATAATTCTATTTTATTTGCATGGCCCCAGTTTAGTGGTATCATAAAAATTGGTTGGAATTTGATCATTAAAATTGAAGAATTTTGTATTCTTCAACAATTTTTATCACAAGTGCCAAAATTGAGTGATAATCTAGTAATTAAGCCTGTAAATTTTGGCACTACTAAAGGCGGCATAAACTGCTCCTTTGACAAAAACAGGGCACAATGAAAAAGTTGAGAGCTGATCACAGGAACGTTTAACTGATGAAGAATGAAATCATTGAGTATGGACCATTCATTTGTATTGACATAAGCAGGAAAACAACAAAGTAGTTAGGTAAGTGTAAAGAGATATATACAAAGTAATGATGCAACTGAGTTATTAGTTGCTCGGTATATAAGTAGTACGGGTATAATGCACAAATTGACCAAATCATTAATAAATAGATAGGCAAGCAAATAAGTATATACTGGGGTATGCAAAGACATACGGCAACTAGAATATTAGTGGGTGAATATATAGTATATAAAGGCAGGCTTGAAGCACGATGAAGCCAAAAAAGGGATTGTGATTTATATGTCAGTTTTTATGTACAAGTGTACATATGTGTAATATTTAAGTTCATTAAACGTTGTGAACATCTATTCTGATTTTATAAATGAGATATCATTGATCCTGAATTCAAGTAAATTCGGTAAATTTTGGGTAACATAGGCACTAAAACTGGAAAACAAAACATTTTTAAGGAAAAATTGAACCGACTTCAAATAATCACCTAATAAGAAGTGCACTGAAAAGTTTAAAATTTTGGAAACATGAGTACGTAGTTGGAACTTTTGCAGTACAATATCGATTCCGAAGATAAAAAAATTTGCAAAATACTGCTACTATCAAAGATTTTTAGTTGGTACTAAGTGGAATGCAGCACTCTCCTTTGTTTGTGGGTGTGAATTTACTTGTGAATGTCAGAGAGGAGAGAAGATCGTGAATATCAGAGAGAATGTCAGAAGCAGGTTTGAATATAAGAGGGAAAAAGCGTCGAATTCATATCAAAATCATCATATTACGTATTCCTAGAGTTCAAAATAAACTTGGTAGAAATAGAGATTTTTCATTAAAAATGCAAATATAAGAATAAATTTGTGCTTCTTGCTCTTAAAACTGTGAATTTAAATCTAACCTTCCCTAGACATCTCTTTCTACTCCCATACCGAGTTGACACAAAACTACCTTTTAAAGTTAGAAATTTTTTTTGACTTTTAACCAACTTCAAAAAGCATGCATGAACCGGTTTAAATTATTATTTTCCTTTTGGGTAGTAGGATATTACTGAAAGATAATTACATATTAATTTGTCCGTAATTAAGCATTCCAGGGATGTGCAATAAATTTATTATAAAATATCAAAACATCTTCATCCAAAAAAGAGAATTTAAATGGGCTATGGAAGAAAACTGTGTTAAAGACTATTAAATTACGTTGTTATTTTTATAATAACCTACTAAAACCCGATCTTTCCATCAAAGAGAAAGTTCTAAATTTATTGTTGCTGACTTGTATTACTTGTTTGTTTCCTTAAACATGTTTTTTTACTTTTTTGCTTGTTTCTAATAATTAATTTTTTGCTTGTTTCTTTGTTTATAATGAGCAAAAACTTACTACAATTACGGTACCAGCTACGAAGGTAAAATCGTCGCATTCTTCGAGGGACAACTAATCACTTGTTTCGTGACAGTTGTTTCACTGAAACAATGCTCATTTGTTGAACTTAGCGCAATATATGTAACAACGAGCTTCTGAGAAAACGCAATTCCTCTACTCATTATATCGTTTAAAGTGAACTGTGTTTCATTGTTTGAACTGATAATAATTATAATCTGAGGATCCTCTCTGTAGAATAGATATTTTAATAAGATTGTAAAAAGCATGGAAATTGTAACTTAACTTACTGACAGGCTGTAGTTATACTCTATTTACATCTATACTTTAGTTATAATATTTATCTATTCATACTTTAAGGTACATATAATAAATATATTTGGCGGACTTATTGCTACAAGAGCAATCTGTTCCAGTCAACCACATTGATTAAAAATAAACATTTCATTATGTGGATAACTATAAAAGACATAAACAAATAACAAAAATGGCGTAACATATATAAGCAAAACTAAGCTATAAATAAGCAAAACTAAGCTACGTATGAATAATACATAACAAAAAAAAAAAGTTTAATTATCAATCTTGACATAGTTGGGAACAAGGAAAATGGGGAACAAAATGGAATTAGGAAAGGTAGGACAAAATAATTATGAGAGGAAAGTCTTTTTCAGACGAACTTTGAATACATTTACAATTAATTATGAATACATTTAAAGAAGGCGAGTTTCTGGTATCCGGATCTAGTCGATTCCAAAGTCTTATAGCATGGGCAGCGAAGGATAAAAGTGATTGTGTGTTTGAGAAAAGGGAGACTGAGCTGTTTTTTACAGCGTAACCCTGTACCGTGTGGAGACAATTATCTAAATCTGCTTCTAAGATAAGTTGGATAAGTAGCATTATTTAAAATGTTATAGAGAAGTGTAAGAATGTGATGATTGCGTCAATTATCAACTACCGTCCAATTAAGTTGCGCTCTGAATTGACATACATGATCACATTTTTGCAACCAAAAACAAAGTGGATGCACAAATTTTGTAGGCGTTCTAATTTTTTAAGGTAATGCTCAGTAAGGCCTGGATAGCATATATCTAAGTAGCCAAGCAGTGGGAGTAAGAGTGTTTGACAGACGTGAGCTTTGGTTTGAACGTCTAGAAAATTTTGAAGATGCTTGAGGGAGTGCATTCTGCTGAAGATACGACGACTAACATCACTAATTTGAGGCTGCCAGCTAAGATTTTTGTCGATCAGTAGACCCAAGTTTTTAATAGTTAACGTAAATGGAATAATTGTGATTTAATATTTGATACGGCAGATCTGATCCTAATTTTAGAAAGCAATCTTTGGCTACCAATTACGATAGCTTGAAACTTAATTGGATTAACTAACATACCCGTTTTATGAGCCCTCTGATCGATTGAAGCGAGGTCTTCATTGAGGGTATTGATAACGGTTTCTATGGAGTTTACATCAGTATGGTCATATATTTGTAAATCATCAGCGTAAAGATGATAATATTCTCAGGTGTGTAGTTATAATATTGTACAGTTAGACTTTAGTTATAATATTGTAATAGGAGTGAGTTAGTTTATTAAAAATGTTTTAAAGAAATATATTTGGCGTCGGCTATTTGAAGGTTTCTAAATCTAAAAAAAATATAATTAATTTTTTGTCCATTTCTTCGTTTATAATAAAATTACGAGAAAAACTCCAACAACAAAAATTATTTTTGATGCGATTTTACTTTTGGAAGATTAAAGACTAATTTAAAGTTTGAGATATCTTTACGCTATGTCAACTGACGATGGAAAAAGAAAAAAACTACAATTTTTTTAAAACTTCGAGAATATTCTAGGCTTGCGTATATAAAAAGAGAGCGCCACGGTCCTCGACATCAGTCATAGTTTGACTGTGGACGAGTCAACATTGAGAAAATATGAACAATGTTAAAATACATGTGCATCACTGCTAACTTTATAAATTTCAATCTGATCATCCTGCAGTACAAATCACACGCAGCATATATCAGAGAGTAACTCCTGATGCTATCTCTGAAGCCACTGTAAGAGACAACTATTCCAGCAATTTCGGAATAGTAATTACACGTTAATGAAGCAACCTGAGTCTAAAAATCACAAATTAAAGAAGTTTTCAGATTATAATTCCGTGTTTGGCTACTCAACATGAATAGTCTCTTGGTACAGTAGAAAAATATTTATACGAGTTCGCCAAATTCCACAAATAAAATATTTGGATACCGTCCGAGCTATGTGAGGATCAAGGCAATTGATATACAAATATATATAAATAAATGTTATCTCTTCGGCATATGTTCAGCTAATTAAATAAATTCATTTATGGGGATGGAAAGTGGTTGATGCAGATTGATTTTCATAAAGTAAGCAGTGACACTATAATTCTACAGTCAAACTATAAATGATGTTAAGGAATGAGGAACATGACATCCTCTCTATATATACTTGACCGTAGAATGCTATCGAAGTTTCATAAAAATTGTAGATATTTTATTTGAAAACCCTCATTACATATTAGCCAACTTGATATTTTTATGCCGTATTATGTTATCATCACTTTAACTTCCCTCAATTTGTTCCTTTTTCTTTCTCGATCCAGGTTTTCTTTTACTCCACTCCACAAAGCGTAATGTTTTTTACTTACATCTGCGTGTTTATCCCTTCCTAAAACTTAAAAAACTGAATGGCTTGACAAATTTTCATTTATGTGATATGGTTAGATTCATCTTGGCTTCACGGCTGTCACACAAGTATCAAGCGCTATTTGAAATCAGTTTGAGATTTACAAACTAATTTCAAACAGCGCTTGATACTTGTGTGACAGCCGTGATACTTGTGTGACAAAGGTACTTACAAGACATTTATAAAGGACGGTTTATTTTCTCTGCTTAAATATGCTAGATTATCTTGCGTGTTCATTGCCGTGACTATAAAACGCACCTAGTTAACATTTAAAAAAGTTGTTTAAAAAACTAAGTGGGGACATCAAGTTTGCACCTACTTTTTTAAATATATGATGTATCTCGACATCCAATACCACATACAAAGTAGGGCCACAAAGGCTATCGACAACAATGTGGATGCAAATCGGTAGAATGGGACTACCGCAAGAATACAGCACTTGATACTTGTGGGCATAGCCAATTAAAATATACAAAATATATATTGTCACTTAGTTATTTAAAGAAGAACTTTTATTAAAAAATCCAACTGTAAAAAACTGGAAAGAAGCATTGCTAACCGTGTCTAAATTTCTTTATATAATAATTTTTATGCTAGATCAGATTACGGGGATATAAATGGAGATAAATCGATGTTTGATTGTTATATCTCACATAAAAATCATTGCTTAAAAATATTGATTGCACTAGTAAAATTGTTTTTTCTTTTCCGTTTTTTGAGTAGTCGGTTTTTTTATACCCTTATTTTCATCTGTATGCATGTTTTTGTCTGTTCATCAAACCAGCTCAACTTACTTTTCTTATCTTCACGATTACACCTTTTTGAGATTGCGTCCTCGCCGTATATTTTTATAGCTACCCCATAATTGTTTACTGCAATTACACACACACACGCACGCATGCATACACACACACACATACACACACACACACACATATATATATATATATATATATATATATATATATGTATATATATATATATATACATGTGTGTGTGTGTGTAAAAAAAATTAAAGATATATAAAATCGTATTTGCTATATACATATTTTGCTGGAGATAGTACCTAGAAGTGTATGAAAATTTGTTCTCGATTTCGACCTGCTATTTAATACGCAAAAAGTCTACAGCCCTTATTCGAGCCTTACTCCACCCCGCCAACCTAAATGTTTCACAGGCGCATCAGCCTGTTTATTAATAGTTCACGTGCACATACCGGATGTCGATTTAATTTTAACATCGCAAGCGAACGAAAACAGGTTGCCAACAGTAATAGACCGTTTCGTTTCGTTCGGACAGGAAGGCCTCGCTGCTAATGAATGTAATGATAAAACCGCGCTCTGTCTGTCAGTACCCGTGGCAGGCGACACGTTGCGTGTCTGCAGAGGAATTGTGATAATGGCTGCGGTATATATTAAAATATAAATGTACCGCTTCCGAAGATATATATATATATTTTCCATTGGATTTAATGAAAATGCAGTCGGCGACCTAAAGGAGAAAATTCTCCGAAAATCAGTAAAGTTCATGGATGGACTTTATCATTATTTTCTTGCGGAATGCCAATATTTCATCGTAAAAAACGACATTAAAAGTTTTAACAATTTCAAAGGACATATTATATAAAGCGCAATCCTTTGCCAGAGAACGATTACTTCTGCAATTAACAAATTCTGAGGGTCTAAGGTATGGGGAAGTTTGAATAATAGTCATTAATAAGACAAGTTTTACAGTTTGACACGGATAAGCCAATTAAACTCAAAACAATATTTTTCCTTATTTGTTTCTTTCAAACTTTGATTGGAACTTCTTTCGATAAAGCATTTCTTGAAAACAATTATGCTAATTAGATCATAGTTTGAGATTTATCGATGTTTCACAAAAGTACTTATAACATGTGTATAAAGGACTGTTAATTTTCTCTTCTTAAATCTGCTAGGTTATCTTGCGTGTACATTGCTGTGACTATACAACGCGCCTACTTAAAATTTAAAAAGTTATTTAAAAAAATAAGTGCGAACATCAAGTTTGCACCTACTTTTTTCTGAAAGATAAACTATTGGATGCGTATTTTATTTACTAAGTGGTACTCAATAGAATTTTTTCAGCTGAACCGCATGGATAGAGAAAAAGAGGAAGACCTAAGGTGAAATGGGAAGATGCGGTGGAAAAGGATTTTGGAGGGCTGATGGTCCGTAACTGGAGATCAATTGTCACACAGAGGGCTACGTGGAAGTCGCTTGAAAGGTAAGTCTTGCCTAACCCTGGGCTATCGAGCTACTCATGATGATGATGATAGTTTAGTAGTTGAAACGTGAAAGTGAAGCCAACAAGCAAATACACTTTTCCCTTTATAAAATTACTTAGTGTTTGGAACGTACGTTTTTGTGGTTTTGTTCAAAAATTGACGAACAATTGAATAATTTTTTTATTAACGAAATATTGAAAAAAATATGTCAACTTTAAAAATCGTGCCCTAGTTTCAGAAAAAGAAAGTTGCCTCCAGGAAATATGATTTAATAAAATTAAAATGATTTCAAATTATGTTGAGGATAAATCAATTTAAAAAAACCAAACTGTTTTTTTTGAAAATTGCACGTAACTTTTTTAAATTGAAAATCCAGGTAAAATATCAGCTAAAAGAGATAATGGACAAGTTTAAAATATTATCAGCCATTCTCGAACAGGTTTAAAATAAATGTTAATGATTTCTGAATAGTTTTTCTTGCCACTACCGAACCAGAAAGTAATTTTTTTTCTAAGGATGCTAAAAAGCAATTTAAAATAATTACTCCCGAAGGCTTGCAACTAAATACCTTTAAAAATACATTTAAAACCGTGAATGACGGCTTAAAATGTATTACTTTATTGATTCTTCGATTTATTAAAAATATCGAACGTTGAGAATATAAATTAAATAAACGAGGGACCACTATTTTTATTGCAGAGCAATGGTAACGAGATCAGATGATAAGTTTCCTTTACGAACGATGCGTTGATAAAATAAAATTTAAACGAAGTGAAAAAAATGATATATCTATCGAGATCAAAAACCTAATTTTCTGTGTTACACATAAATATCAATCCATTTAAAATCATTTACGCGTTGAATACAGTTTTCAATTATTAGCCTCTTAATTAAACATTTCAGCTAAAGGCGAATATCGACTGTAAGCGGTTTAGATATTTCCAATTTCTGCACTCAATCCGAGACTTCGTTTTTTGCGTTTGCAAATATGAGAGAACATAATATAGTGTGCAAATATGAGAGAATATAACATAGTGTGTAAATATGAGAGAACAGACCAAAGTTGCATGCAGTTGTAAAAACGGTCCTTAGTGTTATAAAATAAAACCTTTTAAATGAGAATAGAACTCACTTGAAAAAATTCCGTACACAGTTAACAACACTTCTATATAAAAACCTAAGCGTTTGAAGATACGTAATATTTGTATTAAATTATTTAGAAATATTAATATTATATTTCACCATATAAATATTCCGCCTAGTAATTTTTTGCCAGACGTAAAAAACAGTATTTCTTTGTGTTGTTCAATACTTGTAAACTATTTTACATACAGCCGTTGTTAGTATTCATTATTTAATTTAATGGTATGTATTTTATACGAAATATGTGGATAAAAATTATACTTTGGCTTTACTTTTTTATGGTAAAGCTTCCAAAAAAATTAATATAAATGACTTTTTTAATATATTCCTACATCAATATCTTTTTATTAAAAAGGCTCAAATAAATGTACACTTCAGGAGAGGAAGGGACATGTTGTAACGTTATATAACTAAGAAAACATTTATCGATGGACTAATTATTCATGTATTTTTCCTGAAAAACATGATCTTTTACAACTCGCTCCATAGTTGAGGCAAATTATAATAGTCGTGAGGCATGTAGTAATAATAACGAATCTAGAAATTTTTAAGGTTTTAAATCTTATAATGGTTGAAGTCTTAGAAGGTTTTAAATCTTATAATGGTTGATGTAAAATCAGTAGAAGAATAAATAATCCAAGGACTTTTAAACTTAAATAAATTGTTGATTTTCTAAAACAATCGAGTGTTTTCAAACTTAAAACAACTCGTAGGCTTTTTACATGGCTGTTATGTATAAGTTTTATTTACACCAAAAGGTCATAAACCTAATCCGCCTTTGAGAAATATGCTAAAGAACCAAACAATCCAGTCTTCAATGGGTTTACCATTAAGGTAAATAAATGACACAAAATGATTCCTCTCACTTTTAATATGTACCCACATTTTGCACCTTATACGGAATCAGTATGTTACAGTGTAGATGCCTTAACTAACATTTTTTGAATTAGAGATTTTAACCTCACATTATACGATTATCTTTCTGAACTTCAAATTGTATTTTCAAAGTTGTTATTAAATATGACTCATTATTCGAATTTAAATTTTGAAGGCAAAGTCTAAAGAAGCCAAGTAGAATATTTTATTTCATGCAACTTGCGGATACGGTTAACCGACCATCTAGGCCTCATCGTAAACTAAACCATTACATTTTTCAATATCAGGAAACCATTTTTCTGAATCAGAATCCAAAACTTTATTCTTGACTTTGTTTACTTATTTATTTTTTGCTTTATCGATTTTTCCTTCTTTTTTCACGTTCCCTTGCATTTCCTCTTGCTTTGTTTTACACACCTCTTGTTAACCATCTGCTGAAATGCTGAATATATTACACGATGCAGCAGATTGTAAGAATAAGTTTGAGTGAGTTCGACGTCAAAAAATACATGCATGGTTCTCTAAATTAAATTATACATAATTTTAAATACAAAATCACTACTCGTTTGGTATATCTTACGACATTATACTATAACAAAATCTGAAGTAAACTAATTTTTCAATCTCTATATTGGTTAAAACCCTGATTTTCTTCACGGCGTATGCAGCAGAACTAAATTTTCCTGCCAATGCTGAAATATGCACTCCTCATTGTATTAAGCTATCTATAGTAATACCAAAAAAAAACTGTTATAATAACAAAATCCATTCTGTTTTTATCGAATACTAAATTATGGTCAATTAGTTTTATATATGAAATGGTAAATTTTATGCACTTCATTTTTTTTGCATTCAGCAACCAATTATTTGCCGTAAACCAATTAATTATTTGTGACATTTCTTTATTTGCATCATCTAATTGTTCAACATATCTATTTATTTTATATATGGGAAATGTGTCATTAGCAAACAAAGTTATTTCAGAAAATCTTTTAACTAAACAAGGTAAATCGGTATAAAAGGAAAAAAAGGGTTCCAATAATCCTATCCAATACCCCTTTTCCTATCCTTACTTTTTCTCTACACAAGATAAGCTTATGTAGATATAACCTGTTTACAAACGAATCTCTTACAAACCAAACTTATACGGTAATCTCTTTACCAAACTTACGTAGATATATGTCTGAGTTTACCTGAACTCACTTTTGCATATTGTGTATCAATTTTTATTAAAGTAAACTTACACGGTGATCCTTATTCCACGTAAATTTTACACACTTTGAGATATGTTTTGACAGATTAATGCATATACAGACTCAACCTAGGGCAACACAAACTCAATATTAAATATTGAATATATTTGGCGTTACCTGTTTACAAACTACGTACACGGGAACATTTGTAATTATTATATACACCGGAACATTTGCATCGTATAACCTCATAAAATAACATCAATTTAATTTATTACCCTCACTAAAATACTTGTATATTTTATAACTTTTGAAAATATAATAAAAACTACACCTCTCCCCTAAAATAAACTCACTAACTTAAGCAGTGGGAAAACCCGGCTTCCGCTATTGTTTTGTGTAATATATAAATGCTGTTGGAAGTTCCTAAGAGTTAATCTTTGCTAACAGCCCACCTGAAGATGTTGTAATACGACGAAACCTAGGTTGTAGCAAAGCACTTAAAGAAAGTAGAAATAATACTACAGCACGTAGTTTTATTTAATTGGCTATATTAAGTGCTACCATTACATAGTACTAACAGATTAAAAAATGCTGGTTGCCAATACAAAAAACATTTTTCTTTACCAATAAATCATGCAAATTTGACAGTGTAGACTTGATATTAAATACTAGAATTAATACGTGTTAACACAGTATTGAGAGATCATGAATTGACAATGCATACGATATATGATTATACAGTTATCTTCTACATTGAATACTACATATACAATAAACGGTGTTAGTCACAGCTAACAAGTATCAATACAGCATTGATGATCAAGAATTGAAAATACATTTTACAGTATCGCTGCAATATAGACAATACAACCGTTGAACAATAACAGGTTGTTAACAATGACGTATTGCACAGTCTTTCGCCTAAAACTTTGCTTGTTATCTAAAGAAACACAGGATCATCATAGTTAAGACATGTAATAATTAATACATTAAAAAAAGTTGCTTGTATTTAAGCAATTGTATTTAAACTCAAGCATTTCTTTCTTTTATATATTTCAATTTAGTTCTGTGTAAACTTTTTGTGAATATATCGCACATTGAGTACTAAACTTACATTTTTCAAATCTACAATAAATTTATGAAATTTTCTGTTACACATTTGTAACGGATTGTCTAGATGTTTACATTTTTGAGAAACTCATGTTCTATTTGCACTGACAGAACTTTGGACATCGATGTTTAAAAACAGTTTTTGATTAAGATCATACAGTACTGTTTCACCGTACAGCCACTTTAAAGGTCTAACGGACTATCATGAACTCTGCTTCGGTGTTAGACAGTACTACACTCTGTTGGCGCTGACTGGACCAGGTATTAGAAACTTCATTGTTGAGGAATATGTACTCAGTTGCTGGACCTCTGCTTTTAATGTCTTTTGCATAGGATGCACTATACAAATAGCACAATTCGAGTCCTTTGGGTTCTTTTAGATATTTTCTTCATTTACTAATATTGATCTACATAATTTACTGAAAATGTAATATATTCTGCTCATAGTTGCACTGTATTCTTCTCATGCTCTGCTTGGCCATCACTTTAGTATCGACTTGCATGCAGTTTTACTTCTAGCAGGCCAAATTTTATTGTGTCTTGACAGTTTGATAATGTAAGTCAAACATTCATTATAATACAGGTAGCGCTTTTCTTCAATTGATTTGGAATGTGTTTGTTTGTTCCGTGATCTCAGCCTGTCGGAATGTTTATGCTCATCTTCGGTGAGTATTCACTTTGACTTGATGAGATCACTTTTTAACCGTATATTATGTTAGTCTTGCGGTCCAGTAGTATGTCTGTTGACCCTGAATTTGATTAGGAATCTTCGAAAGTGCAAGGTGTATCCGACTCGCGCTTGAACTTTGTAAGGTCTACCAGTACATAATTTTTCATCAAAACGGATTGTGAGAATACCACATCTCACCTTTTTTGCGCCACTGTTCCATTCTGGCATATTTTTTTGTATTTGCAACTGTTGAATTCATTTAATCGATATGTGCTATTGACCAGACTTGTAGTTGCCAAGATTTTCCTTTTCTCGCTCTTTATCAAACGACGTTTCTGATTTAAAAGTACTCGGTCTCAGTTTTTAATGATTTGGTTCATTGACAGCCAGATATAGTACATATAACACTTTTTTAAGTAGAACCTTATTGCACCGGCCTTTAGTATTAAAGACACCCAGACTCACTTGACCTCAGCTCTTCACTTTCAGTGGTTTGTCGTCTGCCATTATTATTGCCTTGATAGGCGGTGTCTCCTTTATTATCACTTCGAAGCGGCTGTTTGTTTTGCTGTAATAAAGATAATCATATTTTATCATATACTAGACTTTACATACCATGCCTCCATGTCGTCTATTGAGGCTGTTAAAGTAACAGGGTAGCTTACATCTCCATAATTCAGAAGTTGCTATTTAGCAGTGGAAACGAAGAATTGCTCTGGCAACTATTTTTATATTTTTTTACTTTCGAATTTCTATTTGCCGTAAAAGCCTTCATGTCGCTCTCGACTGTTCTAATATTTTGTAAAATCTTCACTTAGACGGATTCGGCGCTTATTTTTATACCGGAGCTTTCTATCGTTTTAAACATTGGCTTGTGTACATCTGATAGTTTCGAGAGAAACATTGTTCCGAGCCACTCATCATCTACCTTTAATCCAAGAATTTATTTCAGAATTTATGCGCTGTGTTCATTATTCTACTGAAGTAGTTTTCTATATTTTAACGTTCCGCAAGAGTTGTCGTACGCAGACTTCTAAGTAATCCTACTGGGCGTGGCAGCTCTATATTATTAAAAGCACGCGAAAAATTATTTCAGAATCCTTTCGCCGCCTGAGTTTCTCGAATATGCAAAGAAAGCGTTGTATCGATTAGCAAAATAATTTGTGTTCTCGCCCTCAAATTATCCTTCAAACCGATATTATCCCTGCTTACAACACAATACTATATTTCTACACGTTGGAGATAAGTCTTGATGATGAATCTTCACGTGGAATAAATCTCACGAACCGGTTAACTTTTTAATTAACATTAAAGATACATTGATTTCCAATAGTTCTCACTCTTTTATTTCGTTTGTAGTTTGATATTTGCACTTTTATAGGTTATATTGTTTTGACAGTTTTCGTAATTTTTAATTGTTAAATTAATTTCTCCCTAAATCAACCGGGCTCATACCATTTTGAATTAATATTGAATTGCTGAAAACATGAGTGAATATCTTGAGATATTTCTTGATGAGACACTTTGACAAATAGCTAGAGCAACTCTACTTCCGTCCGAGTAGAAAGAGAAAAAAGAAATCCGGTGACTGAGTCACTGCTTTTACACACCCAGCCATAGACTATTGAGATTATATAGGAAGGCGTGATATTACTATAGCCTATCACTTCAATAGTATTAAACTGAATGATATCATACCAAAACAACTAATTTTACGACCCGTAATATAGGATTCATTCGTTGCTCTGCTCCTTATGTTTATTATTATTCCCGTAAATATTGTACATATTCTTATTTCGACGCAATTTCTTTCAGTTTTCTTTTATACTACCCCTCACTCGTTTCTCTAAATCATTATTTATGATGATATGCTAATAATTGCAACTACTTTTGTTTTCTTTCACAGACAGTGTTAAAGATCTACAGCCAAATTATAAAAATAATTTAATCATAAGTGTCTGTTCCTCTATCCGTCCGTATGTAACAACCTCATAGTTTATTTTATAAATTGATGGCAAATCGAAGTTGAAGTAAGATTCAATTACACTTGAAGAACCTCAAGTAGATGACATTTTTTTCAGAGATTCATCGAATGAAATGGTCTTTTACAACTCAGTTGCGAGATATGAGTTTCCAAAAAGTTTTACAGGATAACGTCATTTAGTAATGCCACATTATTTCAATAATCTTGAATGAATACGTTAAAGATACATACATTTTTATCCCAATTAAAATGTGTTACGTCCGACAATGCCTAAAACGAAATCCATACAGGGACAATATTCGTGTATTTTGAAATACAAAAAATTAAAAAAATCTTTTTTGCATTTTCTGTAACATTAGACTATAGAAAATCTAATTTAGAGATTGCAATGGCTACGTTTGTTTCGAGCTTACCCCGAACAAGAAAGTTAAAAAATACTTTAACAAGGAAATTATCATTGTGTCTCATGAAAATTCCAGAATTCAACTGACATTTTTAGAAATATTCATAGTTGAATATATTTGGCTTCAATTTTGTAGAAATTCATTATTCACAACTAAATGAAACTAGGTGAAGTACCAAGTAGAATACACACCAAAGTGACTTACGCCAGGTCAATGCAAACCATCTATATAGTTTGAACACGCACTATAAACACGTGCGACGGAGAATTTCATTATTACACCACCTGCTGGTGCTAAATTTAACTCGTTATACAAACTACATTCAATAACGGTATCAATTTACCTTATGGCAATAATCCTTTTAACCGCCTACACAGGTCTGAGAACAGTTTTTGGTCATCGGCATTTACCTTATATAATAGTTCATTAAGTTATTGAAATCTTTGTGTATTTAAATAACGAAATGAAATATTTTGTTTTGCCCTGGCAAGAAAATCACTTTGGCTGCATATTGTTTGAATATCTATTTATATAATAAATTACGTTTACCCACGGCTTTGCATGTGTGGTGACTTAATTATAAAAAACCTGTTTTTAAAAAAAATACGTTTTATAATAAATTTACTCACCAACGGTGAATTTTATTTACATAAGAATTCATGAGTTTTCACAATAAATATGATATTCAGCAATAATGCTTTTATTTTTCATTCAAGCTTTTATTGTATGTTACCTATTGACGATAGCTACATGTCATCACGAACTTTTCCTGTAGTTTTCAGCGGTATTGATTTTTTAAGCGCCATCATAATTTTTTTAGTCTTTATATTCACTGTTCGGTGCCTGTAAACCATAACATAATTATATATAGCCTACATTTTAATCTATAATACATAGAATTTATTTACAAATTTATTTCAATTTCTTCAATCATTTAAGCCTGAAAGAAAGACAAACAAACTAATAAACGGGTAATTTATTACATTAATTAGTGTATTCTATAATATATTTTGAATACATATCAATAGTTTATTTATTCTCTGTTTTAATCGAATACAGCAGTATATTTTTAATTAATGTATAATAAATTACCATGTATATCCTGAACTTTTTCTTTTAGTGATAGAGGTCATAACATAGATTCTATGAAAATGTCAAGTGTCTACCTATTGTGGCTTAAAAGATACAGCCCTGTGACAGACAAACAAACGAACGGCGAAGGGTTAGTAATAAGATTCTGTTAGCGACCTTTGAATACAGAACCACAAAAAACGTTTCTGTTATTTGTACAGTTGTTTCTATATATCAATTTGGGTATTATAAATAATAAATATAATAAAATTTAAATATAATAAAATATAAATTTAAATGTTTATAAAAAATTTAAATTTTTTTCGGTCTTTGGAATGACTTCGGTTTCCCTCCATTCGTCCGTTCATCTCACACAGGTGATTTTATGGAAACCATTTTCACCAGCACGGTCGCTCAGAAAAACCTGAAAAACTGAAAAAAATCATGAACATATTTAATAATTAAGTATAGATTCACCAAAAATTTTCATTGAATAATTCAAGCTCAATTAATTATTATAAACAATTGAATTGTTTATTTCCTTGTGCTGTTTTAGAGAAAATATAATTCTACAAAAAAAATATTTCCTACGATATATGCAATGCGACATGGTGGTCGGTTACGAGTAGCACGGCGGATGGATACATTTTAAATACAAAGTCGGAGTGTATTACTATTAATATTTCAATGGCGAACTGTAGGGACGGAACACTAATTGGGCAAGTATAGCTTGCACTTGATCGATTTTTTCCTTGAAGTTGCAACTTTGACAGTGATTTTCAGATACGGTAAGGATGGTCATATAGTTCATTAACATTCTCTACTCAGTTCGCTACACTGAATCACCTGTGTAAATAATAGACACGCTTTTGTTACAGCTGTATATGAGGATGCGATGTGTAACAAATATCTTGTGTATTATTCATGCTTGGTGATTCAGTGCATCAAACTAAGTATATTTGAAGTGTGGTTTTGTAAAAAAATGTAAATCCAACTTTGGCAGTGATTTTCAGATACGGTTAGAATGGTCATATATTTCCTTAACATTTTCTACTCAGTCCGCTACACTGAATCACTGTATAAATAATAGACACGCTTTTGTTACAGCTGTATATGAGGATGCAATGTGTAACAAACATCTTGTGTATTGTTCATGCTGGTGATTCAGTACATCAAACTAAGTATATTTGAAGTGGTTTTTGTAAAAGAATGTAAATTCAACTTTGGCAGTGATTTTCAGATACTGTGAGAATCGTCATATAGTTCCTTAACATTCTCTACTCAGTTCGTTACACTGAATCACCTGTATAAATAATAGACACGCTTTTGTTACAGCTGTCTATGAGGATGCAATGTGTAACAAATATCTTGTGTATTATTCATGCAGGTGATTCAGTGTATCAAACTAAGTATATTTGAAGTGGTTTTTGTAAAAGAATGTAAATTCAACTTTGGCAGTGATTTTCAGATACTGTGAGAATCGTCATATAGTTCCTTAACATTCTCTACTCAGTTCGTTACACTGAATCACCTGTATAAATAATAGACACGCTTTTGTTACAGCTGTATATGAGGATGCAATGCGTAACAAATATCTTGTGTATTATTCATGCTGGTGATTCAGTGCATTAAACTAAGTATATTTGAAGTGTGTTTTTGTAAAAAAATGTAAATTCAACTTTGGCAGTAATTTTCAGATACGTGAGAATCGTCATATAGTTCCTTAACATTCTCTACTCAGTTGGTTACACTGAATCATTGTATAAATAATAGACACGCTTTTGTTACAGCTGTATATGAGGATGCAATGTGTAACAAACATCTTGTGTATTATTCATGCTGGTGATTCAGTACATCAAACTAAGTATATTTGAAGTGGTTTTTGTAAAAGAATGTAAATTCAACTTTGGCAGTGATTTTCAGATACTGTGAGAATCGTCATATAGTTCCTTAACATTTTCTACTCAGTTCGTTACACTGAATCACCTGTATAAATAATAGACACGCTTTTGTTACAGCTGTCTATGAGGATGCAATATGTAACAAATATCTTGTGTATTATTCATGCTGGTGATTCAGTGCATCAAACTAAGTATATTTGAAGTGTGTTTTTGTAAAAAAATGTAAATTCAACTTTGGCAGTGATTTTTTAAAAAATTATTAAGAATTTAAATATTTCTATCCAAGTTCCACTTAGTTACCACTTTAAAAACCATCGCAATATGTTATAGAGTAAGCATATTTCGTACGAATATCAAATGCCGTAGTTATAAAGATACTTACTATATATATATAATATGTGAAAAGATAAATATTCCGTGCAAAAAATTTTATTTCGAATATCTGGTATGAGTAATTAATTGGAACTATTGCGGTAAAATACCGATTCTAAACATAAATAAATTTGCAAAACACTGCTACCGCTAGATATTTTAGGAATCGGTGTCGAGGAGTCGGCGATTGCAAAATATTGCTATATTTTGCAAATTTACTTATCTTTGGAAACAATGTTGTACCGCAAAATTTGTAAGTTAAGTTTATTATTTTATTAGTTCCAAGGGTACTTTTCTGTGCATACTGTGCAAGAACATTGGTAATTTATTTGTTTTTCACATTTCTTTTCATTATTTAACTACTTTTTATTCTGTATATTTCCTTCTTTGTATGTATTTTTATATAGTCAACATAATTTTCCATATTTTATTAATGTACGCAAATGAATTTCTAGGAAAATGTTAATTCTAAATAAACCTAATAACGTTGTTGAGTTGAAAAAAGTCACTCTGACTCAATACAGACTAAAGTATGCAAATTAACTGAAGAAGGAAATTCTATTCACAGACACCATAATACCATTTATATTGTCACCTAACTCCACGTGTAGATCCTAATTATAGGTAGTAATTAAGGATAAGAAACTAACTACAAGAATTAATGAACACGTGGGATGAAAATTACATCCACGATGTGGGAGGAAAATTAGTTTCAGGCTGACCAATCGAGTCGATTATATCTATTGTGGTAATACGTATTCTGGTGTAGACATTTGGATATAAGGATCGCACTTAATAATAGTAATAAAATATACCTGGTAAACACTATTAGATCTCGCACTACAAGGGTTCCGTAAATATTTAGGCCTATATGAATATTTAAGGGCATGTAGTATTTCTATTAAACTGTTTAAAAATATTAATATATATTTTTTCGAATTAGTATATTATTTATCGCCTAGTATATATTTCACAACTATGAAGTATAGACCAGGTTCTTAAAGAGCAATTTATTTAATTGTTTCAATGGGTCTCTTGAAATTACTGCAAGAGACCCATTGAAATAATTATACATACCTGATTTCCCGTGCAAATAACCTATCATTAATCTTTAAGTCACTATGCTCCATTTCTCAAAATATATTGTCCTAAATCATGTTGAATTCAAAAAGGATTTAATATTGAACGATGGTGCTACTTGTTAGTTCCTATATTGAAACATTTCGTATTTCATTACGAAATGTACGTGAATAAGTTATAACGGTTCAATCGATTCGAACGGTTCAATCGTCCCGCGATTGAAAGTTACAAAATTTGATGCCGCAAATGACGTGCATATCCAATGCTAAGAAGACAAGTTTTACGTCCGTCTCTTTGCATGTCGTTACCGGAATTTGTTTTGTAAATTTCATTTCATTTTTTTGCAACAACGTAATTTTATGCCTATAAATAGAAAGCCAGAATTGTCCCTTACGGTTGTATTGCTTTAGAATTGTTGTTGGTAGCTCGCTTAGTAATATTATTTCTATAGTTTTAGAATAAATTTTAAATAAATTACTGATACCTGAATCGTTAAGTACCGAAATAAATATAATAGATAATTACGTATTATAAAGATACAAAGAAGGTTACAGAGGAAACACCCATTTTTTGGACATGTCCAATCGTTCGTCTGTCACTGGCTTCTAATTTCTAAATAAAATAAAATAAAGACTGGAAATTCAGACACAATAACTAGTTTGTTAGCTAATAACTTGATGGCTTAAAATTATATTCAGTGGGTCTCTCTATATACGAAAAAAAAGATTAAAAACATTTTTCCTTGCATATTTTGTGGAGTATTGTTGAACACAACTTTCTTAGTAGAATAAAAGACTGTCTTATAGTTTTGCTTTTCACTGAAATACAACTATTCGGTTGACCATCAAAATAGTTATTTTAGACGCACTTCTTACCTAGGAAACTGCTTAATATTTCTCATTTCATATATTTAAACAAGAAATACTGAAAAACTAAGTAGGTCATATTAACAAAAGTTATGCAAATAAAGTATTTTTCAAAATTCTGATATTTTACCCCGGTGAAAGATATACTAGGCAACCTATTTAAAAATAAATTTATTTTTTATTATTAATTTTATAACTTAAAAATATTATTATTTATCAATAATTATTTATTTTAAAATATTTGTAAATAGTTTAATGGAAATACTCTGTACACTTGAAAGTTGTTGTAACACTCTCTGAGGGCTTAAATTTCAACATATACGTGACGGTTAGCATTATTTGATATTTCTATAATCAATTTAATTAAACTGTCGATTGAATCTACGATTTACATGCAACTATGACCTAAGCTTTCCTTGAAAAGTACAGACCTACGACAAAAAAATACAGAAATATTCTACAGAAATGTTTCGCTTTACTTAGATTATTTACAAAATAAATTTAGTAAACTTCTTCATTCCTGGTATTATTTAATTGGTTGTGCTTTGCCCTCATATATTGGGAAGTTTTAGGAAAATCCGAAGGGCACTTTTCAAAGACTCATAACTTTTTATTTTTTGAGATGTGCATTTAGAGCTTAAAGTTGAAATATATATTGTCCTCTTTAAAACAACGCGTGGTTTCCTCGGCTCGGCTAGTTACTCTCTGAGATTTAATCCCGTTTAAAGACACGTATCGGATTCTTGAAGTCAAAAATGATGGGTTAAATTCGCACGAGCATAGTTCGCGACGTCTGGGCGCTTCGAATGTTGGAACTGTACTGACACAAACTTTCATTCTTCCTTCTTAAAAGGTGGTTTCGCTAAGTCTATTATTAGCTGAGTTTTTGAATATTTTATTGAAATGAATCCGATATAAACTGTCGCTCATTTGGGCGCGATTGCCTCTGCATACTCAGCATCGATTTGAAACACGTTTTCAGGTTTTCTTTTTCGTATGGAAAAAATCAAGATTTTCAGTGTATAAAAATTGTTCCAACTTCTAATTTTTTTATTCTGTATAACTTACAAATCCATTGAAAAACTATATAAGCGTAAGTTTGAAATTCGTCAAGTGAGTGTTGCAACCTTCTCATTTCAAAAAATGGTTCCTCCACTTTATTTGTGACCTGGGACTAACCAACTGCGTAAAACTTCCAAACAGTTCGATGATACTGCAAATTTAATGATTTAATTGAATTTTAAATTCAGGTAATTTTTACAAAATTATTTCATGACATATAAAATGTTTCCAAAAACCACCAATAATATTTTTTATAAATTTTGTGCTAATACTAACGACATAAAAAATGAATGATGGGACATTGTATCATCGTAAGAATTTGACGTTATATAAACGTGGATAATATTTATGTAATTTCAAATTAATATTCTTATTTTGTAAAAAAATTACATTCTAATAATCAGACTTTAAATCAAACAGGAAAAATGAAGTAAAACCTAAAAAAGACAAATAATTGTTTATAATTAATAATGTTACATCACACAAATATGTTTTTAAATCAATAACATTTGTGAACATACTAATCGTCTCCATTTAATTGCAAATAACGATTAACTACATACGTATTTAAATAAATTAACGAATTATACGTTTAAAATAAATTGTTCTTTTGAGATGTTTTGTGCAGTTTACTTGCAGTTTAATATATATTCTGCTTTGACGTATAAAATATTTCAGAATATTGATGTAAAATAAGAGAATATTAATTGTAAGACATCAGGATGAATTTTCCGGGTGACGAAATTACCTTTAGAAACCCTTATAGAATCATATGTCTCTCTTTTCATCACCAGGTGTTAACTTTTTAACCATTGCAGCCATGGTTGTACACGTATAACCTTTGTTACTGAAACACATTTTGACCTATTTGTAAATAGAGAAATTTTCGAGTTCAAAGTGAAAGGTAACATTTATTTTTTTTTTGGAATTCTAAAACAATGCGAGTAGAAAAAAAATCATTACACACAGATTCCAAATATCTGATTCCAATATTATAAAAATATTTACAACTTATTAACAACACGCGCTATTGATCCGACCATATTTTGTGCCAAAATCGTTGCCAAAAAAAATATAAAGGAAAACATAAAATTTATTGCAACTATAGCAAAATTATTATTATATAGATTTCTAACAACATGAAACTTGGAAGTAAAACATATAATTTTTGTAACAAAGTCCTATAACTCGTTTCGACATTTTGGAAGTGGTGACTTGACTCAAAAGTCAACAATTGACTATTTATGTGGGAATGATGATTAAACGAAAAATTTATAAAGCCAACATAGAACACACTCTCACACCAAGTAACATAGAACATATATCCTCACACCAAGTAACGTAGAGCCCATACTCTACATACATAACACTATTTTTGTCCATCGACCAAAAAAGGCAAAATCGGATGACTGCCTGTTCATGAATAACAAGCCACACATTACACGGAAATTAATAACATTTTTCTACACAATTATTTACATTACATTTCATTTCCATAGTGTCTCACTTTAATGTCTATTAACTTGATATACTGAAGTTAGCAAGAACGCATACCTTTTTATGCAAACAATATTTACATCTCATAAAACATTCCAGATGTCAAAACCGTTATCAGTTGTTATTTATCTACGAGAGGCTATTGTGCTGCTTTTTGTGCTTCTTTGATAATTAAATTTAATCAATTTAAGATAATTTATTTTGTCGTTCTTTTATGATGTCGTTTACCAAATGTTAAATTAAATATTAAATAGTACTGTACCCTATACAGTGAGCCATGAACGATTACAGACCCAGAAGTACATATATTTTTAATTTTGTTAACGTAATTAGAAATAGAACCTATAAAATATAGTAAGTCGTATTTAATTAATGTTCCAAAAATATGACTATATATGAAAATTTCACGTCTGTATTTCATTTATAATCTGGAACGTTCTTACAAAGGCATAAAAAATAATATAACGTAACAAAAAAAAAAAACTTTTATGGTATCAAAGTTTTAATCTTCTGTAGACTATTTTGATCGGTATCGGTATATTTATCATAAAGTTTATGTTTCTTCTAGTCATAACCACACAGATCCCGAACGCAAATAAACTTGTTAAATACAAGTACAACTCGCACAGCGGGGCTTTTTCAAACACTTCGCCATATTTATTTATGTTTTTTTGTTTAATTATTTCTCGAAAAAACTTACATATTTACTTCAAGCGTGGGACATATAGATGTACTATAAGAACAAATGATCAAGAAATATAATGGAAATAAAAACGTATAAGAAAGAAAACACACAACAATTGAAATATATGTTATTCCATCTAGTAATGAATCGTGAACTAAAAGAAAACTCATAACTTCTGTCCAAAAACAGTCAATGGAGCAAAAAAAATGTCACGACTGGGCGCATCATTGTAATGCAGCTTATTGCTCTGTCTCCAGTGGAGTATTGAGTCGATATCACATTGGAGCAGCTAATCATATTAGCTATTGATGCTTAAAAAGAGTTTTAATCATCGACTTATATAATCTCATAAAGGCATATAAAATATATTAATTTATTTACAAAAATTAACATTCCTTCTCACAATGTAAATATATGGGTATTAGTCACTAAATTTCAAAATAAATAAAAAAATATCCCGAATATCTCATAAATTGCGAAATTTAGAATTGTCGCTATAGTTTTACCATAAACTTCAGGTTATCTTTTTTGCACGCTGTTTTTTTCATAATTTTGACTTCATCTATTTCTCAAGTAGGAAACAGATGAAGTCGCATGTCAAAAAGACCAACGTTATCTTATACACACACATATACAAATTCTTGAAATCAACTTGAAGTAACATCTTGTTTTGATTTCATTTTAATCGGTTCACTCTATCAGAAGAATTAAAAATGGAATATATTATTTTCAAAAATTAATTTGCATTCTATTAATACAACAACAGTGAAGAAATGCCTAGCTATACAAAACATAGTAATTACACAAATATATAGTGTACCTATGATCATCAATAGATAGCGCCACGTGCGTTTTAAATCACGCAATGTTTTCTTTCCACCCGGGACACATTAGCGAAATAAACGTGGCCAAAGTATAAGAGAAGTATACTAATAAAAACCAGCATCAGTACGTTTTTCAGTAGTCAGCGCCTACGACGTAACGGGCACAGCTATTGTACCATGAAGTAGCTAAGATATCGCAAATCACGCGAATTCAAAGTCACGAAAAGCCAAAGTTTTTTCTTTACCCGTCATCGACCGAATTTTCTTCAAAATTTCATTTAGTATTTTTAGTTAAATGACGTAACCTTAAGTAATATGACGTGATATTTTTAACATTACATTTTTACAAATGGAAAGCGCACCGTTTATAGAATATTCTTAGTAACTAACTCAGTATCTGATATTAAGTCGAAAACGTCAAGGCCATGAATATCAGTAGAAATGCGGACGTGCGTGTGTGCGTGCGGGCGTGTTTTAACATTTTAACAATTTTTTGAGTTCCGAGATGAATTAACAACATTTTCGGGTATCTCTAAACTGAAGTGACAAATTTTTAATAGATAATTAGTTTATGTTGCAGTTAGTTTATTACCTTTTTGCTTCTAAACGATTTGAATTAAAATTCACAAGCCGTAAAAATTGTTATCATGAAATAAAAGAACGGCATTTTCTTTCTCACTGATTCATCTCACAAAAAACAACTAGTTCTCTTATTTCCAAAAGATAACCAGTTATTTTTCAACACTTTTTGCACTGAATATTGATATATTTACAACTATAACTGACCATTTATTAAATAGTATGAGGTCTTATTTATAACAAAAGAAAATTAAATTTTGGGGTTATTTTTTTAACAAACATAATTCTTGTCATTCTTGTTATTTTCGTTTTCAACTAAAAGTTAAGAAGTTAAAACCCACGATCAGTTCATCATAAAAATTACGGTTTAATAATGCGATAACAATCTATTAAGGCTTTAGGTAAATTTTGGCTTAATTTTCAAAGTCATTACAGTAACTTAGTTGCAGATTTATGTAGCAAAGGAGACTGGAATCTCTTTTGTTACGTTCTACCTGATGCATATATTTAATGAAAAATCCACCAATCACGTGTGGATGAACTTTCATATTTGTCATAATTAGTTATTTATTGAACTGAATAATAAACAATCATAACGATTGTTTATTATTCAGTTCAATGAAGATGAATGAAGCTATCTCATGGATTTGTTTCGATACGACGTCGTTGGAACTAGAAATAGTTTTCTCTTTTAATATTTCTTGTTTCACAACTTAATAATTGCATCATTTTTGAGAGTTTGTTCGCTACTTTTTATGATTTTAGACATATGTATATGAACTTTTGTAAGTAAATGCTTTGTATGAAGATCTCACTTAATATGTAATAAAATAATTTTTTTGTAATGTACTTTCTATATTTGTAGGGTCCCTCGTTCAAGCGGAAGGGAAAGCTCCCTCTAAATTTTCCACCACGATTCTGAATAAATTAGTATGTATCGATAAGGTACAAGTAGGTGATGAGAATAGTTTTGCAATCACAAAGGATTTTCATGTCTTGACTATTCTTAATGCCTTTAGATATCACGCTTGACGTAATGTATTATCACCTTGCTTTCTTTATAAACAAAAAAACTGTTATGATTTTTTTCCTCTATCTATTTTTTTGATGATTTTACACCAAAAATGATCGTTTGTTTATTAATATAATACAGTTGCAAACCGTATCTTTATAATCAAACTAACATATAGTTTTGGGCAAGTATTTTATGTTAATGAATCTATTTTACATGTGGATCGTCAAAGTAATTTAATTTTTCAGGGAAATTGCAAAATTTCAATTTAGTGTGTTATATTTTCTTCCTCGTCGCGGGCAGAGATCCTCTATGTACTTTCAGAGGGATAATAAAATCCTGTTTGAAAAAAACTATAGTTTGCATAGTGTAATAATAATTATTTTTTGTAAGTTGCATACACTGAGGCACTTGTAAACATTGAAGTGTAAATAATATTTCTATTGAACTATTTACGAATACTAAATTTTCACACCGTAATTATATTCCGTACTATGTATTTCATATATGGTGCATATTTTGAAAAATCTAGGATAATCTTAATATTTTTTCGACAATCTTTATGTATACCTCTAAAAACTTAAATTTTCTTCACAATTTTATATTGAGTATTTTCGGAAAAAGGGTGATGTGATATTTTTTGCAAATTTTTCAGTAGATATCTGAAAATATACTGCCTAAAATGATGAAAAGAAAATTATTTTAATGCCCTTATTATTATCCTTTTCAAACGATTCACCATACTATACATAGAATTTAAAAAAATATTCGAATACTTAATTTGCCTCTCAGATAAAATTTTTACATGAAAATTTTTGAATGTTAGCAGCTGAGATATGCGGGATATTAGTGAGCCATATTAGTGAGAGGTAGTATTGTATTAGTGAGCCAACTTGTGACAGACAGATGGGGATATTCGAAAGGTTTTATATTTCCTTTTAATGTACATAACACTAAAAACAGCTTATTACATAATACGTAAGGGTGTAATGCATTTACAACTAAGTGTGTATCCAGACAAAACACTCTTTTCGATTCTACCAGGTTACATTATAATATGACCAAAATATGTTCGAATAAAATCCATAAATTTTAAACACTAAAGAAACTATACAAAATTCTCTCAGTTTATTATATATAAAATAATTTTCGGCTCTAACTTGTATTCGAGATTGGATGGTTGGATACCACTGTAATTTTCGTTAACTAAATCATTAACAAATGATAAGCCGCGGTACGCAGATAACAATCAACAGGACGGACGCGCCTCGGCTCTGCTATAAATTTTCCAGTGGCAACTTTTCCACACTGGGCCATTACTCAGCGCTCAATGAAAAACGCTACCGCTTCGAGCAGTTGGACACACTGACTAGAGAACATAATTACATTTTTCTGAGGAACGAGAACGGTTTATTTCATTAACTACCAGGAGGGATTTTAATTAAATATGGCATTTAAATATCTAATATATTTAAATGCCATATTTAATTAAAATCAATATAATTAAACCGCACAATCACTTCATTTCTCATTAAATGAAAATTGATTGGATTAGGACTGTTCCATTAATCAATTTTTGCTTCATACATCAACTTACAATGTATTTAGTCAATCAACTACTTTTGTAGCATGGTATAGATAATTAAATATACGTTTCATAACAGTTACAATTTAATTACATAATTATTATATTTTTCAAACTTTATTACCTTTGATATATATATATATATATATATATATATATATATATATATATATATATATATATACTTCTTGTTCGGCGTATTTAAACATTTATAGAGTGTCTTGCCACGCTGTGGCTTAGATTAATAGCATCATTTCATTTAAGTTTCCAGAGTTTCACTCTTCTTATTTTTGAGAATATTTTTACATACTGTGGATACTCGTTGCCTATTTACGGTATCAACAAACATACCGATCGCTCATAACTTGTAAGAGTTGAACAAGTAACTGATGTAATATTTAAAAGGAAAATATTGAATATTTTAGGATATTATCGATCGAACAAATCTTAAGGTAGTCTTATACCTTTATCTATTGAGAAGGAATTAACAGTCGAAAAACTACGACTATGACTACAATACTATATGTTGATAATTGTGGCAACATTTCGTATGAAAATTTTGGGTCGACTACTTGAGAATTTTTGCTTAATTAGATAAAAAACTCCTAAATAAACTCTTAACAAGTATTGAAATTATTTCGTAAATTAATTCCTTATTTTTAATTTGAATGTGGAATACATGCAAACGAATGAAGGAGCACCAGTCCTGTATTTTTTTACAAAAATTTAAACCAAGATAATATTCCAGAATAATAGTATTATTCTGGAATGTTATATTGGTGGAATGTTATATTGAATACTAACTTTTACCCATGACTTTGTCCACATGGTTACTTATGGGGAGAAATTGGAAAGTAGCCTATATCATTTTCCAGCCTAAAAACCATCTCTGTGCAAAAATCACTTTGATCCGTAACACCGTTGCGATATGAAAGAAAAAAAAATAAACGCACTTTCACATTTGTAATATTAGTTAGGATTATAATATTAGTTGGAATGAGATTTGCCGGCATAAAAAGCAAATATATCTGAGCAAAAAATCACATCGACGATTTATTCAACTGTGACGTGAAAGAAGGACAAACAAACACGCTTTCACGTGACATTAGTTCGGGTAATAAAACTGTAAAATTGATCTGTCTGTATTTTAAAGGTATTTACAAAAAAATATATGGGTAATATAATAAAAGTAATAGAATACAAAAATATTGTTTTTGAAGTGTGTGTCTGTGAGCCTGTTTACTTTTTCACGTACCACGCAAGAACAGTTAAAGAATTTCGATAAAGTTTCTGCTGATGGATTCTGTTGATTCTGTTGACTCTGACATATAGACTATGTTTTATCGCAATCGACCAACTAAAAAGAAGAATATGGCAATTTTCCGTTTCAACACAAAGTATACTTACTTAAAAAAGTTCACTTTCATATTTTTTATAATGGGTAGAATTACGTTGATCTCTAATAACAGCGGATGTATATATGAAGTGAAGAGACGTATGGACACTATGGACAAATTTTAAAAAAATATGGAGAGACCGAAACATTAGCAAAACCACTAAGACTCGGCTCGTTTGAACTCTGATGTTCTCCATATTTCTCTACCCCGCAGAGAGCTGGATGTTACGGATACTTGAAAAGAACAAAGTAGACGCTCTGGAAAGTTGTGCAGGGGAAAAATGCTTGGGTTGTCGTGGACTGAGTTTTGCAGGAATGTCTCCCTGCTTCAAAAACTCGGCATCAAGCAACGTCTATCAACACTTGTTCAGACTCGGATTCTAAAATTGTTTGGTCACGTCACGCATGGTGATAGTAACTGCATAGAGCGCATTTTTGGGCAGGGAAAAGTAGAAGGCACTGGTGGGAAGTGGTGGGTGCGGTGGATAGACCAGAACAAGTGTGCTGTAGGTGGTCTCCGGTATGAGTGCAACAGGGTGACGACAAATAGGGAGAGATGGAGAGGCATAGTGAGACAGAACTGCTGAGACTGCACATGAACAAACAATAGGAGAAATTCAAAGATAAATAAATATTTAATCGAAGTTTTTATTATTTAAGGCTAATGACTAAAGTACAACCATATTTTCTGACATTCGATATGCTATACCGTATTATTTTAAAGATAATCGAGATTAAGGCAGTATCCATGAATGAAAGCAACAAATGTCATATTTGTCACCTCCGCGATGTCGGTTTATTGAGATAGTTTGTCACGATTCATTAAAAGGACATATTTGTATTATAGAACATGTTAGTTTAGACAAAGCTGGCCCTAAAATTACTGAACCTTTAATTGTAATGTTCATTATTGGTACACAATTCAATTATTTATACTAAATATATCTTAAGTTGTTTTTTATTTAGACTAAATTATTTTGACTTAAAAAAGTCTCTCGTTACGAAATTTCAAGTAAGAAAATACCCGGATTTCTATTTCTGCCGACAACCTGGAAAACGGCTTTAGGACTTGGATTTTTGAACTTGTAACATTCGACAAAACGTTTTCGACGCTCTCAACAATAAAATAGAAAACCGTGGTGCCCAGAACAGTCTGCTTGAGAAGGCTAGGGTCCACCGAGAACTGTCGAGCTACTGATGATGACGACACGCATTTTAGAAAGGACAACCAATGAGGAATTAAGTACGTCTTTAGAAAGTGTTTGAGAAGTCACTTTTTAATGTTTAAATTCTTATTCTTTTACATCATGTTTTTAATTGTTGTACTTTTAAACCATGTTTTTAATTTACAGCCGGAATCCAATTAGACCAACCAAAGTGCATATCAAAAGCAAAATAATAGTATTCATTAATAGTCTCGAGTTATGCCGCTTTTATAAAGTCGCATGCAGAAGATAAAATAATTGTTCACAGCCATTCTGGTTGGCTGGCCTGGTCAATGGATAAAATCCGAATGAAAACTAGAGTAAAACTAATATTTGTTATTGTTATGTCGATGTAATTTTAATATTACAAAATAAATCAAACTGGTAACTAAAACATATAAAACACATATTTTCATTTTAGTTGTAATATAATGTACACGTTTAAGATACGGGGAACGGACTTTGAAGTTGTTGCACACCGATAAGCAGCATTGCGACGTGTGTGTTAGTTATTATAATCGGTAAATTTCCCTTCTCGAACTGCGGTATTTTATAAATACATTCCTCAGTCCCTTATCTGGAATGTTAACCATAAAATATTTTGCATTGCCTAAAATGCCCTGTCTGTAATTTTTTTATGAAATTGGGAAACCTAAAGAAACCTTGGTCCTAATGTTTGTGTCGGATTTTCAATTTAAATAATTTCGGTTAATTTGATTACATAAAGAGGTTCGATTCGTTCGTTACGAGTATTGATTATTTTTAGGAAACCAATTTTTATTTTCGATCTAACTAACAGAAAAAATTCTATAATGTAAAAACTTTTCTTTTTAATAAAATTGACTATTATAGTATAACAGTCAGAGTCGATTAATAATACGTATGCGTCATCGGTGGCTAAGGAGTTAATTTTCATAGAATTTGTTTAACATTCAAATGTTTACTTTGAATGGGAAAACGTTATAGAACCAATACTTACTAGTATATACGTCGTCTGTGGTTTCAATTCAAGATAATTAGAGTGACGGATAAAATTGTTCAACAATAAAAACAAAATAAGACGGTGAATTAAGCAGCTCCATTTAATATAGAGGTACCCTCGGAGAGATTTTGAGTTGTAATCCTATGAGAATTGCGAATCGAAATCTACCTCAACTGGAACTTTAACGACCTGCTATTGCAATACGGAAGCAATATTAAATTATTTAAAAAGTGGACTTTCTGTAGATTTACCAATAGTATATAAAATATTTTGTATTACATTGTTATGCCTTCAAGATACAGAAGACACGAGAAGATTGGATAAAAATTATATTACTTTGAATGTAACAATTGCAGCACGTAAAAATAAAAATATACAGAATGAAAAAACTTAGGTCAAATCGACCTAAGTTTTACATTTAGGAAAAATTAAAACTTTGTTTTTTCGTTTTTGTTTAATTTTTAGTTCAAAATAACGATAATTTATTTAACATTAAATTTAATTATAATACTGAATGAAAAAATTAGGGGTGGATAACCTGAAATTAGAAAGTTTTTTATACAAAGTACAAAACATTTTGCATTTTATGTAATTTTAGTTTTTTCGTATTTTTTATTACAGTTTTAATTCCATTTTTAGTCCATGTTGATAGTACTAAACACTTGCTTAAATTTAATTGTCTATGTAAAATGGAATGAGAGTTGTTCGTTATAACATACATACTTATTTTGACATAACGTTAGAAAGATTATAATTTATGTCGATCTCTTTATATAATATTATGTATTGGACATTTATCTATAATGCTGCTAATTTTGGCATCGGTCCTTTTATGACTTATTTTCTTCGTTTTGATGTTAAATAACAAATTGCAATTCATCGTAATTCAAAGTCATGGCATTTCGTTTTAAAAATTAGTATTTTACTTATATTTTTATGTTTTGTTTCTATTTGCATTGCACCTTATTTAGCTTTCCAAATAAAGAAAATTTCATAATTTTGAACAGTTTGGTTTTGTCATGAAGATATTATGAATACATATAGCCAATGATGTATTCGAACCAATATTTTGGTTCAAATTTTTTATGTCTATAAACTTAAATTATCCAGAAAGAACTAATATGAACTAAAGTCGATGATGAAAACAGCCTTTGTAAAACATAACTAAATTGATAGTCATAATTTGAGGCAAATATACGTATCAAATTTCCAACACAAAGGATCTTGAAACCTTGTTAATCGTGAATAGAAATCATACAATGAACCTTTCATACCGCTTAAGTACATGTAAAAGTTTAAACGTTTAAAGCCTCATTATTTCTATTCAACTGTTTCAAACATTAATATTATTTCTCGGTATATAAATAAATTATCTATATGCTATCTTTTACAGGTGTAACATAGTATCGGTTGTCTGTAAATCTTTAATTAAACAACAGAATTAAACCGAAATTATTTCATATTGAAGCACTTAGTGAATGCTGTTATCCTGATTTTTGACTAGTGCGTATCAAAGATATATGGAAGACGGTTTGTCGTGGAAGGGGGACAACTACGGAGAAACGTGTAAGTATCTTCCAAAGAAGAAACCGTTTAAAAACATTGCTAAACGTTATCGATTTCATTTTGAATGATCGCTTCCATGATACCTACTTGAAGAGGTCCGCGACGAAAAAATCTTTCATATCCAAGTCGATGTATTGAGAGGTATTTCCAAAACCTAAAAATATTTTTTTTTTATTTGTTGTGATTCTCATAATACAACAATATCTTCCAATAAAATATAATTGTAATTGATCTTAAGAGCTATGATGTTAAGAAATATGGACGATCGTACGTCTAGAAGGACACAATGAAGTAATAAGGGTTATGATTTAGCTACGTAACTATGAAAACTCAAAATGAATACATCATAAGGAGTTCCTCCTTATAATCACCAGCAAAACATAGAGGTCGAAATATATATCAAATACAATGTAAAACTTAGAGGTAACTTAGTGTGGTCATGTCAAAACTGTGCTCATGTAAATATGTTATTAACTTCGAGATATCACAAACGGACTATCAGTACAAGTCCAACCAAAGGTCACGAAAGGTCCAAACTTAGAGAATTTTAATTAGAAATTGGCATTAACGTAAAGTACGTGCTCCGAAGATTCCTCGGAAATCTGCATAATTTTATCGTTAATTAAAATGGTCGGAACTTTCGCTTTCGAAATGATTATGCAAATGTGCACGCAGCTTTCGCGATTTGTGAAAGCTCATTGGTAGGCGAGCGGAGTCCTCGCGGGAAGTAATTAATTTGTAAGTCGATGTCCTGCGCCTTGATTAGATCGAGATTCAATGGCATTTTTGACCAAAGCTAAAGTTCCCCAAAAAGCAGCTGACACATTTTTTATTTTTGAAACCCAAAAGACCCATTGGCAATTAAATGAAAAAACTTATTTTAGTTTTGGTCCGTGAGTTTCTTCCTAAACGAAAAATCTTTCTAAGGAAATAATAAAATAACTTGTCAAACAAATTAGCCCGAAATATCTGGGCATTAAAAGATTGGTTTATAAATAGCTCAACAGGATATTTTTGAACGATTTTATATTATAAGGTACAGTAAAATGCAACAAGTAAAAAAATAAGTTTATGAATTACTTATTAGGAAACGTAATAAAAAAATATATTTTTTATTGGTTTGTGTTTTAGTGGTCAAAAAAATATATTTTGTTTTTTTTCTCAATAATTCATCGTTTTATTTCTATAATGCACGTAAATATAATGAAAATTGGTTAAGTAGTTTGATTTAAAAAACAATTTTGAACATTTTGTTTTTATTTTTATAATACATTAGTGCCAAAATGATTGCAGTTTAGTGCCAAAACTCACGGTAAATGAAGAAAAACGAACCCATTAGAGTAAAAGACATTTTCTCCATAGTAACCTAATAATGTACTTTCTAAAACTATTTTATATGGCTCGTGTTATTTCACTCGACCTAGATTATTTAAACAATTAATTTTCGTATAACTAATCAATGAGGTTTATAATACAGTTAAACATAGCAAGTCTAAGACTATGGTGGTTAGTAACCCAATTTTTTTTTAAATAGACTTATTATACTTGCCACATTTATTTTATAATGACACACTTTTTACTTCTCAACAGAAACCTTGATCTTTGAATGGATCAAAACTTTAGCTAGCAGCCTCAGATAAGCATACAAAATACACTTATATGTTTGATTATGGATATCTGGGTTATTCAGAAGATTAATTAAAAAATCAAAACGTCTTTAAAAATGTGACAGTTCATTCGATTCATCTTTGCGTTAAAAATCGTAAATAATTATGAGGCTAAAGGTCATCTTCAGAGCTGAAGCTAGGTCGTGAGGCTAGGTTACAATTTAATTACTCAGTTGAAACGTTACTTATTTTTATACCGTTTCAACGTTACTCAGTTGAAACGTTATGTATGATCCGTTACTTGCACGATCCATATTTTTTGCCTTCATTTAATGTTGTAAAGAATCCCCGCGACTTACGTTGGTTATGATTTTCACCTTCAGATACCCATGGCATTGTAATGACCTTCTCGTTTCCAATCATGATACAGCGTTTCGTGAAAGTCTTTTCCGTTTAATTTCTTTTGGTTTTCTAATTTATTAATGTGAAAATAATACCTGCATTCTCTTGAATGTTTTTTAATTGTTTTATTTTGATATCTTTACAAATTTCTAATTCATTATATTTCATATTCTTATTCTCCATGTGATTATAGTTTTTTGTGAACCCTATTAGTGAACATTTATTATAATTTATCAGAGAGGAAGAAAGTATTCATGATCAAATCCAATTAAAAATATTTTTACCTTAAAAACATGGTGAGTTAATAAAATCCATTATTTTTACAGAAAAATGTTGTCAAAAAGGATACAAAAAAGAAATTTTAAGTACGAGAACTATCTAATTATTCGACCTTATAATCTGTATGCAATTTTAACTTTCAAGCCATTATTTAAAAAAAAATTCGAGTACAATTTCATTTTCTAAAAAAGCTTATTAATAGAAAAACCAAAAGATCACTTTGAAGTTGCTGTAATAGTTTTGTAAACTGAAGAAATTTCGTTCTAGTGTTTGGCTAGTCCACATATTTTCACCAAGATTTGTATTGTTGCGAATAGTGGCGTTTTATATAGATTAAGCTATTTGACTGAATATGACTGTGACATTTATTGTTTTTTCCCAAACTTTTTACTCAATTAAAATTTGGTGATTTTTAGATTTCTTTCGTGTTTTTTTATAATAACTCTATTTTATGGTGTGGATTTACCAGGGAATGTTATTGTAATGGAAAAATTACAACCTGAGGTAAATCGTGAACAAATCGTAATTTTCACTTTAATGTTTCCTTGTCGAATTAAATTTCTTCGCTCATGTAGGAAAATCTTACAGTGTGATTGTCTATTCGAGACACCAGAAGTTATGATTTGATTTGATAACATGTTCAGCATTGAGTGCACTAAGATGTAAAACTGTTATTTATAGCCAGCGTTAGACAACGAAATTGGGCATGAATAGACAGTTTGCCTGTAGATTACGCTCATCGAAAAGAAAGGACAATACTTATTTATTTCTAAAAATTTCAATATTTTAGTTGCTCAAATTTTTTTAATATTCATTGTATCGTGATGAAGAGTAATCAATTTAAAGCATAAAATTTTCTTTAACCTGCTTTTGGTATTTTTTAAAGCCTTTTATCTTAAGCGGACAAAAAAGGAATCCTCATTAAATCACTTACGTGTACACTTATCTAACGATCACGGCCGTTATTTCTCAGAAACCATTTAATTTATATTGTGGTGAAGCATATAAATCCTATGCGGGTCTTGACAATCAAAAGTATTACGATAGAAATACATAGTATGAAATACATTTTAAAGAGGCAACTGAAGCATTCGAAAGTGTTACTTTTAATTTTATGAGTCATTTGGTAAAAATATGTACAAGGATTCCAAAACAATTTTTTTTGTTTTATGTTAGATAGTCCTAGAGATATTTTTGAAAATCAAAAATCTAAAAAAAACAAACTACTAAAGTGAAAATTGCGAAAAAGAACAGCTAAGATTTTAAATTGCATAATTTTTTAGAAACTTGTGATACTTTTAAGCTTATGGAAGACATATTAAGCGATATGTACATTTTCTTGAAGAAAATTATTTTAATGATTGTAAACAGGTTAGCAAAAACTCTATGTGATCTACGTAAATGCATATGGAACGCTCGAAGTATGGGTACTAAACATACTTAACAGATTTTATTTCAAAAATCAATCATCAAAAAATTTTTTACAATGATTCAATATTTTTTTTAATTTTTTTCCTCCAATACGATGAATGTAGCCAAAGTTACAAGCAATGGACATGTAATTTTCAAGGATCGACAAGTTAATCCTTTTATTTTTATTGAGTATGTATTAGCGGCGTTGTGTGAATTTATAATATTCTTCTTTCAAAAAATCAATATGCCGAACGTAATGATTGTTTGTCTTTCCGAATACTTTCAAAATTTGTGGCATACTGTGCATAGTATAAAATAAGTCAATAAGCCACGAGAAAATGTAATATTATGTCTATTGAATTCAAAACAGGTAGACCCAATTTTTGATTTCCTTCGATTTTTCTTTGATATTTCTTTGTAGCAGTTTTTTAAATATTTTCGCTCAACAATTACTAGATATTTTATTTAAAAGACAACCTGGATAGTACCCGATTCTTTAATAAATAATGAGCGTTTTTACAAAAAATATCCAGAATTTTTTGAAATAATCTGCGATCGTGCATATAAATAGCGGCATTCTTTAATTTCGTTATCCGTCTGTCTATCTGTCGGTCTGTCAAGACTCTTTTTATCAGGAACGCGCAAATATATCGAATACTTAGATCTATGTTGCCTTGAAGCTGTAAAAAATGAAGCTTCTAAGTCAATGTAATCAAGAAGAACCCTAAAAATACAGCCGTTTATGCCGCAAATTTTGACACTCGCAAATAAGTCAAAACCTATAAGGTTAATTCCCGATTATTACTTCCCGTTGACCTAAAATCATGAAATCTGGCAAGAAATAAATTCTCACAATACATGTAAAGCTATAAATCTTAAAAGTGTTAATTTATATTTATATCATATAAAAAATATTCATTTTAAATATGCATCTGTGAAAGATACAGTAGGCAATATATGTTCATTCCGAAAAATTAAAATTTTGTTAATAGTTTAATAAATATTATGTACCATTAAATATTTATAAATGCTTAAATGTTAAACTCGTGCTTGACAGGTTTTTTTATTTATAAACCAGCTTTAGACCGCAAATTCGCTCGTATACCTTTTCGTTTAAGGCGTCGGATCTTGTCTCTGATCTTATGCTTTCACAACAGCAATTTTACTATCAAAAATTATGACGTATTCTCTATGTGACTATCTATTATACATCACCTCACCTATTTACATGTTGTAATAATAAAATGTTCACTATTGAATAAAACACACTAAGTCTCATCCTACAGGAGTTAAGTAAATTTTCAGCTTAAATATGGGTTATATTAGGAAAGTAGCATGTATCAATTCGAAAAACAAAAAAATCTAGGTACTGGATAAGAACTTTCAAACAGTATTTTTCGACTTCCGTCAACAAATTCAGGAGTATTAAAACCTACGAAAGACTACTTTATGTGTGTTCCGACATGCACATGAATATTTTAATTCTTTTCGCGTGCTCATCTCAATAACACCTTCATACGTCAACCAAAAATTTAATTTTTACGGTTGCTGCATATTTTAAAATTAATTAAAAATTATGTTGGTAAATTTTCACAGAAATTTAACGTGATGGATAAAAAGCATATATTTAATGCACTTTTAGAAGTAATTAACATCTGTTTTGAGGAAAATAAAATGTCACTATTTGGTTAATTAGAGGAATAAAAAGGAACCAACACAAAATACGTGTAAAAGTCAGACCTATCGACGTTTTGGGTCCGTGGTTAAAAAATAATTTGATATACGTGGACAGTCAGAAGAAGACAGTAGTTTCATATTCTTCTGACTGATATAGGTGGACAGTCAAAAGAAGACAGTAGTTTCATATTGTACTTAGGTGAAATAAATATATACCAATGACGTACGCCAGCTGTCAATCATATTGGTAACAAATACCCTTTGTCTGAACCAAAAATGTAATATCGCTTAAGCAATCGATGTTGATGAAAGTCTTTGGCGACGTTAATTCCCAACGTCTTCGAGATACAATTTTGTTGCATTATTAAAAGACTGTCCAGTTACTGGCTGAAATATTGCAGAATTCTTTTTACCGAAGGCTAAATTGCAAAGCATACAGCTAAAGATCTAGTAGTTGGAACTCTGAAAGTTGCTCTGTGCGAGGATTTTGTAATTCGTTTGACATAAGGATTAAAGAGTTCTCGTTACTGTCTGAAGTATCAATTTATAAAGCAAGATAAACTTTTTAATGCTTACTACTTCAGAGGATAAAAGTTAAGTTTTATTTACGTTTTCTTAATAAGTTTATAATCGATAAGAATTCGTTGTGAAGCAATTCTTGTTCTCTTTTGTTTATCAAAAACTGCCCTACAAAAATCTGTTGTGACAGAAAATATTATTGAAGCTATGAAATTAATTCTGTCCCAAATATTATGCCAAAAGCAAGATTGACACATTTTAGGAATAGATTTTGCATTTTAATTTCACTGAAACTTCAAAAATCCGTACCAAACGGTGCAAAACCGCGCACAAACGGTACGCCAACGACAGTATGAATGTCGGAAAAATAAAATTTCTTGATTCTATCGGTCTTGGTCGCGCTATTCCGGGTGACACCTTTTTTCTATGTACTTGCTTTCCCGAAGTGTATCAATGATCGGGTGACCATATTACAATTTGTTTAGTTTATTTTGGATAATTTTCATCATCATTATTTCCCATAAATGATCCTTAATTTAGGGCTGATACACCACAAAAAATATGTATATATATATATATATATATATATATATATATATATATATATATATATATATTTATATGTAGATAAAAACGTCATAACGACGTTAAAACAACAATTAGTTTGACATCGACAAATTCAAATGATGGTAATTACATGCCATTTTGTTATAAATATCTTATGTAATAAAAAAAAACTTGATGTAACTAGCAACGATACACATGATGCAGCGTGACGTAATTCTGCGAAGGTTTGATTTATGTGGAACTTGGCATGGAGGGGTGCCAACTTTCACGCTTCGCTTCTTTAATAATTTTATAACTCACTGAGTTATAATATAAGGTTTTTAACATTTTAACATCTCATATGCATCTCTGCTCCGTTTAATCAATTTGGGGGTAAACACAACCAAAGTCTATTATTATGTGACGTATGTTGGGAATACTAACATGACAAATTTGAACAAATACATGCGGCAAATACCATGACTTTATGCTATTAAGCATGTATTGATGCGTGAAAATTTAAAAGAAATATAAAATAACACAAGTGTGCGTATTTAAATGTTTATTGTGACATTGGGGTATATCAACTAAAAAAAGCGTTGGAAAAATAACAATATAATTATTACAATTAAAAAAAGTAAGTCCGTAATTGTTTTCAGTAGTTGAAACATCTCGAGTATTTCGAACGTTTAGACATGTACTCAAAAATAGAACATGTGATATATTGTTCCTTATTGTAGGTACATATTTCTTGACCTCAGTAATTACGTCAGAAAACATGAAAGGTAGCAGCCTGTCCTACATTTCGTGGAAAGTTTGAAACGTTTTAACGATCGGAAATCCGACCGAAACTTACCTCCCCATGGTCTAGTTCCGGTGTGAGCCTAGACTGTAAATTTATTATTTCCGGTCAAAGATTAAGTGTCCTTTTCCGTCAGGTTAGCGATAACCGCTGTTCTATTTATTTGATTTTTTGAACATGGGGAGATAACTTTTCCTGGCCAGTTCGAAGTTAAATGTCAAGTCGCAGTTATCAGGAATCTATCAAGGCATGTAATTACCGTCATTTGTATTTGTCAATGTCAAACAAATTGTTGTATTAACGTCGTTATGACGTTTTTATTTACACACACACACACACACACACACATATATATATATATATATATATATGTATATATATATATATATATATATATATATATATATATATATATATATATATGTATATATATATATATATATACTTTTTATGGTGTATCCGCCCTAAATTAAAGATCATTTATGGGTAATGGTATAGATGGAAATTGTCCAAGAAAAAACTAAGCTAATTGTAATGTGGTCACCCAATCTTTGATAAACTTCGGGAAAGCAAGTACATTGAAAAAAGGCGTCACCCGGAATAGCGCGACCAAGACCGATATAGTCAAGAAATTTCTTTTTTCCGACATTCATACTGTCGTTGGCGCACCGTTTGTGCGCGGTTTTGCACCGTTTGGTACGGATTTTTGAAGTTTCAGTGAAATTATAATGCAAAATCTACTCCTAAAATGTGTCAATCTTGCTTTTGGCATAATGTTTGGGAGAGAATTAATTTCATAGCTTCAATAATATTTTCTGTCACAACAGATTTTTTGTAGAGCAGTTTTTGAAAAATAAAAGAGAACAAGAATTGTTTCACAACGAATTCTTATCGATTATAAACTTGTTAAGAAAAAATAAATAAAACTTAACTTTTATTCTCTGAAGTAGTAAGCATTAAAAAGTTGATATTGCTTTATAAATTGACACTTCAGACAGCAACGGGAACTCTTTAATCCTTATGTCAAACGAATTACAAAATCACTGGCACAGAGCAACTTTCACAGAGTTCCAACTACTAGATCTTTAGTTGTATTCTTTACCATTTAGCCTTCGGTAAAAATAATGCTGCAAAATTTCAGCCAGTAACTGGACAGTCTTTTAATAATGCAACAAAATTGTATCTCGAAGATGTTGAGAATCGGTGTCGCCAAAGACTTTCATCAACATTGATTGCTTAAGCGATATTACATTTTTGGTTCAGACAAAGGGTATTTGTTACCAATATGGTTGACAGCTGGCGTACGTCATTGGTGTATATTTATTTCAACTAAGGACAATATGAAACTACAGTCTTCTGACGTCCATGTGTATCAGTTTATTTTTTAACCACGGACCCAAAACGTTGATAGGTCTGACTTTTACACGTGTTTTGTGTTAGTACCATTTTATTTCTCTAATTTACCAAATAGTGATATTTTATTTTCCTTAAAATAGATGTTAATTACTTCTAAAAGCGCATTAAATGTACACTTTATATCCATCATATTAAATTTCTGTAAAAATTTACCAACAAAATTTTTAATTAGTTTTAAAATATGCAGCAACCGTAAAAATTAAATTTTTGGTTGACGTATGAAGGCGTTATTGAGATGAGCACGCGAAAAGAAATAAAATATTCACGTGCACGTCGGAACATATGTAAAGTAGTCTTTCGTAGGTTTTAATACTCCTGAATTTGTTGACGGAATTCAAAAAATACTGTTTGAAAGTTTTTATCAAGTACCTAGATTTTTTTATATTTTTCGAATTGATACATGGTACTTTACTAATATATGCCATATTTAGGCTGAAAATTTACTTAACTCCTGTATGATGAGACTTAGTGTGTTTTATTCAATAGTGAACATTTTATTATTACAACATTTAAATAGGTGACGTGATGGGTAACAGATAGTGACATAGAAAATACTTCAAAATGTTTGATACTAAAATTGCTATTGAATATATTTGGCGTTAATTTTGTAGAAACACAATATTCACAATTAAGTGAAACTACGTGGTGTAATATTATTTCTACTTTCTTTAAGTTCTTTACCACGACCTAGGTTTCGTTGTACATATTACAATATGTTCAGGTGGCTATTAGCAAAAATTCTTTCTAAAAAGATTCGATCTTTGCTAATAGAGCCTAGGTCGTGGTAAAGAAATTAAAGAAAGTAGAAATAATACTACATCACATAGTTTCATTTAATTGTGAATAATGGATTTCTACAAAATTAACGCCAAATATATTCAATCCTTTACGTGTGTTGTAAGAATTTGTTTCCTTCCAGATTTCATAATTTTAGGTCAACGGGAAGTAATAATCGGGAATGTGGCACAAACGGCCGTATTTTTAGGGTTCTTGATTACATCGACTTAGAAGTTTCATTATCGACAACTATCAATTATTATCAATTTGATACATCACGCGTTTCTGAGAAAAAGGGTCTTGACAGGTCGACAGACAAACAGATGGATAACTAAATTAAAGAACGCCGCTATTGATATGCTCGACCGCAGAATGTTTCCAAACATTTTGTATATTTTTTGTAAAAACGATCATTACTTATTAAAGAACCCGGTACTATCTGGATTACCTTTTAAATAAAATATCTAGTAATTGTTTAGAGATAATATTTAAAAAAAAACTGCTACACATAATATCATAGAAAATTCGATGGAAATAAAAAATTGGGTCGACCTATTTTGAATTCAATAGACATAACATTATTTTTTAACGTGGCTTATTCACTTATTTTATACTATGCACAGTATACCATACATTTTGAAAGTATTCAGAAAGACAAACAATCATTACGTTCGGCATATTGATTTTTTGAAAGAAGAATATTATAAATTAACACAACGCCGCTAACACATACTCAATAAAAATAAAAGGAATACTCCTCGATCCTTGAAAATTACATTTCCATTGCTTGTAACTTTGGATATATTCATCGTATTAGAAGCAAAAATGAAAAACAATATTGGGTCATTGTAAACGATTAACGGATGATTAATTTTAGAAAAATAAATCTGTTAAGTATGTTTAGAACTCATACTTCGAGCGTTCCGTATACATTTAGGTAAATGTAAACATTTAAGATTACATAGAGTTTTTGCTACAAACATTAAAATAATTTTCTCCATGGAAATATACATATTGCTTAGTATATCTTCCATAAGCTTAAAAATATCACAAGTTTTTAAAAAATTATGAGATTTAGAATCTTCGCTGTTTTTTTTCGTAATTTTCACTTTAGTAGTTTGTGTTTTAAGATTTTTTATATTCAGTAATATCTCTAGAATTATCTAACATTAAACTCTAACAAAAATGTTTTGGAATCCTTGTACATATTTTTACCAAATGACACATAAAATTAAAAGTAACACGTTCGAATGCTTCAGTTGCCTCTTTAAAATTAATCTTCCTTATAACTATGTATTTCTATCGTAATATTTTTTAGGTGTCAAGAATATGCCGGTTTATATGCTTTACCACTATATAACATTTCTAATTTTTAGGTTAAATGGTCTCTGAGAAAAACGGCCGTGGCCGTAGATAAGTGGACGGAGATATGAGTGATTTAATAAAGATTTCCTTTTTGTCCTCTTAACGTAACTTTAAAAAATACCAAAAGTAGGTTGATGTAAAATTTTATGCTTTGAATTGATTTCTCTTCATCGCGATAGAATTAATAGTAAAAAAAATTTTGGGCAAATGGAATTTTAACACTGTTAGAAATAAGAAAGTATTCTCGTTTCTTTTCGATGAGCGTAATTTACAGGCAAAATGTCTATTCAAGCCCAATTTCGTTGACTAACGCTGGCTATAAATAACAGTTTTACATCCTAATGCAGTGCTGAACATATTATCAAATCAAACCATAACTTGTGGTGTCTCGAATAGACAATTACATTATAAGATTTTCCTACATGAGGGAAGAAATTCAATTCGACAAGGAAATATTAAACTGAAAATTATGATTTGATTAGTTTGTCTCAGGTTTCAATTTGTCCACTACATTAACAATCCCTTCTAAATTTACACCACGAAACGAAGTTATTATAAAAAACAAAAGAAATCCAAAAATCACTTCACTTTAATTAGTTAAATAAAAGTTTGGGAAAAAACAATAAATGTCAGAGTCACATTCAGTCAAATAGCTTAATCTCTATATAAAACGCCACTTCTTCGCAATAATACAAATCTTGGTTTCGCTTACACATAAACTTATTTTTTGTTTGTTTCATTTTACGATGCCTTATAATATAATGGGAGGAGAGGACTCACGGACCAAAACTAAAATAAGTTTTTTCATTCAATTCTTTTGGGTTTTAAAAATAAAAAAACGGGTCAGCTGCTTTTTGGGGAACTTTAGCTTTGGTCGAAAATGCCGTTGAATCTCGATCTAATCAAGGTGCAGGACATCGACTTACAAATTAATTAGTCCCGCGAGGCCTCCGCCCGCCTGCCAATGAGCTTCCACAGATCGCGAAAGCTGCGTGCGCATTTGCATAATCATTTCGAAAGCGAAATTTCCGAGCATTTTAATTAACGATAAAATTATGCAGATTTCTGAGGAATCTCCGGAGCACGTACTTTACGTTAATGCCAATTTCTAATTAAAATTCTTTTAGTTTGGACGTGACCTTTGGTTGGACTTGTACTGATATTCCGTTTGTGATATTTCAAAAGTTAATAACATTTTTATATGAGCACAGTTTTGACATGACCACACTAAGTTACCTCTAAGTTTTACAGTGTATTTGAAATATATTTCCAGGTCTATATTTTATTGGTATTCCTCTTTATGTGTATTCATTTTGAGTTTTCATAGTTACGTAGCATAATCATAACCATTATGATTTGTGTCCTTCTATGCGAACATGCGTCCATATTTCTTAACATCATAGCTATTAAGATCAATTATAATTAGATTTTATCTGAAGATATAATTGTATTATGTGAATCATAAGAAATAAAAAAATGAATTTTTAGTTTTTTGAAATACTCCATACATCGACTTGGGTATGAAATATTTTTTCGACGCGGGCTTCTTCGAGTGGGTATCATGGAATCGATCATTCAAAATGAAATCGAAGACATTTAGCAATGTTTTTAAACGGTTTTTTCTTTGCATGATACTTGCGCGTAGTTGTTTCGCTTCCACAACAAACCGCTTTCTCTCTAATTTTGATAAGCATATGTCAAATATCAGGATAACAGCAATATGCTTCAATATGAAATAATTTCGGTCTACTTCTGTTGGTAAATTAAAGATTTACAGACAACCGATACGATATTACGGCTGTAAAAGATACCATATATATAATTTATTTACATTCTGAGAAATAATATTAATGTTTGAAACAGTTTAATAGAAATAATGGGCCTTTGAACGTTTAAACTTTCACACGTACTTAAGTGGTATGAAAGGTTCATTGTGCAATTTTTACTCACGATTAACAAGGTTTCAAGATCCTTTGTGTTGGAAATTTGATACGATCACTTGCATCAAACTACGACTACCAATTTAGCTATGTTTTGTAAAGGCTGTTTTCATCATCGTCTTCAGTTCATATTAGTTCTCTCTGAATAATTTGGGTTTATAGACATAAAAAATTTGAACCAAAACATTGGTTCGAATACATCATTGGCTATAATATGTTTCCATGTTATTTTCATGGCAAAACCAAACTGTTCAAAATTACGAAATTTTCTTTATTCGGAAAGCTAAATAAGGTGAAATACTGATAGAAACAAAATATAAATAAATGACTAATTTTTAAAACGAAATGCCATGACTTCGAATTATGATGTATTGCAATTCGTTATTTAACATCAAAGCAAAGAAAAGTCATAAAAGGATCAATGAAAAATAAGCGGTATTATAGATAAATATACAATACATAATATTATATAAATAGATCGACTTCAAAATAAATATAGGTATGTATGTTATAGCGAATAACTCCTAGCCCATTTTACATAGACAATTAAATTTAAGTAATCGTTTAGCACTATCATCATGGACTAAAATTGGAATTAAAAATGTAATAAAAAATACAAAAAAAAACTAAAATTACATAAACAACATAAAATACAAAATGTACTTTTTATAAAAAATCTTTTTAATTTGAAATTATCCACCTAATCTATTTTTTTCATTTAGTGTTATAAATTAATTCTATGTTAAATAAATTATATTTATTTTGGACTAAAAAGTAAACAAAAATGAAGAACCAAATAACTTTTAGTTATTTGGTTATGTAAGACATAGGTCAAATCCATTCACGTACGTTTTCATTTTTGCGTGCTGCAATTGTTAATTTCAAAGTAAGATAACTTTTATCCCATCCATAAGGTCGGCTGTGTAATTCACCGTCTTATTTTGTTTTTATTGTTGAATTGAATAATTTTATCCGTCACTCTAATTATCGTGAATCGAAACCTCCAATGACGTAAATAAGTATTGGTTCAATAACGTTTTCTGCATTAAAAGTGTACATTACATTTGAATGTTCAACAAATTACATGGTCATTAACTAATTCGCCACCGATGACATATAGGTAGTATTATAGTCCATTTTATTAAAATGAAAAGTTTTTACATTATAGAATTTGTTCTGTTAGTTAGAGTCCCAAAATCACCGATACTTGTTTACCTCTCTGTATATTCAAATTAACCGAAATTATATAAATTGAAAATTAGACTCAAATATTAGGATCTGGATTTCTTTAGGTTTCATAGGTTCATAAAAAATTACAAGCAGGGTATTTTAGGCAACGCATAGTTCTTTATGGTTAACATTCCACAAAAGGAACTTAAGGATATATTTATCAAATAACGCAGTTTGAGAAGAGAAATTTACCGGTGGTAAACTTACTAACACATGCGTAGCGATGCTGCTTGTCGGTGTGCAACAACTTTAAAGTCCATTCCCTTATTGAACGTGTACATTATATTACAATTAAAATTAAAATATGCGTTTTATATGTTTTGGTAACCAGTTTTATTTATTTTGTAACATTCAAATTACATCGACACAACAATAACAAATATTAGTTTTACTCTAGTTTTTATTCAGATATTATCCATTGACCAGGCCAGCTAACCAGAATGGCCATAAACCATTATTTTATCTTCTGCGGCATAACTCGTGACTATTAATGAATGTCTACTATTATTTTGCCTTTTGATATGCACTTTGGTTAGTCTAATTGGTTTCTGGCTGTAAATTAAAAACACGGTGTAAAAATATAACTACTAAATACTATATTTTTACGTGAATAAGAATTTAAATATAAAAAAGTGACTTCTCATACACTTTCTTAAGCTGTTGACGAGCTTGATTCCTCATTGATTGTCCTTTTTAAAATACGTATCATCATCATCAGTAGGTCGATAGTCCTCGGTGAACCCTGACTTTCTCAAGCAGACTGTCCCAAGCCCTCCTTCTGGGCGCCACGGTTTTCCAATTTGTTAGGTTGAGAGTATCAAAAACACTCGAATGTTACAAGTTCCAAAATCCAAGTCCTTAAGCCGTTTTCCAGGTTGCCGACAGAAATAGAAATCTAGGTATTTTCTTACTTGAGATTTCGTAACGAGAGTTTCTTTTAAATACCTGTAGTCTAAATAAAAACAACTTAAGATATATTTAGTATAAATAATTGAATTGTGTACCAATAATGAATATTACAATTAAGGGTCCAGTAATTTTAGGGTCAGCCTTTTCTAAACTAACATGTTCTAGGATACAAATATGTCCTTTTAATGAATTGTGACAAACTATCTCAATAACCGACATTGTAGGTGCGACAAATATGACATTTGTCGTTTTCATTTATGGATACTGCCTTAAAGGCGTCTTTCGATTATATTTACAATAATATAGCATCATATGTCAGAATGTTAGAAAATATGGTTGTATATAATAAAACTTTCAATGAAATATTTATTTTTATTCGAATTTCTCCTATTCATTGTTCATAGGTACATGGATCTTTAAAGTAATGATCTGTAAATAAAACAAAGCAGCTAACTATTTATTTTCTAAGGAGCTTCGCCCTCTTTAAACAGTATTATTTAGTTAATTGCAAGATTAATGCCCGTAATGCTACTTCTCCGTTGTTTCGCTTTTGACAGAGTGGTCGTGGTCAGCATGTAGTACTGTTATGGATGGCTGCTGTTACTCGCCTCACGATGCCTCTCTATCTCTATCTATTTGTCATCGCCCTATTGCACTCATACAGGAGACCGCCTACAGCAGACTTGATCTGGTCTCTCCACTGCATCGACGACTTCCTATGTGATCTATTGCCTTCTATTCTAACCTGCACAATAATGCGCTCTATGGAGCTACTATCTCCACGCATGACGTGACCAAAACATTTTAGAGTCCGAGTCTGAACAAGTGTTGATAGATGTTGCTTAATGCCGAGTTCTTGAAGTATAGAGATATTCGTGCAGAACTCAGCCCACGACACCCCAAGCATTTTTCTCCAGTACCACATTTTCAGAGGGTCTATTTTGTTCTTTTCGAGTATCTGTAGCATACAAGTCTCTGCGGCGTAGAGAAATATGGGGAACACCAGAATTCGAACGAGCTGAGTTTTAATGGCCTTGCTAATGTTTCGGTCCCTCAATATTTTTTTCATTTTGTGCATAGCGCATCTTGTAATCGCCATACTTCTCTTTACCTCATCCATGCATCCACTGTTGTTAGTGATCAAAGTAATGCTATCTATAATAAAAAATATAAAAGTGAACTTTTTTAAGTAAGTATATTTTGTATTGAAACGGCAAATTGCCATATTCTTCTTTTTAGTTGGTCGATTGTGATAATACGTAGCCCATACAGAGTCAACAGAATCTTTATCCAGATTCTTTTAGCTGTTCATGTGTGGTGCGTGAACAAATAAACAGGCTCACAGACACACACTTCAAAAATAATATTTTTGTATTCTATTACTTGTATTATGTTACATATATTTTTTTTCGTGAATATCTTTAATGTAAATTTTACAGTTTTATAGACATATTAATTTAACAGTTTTTTTATCCTAATGTCTAGCGAAAGCGTGTTTGTTTTTTTTTCTTTCACGTCACAACGGAGCAACGGATTGACGTGAATTTTTCACAAATATAGTTCGGGAACCGGGAAGTGACATAAGATACTTTTAGTTATGGGAAAATTCCTACTTAAAACCAAAAAAAGTTAAAAATTAATAAGAAAGCAAAACTAAAAAAAGTTAAAAAATTAATAAGAAAGCATCGTCATAGCGGAGCGACGGTTTAATGTGATTTCTTGAATCGTTGCTTACGCAAAATAAAGTAGCAACAGAATCACTTAATTTAATCCTTAGGTTGGAGTCCTATCTATAACATTATATATGCAAAAGTGTGACTGTCCCTCTTTCACGTCACAGTTGAATAAGGTGTCAATGTGATTTTTTGCCCAGAGATTGTTGGCTTTCTGGGAGACTTCCTTTTTATGCCTGCAAATCTCATTAAAACTAATATTGTAATCCTAACTAATATTGTAAATGCGAAAGTGCGTTTATTTTCTTTCAAGTCGCAACGGTGTTACGGATCAAAGTGATTATTTGCACAGAGATGGTTTTCAGGCTGGAAAATTATATAGGCTACTTTCCAACCCGGGAAGTCTCGTCCTAAGTAAATATACAACCCCAACTAATGTTGTCAAAGCGAAAGCGCATTTATTTATCCTTCTTTCAGGTTGCAACGGGGGTCACGGAAAGACGTGTTTTTTTAAAACGCTACGTATGCAACATAAAATAGCAATATAACCACTCCATTTAATATTGTTATTTGTATTATAAAGTCATGAAAATGAAGGCCTAGCATTCCATTGAAGGCTTAACTTCTTCCAGATGCGCTGCATGTCATAATTTCTCCCCATAAATTTATAACTGTAACCATGTGGGCAAAGTCGTGGGTAAAAATTAGTATTCAATATAATATTCTACCAAGATAACATTCCAGAATAGTACTATCATTCTGGAATGTTATCTTGGTTTAAATTTTTATAAAAAAATATAGGACTCGTGGCCCTTCATTCATTTGCATGTATTCCACATTCAAATGAAAAGTAAGGAATGAATGTAAGAAATAATTTCAATACTTGTTAAGAGTTTATTTACTAATACTTAAATATTTTACTAAAATTACTTAATACTTAAAATAATTTACTAAAATTAATAATTTAAATGCCTTAAATAATTCAGTAAATATAATGAAATCGAAATTAATAATAATAAGACTGAGGGTTGACCAATTTGATTATCAATATAACGCTAGAATGACTACGGCAGAGAAACTTTAAAGTTATAACATAATGCATTTACATAAAATATATAAAAATGTAGTTAAGAAAATCTAATTTATAATTTTGTCAATTTTGATTTTTTTCAGGTTGCGCTGAAATAGTTTAAGGAATATCCAGTTTGACGAGACATCTAAAGTAAATAGGAGTAATTGGTTAACAATGAAATAATCTAATTAAATAATCATACTGGTACATATATATATATATATATATATATATATATATATATATATACATATACACACATATATGTACTTTTTTACGTTATTTACACAGTTAAATACGGAATTTGAAGTAAAAGACACCATGAAAAAAAACTTTCAATCAGAATAATTTTATTGAGAATGATTTATTCAATCATATCAACAGGGAAGACGTGATTACGAATTTTTTCAAAGTGTGAGATAAAGACCTGGGACGCCCTTTCACGAGCACTTCTCAGTGCAGAATGAATAGCGAACGTAAAATGTCGCTTCGCCCTGCCTACAAAATTTACGAAAATTTATGCATTTTGAGTTTTAGCACTTCCGCCTTCTATAATGCAGTTAGTTTAAAACCGGATGTCGGTGGAGGCCATATGCAATATTTAAATGTGGAAAGTGTCGTTTATTCCTTGTAGTTTTCACCTTATTTCAAATTATATACGTACGATGCATTTACTTTGTATTCTTCTACTGACTTTCTAGTATAGTTTGCTGCCTTGCTATCCGTTTTTACTAATTGAGTCTGTACATAGTTATGTTATAATTAGTGATTAGAAAGAAAATTATAATTGCATCTAAAATGAAAATATCGACTGAAATGAATGTTCTATCGATAGCAAACAAATATGACAAACAGCGAGATAAAACAAATGGTGAGATATAATGAACAGTAAGATATAAACAACAGTGAGATATGACACACAGTGAGAGAAGAGAAATAGCAGTGAGGCATAACATTTAGTGAGATATGACGAACAGTGAGATAAAATAAATAGTGAGATATAACAAAGAGTTAGATATAATGAACAGGTATAAAACCAAAGAGATATAAGCAGTGGGATAAAACAAATTACAAATTAAAGTGATACGTAACAAACAGTGAGATATAAAAAACAGTGGAATACGATGAACTGTCAGATAACAGAAATAGTGGGATATAGGGAACAGATGCAACAAACAGTGAGATAAAAAAACAATGAGAAATGACCAACAGTGGGATAATGATAAACAATGAGATACGACAAACAATAAGATATAAACCAACATTTAAGCATGTCGTAATCGTCAGTGTGCCGACAATTTGCGATGCAAATGAGAGAAAGAAAGAATATGAAATTGTACGCAGAAAGAATATTTACAGAAGAAAAACGGGAAGGGGATGGCAATAAGATCGATCGTTATAACATTTTACAACAAATTTAGAAGAAGTAGTTGAACCAATTGAATTCAATGACATAAAGAAGGAATATTTTTTAATTGAAATACTGCTTGGCTTGTAAATAACGCTTTGGAAGAAAACATGGTCAGAATGATGGAGGTGATGCGCGTCACGCGACAATCGTATTCTCTCAACTGCAAATATCATACTAGACGCCAGCATTGCCATCTTCTTCTCTCTTTTAGGAAGGGATATCACAAAAAATTCATTGTTTGTTTTTTATCTAAATAATCTAAAATTCTTAAGCGGTCGACCCAAAATTTTCTTACGAAATGTTTATACAATTTTCAGCATATAGTCTTGTATTCATAGTGGTAGTTCTTCGACTGTCGATTCCTTCTCAATAGATAAAGATATGAGAATACTCTAAGATTCGTTCAATTGATAATATCCTAAAATGTTCAACTTTTTATTTTTAAATATTACACCAGTTACTTGTTCGATTCTTGCACGTTATGATCGATCGATTTGTTTGTTCATATTGCAAAGAAGCAACGAGTATCCACAGCATGTCAAAATATAATATTCTCAAAAATAAGAAGAGTGAAGTTCTGTAAACTTACATGAAATGATTCTGTTAATCTAAGCAACAGCATGACAACACACTGTATAAGTGTTTAAATACGCCGAACACGAAGGGTAAAATATGTGTATGTTTTTGAGCGTATATATATATATATATATATATATATATATATATATATATATATATATATATATATATGTATACGCGCGTGCCTGTGTGTCTGTATCGCATGTCTATTCATATATGTCAAAGAATAATAAAGTTCGAGAAATATAATAATTATGTTTTAATTTGTAATTATTATGAAATGTATATCTAATTATGTAATCTACGCTTCAAAAGTAGGCGATCGACTAAACACATCGTAAGTTGACGTATGAAGCAAAAATTTATTGATAAATAGTTCTAATTTAAATAGTTCCAATCCAATCTATTTTGTTTTAACGAAAAATGAAGTGATTGTACATTAGATATTTAAATGAAATATTTAATTAAAATCCCTCCTGGTAGTTAATGAAATAAACCGTTCTCGTTCCTCAGAAAAATGTAATTATGTTCTCTAGTCAGTGTATCCAACTGCTCGAAGCGGTAGCGTTTTTCATTGAGCGCTGAGTAATGGCCCGGTGTAGAAAAGTTATCACTGGCAAATTTATACCAGAGCCGAGGCGCGTCTGTCCCGTTGATTGTTATCTGCGCCTTGCGGTTCATCATCTGTTAATGATTTAGTTAACGAAAATTACAGTGATATCCAACCATCCAATTTCGAATACAAGTTAGAGCAGAAAATGATTTTATATATAATAACTGAAAGAATTTCTTTAGTGTTTAAAATTTATGGATTTTATTTGAACACTATTCATTTTGGACATACTGTTATGTAATCTGGTAGAATCGAAAAGAGTTTTACGTCTGGATACACACTTAATTGGGTACGAATTGGACTCTTACGTATTATGCTGTTTTTAACGTTATGTACATCAAAAGTAAACATAAAACCATTCGAAGATCCCCATGTGTACATCTGTCTGTCACAGATTGGCTTAGTAATAAAACGTATTAACCCACACATATCTCAATTGCTAACATTCAAAAATGTATATACGGTAATTTTATCTGAGGGACAAATTAAGTATTCAAATATTTTCTAAATTCTATGTATAGTGTGGTGAATCGTTTGAAAGGGATAATAATGACATTAAAATAATTTTTTTCATAATTTTAGGCAGTACATTTTCAGATATCTACTGAAAAATATGCAAAAAATATCACATCACCTTTTCCCGAAAATACTCAATATCAAATTATGAAGAAAATTTAAGTTTTTAAAAGTATACGTAAAGATTGTATAAAAAATAATAAGATTTTTGTAAAATATGTACCATGTTCTAACACCTGTGAAATACATAGTAGGGAATATCCTACTATCTATTTCATAGGTGTTAGAACATGTTTTAAATAATTACTTTTGTTAACAATGTTTACAAGTGTCTCAATGTATGCAGAACTTACAAAAAAATAATACTTATACCATGCAAACTATAGCTTTTTTCAAATAGGATTATATTATCCCTCTGAAGGCGCACAGTGGATCTCTGTCCGCGACGAGGACAAAGGACGACCGTCAAAGTAATTGAATTTTTCAGGGAAATTTTGCAATTTCACTGAAAAATTCAATTACTTTGACGATCCACATATAAAATAGATCCATAAACATAAAATACTTGCCCAACACTATAAACTAAAAAAGTTAAAAAATTAATAAGAAAGCAGCGTCATAGCGGAGCGACGGTTTAATGTGATTTCTTAAATCGTTACTTACGCAAAATAAAGTAGCAACAGAATCACGTAATTTAATCCTTAGGTTGGAGTCCTATCTATAACATTATATATTCAAAATATATATATACTATATAGTTATTAGTACTATATAGTTTATATGTTAGTTTGATTAGAAAGATACATATAGCTTTATATTAATAAACAAATGATCATTTTTGGTGTAAAATCATCAAAAGAATAGGTAGAGGAAAAAAATCAAAACAAGTTTTCGTTTATAAAGAAAGCAAGGTGATACTACATTACGTCAAGCGTAATATCTAAAGGCATTAAGAATAGCTGCGACGTGAAAATCCTTTGTGATCGCAAAAAAATCTCATCACCTACTTGTACCTTATCGATACATAATAATTTATTCAGAATCGTGGTGGCAAAATTAGAGGGAGGTTCCCCTTCCGCTTGAACGGGGGAAGATTTTCCCCTCCCCTTTGAAGTTTAATAATAGGCTATTTGACTTGAATTTTTAAATTGTTTTAAATTGTTCTATTTTGTATTATTAGCACACTACATTTATATTCCTAGGATCTATGCCGTATTTTTATATAAATCACTTTTAAAGTTTGAATTTTCGAACTCGTGCTAAAAACGCAATTTCTGTAATGGCGGCTAATGTTACGTCACGCACACAATATAAACAAACAGTCCTGCCCGCTGAAGGGGGTTATTATTTATTTTCATATTAAAATGGTGTATAAATAGTATGTAGTGACACAATGTATAAATACGTCTATAAAAAGTCGACACAAAGTGTTCGTTTCAGTGCCAACAAATCTTAAAAGACGAAAAAAGTGGCTGTAATTAGCCCAAAGAGATCCAAACAGCATTGTAACTAACTCAAATGTTTTTTAAATAATATTTGTGTTTTAAACATTATTATCGATGTCAATGCCAATAAACGAAAAGAATAAGAATATTAAATTTTGGTATGAATGCATTTTAATATCAATGATATTTTGAGAATTGTTAATATTTATCTAAATTTAAATTTTTGATATGATACGAAAGAATAAACATTTAAAACGATATGTTTAAAAACATTCTGCAGCAGACGATTGTTTATTATAAAAAAATTAATATAAAAAATTTCATACCTGATGGCTTTTGTTTGTGAGGGAATATGTTTTAACCTTTTTTTGTTCACTTTACCTTTTATCGCTAAGCACTTATTACACAATTAAAAATATAATTTCTTACACATTTGACAATTTGTATCATAATTAAATAGTATTTATAATGTAAATATAGTAAATTTAATTATCCAACTCGAAAATTTACTTAATCTGTCAATTTAAACAATAACATCTTGTTTATCCAACAACATTCAGGAAAAGTCTATTTGTTTATGATTTATGTTTGGAATAAAATTATAATGCAGATATTTGCATTTGCATATGCATTGCATGGAAATTAAATAACTTTTTTATACATTAGCTATGAGTGAAATTTATTTTAATTAAATATGTCATGTGTCAGTTATTTTAATTAAATATGTTCCGTATTATATTATGTAAAAATAAATACATTATTTCTTTTTATATAATATAATACGTAACATACGTAATGAGTTCATATTATAAACAAATTATATTAAATGCAAAAGGTTATAATTATAAATTAAAAAAAAAGAAAAAGGGCCATAATTTAAAGATTTAAAAACTTGTCTGTGACGTCATCTGACTTTTAACCAATAACAGGGCGTTTGCGAAGCTGATTAAATTTCAAAAAAATATTGTGATTTCTTTAATTTATTTTATGTAATATAAACTTATTCTTCCGAAAATTAAAAGCAATATGCTTATTTACGTTATAATCTAACTGGATGACTCCGAATTGTGGTATATTTTCGATGTTGTCAAATGGCCTATTGGCAAACAAGGTAAAAAATTGAAAATTTCAAATTAATAAATGAAACCTCATTTTTCTTTTAAAAGTCCTGTTTACCCATTCGATGAAAAATGCGTAATAATATTTTGTCTCCCTACAAATATAGAAAGTATATTTAAAAAAAGAATTTTATTACATATTAAGTGAGATCTTCATACTAAGCATATACTTGCAAAATTTCATACACATATGTCTAAAACTATAGAAAGTAACGAACAAACGGTCAAAACGATGAAATTATTAAGTTGTGAAACAAGAAACAGTAAAAAGAAAAACTATTCTTAGTTCCAACGACGCCGTATCGACACAAATCCATGGGATGGCTTCCAATCATTGTGATTGTTTATTATTCAGTTTAAGAAATAAATAATTATGATGAATATGATAGTTCATCCACACGTGATGGTTGCTTTATTTCATCAAATATATGCATAAAGTAGAACGTAACAAAAGATGTTCTAGTCTCCTTTGCTACATAAATCTGCAACTAAGTTACTGTAATGACTTCGAAAATTAAGCCAAAATTTATCTAAAGGTTTAATAGATTGTTATTGCATTATTAAACCGTAATTTTTATGATGCACTGATCGGGGGTTTCAATTTCTTAGCTTTTTAATTGAAAGAATGTTTCCTATTTGGTAGAAAACTTGCAATAAGTATTTCAATTAGTAATAAGGAAATGGAACAAATGCATTTTAGCACCAATAACAATTTCACTGGTCATTGGCTGTTAATTTAAGAGTCTACTTTTGAAATGACGTGTTTAACAAAAATAATTTCCGCTCGTGATTGTTTTGTTACAAAAAATGTATTTTAAAAATATTTCCATTCTAGCAAACTGCATTTTTCCATTTAACTGCTTGTTACAATTTTTTCATCTTAATTGTCATAGTTTGTGATACTAAACTGTCTGCAATTACAAATACAAATTTATAAATTTAAAATAAAAATAAAGTTAAAAAAAAAACAAAAAGCAAACAAATAAAAATAAGTAAGTCCTTTTCAAATCGATTTTTTTATATGCGTGCGTGCGAGCATGCGTGCGAGCGTGCGTGCGTGCGTGCGTGCATGTGTGCGTGCGCGTGTGTATTTTTTATTTTTAAAAATGAAAAAGAATATTCATGATTTCATCTCACATAATAATTATGGGAATGTTTTGGTATCAACGTCAAAAATAATACTTTGGCATAAAATTAAAAATAGGTTATATTTATAAATATCATTTTGAATACATACTAGGAAAGTGTTAATCACGAATTATTATTTGTATAGATACCAAGCTAGTTACTAAGAATATTGCCTACGTGATGCGCTTTCCATTTGCAAGATGTAATGTTAAAAATATCACGTCATATTATTTAAGGTTACGTCATTTAAATAAAAATACTAAATACAATTTTGGAGAAAATTCGGTCGATGACGGGTAAAGAAAAAACTTTTGCTTTTTGTGAATTCGCGTGATTTGCGGTATTTAAATTGACAGTATTCCATTTTATATAGAATCAAGTAAAATATTAGTAATAAAATTACATAAATATATTTCTATACAAAAACTCACAAGTAGCGCTGTCCCGTAATATTAAAGGGCTTTTGAATTCAATTCAATTTGGAAGCAATTTATTTTGAAGGATAGTGGCCGGAAGTAGGTGGAAGAGGAAAAGAGATGTCGAAATCTGACCTTTTCTTTCTTTATACGAAACCCAAATCAATTGAGTCTGTTTAAAATATGTGTCAAGTGCTAGTTAAATTCGCGTACTTCGAATTTTATGTTTATCCAATATAAATTTACGATATAGAGATACGCTGTTCTTTATAATAAATGTATGGTAAAATAATGTATTATATGAATGGTAAATTTTGTGGCTTCAAAGGGATGGCAGTCGGTGATACGTAATAAATATGAATTTATCACTATGCAGCAAAAATACAGCGATTAATGTTAGGAATTTTGTATGAGTAAAATATTATTATTATTTTTTTTTGTAAAACTATACATAATGTTACCTATGACTCTGGTTTATATAAAATATTACAATTTCTCGCTTTTCAAATAAAAGAAAAGGAAGGAATTAAAAGAATTAAATTTTCAATCTACAGCACGTAGAAACATCTTTTAGTCACCTACGATTGAAAAATTTGAGAATTTAATTGTGTGGTAGACTGAAAATATTTTAGTGAAACTATTATTGCAAAGTGTATATGAAAAAGTATATAAACAAATTTATGTCATTGTTTTTAGGTTAAGAATAATATTATATTTGGCGTTAATTTTGTAGAAATTCATTATTCACAATTAAATAAAACTACGTGATGTAGTATTATTTCTACTTTCTTTAAGTTCTTTACCACGACCTAGGTTTCGTTGTATTACAACATTATCAGGTTAGGATATTAGCAAATAGCAAAAATCTTTGCCAATAGCCCACCTGAAGATGTTGTAATACAACGAAACTTAAAGGAAGTAGAAATAATACTACATCACGTAGTTTCATTTAATTGTGGTTAAGAATAATGTTTAAAGATGTTTAACTGCAATAAATTGGGTTTAAATATTTTTATTAAATTATTGAAACCAAATATATTATTGTGTATTATAATACGCAATTAAAAACGATACATAAATTGTCAATAAAGATACATAGATGAGTTCCTGGTGACAGTATTAAGTTGATTCCAAACTTTTAATATTTGAACAGAGGAAAACTTTCGTATAAAATAGTGGTGTATTTAGGATAAAGCAAATTTTCAGAGCTTAGTGCTAGAGGAGCAACTGAATCTGTTTTCTGACTTAGTTTAAACTATTTGGTTTATTTGAAATATCTAAAAAAACAACTACAAATACCTATTAGAGATCTTATTATATTATATATGCAGATGATATCAGTAACGGACGTTCAACCATCTGAGTTGCGAGTTGTAATCAAATACACGTTCGGATTTTTTGAGACCAAAAATGTAAACCGTGCGCAGGTTTTGAAAACGTTTTAGCTTCTTAAGACGCTTGTGAATAAAATCTGGGTACCAAGAAATTTTGCTGTCAGCTAATGATGATAGAGGTGGACTTCAATTTAATGAGTTAGAAACAATGAACTATTGTCATTAGAACTCAAAAATTAGGCTTCAAGAGTTAAGATAATCTGTCACAACTTCACTTAGCTGCCATTCGTATGAACTGCGATTCGCATTGTATAGTCTAGTTACTGTCTTATTTTAAAAGAACAATTCTATCACATTACTTCCCTGCGCTATGTCAAAGTGCTTTGATTACACGTATTCTTGTAATTAAAACACGTCAGTAAAAGTAAGGGGATAATCATTTATTCGTAAGTACATGAAAATTATGCTTAATTTTAATTTTTCACGATATTTATTTTTTATTTACTTTGAATAGTTTAGAAGGAAAGAATGAGTTAGAATGAAGGAACGATGTTCTGTTTGCATATTGAGTGTGTTAATTCGAAAATTTGTCTCTCATTTGTTTCTATTATCTTCGGCATGATGAGTCGTACTTGGTGGTTAATTAGTATTACTCGTTTGTGGATTCGATTCTAATTCATATAAAATTCGTTACGTAACTATAAAGGTCAGAACTTTTTTTAAATTCTGTTACATAATTTATGTAGAAGTGTTATATATAATTTTTTATAAAGCATGGTACAATAGATATGCCCGTAACGTCATACGCGCTGACGAGTGAAAAACGTGCTGATGCTGGTTAGTATATTTCCAAACCTTCGGCCACGTCCATTACGCTAATGTGTTCCGGGTGGAAATATTGCGTGATTTAAAATGCACGTGGCGCTATCTATTGATGATCATGGGTACACTATATATTTGTGTAATTACTGTGCTTTGTATAACTAGGCATTTCTTTACTGTTGTCGTATTAGTGGAATGCAAATGAATTTTTGAAAATACTATATTACATTTTTAATTCTTCTGATTGACTCAACCGATTAAAATGAAATCAAAACTAGATGTTACCTTAAGTTGATTTCTATGTTTTCCTAAATTCCGTTCAAATTTAGTTTGCAGTTTGATGTATGCACAAATAAATACACAAATTGTCGAACACACATGAATTTCAAAAATGAACTTAGTGTATTGTATCACTTATATTCGCAACTATTTTACGCACGCAATTTACAATTGTGTTGCTGAGATTTTTGGATACTTACCGAGTTTCTATACATTTCCATAATTTCAGTGGTCGTGAAAACGACTATTTTGAAAAGAGTAACAATTTTTCAATCATGAAACTTCCGTTTCAAATACATAATTATAACTTATTAAACGAAATGTTATTGTTTACAAATAAGAATAAAAAGGACCTATTTAGATACAGCGCTTTTGTACTTAGATTTTCCTGTATTCATAAATACATAAGTTTTTCTGTGGGTGCATTTACAATAAATATTTGCACTGTGAGTAGACCTTAATATGTGATTGTACTCACTGTTACAAAGTACGTCAGCTAACTGCGAACATTTTCACATCGAATTTCCGGTGCTGTATGCTGGCTGTTCGAACGCAGTGGTGAATGTGTAATTTAGTTGCGTTCATCCGCAGCGGAATTAAATTGTTAACATCGACGGAATTTATTACGTACCGATTTGTATTCCTAACAAGAACCGTTTTAACTTATGTTTATCGGCTCACTTGCGCATATAAATTTATATTGATTGTTAAAATATTGTAAAGAATCCTTCATGTAAAGTAAGGAGTTCGTTTTCGTCCTCAAAGGGAAAGAAATTGTTGCCTTTATAATATCATTCATATGCCGTATGTCTCCCTGTCTGTAAGAGACGTTTTTCTCAATTTCAAACAAAGTAGCAATTTTTTTTCATATATGCGTGGAAATCAATTGAATTGAGTTATAAGGCTTCAAATTTTTGTCAAGAATATATATAAATATATATATATATATATATATATATATATATATATATATATATATATATATATATATATAACTTGAAGTTTACGGGAAAATTACGGGAAAATACGGGAAAATTATAAATTTGGCAGTTTTTGAGGTATTTACGATATTTTTTTTATTTATTATAAAATATACTGGCTAATACTTATATATTTACATTGTGAAAAGTAATGTTAATATTTGTAAATAAAATAATATATTTTCATAAGATTCTATAAGCCGATGATTACAATTATTTTTAAGCATCAATAGCCAATATGACAGCTGCTTCAACGTGAATGTAAAATGCGCGAAATGTATCGACTTCGTATTCCAATGGAGTCAGAGCAACAAGCTACAATTATGATATTTTTGTTCTCCATTGACCGATTTTGGATCGGAGTTATGAATTTTCTTTTAGTTCACGATTATTTACTAGTTGGAGTAACGTATACTTGAATTGCTGTGTTTTCTATCTTATTTGTTTTTATTTTTATTAAATTTTATAATCAGTTATTCTTATAATACGTCCATATGTACTACGCTTGGAGTAAATCTGTAAGTTGGAAGAGGATTTTCGAGAAATAAATAAATAAATAAATACGCTGAAGTGTTTGAAAAAGCCCCGTTGTGCGAGTTGTACTTGTATTCAACAAGTTTATTTGCGTTCGGGATATGTATGGTTATGACAAGTAGAAACATAAGTTATTTATGATAAATATATCGAACAAAATAGTCTATAGAGGATTAAAACTTTGACACCATGAACATTTTTGTTTGTTTTGTTACAATATATTATTTTTTGTGCTTTTGTAAGAACGCTCCAGATTATAAATGAAATAGACTACAGACATTAAATTTTCATACATTTTATAGGCTCTATTTCTAATTAGGGCAACAAAATTAAAAAGATTTTTACTTCTGGGTCTGTCATCGTTCATAGCTCACTGTATAGAAAACATCAGTATTTAATTTTTAATTTAACTTTTGGTAAACGATATCACAAAACTATGACAAAATAAATGATCATAGATAGATTAAATTTAATTACCAAAGCAGTATAAAAAGCAGTACAATGATTCGCCTCTCGCACATAAATAACAACTGCTAACGGTTTTGATATCTTGAATGTTTTATGAGATGTAAATGTTGTTTGCATAAAAAGGTATTTGCGTTCTTGCTAACGTCATTGTATCAAGTTAATATACATTAAAGTGAGACACTATGAAAACGAAATGTAATGTAAATAAATATGTGGAAAAGTGTTATTAATTTCCATGTAATGTGTGACTTATTATTCATTAATAGGCAGTTATCCGATTTTTCCTTTTTTGATCGATGGACAAAGATAATGTAATGTAAATAGAGTATGTGCTCTACGTTACTTGGTGTGAGGATATATGTTCTATGTTACTTAGTGTGGGAATATATGTTCTATGTTACTTGGTGTGGGAATATATATTCTATGTTACTTGGTGTTAGAATATATGTTCTATGTTACTTGGTGTGAGAGTATGTGTTCTATGTTACTTGGTGTGAGAATATATGTTCTATGTTACTTGGTGTGAGAGTATGTGTTTTATGTTACTTGGTGTGGGAATATATATTCTATGTTACTTGGTGTGAAAATATATGTTCTATGTTACTTGGTGTGAGAGTATGTGTTCTATGTTGGCTTTACAAATTTTTCGCTTAATCATTATTCCCAAATAAATGGTCAATTGTTTACTATTGAATCAAGTCACTATAAAGAAAAAGAGTCACTTCACTTCCAAAATGTCGAAACGAGTTATAGGACTTTGTTACAAAAACTATATGTTTTGCTTCCAAGTTTCATGTTGAAAGAAATATACATAATAATAATTTTGCTATAGTTGCAATAAATTTTATGTTTTTTTTTATATTTTTTTTGGCAATGATTTTGGCAGGAAATATAATCGGATCAATGGCACGTGTTGGTGAATATTTTTATAATATTGGAATCAGATATTTGGAATAGGTGTATAATGATTATTTTCTACTCGCATTGTTTTGCCATTTCAAAAAAGAAATAAATGTTACCTTACATTTTGAACTAGAAAATTTCTCTATTTACAAATAGGTCAAAATATGTTTCAGTAACAAAGGTTATACGTGTATAACCATGGCTGCAATGGTTAAAAAAATTAACATATGGTGATGAAAAGAGAGATATGATTCTATAAAGGTTCCTAAAGGTATTTTCGTCATCCGGAAAATTCATCCTATTTGAAATTAAATGGAGGTTAGTATGTTCACACATGTTATTGATTTAAAAACATATTTTTGTGATGTGACACTATTGATTATAAAAAACGATTTGTCTTTTTTAGATTTTACTTCATGTTTCCCGTTTAATTTAAAGTTTGATTATTAGAATTTAATTTTGTTTACAAAATAATAATATTAATTTGAAACTATATAAACGTTATCCACGTTTATAAAACATCAAAATCTTACGATGCTACAATGTCATCTTGTTTTTTCCATCATTCAGTTTCTAAATCGGTAATATTAGCCCAAAATATATAAAAAATAATGATAGTGGTTCTCAATAATACTTTTGGAAATATTTTGTGTTGTATTTTCCTCTTTGTCATTAAATAATTTTGAAATAAACCACTTGAATTTAAAATTCAATCAAATCATTAAATTTGCAGTTCCATCGAACTGTTTGGAAGTTTTACGCAGTTGGTTAGTCCCAGGTCACAAATAAAATATAGGAACCATTTTTAGAAGCGAGAAGTTTGCAACACTTACTCGACGAATTTCGAACTTACGCCGATATAGTTTTCCAATTGATTTGTGATTTATACAGAATGAAAAACTTAGAAGGTGGAACTATTTTATTACACCAAAAATCTTGATTTTATATCACATAAAAAAAGGAAAAAAATTATATTTAAATGATATTAGCAGTTACGGGCCAACAAACTAGTCATTAAGCTTGAATTTCTAGTCTTTATTTTATTTTGTTTAGAAGCCAGTGACAGACAGACGGACGATTGGACATTGCCCAAAAAATGGGGGTTCCGTTTGTAACCTTCGGGTATGTAATCTTAATAATACGTAATTATCTATTATATTTATTTCCGTACTTAACAATTCAGGAATCAGTAATTTGTTTAAAATTTATTCTAAAACTATAAAAATAATGATTACTAAGTGAGCTACCAACAACAATTCTCAAGCAATACAACCGCAAGGGACAATCCTCGTTTTCTATTTATAGGCATAAAATTACGTTGTTGCAAAAAAAAATTAAACGAAATTTGCAAGACAATTTCCGGTAACGACATGCAAAGAGACGGACGTAAAACTTGTCTTCTTAATGTTGGATATTCACGTCATTTGCGGCATCACATTTTGTAACTTTCAATCGCGGGACGATTGAACCGTTCGAATCGATTGAACCGTTATAACTTATTCACGTACATTTCGTAATGAAATACGAAATATTTCAATATAGGACTTAACAAGTAGCGCCGCCGTTCAATATTAAAGCCTCTTTGAATTCATCATGATTTAGGGCAATATATTTTGAGAAATGGAGCACGGTGATTCAAGATGGATGATAGGTTGTATACACAGGAAAGCAGGCATGTAAAGTAAAAATTAATGATTTTTAGTAACCTGTTTTATACTTCATAGCTGTAAAATATATACTACGTTATAAATAATATATTTATACAAAAAAATTATCTTAATATTTGTAAACAGTTTAATAGAAATATTACATGCCCTTAAATATTTATATAGGCCTAAATATTTACGGAACCCTTGTAGTGCGAGATCTAATAGTGTTTACCAGGTATATTTTATTACTATTATTAAGTGCGATCCTTATATCCAAATGTCTACATCAGAATACGTATTACCACAATAGATATAATCGACTCGACCGGTCAGCCTAAAACTAATTTTCCTCCCACATCGTGGATGTAATTTTCATCCCACGTGTTCATTAATTCTTGTAGTTAGTTTCTTATCCTTAATTACCACGTATAATTAGGGTCTACACGTGGAGTTAGGTGACAATACAAATGTTATTAGGGTTTTTGTGAATAGAATTTCCTTTCTCAGTTGATTTGCACATTTTAGCCTGTATTGATTGAGTCAGAGTGATCTTTATCTACTCGACAACTTTATTACGTTTATTTAGCACTAACATTTTTGTAGAAATTCCTTGGGTATATTAATAAAATATGGAAAATTATTTTGGCTACATAAAAATTCATAAAGATAAAAAAATATACAGAATAAAAAGTAGTCAAAAAATGAAAAGATATGTGAAAAACACAGAAAAGTACGCTTGAGACTAATAAAATAATAAACTTACGTGTGCATATTAACTTAGAAATTTTGCGGTACAATATTGTTTCCAAACATAATTAAATTTGAAAAATATAGCAATATTTTGCAATCGCCGACTCCTCGACACCGATTCCTAAAATATCTAGCGGTAGCAGTGTTTTGCAAATTTATTTATGTTTTGAATCGGTATTTTACCGCAATAGTTCCAATTAATTACTCATACCAGATATTCGAAATATATTTTTTTGCACGGAATATTTATCTTGTCACATATTATATATAAAGTATCTTTATAACTACGGTATTTGATATTCGCAAGAAATATGCTTATTCTATAACATATTGTAATTTTTTTTAAGTAGTAACTAACTGGAACTTGTCTAGGAATTTTCAATCATTTTTGAAAAATCACCGCCAAGTTGAATTTACATTTTTTATAGAAACACGCTTCAAATATAGATACTTAGTTCGATTCACTGAATATTCTGAGTGAATAATATATAAGTTATTTGTCACGCATTGCATCCTCATATACAGCTGTAACAAAAGCGTGTCTATTATTTATACAGGTGATTAAGTGTAGCAAACTGAGTAGAATATGTTAAGGAACTTGATGACCATTCTAACCGTATCTGAAAATTACTGCCAAAGTTGAATTTACATTTTTTTACAAAACCACACTTCAAATATACTTGGTTTGATGCACTGAATCACCAGCATGAATAATACACAAGATATTTGTTACACATTGCATCCTCATAGACAGCTGTAACAAAACCGTGTCTATTATTTACACAGGTGATTCAGTGTAGCGAACTGAGTAGAGAATGTTAAGGAACTTTATGACCATTCTAACCGTATCTGAAAATTACTGCCAAAGTTGAATTTACATTTTTTTACAAAACCACACTTCAAATATACTTGGTTTGATGCACTGAATCACCTGAATGAATAATACACAAGATATTTGTTACACATTGCATCCTCATAGACAGCTGTAACAAAAGCGTGTCTATTATTTACACAGGCGATTCAGTGTAGCGAACTGAGTAGAGAATGTTAAGGAACTATATGACCATTCTTACCGTATCTCAAAATCACTGTCAAAGTTGCAATTTCAAGGAAAAATTCGGTCAAGTGCAAGCCATACTTGCCCAATTATTGTTCCGTCCCTTCAGTTCGCCATTGAAATATTAATAGTAATACACTCCGACTCTGTATTTGACATGTGTTCATCCGCCTTGCTACTCGTTGCCGATCACCATGTCGCATTGCATACATCGTAGGAAATATTTTTTTTGTAGAATTATATTTTCTCTAAAACAGCACAAGGAAATAAACAATTCAATTCAGTTTATAATAATTAATTGGGCTTGAATTGTTTAATGAAAATTTTAAAATACATCTTTTTTTTACAATCCTTATATATATATATATATATATATATATATATATATATATATATATAAATACTTATGTTCATGATTTTGTCAGATTTTTCTGAGTGACAATTCTGGTGAAAAGGGTCCCCACCCTTTTCACAGCACAGCAATTTTAAAGCGTATCTCTCGGAAATTTAAAAAAAATCATAAAAAATATATCATATAAATATATATATATATATATATATATATGTATCAGATCGAATTTGTGTTTTCATTTGACACCCTACATGATAAACTTAAAAGAACTTTTTTAATTTCCCAAATTACCACCTGAAATTAATCCCCAAAATAAAATTTTGTAGTTATGAATGAGTATTCATACTCTTTCCATGTGTTAAATTTTACATTTTTAAGCCGAATAGTTTTCCAAAAAAATCGCCTGTGACATGAACGGATGGATGGAGGGATTTCGAAGTGATTCGAAAGGTCTAAAAAAATATAAATTTTTTATAAATTATTTGTAATACCCAAATTGATATATAGAAACACCTGTACAAATAATAGACGCAATTTTTAGGGTTCTGTACCCAAAGAATGCTAACAGAATCTTATTATTGAGCCTTCGCCGTTCGTTTGTTTGTCTGTCACAGGGCTGTATCTTTTGAGCCGCAATAGGTAGATACTTGAAATTCATAGATATGTATTATGACCTTTACCAGTAAAAATAAAAGCAGCCAAGTGCGAGTCTGACCGGTACACGAAATAAATAACAAGGTAAGTGCCATATCACCGTGTAATTCGAAAAACATTGTAAAATAATTGGCTAATTACTTTTACCACACATGCGTTCGTGACAAGATACTGGGAAAATATTATAAAATATATTGTTACAGAGAAAAGTTTCAGAATATACATAGCAATTTATTATATATTATCTACTAGTATATTGCTGTATTCGATTAAAACAGAGAATAAATAGCTAAACTGTTGATATGTATTCTAGATATATTATAGATTACACTGATTAATGTAAGAAAGTACCCGTTTATCAGTTTGTTTGTCGTTCTTTCACGCTTAAATAATTCAACAAATTGAAAGAAATTTTGGGAATAAATATTATTTATTATAGATTAAAATATTGGCTATGTTATCGTTTAAAGACACGTAACAGTGAATATAAAAGCTAAAAACATGTGACGGCGCTTAAAAAATTCAATACGCACTTAAAACCACAGGAAAAGTCAGAATAGATAACATACAATAAAAGTTTTAATGAAAAACAAAAGTATTATTGCCGAATATTATATTTATTGTGAAAACTTATGAATTCTTCCGTAAATAAAATTCATCGTTGGTAAGTAAATTTATTATAAAACATATTTTTTTACGCTCAATACCACGCATGCAAAGTCGCGGGTAAACGTAATTTAATATATAAATAGCTATTTTAAACAATATGCAGTCAAGGTGCTTTTATTGCCAGGGAAAAACCAAATATTTCATTTAGTATTTATAAATACAAAGATTAAAATAATTGAATGAAATATTACACATAGTTAATGCCGATGATCTGAAATTGTTCATGGAAATAGGCCGTTAAAAGGATTATTGCCACAGGGTCAATTGATTCCGTTATTGAATGGAGTTTGTATAACGAGTTAAATTTTAGCATCAGCAGGTGGTGTAATAATGAAATTCTCCCTCGCACGTGTTTATAGTGCGTGTTTAAACTATATAGATGGCTTGTATTGACCTGGCGTAGGTCACTGGTGAAAAATCTCAATATATATAGTTATGGAAGCCGGACTCATATTGTATTGTTACTATGAATATTTCTAAAAATACCAGATGGATTTTGGGATTTTCATGAGACACAATAATAATTTTCTTGGTGTTGGTTGTTTTAAGATATTTTCTATTTTTCTTGTTCGGAGTAAGCTCGAAAGAAACGTAGTCATTTTATCTCCAAATTAGGTTTTCGACAGTCTTATATTGGAGAAAATGCAAAAAAAGTTTCTTAATTGTTTGTATTTCAAAATACACGAATTCTGTTCCTGTATGGATTTCGTTTTAGGCATTTTCGGACATGATAAACTTCAATTGGGATAAAAATTGATGTATTTTTAATGTATTCATTGAAGTTGATTGAAATAATTTGGCATTATTAAATGAGGTTATCCTGCAAAACTTTTAGGAAAATCATCTCAGAAATAAAGGTTTATCAAAAAAAAGCTAGACATTTAGCTAGACACTAGCTAGAAAGGCTATTTCATTCGATGAACCCTGAAAAAAATGTCATCTACTTGAGGTCCTTCAAGTGTAATTGAATCTTACTTCTACTTCAGTTTACGACCACTTTATAAAACAAACTATCTATGATACTGTCACATACGGACGTATAGAGGAACAGAAACTTATGATTAAATTATTTTTGCCATTTGGATCTAGAACTTTAACAATGCCCAAGAAAGAAAATAGAAGTAGTTGCAAATATTAGTACATAATAAATAATTATTTCGAGAAACGAGTGACTAGTAGTATAAAAGAAAATTGAAAACATTTCCGCAGAAATAAAATTGCGATGAAAATTCTATGGTTCTTTTTAAACTGATTTATGCTGAATATAATTTGAAATCATTTTAATTTTATTAAATTATATTTCCTGAAGGTAAGTTTCTATTTGTAAAACTAGGCGACGATTTTTGAAAGTTTTTAGGTTAACGTAATTTTTTGAATATTTCGTTAATAAACATTGGTTAAATTGTTCATAAAATTAAAAGAAAAACCACAAAAACGTAAGTTTCATATACTAGGTAATTTTATAAAGAGAAAAGTGTGTTTGTTTGTTGGTTTCACTACTAAACCGTCATCACCTTTCACGTGACTTCCGTGCAGCCCTCTGTGTGACAATTGATCTCCAGTTACGGAGTATCAGCATCCCAAAATCCTTCTCCACCGCATCTTCCCATTTCATTTTAGGTCTTCGTCTCTGTCCATACCGTTTAGCTAAAAAATGCCTTTTGAGGGGTTTTGAATGCTCCATTCGAACTATAGAAGTAACCTAATTTAGCCTATTAATTTTAATAAATTTTATGATGTCTGGGTCTTGGTAAACTTAATATATTTCTGAGTTACGTCTCCTTCTTCAAACGCCATTTTTCTTTATGCTTTCAGGAACTGATCTTAAATTTTTTCGTTCAAAGACACCCAAATGGGCTTCATCTTATTTTACCAATGTCCATGTTTCAGAGCCATAGATCAAAACTGATCTAATCAGGACTTTGTATAACAGGAATTTTGTTTTCCTAGAAATAAATTGTGACCTGAGAAGGTTTTTCAGTCCATAAAAAGCTCCATTAGCAGTAAAGATTCTGTTTTTAATTTACGACAATATTTTATTTCAATTCAATTCATTTCAGATCCCAAATATTTAAAACCTGGTACTGAATCAAAAGAGTACTTGCCTAAAATAATCTTGGCAGAATTTTTTGTGGAAAACATGTATTTTGTTTTTTTCCTGGTTTATATTTGGATTCATAGCCTTACAACTACATAAAAAAGTTGAAAAGCCTCTTCCAAAGCCGCAAGAGATCTTGCAATCATAACAACATCATCAGCATAAGCAAGAATTTGAACGGACTTTAACAAGATACGACCTTTTGAGTCGATATCTGAGTCCTTTTCTAGAACAATATTAAAAAGTAAACCTGAAAGCGAATTACCCCGCCAAACTCCATTTAGAATGGGTAATTCATCCACTAATTTGCCCTGCCTTTGAATGTACAAGTATAGCTATGACCAATGAGATAAGCTCGGATGGAATGTGCATCTCCTTTATTGCCTCAAATAATTTTTCTTTATTGATTCTATCAAAAACCGCTCGAAAATGAATAAACAAATAGTGAACATCTGTGTCAAACTCCAAGGCTTTTTCGAGAATTTGTCTTAATCTAAAGATATAGTCGATGATAAATTTGCCTCTTGGGAAGCTTGCAGTCAGCGAATGGCAACAGCCTTTTAAAGAGAATATAAGAAAAAATCTTCTACGTTGTACAGAGGAGACTGATGCCTCGATAGTTTGAGCAGATAAGAGCATTTCCTTTTCTGAGGATATAACAAATGATACTAGTGCTCCAATCGTCAAGAATCTGCTCACCATTTAAAATTTTAAGAATAAGAGCATCTCTGGAGGCATACGATCCGTTCTAGGTGCTTTCTGAACTTTTAATTACTAAACCAATCTCCGAAAAATTGTGAACGCATATAGATTGTGTAATGAAAATGTAATACAACTTGACGTTTTATTCCGAAATAGGACTAATTTACGAGAATAATTGCGGATCAAAGCTACATACGTATATAGATATATATATATATATATATATACATATATATATATGTATATATATATATATATATATATATATATATATATATATATATAAATATATATATCGTATCTATCTTAATTAGTACATTACTAAAAGATTAAACATCGCCTGCCACTCAGTAAATAAAATACGCATCAAATAGTTTATCTTACAGAAAAAGGTAGGTGCAAACTTGACATCCGCACTTAGTTTTTTAAATAACTTATTAAATTTTAACTAGGGGCGTTTTATAGTCACAGCAATGAACACGCAAGATAATCTAGCAGATTTAAGCAGAGAAAATAAACAGTCCTTTATCCACATGTTATAAGTATTTTTGTAAAACTGAGATGTAATTAGTATAATTGTTTTCCCTTAAGTTATTCAGTGATTCAAGAAACGCTTTATCGAAAGAAGTTCCAATCAAACTTGAAAAAAACAAATAAGAAAAAATATTGTTTTGAGTTTAATTGGCTTATCCGTGTCAAACTGTAAAACTTGTTTAATTACTGACTATTATTCAAACTTCCCCATACCTTAGACCCTCAGAATTTGTTAATTGCAGAAGTAATTGTTCTCTAGCAAAGGATTGCGCTTTATATAATATCTCCTTTGAAAATTTTAAAGCTTTTAATGTCGTATTGTACGATAAAGTATCGTCTTTCCGCAAGAAAATAATGATGAAGACCGTCCATGAATTTTACAGTTACTGAGTGTCGGAGAATTTTCTCATTTAGGTCGCCGACTGCACTTTCATTAAATCCAATGGAAAATATACATATCTGCAAAATCGGTACATTTATATTTTAATCTGTACCCGCAGCCATTATTACACTTCCTCTGTAGGCACGCGACATGTCGCCTGCCACGGGTACTGACAGACGGAGCGCGGTTTTATCATTACATTCATTAGCAGCAAGGTCTGCCTGTCGGAACAAAACGAACGAAACGAAACGGTCTATTGCTGTTGGCAACCTGTTTTCGATCGCTCGCATCGCTAAAATTAAATCGACATCCGGTATGTGCACGTGATCTATTAATAAACAGGCCGATGCGCCTGTGAAACATTTAGGTTGGCGGGGTGGAGTAAGGCTCGAATAAGGGCTGTAAACTTTTTGCGTATTAAACAGCAGGTCGAAACCGAGAACAAATTGTTATACACTTGTAGGTACTATCTCCACCAAAATATGTATACAGCGTATACGATCTTATATATCTTTAATTTTTTTTACACACACACACACACATATATATATATATATATGTGTGTGTGTATGTATATGTGTATATGTATATGTGTATATATATATATGTGTGTGTGTGTGTGTGTGTGTGTGTGTGTGTGTGTGTGTGTGTATCTGTGTGTGTGTGTAATTGTAGTAAACAATTACGGGGTAGCTATAAAAATATACGACGAGGACGCAATCTGAAAAAAGTGTTAACGTGAAGATAAAAAAAGTAAGTTGAGCTGGTTTGATGAACAGACAAAACCATGCATACAGATGAAAATAAGGGTACACAAAAGTTATTATTAAATACCGACTGCTCAAAAAACGGAAAAGAAAAATTTTAACATTTCAATTTTACTAGTGCAATCAATATTTTTAAGCAATGATTTTCTTAACAAAAGTAATAACTAAGTGATAATACACATTTTGTATATTTTAATTGGCTATACACACAGGTATCAATAATTGGCTATACACTTGTGCTCGTCCCAATCTGTCGATCTGCGTCCACGTTGTAGCATTCGCAACCCTACTTTGTTTGTGGTATTGGATGCCGAGATACATCATATATTTAAAAAGTAAGCACGAACTTGATGTCCGCACTTTAGTTATTTAAATAACTTTTAATAAGGTTTTAAATTTTAATAAGGTGCATTTTATAGTCACAGCAATGAACACACAAGATAATCTAGCGTATTTAAGTATAATAAACAGTCTTTTATCCACATGTTATAAGTACGTTTGCAAAATCATTAGTCAATAAAAAGTTGATCAATAAATCTCAAACTGATTTCAAACAGCGCTTGTGTGACCGCTGTGAAGCCAAGATGAATCATATCACATACATGAAAATTCGTCAATCCATTCAGGTTTCAGGAAGGGACAAACACGCATTACTTATGCACGTTTTGCTTATTTATATGTTATGACATTTTTTGTTATTTGTTATATTCTAAGTTTCGTTTTTTTATTAATGTCGTTTATAGTCATCGATATCACAAAATGTTTATATTCAATCAATGTTGTTGACTGGAAGATATTGCTCTTGTAGCAATAAGTTCGCAAAATGTATGTATTACATGTACGTTAAAGTTTGAATAAATAAATAGTATAACAGATTAACGATAGCCTGTCAACGAGTTTTATATTTATAACCCAATTAAAATGTCTATTCTACAGAGAGTATCCTCATTGTATAGTAGTAATTACAGTATCCTCATAATTTATATTTCCTATTTGTAATTACAATACATTCTGGGAAATATGAAGAAAAATATACGACAATAAAACGAATTGATATTTTACAATTCCCCAGGTATTTTATGCACAAGTAATCGAGATAAGCAATAACGGCGACCATCCAGTCTGACATAATTATAAAGTTAATTTCCATAGTAAATGGTTTGGGCAAAATGTCCAAAAATGGTAGGTACTCTGAATAATATAGTAAGAATTTAAAGTTAGTTTATATTCATATTTGCGGATAATATCCAAATGATTTTCTACTTCTTCATACAAGCATATGAACGAAATATGGTGACTTAATAAAAGATGTAGAACTACTTTAAATCTTTTCTCTTATGAATCGAATAATAGTTCATTTTTTGTAGTACCAAAATAGAGAAGACTCTGATTCTAAATGGTGATTTTCTTAATAATCGATGGATCAGTCTAATATAATTTTGAAATTCTAATTTTTTTTACTTTTTCCAGTATGTAATTTGTGAAATTTTAAGGCGAAATTGAGCGAAGGTGAAGCAATTGTCTAGAAACAATTATTGGGATTTTTTTTAAATATGTTCATATTCGTAATAACGATAACTACAACTTGAAAGAATAGTAGCATTAGTAGCAATGGATTAGATTATTATATAGAATTAGGTTGGATTAACATTTTCATATTTAATAAGAAGCTCGAACCTTGATAAGATTCCTTTATGAATTCAGTTGCATTTTATAATAATATTACTGATTTTCTATATAAAGATAAGTTACATTTTATACAACAATTTCTTTCAATAATTTTTTCGAGATCCCTGGGTTATGTGTATGTCCAACTTATTCAACTTTATTTTTAATTAGTATGGTTACTAACCATTTTTGCTGACCATTTTGAAATCATCTGAAAATGAAAACCGCTGTCAAAAACAAATTTTTTTTATAAAGTACTGAAAAGTTGAAAATAATAATTACTAACTATAATTAAATACTTTAATTTCAACCAATACAGATATTTTATGTATGTATTAATATCTGTAACAGAATAAAAAAAATTGACGAATCTTGTATTGGGCATCGTAACCCACTTTAGTTTGGGCTTGTCACCGACTGTAAAATAAAAACTAACCCTTATTGGTACGTACTCAAAAACATCGTATTTGTTTGTCGTTGCAGAACTAGGTAGGGTAAATAATAATTATTTTGAACTTTTCAGTTTAAATTCAATTCAAGGCCTAATTTCAAAGTGGTTTTTCCTTTTCCAAAGTTTAATTTATTTTAGAATGTGTAGTAGTTTCAGAGACTTCTACTTAAATATGTGTAAGTTCATTAAACACACTATTAATGGGCATACAGCTGTAATGAATCGAGAGAAGAATGTTAGAACCGCTTAAAGAAAAAAGTAAAAGAAGAAATTTAGAGAATACATCAACGCAGTATACTGTGCAGAATGAACCTAGGCTTTCACAAAACCTTTCATTTCCGAAAAGGACGAGGTTTGTTAAACGGTTCCCTAAAACCCTGTTACTGAATACGTCGCGATTGCTTGCTCTAGAAGTCGTAGAAATTATGCCTGAGCAATATTATTTCACAAACAAAATAAAACTCTAAACCAAAAAATGAGAAAAGTGGTATTTATCGGTACTCGCACAAATTTATCAGTATATAAAACAAGCGATAAATAATTATTTATAATAGTTATTTTTTTTCTTAAACTAATAAGTGCTTTATAATGACAATTAATAATTATATTGAAATTGTCTCAAAGATGTTACGAAGCGCACGCAGTGAAAACTAATACAGACCCGTAGTCGATTAAAGTCATCGCCTGTGGGCGTGTTCGCACGTTATTATATCATATTATCAACATTAAGAAACTAACTTTGAGTATAGTTTGAGCTCATTTTGCGGTTGTTTATAAATAAATGACGTAAGTTAGAAATGGAAAAGAAATACTAAAAAAATTATAGCAATGCGGAAGATTTCTTCTTAAAAATTTTAAGATATCTTCTGTAAGATTGTACACTATTACCACACGTAAAACCACTTGTCGGTGTCCTGATTCCTTTGTTCAAATAAGTGCGAAGTTTTTGTCCAAAAGAAATAAATTTATTGCTCATACCTGGAATGAATCATTACGGACAAATTAATATAAAATTATCTTTGAGTATATCCTTCCGTATAAAAAAAAAATAATAATTTAAACCGGTTCATACATGTTGGAGATATTATCATGGATTTTATACATAAGAGTGTTTGCTTGCTTTTTGAAGTTGGTTAAAAGTTAAATTTTTTTCTAACTTTAAAAGGTAGTTTTTGTCAATTCAGTATGAGAGTAGAAAGATATGTCTAGGGAAGATTAGATTTAAATTCATAATTTTTCATGAGAATGGGCAAGAGGTACAAATATACTCATTATTTGCATTTTTGATGAAAAATCTCTATTTCTACCAAGTTTATTTTAAACTCTAGGAATACGTAATACGATGATTTTGATACGAATTCGACGCTTTTCCGCTCTCTGATATTCAAACCTGCTTCTGACATTCATATTCATGATCTTCTCTCCTCTCTGACATTCACAAGCAAATTCGCACCCACAAACACAGGAGAGTGCTACATTCCACTTAGTACCGACTCCAAAACTCTCTGGTAGTAGCAGCATTTTGCAAATTTTGTATCTTCGAAATCGATATTGTACTGCAAAAGTTCCAACTCCGTATTCATGTTTCCAAAATCTTAAACTTTTCAGTGCACTTCTTATTCAGAGATTATTCGGTTCAATTTTTCCTTAAAAATGTTTTGTTTTCCATTTTTAGTGCCTATGTTACCCAGAATTTAACGAATTTGCGAAGAATTCAAGATCAATGATATTTCATTTATGAAATCAGAACAGATGTTCAAAGCGTTTAATGAACTTAAATATTACACATACATGCATTTATATACAAAGACTGACATGTAAATCACGTTCCCTCTTTTGGCTTCACAGTAGCCAGTGCTTCAAGCCTGCCTTTATATGCCTACTAATATTCTAGTTGCTATATGTCTTTGCATACCCCAGTATATACTCATTTGCTTGCCTACCTGTTAATGATTTGGTCAATTTGTTCATTATACGCGTAATTATTTACTTATATACCTAATAATTTAGATGCTTCATTTCTTTGTACGTATCTCTACGCTTACCAACCTATTTACTTTGTTGTTTTCCTGCTTATATCAATAAAAATGAATGGTCCATACTCAAAGAATTCACTCTTCATCAGTGAAAAGTACCAGCTCCCGACAATTTCATGATTTTGTTAAAGGATCCCTAATTTTGTCAAAGGAGCAGTTTATCCCGCCTTTAGTCGTGCCAAAATTTACAGGCTTAATTACTAGATTATCACTCAATTTTGGCACTTGTGATAAAAATGGTTGAAGAATTTTGTACCTTAAATTTCTATGATCAAATTCCAACCAATTTTTATGATACCATTAAACTGGGGCCATGTAAATAAAATAGAATTATCAAATTGGTTGGTTAATGTCGAAGATATAAGTTAACACACACAAAGCAGCATCAGGCCTAGGAATAAGACGAAAAAGTGTTCGTGAGATTTACAGGGTCTCTGCTTGTAGACCCGCAATACTAATTTAAAAAACAGTAGGTTCTAAAGTGTTATAACTGAAGCAGGCAGTACCCCCATAGTATCAGGACTGAGGAGTGCAAACTCGAAGTTTAATGAAAGGTCGAAGCTTGAGACTTACAATACTAATTTAAAACAGCAAATTATCAAATAAATATATATATATATATAGTTGAAATTTATTACTTCTGTCGGCATGACTGCATGAATTTGGTGAAAACTTTTTCTCGTCAAATGCGGTGTTTTAATTGTAAAAGAGTTCATTTGGAAATAACTAGTAATGTTTCCTGATACATCATCTTCTCCGCGAGGTACGAGACTCGAAAGTGTTATGATGTGCGAATCATCCTTTGCGTCCTATCCTGCGGTTATAAACACAATGGAATTTAGCGAGCACATTAACACTAAATAATTTTGGTCAACTTATATTAATAATTCAGCAGAAATTTCAAATGCACTGTGCATATAAAATTTCTCCTTATTTTCATTTCATAGCACGTGGAGATTTAAATGGTTCCAGTCATTTTAATTATATTTTAAAAGAACCTAGCTTTCGTATCGCTTTGCTCATTCCATAACAAGGCTAACGAGTTAACAGATTTATTTCTTAATTCTTTTGTGAAAAAACTTATATTTACGGAATGATTCCTTACACGGTCGTTTTTTCAATGAAATTTTATTTTAGTAGTTTTGCGGATTTATTCTACAAAAATTCGTTTATTTCTAGATAACAGTGTAATTAATGGGATTAGGTCTACATATAATAAGAATGATGTTTTTTGACTAATATTTTTAATTTTTGCTAGTTTTCTGGATTTTCATGTATATTTTATTCATATTTATTTCGTTTTAGATACCACAGTTCAGCTGATTGGATTTTCTATACAATATAATTGCGGTTAAAATTTATACCAAAACCTAAATTTTCCAGAACGCGTGAAGTCAAAATATACTGCATATGCTTATGGATTATTTAGAAACAAATGACTTCTAGTAATTATGTGAGTAAGATGGCGTAATATCATAAATTTAATCCCATAAACAATTTTATCTGTCACTCTAGAATGACGAGCTGTGTGAAAGGCATAGAACCTCCCCTTTGCAATTTAATTATTTGTGTGAGGCATCGTGACGTTATGAAATTGATACACTCTGAATTTTTCATCGATGAAAATGACCAAAACGATCTGAAGTTTATTTTTGATATGGCAAGTGGATATTGTTATCCTGCATTGAACAATATTTGATTCAACTTAAGGAATTTTTTTTGCTTTCGACGATATTCAGCGTCAGTCACACAATACTGGGTGTATTATGAGCAGCAGACAGGGCGATTGGCTAAGTGACAGGTCGATTGACGTTTGCATTCGATTAGGAAAGTGCCGATTCGTGTTGTTGATAAACTTAATTACCGAGAAGTAAATTAAATACGTTTGATGTTTTGTTCGTGTTGGGCTATGAACTGATTTTTAAGAACACGTGTACTCAATCGACCATGTATTTGTGTAAGTATTTACGAGTACGATTTTTTCTAGAGATTTACAAAATTATCCATAAAAATGTCCCATCAAAGTTTACGAAACGTCGGCTGATCTTATTAATGAAAAGTCTCTTGTGGAGATAAAGTCTTTTGTGGTGATTTTTAAACTTTTGTTTTTCTTCAAGTAATAAAATTTCACGCAATTAAATGTATTGAAGTAAGTTTATGGTAAATAACGCCAACGGCTGTTTTTTCACGTGAATCAAAACGATTTAAGTCCAGAGTGATGAGACTAATCAGCGTTGAACAAAATATGTTGTGAGGAAAGTTAAAATTATGTGAAAATAATAATTAAATGAAATAACTAGGCTCTCAGAGCTGTTAGTTTCATTAATCTAACTTGTTTCCAATCATTAAGGTAGAAGCAGATATTATTTCTTTGGTTTCATTACCTCAAATGGTCAGAATGGAAGTACGGTTAAATCTACGCGTTTGTCTGTTCATTACATGATTTTTTTCTGAAATGATTGAAGCCGTCAGCTTCAAAACATATTAATTACAAAGCTTGTGTCCCATGTATAGGTTTAATCAGGTAATATAATTTTTAAAGAATTGCTGAATGATTAAGTTTGTAAATAATAAATACTGGTCATTGCTCACGAGAGTGTGGTGTTTAAAAATTAAAATTTTTTTTATTTTGACTTATTTTGCTTCTTTTCAGCCACATTTTCAAAAATGTTAAATTGTAAATATATAAAAAGGAGGGAACTTTAAATTTCAGAAATTTAATCATTACAAAATAAAAAAATCCTACCTAAAAATCTAATAAAAAACAAAAAAAGATATTCCCGAGAAAAATATTACCCATTTTTTTGGTGTTTAGTTATTATATGTACAAAAGTTATCAATAAATTCCGGTATTAAAACTGATTGGAGAATATTTCGAGAACATATGTAAAAACATTTTATGCATTTTTAATTTATTGCTGATGAAGTGTTTAATACCATCCGCGATATTTCGTTTGTACGGAAATCGTGGTGCGTGTATCCGATTCACGCTTGATTAGACGCACAGTCTTGTCGGTTAAATGAATATGACAGTCTATTAATATTGTGCCTATGAGTACATAATTAATATTAGTTAAAATAAATCTAATTCCAATGAAATGTTTAAAGCGAAAAGGTTTATACGCAACCTGTAGGGAAGGTTTTGAATATAAATGAAATTTTATTTAAGTAAATGAGTTAATATATTTTTATTACACTGTGTGAATAAAAAATTTCTATCACTTTAAATTCTATTACTAAAAAATTCTATTATTTTAAAATCTCCATTCCATACTATTTAATTTGATATCGTATTCAACGTTTTAAAAAGAAACGAGTTTTGTTAGTTGCGCTCAAGGAGACCGACGAAGATGAAACTGGTGTTACACAAATACAATACAATTTTAACAATTCGTGATTGACAACCAACAAAAAGAAAAATATGAAATATAGTTATAACCATAACGCAAAAATAAAAATCTTCATTAATTAATACAATTTTTAATATATTGTTGACATTTTAAGAATTGTTTATGAGAAATAAAGAAAATATGATGAAAATCTAATGAGTATATAGTACATAATAACTTTTTAGAGATTATTGCTTTTCGAAAAAAAAATTAATACCGATTAATTTATTTAATTTGTGGCCTTTGTCCAAAATTAATTAAAAATAAACTGTTAACTGACATCCGTTCGTTCTATTGTTGTCAGAATGAACGTGTTTTTTTCTCTTTTATTGTTTTATGTGGCTATCTTCGGCGACGCTGCCGGTCTTGCGAGTTATTTGAACTATGTATATATAAGATGAGATGTAACCTGCACCTTGTTTCATTTTGCCGAATCAGAGAAATCCGCAAAAATAAAATTTTTAAACCGGACATGCAAAGCTGATAGCAAACATTTTTAAACGATCTTTTCATCCATCAGAAATGTTTTATCGTGAAGATTACTCCATGGAATACGATAAATTCCAGTCCATAATTACGATACTGTTGCTTTATTGATCAGAATAATTATTAAATTGCAAAAAAAGATATATAACTGTCTCTAGAATGAAAATGTAAACTTGAGTAGAAAGATTATAAAAGCAGTTGATTTTGATATATATATATATATATATATATATATATATATATATATATATATATATATATTTATATATATATATATATATTTATATATATATATATATATATATATATATATATATATATATATATATATGTATAAATATACACACATTTATATACTATGTAAAGTTAGGAAACTTTGGGACTTTAATCTGTAATACATGTATAGTATACAAGTATTACAGATTAAAAAGATACATACATGAGTAGATTGCAATAGGTCTATTTTTTTAAATCACCACTTTTTTCCATATTTAACAGGTTTCATAAGTCATTAACATGAAAATGCATTAACCTATATCTTATATCCCGATAAACGTAAGAAATGTGGCAATATTGCATGATTACTCTTCTTAGCGATCGATAGTGAATTTGACTTGTCTAACTATCCCTTTCATTTGCATAATTTTACCGTAAAAAGAATAAAGAAAGAAAAGGATAACAAAACTAATATCAAGGCCAACTTTTTTTACATATCGTAAATCAAAATTATTGCCATTTAAAAATCTTTAACATCCATTCATTATATCATTATTCTCCTAAATATAAAGGTTAAAAAAATATTATTATCGATTTTTAAAATAAACTTTTCGGAGTAACTATTAATACGATAATTTTTCATTTGTCGTTTAGACAAATTATTATTCGCTTCTTGTTAATAAAAAATTATTAATTTCAATTGCTTATTTCAAATTGAATCTTTATGGATTATTTATTATTTAATATGGCAACCCTCATTTCTTCTGGTAGAATATTTTTCAAACTTTAGTTTGACATAACAGTTGTTGATTTAATGCGATTTTATTCTATTGAATGATTTGTCATTTGTGATATCGAGTGAGTGAAATTACGAATATGTCGTTTTTTAGTGCTGATGGAATATAGTATTAGTATGCCAAATGTCATTATAATATATCTAATATTGTACGCCCAACGTTATCACGAACAATCACCAACATAGTCTTCTTACGGGCAACCAAGTTTCGTTACGATCAATTCAATACAGAAGGATAACTTGTCATTTCAGTGACATCAGGTGATACTTCTCCAATAATATCGATAACATGGAACAAAGTGTGCTAATTCGTTTTAGAAGGAAGCAAAATTGGAATACTAGACGCACAAGTTAAAATTATTGTCGTCGGTTGCGAAAGTGCGATACGGGGAAGAACGGGGAAGGCACTTAACACAGAAACGTAATATAAAATTTAGGTATATGTAAATACTAAATACATTATGAAACAAAATTATTTGTGTTTCAATTACTACGTACGCGTGTTAAAAAAACTTGGTTTTTTGAAATGGCTAAGTGACATTTCATTTTGACACTTGACAGTTTGTGGTAGACCAACTGATATTTAGTACATCTTGCCAAATTGATATTTAGTGTAGATTATAGGGTGTTAATTTAAACATAATTATGATTTCATACAAATGTGATTATTACACATGATTAACGGACTAACGTTTGAAGTGGTAAAGTTTCCTTCCCATACATACTGTATATATATGTATGTATATATGTATATATATATATATATATATGTATATATATAAAAGTTCAAATCATGATCAGTGCTTTTTAAACACCAAACAAAAAGAACAGCAATTTTTGGCGTATAGATCTTGCGGCAAAAATGAATATATTAATTTTTAAAAATGCAAGAAAATAATGGAATATTAAATCATGTGTTCATATCAGCCTTTAAACACATTATATAACGTTAGGTACATTAAAGTATATCGAAGAGTATAAAAATAAAAAAAGCGTAAAAATATATAATAAGAAAGTTAACACTTTGACCTTTGCGTCGTGACTAAATTCTGGCACCAGCGGGTCTCGCGCAGAGGCTGTAGTCTGTCGCCAGCTTTCACGAGAGATCGTAAAACATATTTGGTAATTTCGAGGATATGTGCAAATAAATGCAATATTTCTTATTATTATGTGATGTGCTTGCTGGTGGCATATGTCAGACAGTTCTCACTTGATACCAACGTGGCTTGACCGGGCGGCACAATTTTAAATAATATACATATTATTTTTCTTTGCATACATATTATTTTTTGTAGGTATCGTGTAAATACAGGCAAATATAAATGGTTATCTTTAAATTGTAAGTATATACACACACACACACACACACACACACACACACATATATATATATATATATACACACATATGTATATATATATATATATATATATATATATATATATATATATATAATGTGAAAGGAACTTTTGTAGCTAAGTATATTTACTTACATAAGGATTCGTTAGTTTTTCGGTAGTTCGCAACAAACAACTGTTAATATAATTTTCAGCAATAATACTTTTATATATGATTAGGAGCATTATAATTAATATTTTTTTCGCAGTTTTACATATTTTCTATTTTTCATTAGCAGTAAGTAAAACTAATTTGGTAGTAGATACTAATTTAACATTTTAAAAGAGAGAAACAGTTTTCATCGAAAAATTAATTTTATCATGTTAAATTTATACTAACAGTAGTAAACGTTGCGCTAATTACATAAACCATTATTACGAGACCATGAAAACGAAAGTAAACTGAACATTATTCATTAACTCACGATTTATGACATTATAATTATTTTTATACTTTTTGCAATTAAACTACGAGTATTCAATGTTTTTTTATTTAAATTTTTGTCGGAATGTATACCTCCGAATATATTTAATGTGAGAGTAAACGTACGACATTATTGCCAATTAAATACCACGTCGTATATTTTGAACTATTTATTTAGCCTGAAGTTTTAAATGTCAAAAGAAATAAATCAAGGCATGGCGACATTAAAACATATTTGTGTTAATTATATGCGTACCTTATGTGCGCCAAACAATTTAAATTGCCTAAAAGTATTGGATTTCTGTAAGTTAAAATTAAAAATTTCTATAAATCACAAAGAAATTTATTGTACTTATGATATAGAAACTAATGCTTTAAAAAAATAAATTAGAAGTTAATTAGGGTAACGTAGTTCGGGGAAAAGTGAAAAGCGGAACCCTCATATCCCTCACCTTATGTAATGTTTGAGAGTCTGATCTTAATTAATAAATAGCAAAGTATTAATCCTCATTACCTCGTTTAGTGCAATCATTAATGAATCCCTTGATAATTAATTAAATAGTATTAACTTTGTAGCTTGCGACATAGGGAGATACGCTATATAAACTAGACACGTAGATAATATTGTGGAGTAAAGTAAACTGTGGCGTAGCTAGAAGGGGGCAGCGTACATCGAACCATGAAACTAAATCTTGAACGGAATCAAGTTTTCACTTCAATACCGAATATATAAAGATATCCCAAAATATCTTTTTAAAGTTCAGCTCTCAGTGACAGTTTTACATCGTAAAGTTTAGCTCACAGTTTGAGTCTCACATCGGTGGCCAACTCACCAGCTGTTCGTTTTTCTACGACGAACTCGTCCTTCTATTGGAATATTGTAATCTTCCAATTTTTTCTGAGCGAAACCTCTTGGATCATTTATAATATGACCCCGTTTTTTCTTTCTAATAAAGACGGAGTGGCTCTATTTTTATAGATAATTAATAAACATTGCCTTTACTTTGCAATGCAATCAGAGTAAAATTTATTTTCTTTAGCACATCATTCCAAAGGAAAAGGTATCAAAGAAATATAAAATAACACATAGCCAAAATAAGGTTCTCTGCAGCACCTCTGGTAGCTAATGCTTCTTCTTGATCATATAATTCCTCTATTATAGCCACAACTCAGTCAAAATTATTTGCCAGTAGTTTTACTGCAGCGTGATAAACACTCCCAACACGTTGTTCGGAGCTTTTTAATAGAGGCTTTGCTGTATTTAATAAGTACTCGCATGCTTATAGAAGCGAAAAAAAAGATCAAAATTATCTTTACTGAAAATCGTTACACAAGATATATTTTGTTCAAATGACTGTTGACCACAAAAACGAATTGAATAATCAATACATCCAACAGAAACTTCCTCATTGTTTTTTTTTAATTAATTGTACGAAGTGTTGTCTAATGGCAAAAATTCTGCGGCCATGGATGTTCATTCTCCTATAACTAATAACCTATACTGCTTTGCTGTCCGATATTTATTGTCACCAATATCAATAACACAATCGCTACATTCACGACTGCATTTCAAAAATAATTGTAAATTAAATTTTAAAGTGACTGATCATAAAACTACAAGAGAATATCTGGAAAATTTTGAAAAATAGAAAACTTTGAAAATGATGTAAAAATTGTATAAAACAATAAATGACGTGTTTTTGTAATTAGTGGATACGGAAAAAAGCAGAAGTGGTAGAATTAATTATCCAGGTTATTGAATATAACTTTATTTCTGACAAAATAAAACTTGGCATTTCATAAACATTATGAAGGCTTTAAAAATAAAGGCAATTTCTCAGAACTAAGTAGTCAACCTAGTGTTAAAATATGATATAGTGTTAAAAGAACATATTTTGAAGTTTAAACTTGGTAAATCTCCAAAAGTATTCAATCATATTGTTTTAGCAATCCAAGTGAAATATAAGCTTATCAACAAAATGAAATCGGCCGAATATTTTGGTATCGTGCTTGATAGCACACCTGACATTTTATTTATCGATTAAATGTCTGAAGTGATTCGTTATGTGAAAACTGATAATAGAGAAGTGGATATCAAAGAAGTGCTCCTTGGATTTTTTTCTTTAAAAAAAAAATCACTCTTCTAAGTAATGCAATTCTTAAGATGTTTGAAAATTACGATTTAAATATTATGATAGGTTATTCTAAGGTTATGACTCTGCAAGTGTTGTGAACGGTGTACGTGGAGGAGTAAACAATAAGGCAGTTTCTGTTGGTGCATTGATTATTAATTTTTTCAAAATTTGAACAAAATGTATCTCGTGTAACATTTTTCAGTAGAGATAATTTTGACATTTTTTTACGCTTCCATTAGCATGCGAGTGCTTATTAAACGCAGGAAAGCCTCTATTAAAAGGCTCCCAACAACGCGTTGGAGTTATCATCATGCTGCAGTAAAGGTACTGGCAGATAATTTTGATGGAGTTGTGGCTGTAATGGAGGAATTACATGATCAACAAGAAGCATTAGCTACCAGAGGTGCTGCACAGAACCTTATTTTGGCTGTGTGTTATTTTATATTTCTTTGGTACCTTTTCCTTTGGAATGATGTGCTAAGGAAAATAAATTTTACTCTGATGGCATTGAAAAGTAAAGGATGGAGAGTTGATAAATTATCTATAAAACTAGAGTCACTTCGTCTTTATATAGAAAGAAAAAACGAGGTCATATTATAGATGATGCAAGAGGTTTTGTTGTGAAAAAATCGGAGAATCACAACATTCCAATAGAAGGACGAGTTCATCGTAAAAAACAAATGGCTGTTGAGTTGGCCACTGATGTGAGACTCAAACTGTGAGCTAAACTTTAGGATGTGAGACTCTCACTCAGAGCTGAACTTTAAAAATATATTTTGGAATATCTTGATATATTCAGTGTTGAATTCAAAATTTGATTCCATTCAAGATTTAGCTTCATGGTTCGATGTTATGCAAACAAATACTTTGCTTTTGGTGAATACTGAAGATTTTAAATTAGTTGCATGAAAATTTATTTGTTTTTATAATGAGGTGTCAAAAGCAGAAATCTTTTTAGAGTCACCAAGGTTGAGAATATATTCAAAAGTGGCCAATGTCATAGTTTCTGATTGGGTATCGCTAGACTTATTGAGATTTATCGTGTAATGGGATTTACATAAAATATAAATGTAAATATATAAAAATACAAATAATCTTTTCTAAATCTTACGGACGCACTGCATTTATTTATGACAATTCGCATACCGGTCGCTTAATGTGAGAGGTGTTTCAATAATAAAAATTATTAAAAATTACTGGCAGGCAGCTATGACCCAAATAAGGCCTAACGATCCTGACATATTAACAACATAATAGGAGGCAATACAAAGTATACAATTTTAAGATGCAATTTCTAAGTTTACAGCTGTTAAATCTAGAAAGAATTAATTTTAATTGATACATGTGTTCTGAGCCAACTAATGTATGTATGTGCAAAACATACATATATTACTATTCTGCCATACCTTCCTCGCTTCTTCAACTTTCATCAGCCTTTTTATACATTATCTGCGGTTTCTTATTATTTTGCTAATCCAATTGAGACACTTCTTCCTGGATCACCCTCTCCCGCCTGACCGTCTATTTCCGCATAATTACAAGCTCATCTTTTCTATATGACCTAACAACTGAAGTATTGTCTTGTCAATATTGGTCAGCACACCTTTCAGTCTTACCTCTTTCTTTATCACATTATTCTTTATCCTATCATTAAATCGTTCCACTGCGTTAATTCTACTTTCACACTTCTTTTGCTATACACACACACATACATATGTATATACATATATACGAAACTAAAAGTAAATCCCCAATGAAGTTTCCTTCAAAAGATGGCGCTGTGTTATTTTACAGAAGTGCTCAATTTCCGTTCAATAACTTTTTTGTCCTAATGAAAGTGCAAAGAGAGAAGTCGATTTTTGGCGATTTTTTATTCAAAAGAGTTCTGTCTAGTGTCTCATTATAATTTTTTCCTATACGCTGTGTGAATATGACGGCTCGATTTGTTTATGTGAGTTCTTGAGAAAATTCTTCCATCTGCATTTTACTAAGTAGGGTCTCATTGGATATGTCTACCTAATTCTTTCGCCATTCTTTATTGCTAAGTTCCGCTTGGGAAGTATTTAGTTTTAAAATGTATAAGCTTCAAAATTTTTCAAGACTCAATTTGAATTTGAAAATAGTTTGATTTAAATCAACAACTAAAATAATTTTAATTTACTTGTATACAAAATTTCAAAACATAGAGACAACTAGAGAATTCTATTTTTTGTGTGTATAATAAATTTCTACAAAGTTAACGCCAAATATATTCAAAATTTCATCACACTTTAGGGATAAGTCTAAGATTCGGCTACTTGTCTTATTGTGACACGCACTTGTTTGGTCTATTTGTAAGATTTGGTCATTACATTACGCTGATTTAAAAAAAATCTGGTCCATTTCCAATTAAACAGTCTCGTAATGTAAAAATTTCATCTCAATGAGATGGGCTTTCAGAAAAGATGTTTGCTAATAGCCCACCTGAAGATGTAATACATCAAAACCTAGGTCATGGTAAAGAACTTAAAGAAATAATATTGCATCAAGTAGTTTCATTTAATTGTGAATAATAAAATTTCTACAAAACTAATGCCAAATATATTCAAAATTTCATCACACTTTAGGGATAAGTCTAAGATTTGGCTACTTGTCTTGTTGTAGTAACATAATATATAGAATAGCAAAAAGAAAATAATAAAAATATTTACGATTACCAATTATTAATTAATTTTATGTCTACTGAAGATGAATTTCATGCTTTCTATGAAATTTAATAACATTTTGATCGTGACTTTCTTCGGCCTCACTATTCGATGGAAATTACGTGATTTGTTCGTTTCAGTCCCTTTTCAGGGTAGCACGTCGATTTGCTAACAAATGATTTGTTAGAGAGCCACTCTCTGCTTACCAATGAGCTTTTCAAGATAGCACGAGCCACGGAGGCATTTACATAATCACCTCGGACGATAAAGTTGGAAACGTCTTAATTGGTGAAATTATTCGAATTTTCGGAGAATTTCTGAACCTAGTCTGGAGAAATGAATCCAACGTTCTACGATTAATGGAACTTTGAATAGTCGCCTGAATTATTTGAGCAGTTTTTCAATTTATTTGGGCTAACGTTTTAATCGTGTTTTGATTTGATTTAACGAAACGCAGAATTTTAGTTTAGTTTCAATGATGTTTTATTTCTTTTTAAGCTATGTTTAAAGTTTCTTTGGAATTGCTTAACAGAAAGATTTGAAACTTTTCATTATCTATGTGTATAGTAATTCATAATTATGCAAGTTACTTAATATCTTCATCACGATATCTTATCAGACATGAAATCTAAGGTCAATTTGAAAGTTATACATGTAGTAGTTAGTGTAGTTTAGTGCATGTTTACACATATATATATATATATATATATATATATATATATATATAAGCTTAAGTCATTTAAAAGATTTTGAGTATATATATATATATATATATTGGTAATGTCGTGTAACAAAATTAGTTGCTAATAAATTTTCTATTGGTGCAGTGTCATTATTATATTTGTGCAAAAAAATAAAAATTTATAACTAAACTATTTAAGTTTCCATTATAAGTCAATTAGATGGCGCTGTATTTCAAAAATAATTTTTCACGACTTTTTTGACAAATGAAAATATTAGTTCAAATTTGTATTTTTCTTAAATTTAACAATAAAATAATTGCTATCCATGTACCGTTTCTCATTTTTATTTTTTCCTTAACATTATTATTTACAGGCCAAAAAACAACTTTTCCAAATTTGTCTTAACGTGTAGCCCGTGTGGTTATTTTTTTTTAAGTATAAACTTTTTTAGTAATTTTTAGATGGTAAAATGATGATAAAATAGTATTTTTTCGGGTAGCATTTGTTCTGTTGGGAGACAACAAGATTTTTAACTTTAATCTTTCGTTTCTCTGTCGGTCAGAATAGTTTCTCTTATTTTAAATAGTACTACAATTACTTAACTTCTAACTTAGGAGAATGATTTTTTTAAAGCAGACTTATTTTTTTTAAAGTTGAAATCTCAATTAATAAATAGAAAAATATTAAAAAAGGGACGAAATGGTTTTTCTCGTATCTTGATTTCATTTTTCAAACATTGTTTTGGAAATAGGTACGTAAGTAATATTTAAGCTAAAAACGAACTTGTAGATGGCCCCTATTTCCGAAACCGTGAGAAAATAAGTCCTCGGCCTCTGTTTTCAAAACAAAAGTAAGAAAAAAAATTTAAAAATGAGTCACAATTGAAAAAAATATCGGCATTCTAAAAAAATTTACATTAAAAAAAATGAAATGCAGGTGAAAAAAAGAAAAATATTCATGCAAATAATCAATTAGTCGATTAATATATTTCTCGAAAATATTGAATCAAGCATTTGAAGGTAATAAAATAATTATCTCAAAAATACATATTTGGTTATGAACAAAAAAAACATAGTTTTGTGTGAAGTATTAACTGGCTAAGCAGTTTCTGAATTGTTAAGTACAAACAAACAGAAAAAAATATATTTCAATAATTATTACTTACGTAATGAGTTAAAACTTATAAATTTTTCCTCAAATCTCAAGAAAATTGAAGATTAATATACCAAAAAGAAAGAAGTATAGTCAGAAAGGAAGGAAGTATCAAGCATGAGAAAGTGTCAGTAAGGGATTTTCAAGCATGGGAAAGTCTCAGCTTTTTGAGAATTCCAAATAGTTCCCAGATTAACTTTGGACTGTGGAGTTAAAAATGAATAGACGATAACATGATCAAATTACCTTCATTATACCTAACAAATAGGGGATTAATAGAAACACTTTAAACAAAGAGAATGGCTTAATTTAGAATTAACTTTCTAAACCTTTTACTTCATTACAATTCATCTTCCTTGAAATGGTGGATTCCAATGTCAAACCTAATAAAACTTAGCATATCGGTGTAAAACAAATATATATTTATAATTCAGCTTGTGATTTAAACCTTTTGACTTGAAGTTTATAGCTTACAACTATAACTTGAGTTAAAACCATCGTTAGCTGGAAGTTTCTGGTGAAGTATAGAATATTTATTATTACTCCATATTAACAGAAAACTGTGTATCAAGTTTAGAAGGATGTTATGCCCGTTTAAACATTGATAACCGAATAGAAGTACACTATCGTCACAGTAAATACGTAAATAATGTGGCCAGATTATCACTCACATGCATATTCAGTTTAGATACATTAGGGTTTTATCTAGAAACCATTCCTTAAAGCGGATACTTTTGTGTGTATCTGTACTGGTATCAAAAGTTGTAAATAAAAAAATAACGGTCGATTTTAATTTTTTTAACTATATTTTGCTAACGACTTAAAATATGAAAAAAGTTTTAAACAGACAAAAAGTTTTAGAAGTTTCAAAAAAATATGTCTTTTTGGTTACACGACTGTTTCAAATAATCGTGCTATAAGCGTGGGTAATATTTGTGTGTTACGCCAAAATGGCATAGTAGCACGATTGTTGATTTTTTGGTATGTGATTTCTAAATTATCTATTCTGGAATGTGACGCAAATTTTTGTAAATAGTTTCCTAAAACTCGATGTATTCTTAAACGTTTAAACTTGTATAAGCAAGTGTTTACGGGATCTTTGTATCGCGAGTTGTAATCATACTTTAAAGATTTTTGTATTAAGATTTGCATTTAAATATGCTTAAAATATAATTGGAACTTTGAAGTTAACCAGTGGTGTAATTTACTTATTAACCTCCAAAAACTAATGTACATAAAAGAAGATTCATTGCGGTACGTGATTAACGTTAAATTTGATATCATTATGTCAGTAAAAGCTTGCGTCTTTCGGTTGCATGACTTCCCTTAATGACGGAAAAAACAGTAAAATAAAAATTTGATAATCGGTAGTTATTTGGATGTAACCTTAAATTGTTGGCTTATTGCTTTGAAATGTATATTAGACCGTGGCGTAATGGCAAATAGCATAAAAGCCAGAATTATTTTTTTCTGTAATAGGCGCTGATAGCTTAAGTCATTTAAACGATTTTGAGTAATACATGTCTTTGACGAAGTCTGATTATTTTTTTTGTTCCTATCTTAAAACTGTCTTTTCAAAAATTCAAAAGTTGATAGTTAATTCCAAATACAGCCCCAGTGGAAGCAGGTATGTCAAAATATTTTTTTATTTACGCATATAATGCATGTCTAATCTAAAGAAATAAATTTCAAGCATCTATGTTATCAGAAAAAATACTAGAGACTTTTGAAGTTTATACAAATTTTGTGCAAATCAAGAAAACCGTTTTGATTGTAGCATTTAAAAAAATAAATAAAATAGCCCTAGTCCTTTAAATCATTTTAAAAATATGCTCGTCTAGTGCTCTTGCTTTTAATGTATAAACCGTGCGGATATCTCTTCAATTCATAGAATTAAGGTGTACAAGCCACACGCCGAACAATGGCCGCCTCGCGCGGAATAAAGTTCGCCGCAAAGTAGATATGTTATGCCAACACTTGGAATTACAGAAACATTGGGTATACGAATTTAATTGAAGTAGACAAGTATATATATATATATATATATATATATATATATATATATATATATATATATATATATTTGCATTCCACCTTTCACTTGAACTCTATTAGGAATTAACTATCAAAAGGTTATTGGGAAAAAGCTGTTGGGGAAATGTGGTTTACTCATAAAGAAACTGATGTTTTCAAAAATGTCGGGAAAACTCAGCATAAAAATGTATTTGTTTGTTATTTCGTACCTCACAAGAAAAAACGTAGCCCTTATTAAATCACTCACATGTCTCTCTGTCTGTCTGTTACAGCCATTTCTTTTCGCAAACCACTTTACGTTATAACTTGAAATTGAATTGACTTTTTGATAAGAAAACCTTAAAATAGCAACAAAAAAATAATCTTCGTCAAAGACATGTATGGTTTAAAATGTTGTAAATGGCTTAAGCTCTAACCCACTTTCAACTAGCAAACAACCTGTATAATTTTCAATTGAAATTGAAATTGGAAGTTTAAATATAACTAACGTCCGCAGCCAATGTTAAACATTGCAACGGTGTTTTTAATTCTGTTCTATCCCATCTACTAGGAGTGTATATAGAAGCAATCATTTATTAATTTCTGTCTAGTTGCTATCCGTAAATGAGATTTGAATATGAACATTTAGATATCATGTATCTTAATTACAAGCCAATCTGATTAATATTGCTTATTTTAAAAATATATTAAGATAAAAATATTTTGCTTATATAAACTTACTACGTGATTGCGTTAGAAAAAAATTAGAAATTATTTCATTGTTGTATCATTTGGTTAATTTGTTTATTTTCATTTGCTTAATGTTCATTATATTTTATGTCATTTGTTTCTAGATGCATTTATCGTTACACCTCTCTTTAGAGTAAAAACATTTGGCAAGAACGAGTAGAAATCGCGTTACGAGGCTTTCATAACTGTTGGGACGTAATGTTTGTAAATTAGGTATTGTAATTATAAACATTTAAGGATACATAGTAATTCTATTGAATTAATTACAAATATTGATTTTTTACAAAGTAAATACAATACCTTTTAACTATATTTTTCAAAAACTCTAAAACATGATGCATATTTTGAAAATTACGATATGTGGAATCATAATTTAGTTTTCCTACAATCTTTGCCTGAGCTTTTAAAAACTTTATTTTTTCATAATTTTGGTTAGAGTATGTTCGGAAAATATAATACCTAAATGTTTTTGAGACCCTTATAACTAGTCCTTTCGAACGATACCTCACGCTACATGTAGAATTAAAAAAAAATTGATTAGTTAATTTGCTCTCCCTAAAATTTAGATTCAAATATTTTTGAGTGTTAGTGCGAGATAATATGTTTAATATTATATAAAATTTCAAGTTATAACGTAAAGTGGTTTGCAAAAAAAAATGGCTGTAACAGACAGACAGAGAGACATGTGAGTGATTTAATAAGGGCTACGTTTTCTCTTGTGAGGTACGAAATAACAAACAAATACATTTTTATGCTGAGTTTTCCCGACATTTTTGAAAACATCAGTTTCTTTATGAGTAAACCACATTTCCCCAACAGCTTTTTCCCAATAACCTTTAAATATATAATTTGATTATTTAACTGATTTGTTTTATGTAGTAACGCTTTCTTAGCATAAAAATGAGATACAAATGATATACTCGCCTAGTTTGATCGCCATTCAAATAGATTGGAAACTTTCTGCAAAATATCTTCCGTTTGAAAATTTTATCTACGTCAAATATTTACACGTTGAGTTGATTTTAATACATGATTATTCTCATTATTGTAGTGGTAATCTGCTAACTGGCGACATTTTCACATCGAATTTCCGGTGCAGTCTGCTAACTCTTCCACTGCAGTGGTAAAATTGCAGTCTAGTTGCGCTCATCCGCAGCGGAATTAAATTGCTAGCATCGACATATTTATCAGGCGCCAACTTGCGCTTCTAACCAGAAGGCAAACAATTTTAACATATGTTTGTCGAAGTAATTTAAAACATAAATTTGTGCCGATAGCATGTTAAGCCTTTTGTAATTTATTTGCAATACTATTCTATTTCTGATGGGATTATATAATATAGCTAATTGTCAAAAATCAAAATGGTGTGTAGAATTCTTAGACATACTTTTCAGGGTTTTGTACCTCAGAACGAAAGAAAATTAACCTCACATACAAGTCCTGATCTGTCTGTCTGTCCCATATGCTATTCTCGGAAAGTGTTTTATTCAGAAAATTGAAGTTTGGCGTAGTAAACATAGATAACTCAGTAGTTAATGTTCAAAACTAGATACGAAGTAGTAGTAAACATAGATAACTTAGTAGTTAACGTTCAAAACTGAAAACGTAGATAACTCAGTAGTTAACGTACAAAGATATTCATGGGGAAATTTTTAAGGGGGTGATTAAAGTACATTTGATGTATTGGATGATAAACACTATGTTATAAGGAAACAAATTGTGTATAGAATTTAAGTAAGATGGTTTAAGAGGTATTTATTATCTTTGTGAATTTTTTCAGTGTTCACAGTTGTGTACAGTTATGAGCTACCGACGGAACTATACATGAAAGGGTGTTATCCGTACGGGATCGCGATGTAATTAATGGATAATAATCTCATATTCCACAGTCATATCACTGAAATCTGTCAGAAAAGTTACGAGTTACCGGGATTTGCTTTCCGCTCCGTTGATTAGAATGGAGTTTAGAATTTTATTGCTGGGTGACGACTAAATAGTAGTCAAAGTAGCAGATATTGGAATTGCTATGTGTTTTCCATCTTTTTCGTTATTACTTGTACTACATTTTATAACCATTTGTTCTTTTAGTACTTCCATATGTCCCATGCTCTGGGCAAATTTGTGAGTTGGAAGGGGATTGTCAAGAAATAAATACCTAAATATGGGGAAGTATTTACGGAAGCTAGTAGTATTAAATATATTTATTTGTGTTCAGGGGTGTTTGTGGTTATAATTAGAATCGATATGAGCTATTTATATTAAATATATCGGTGAATACAGTATTTTTAGGAATTTACACGTTGACACCAGATGACACTTTGACACTATTTATGTTTGTTTTGTTACAATATATTACTTTTTGTACGCTTGTAAGAACGTTCCAGATTATAGATGAAACAGAATACCGAGAAGAAATGTGTATATATTGTTATATTTTTGTATAAATAGTATTAGAAATATAAATTATCACATTTTTGTGGCTTCTCCAGATTCTTAAATAGGGTAATAAAAATAAGAATATATATACTTCTGGGTTTGCCGTATATAAGTCACTGAATAAAATATAGTATTATTTACATTTTGGGAAAATCAGTAATATGGGCTGCGTTTTGTAGATAAATGGCAAATGATAATGGTTTTGACGTCTTGGATATTTTATGACATGTAAATATTGTTTCCATAAAAAGGTATTTGCGGTCGCAATAAAGTTATAATGAAGTTAATCGATGTAAAAGGGAAACACTATGAAAACGAAACGGTATATAAATACTTATACGGAAAAATATTTTAATTTCCATTTAAAATGTGGCTCGTTTTATTATTGGAAAATTTTCGGATTTTAAATTTTTGTTATCGGATTTTGTTATAAAGAATGTAATTTTCATTACATGTGTCAAGTTTTATGTTGAAATGATTGAACATAATATCGACTTTGCTGTAGCTCCAGTAAATTTTATGTTACCTTTATATTTTTCCGATTAGGTGTCATGATTTTGGCAAGAAATACGGTCTAATAAATGGCGTGGGTTGATAAATATTTATTTATATGTTTCTTTTTAAATTTTGTGTTAATGTCTAATGAACAAATAAATCGCACTGGTATTTGAAATAAACGTGCAATGATTTTTTTCCTACTCGTATCGTATTGTTGTTGCAAAAAAATGATGATCTTTTACTTTGAACTTGAAAATTTTCACTACTTATGGATCAAACATTTCTTTAAGTAAAAAATATCTTCATGGATGCAACGTATTGTCGTTAACACAACGGCTAAAAATTCGGTGATTGAAAGATGGACATGTGAAAATTTGTTGGTGCGAAGGAAATTATATTTTCCCTTAGGCATCCGTTAGTTTACTTTTTTAAAGCAATATTTGAAATGTTCTTTACGTTGGAATGGAATAAATAAGCCAGTTGCACATGGTAATAGAACACTTTTAAAGTACAATTCATTTAAGAGAACATAAATATGGTAATTATGGCGAAAAATATATTTTTTTATTAATTTAAGTTTAAAGTTTTAAAGATATTTTTTAAAAGGATATTCACAATTAAATATAGCTAATCCCAGTTATTATTAATTTTAAAACCTATTTTTATGATGTAACGTTTCAATTGTAAATTTTATGTATCTTATTTAGTCTCTGTTTTTTTTTGTTTCAGTTTTCCTTTTCTTCATTTAAATAAATTTTTCAAAGAGGGTTTTAAGTTACGCACGAGTAAACGCACATTATTAGGGACAGTACACACTTACGTATATTTAAACTTTTAAGAATGCATATTGTATTTATAAAATTATTTATACTATTCATATTATTTAAGTAAATATATAGCCTAGTACATCTTTGATATTAAATATAAACATTTCTCAACGTACTTCTATTTGATTACTTATAGTTTTTCTATTATTAAACATAGACATTTTTTTATATTTTTTTGTTTAAGTATGGCATACGACAAATATTAATGAGAACAGTTTTCTATGCAATTAAGTTTCTGCTTAATGACAAATTCCATGGTAAATCAAATCTTTGTTTATCAGTTAAAAAAAATTACGAGCAGAATTTTGCTATACTAAAAGAGCTTTTTTCAGCAACACTCCACATAATTTACAAAAACAAGTTTTTAACCTTTTTACACATAGGGGAGAATTTATAAATATTAAAGATATAGCTTTAATTTTCTTTCTAGTTCGGTGCCAATATACGTTCAAGTCCTTATTTTGTGTTTGGAACTTCGAAGCCTATGAAAACAAACAGATGGACAAGGTTGTCAAAAAAATAGGGGTTCTGGTCGGACCCTTCGGGTGCGATACCCTAAAAGCGCGATAATCGATAATATTTTTTCACATTGAATTTGTTCGAAAACTATAAATAATGTTAATGAGCGAGTTATTGGCGACAATTCTCAAGTACAACGTCGAGCAAAATTCGTTGCTTTTAATTTAAGGGAATAAAAGTTACTTTGTTGGAATAAAAAAATTAAATGAAATTTGCAAGACAAATTCCGGTATCAACACGCGAATAGAGGGATATAAAATGGGACTTAAAACTTATCTTGCGGTAGAATTTGCGTCATTCGTGGCATCAATATTTGTAAACGGTTGAACCGTTACAATTTACTAGCAATGAAATACAAAATGTTTCAATATAGGAACCAGCAAGTAGCGGCGTTGATCAATATAAAAGCGCTTTTGAATTCGATATGATTTGGCGGCAATACATTTTGAAAAACGGAGTACGGTGATTGAAAGGTTGGTGCTAAGTTGTCCGTTTGTAGAGGAAAGCAGTCAAGCAAGTTACATACAATAGTTCTTAAAGAATGCAGTGCTCAATGTGATGTAGAGCATAAAACATATTAAATCGCATATGTATAAATACTTAAGATTTCAAAATATTCAAAAGTAATCGTTAAGGGGTTAAATATAATATTAATTGTCAATATAATCAATATATATTATAAAAGTAAGTGTACAATGTGAGTGTCGTTAAAACTCAGAAACGAGTCCCGATAGGATCAAGGGAGTTATATGGTGTGATAGCTCTCTATCCCCCATCCATGAAGAAGATTCCCGTTTTTACCTAAAGGGTATACTTAAGGGCTAGAAGTTTCGCCATTTAGAAATTTCTAGAATAGTTCAGAATATTCGAGAGTATTCGATAGCATTCCACAACATTTGAGAACATTCCAAAACATTCTGGAATATTGTGAAATGTTCGTGAGAATAGTGTGGAACGATCGGGAACATCCCAGATTGTTGTGGAACATTCCAGAACACTCTCAAATGTTGTGGAATGTTCGGGAACATTGTGGACCATTCGACGCTTTTTTTGGAGGGGTGGGGACCAATGGGTATTGGTTGGGAGTATATGAAGCAAGATCCATAGTTCGTCAGTTTCTTATCAGTAAAGTTGAGTAAGTGAATAAAAACAAACAGTGAAGTGCAAGTAATCGAAGTGATACAGTGACATAAAATAAAACGAAAATAAAATGTGAAAAGGGTTTAAAGTGTACTTAGTGTATTTCTTAATGAAAGTTCATTTCATTTATGTTTTATAGATTGTTCAAACATAAAAGAGCAGGAGATCTTGCCAGTTCTGAAGCAAAACGGCGGAAACAAAAATAACAGCGAAAAAACGAAACAATCGAAGAGCGCGAAGCACGTTTAACGAACGAGCATGGTGAGAAGCAGAAAAACTGAAGAGCAACAAAATGAATGAATTGAAGAATCAAGAATTACAACACAATCTTATAATAAAAGACTGCGAACACAAGCCACCAGTGAACATACGGGAAGCGCGGACGAGGACAAGTAAACAGTACAACCGAACAAATGAAGCATTCTACTACGACCCGACGAAAGAATATAACAAACACAAATACGCCATAATCGAAAAATGGATAACATCTGCCAATATTGCAATGCAAACAAATTCAGTAGAGAAACACCAGGAATCAGTTGCATGAATGGAATTCATTACTATCAACGGAAGCACCTCCGCAGGAATTTCTAAATTACTTGACCAGGGGAAATTTCAGAATCAAAACACTTTCTTCAAAGTATAAAAGCTTAAAACGTCTGCTTCCAAATGACTTCTTTCGGTGTCACTTTGATGAACACTAACAAAGATGAAATCGATTATGTTTTTTCCATCCAAGGACAAATCTATCACAAAATGAGAACATTACTACTACTATCCAACGAAGACTACAAATTTCTGCAAGTATATTTCATCGGAAATGAAGAAACAGAAATTGATCTATAATGCGCAAATATCAGTGGATTGAGACGGGAAATAATCCAGGATGTACAGAATACAATTGATTTCTTCACATATTCAAAACAACACTAGACCAAATGATTTCTGATGACTGTAATATTATAATTCGAGCCGACAAGAGACCATATGAAAAACACGAACGTCGATTCAATGCACCTCATATAGACGAAGTCGCCATCGTAATTGTGGACAATGAAAACACAAGCCGTGCCATAATTGTACAACGAAGAACAGAAGGACTACGACGCATTGCAGAGACACACTGTTCATATTATGCACTCCAACATCCATTAATATCTTTGCACGGCGAGGACGGATATCATTTTAATGTGAAACAAAATTTGACCTGAAACAGACGAAGAAACAAACAAAGGAGTTTTAGGAGTCACTTCAAAGGAGTTTTATGCTTACCGCTTAACGATTAGGAACAATGAAATATACAATCGCATTCTCAACAATCGCCGTGTATTCCAACAATTCCTGGTAGATATATATACAAAAATAGAAGCGGAACGGATGCTTATATAAGATGAATCGGAAGAAATTATGCACAGAAGAATACACCCACCTTCGAGACGCGACAAAAGCAATGACATGGCAGTATTTCAAATAGCCATAGACAGCCAACAACCAAATAGAAACGATGAGATCCTCATGTACCAAATGGAAAGATACATAAACAGTAAGAAATCAATGTGGTGGATTTTTGGTTTTCCCATACACGAACACTAACCAACTATTTAATACCTAGCAGTACATTTTGAGAATAGACAGAGAGTTTACTTCACAAAAGACACCCCCGGAAAAATGACAAGCAAACCATCTAAGAACACAACATTAACAGCTTTTTTCCAACTGTGCCAAACGGATCCATTCACGAAAACATTATTACATGTCGACATCCTTATCTATTATAAGTGAAACACAACAAGATAAATCTTTCAACGACGAAAACACGCAATTCCTGTAAAGGATCATCCAGGAATTATGAAAACTAACGCAGTAGGCCGAGTAAACATCGCACATTTGAACAACCCCGAATGTTTCTATCTCTATATGTTGGTACATGAAATACGGTGATAAACAAGTTTCAAGACTGTTGATGGTTACCTATGGCAGACGTAGAAATAAACATGCCAACGCTCAGGCCTACTGGAAAACGACAACCACTGGAAATTAATACAAGAAGCCTCACTCACAGCCTCAGCTGAAAAATTCAGAGACTTATTCGCCATAATATTAAAAACAAGTTACCCATCGAATCCCAAACAGCTATGGAACTTCTTTAAAGAGAGTATGAGTGACAATCTCATCCAGAACTGGCTATGAAATTCCACGACGACAATTTAAATGAAGCACTCATTCGCCTAGAAAATAAATGTTTAGGAACAAAAAAATATACCTTTATACAATTTGGGATGCCAGTATTATGAAAAGATTCTTCCAGTGTGCTAGACTTCGAAATTACAAAGGAAAAAGGTACAACACCAATTAAATACTTCAATACATTGCTCACAACAAACCATTTTTTAATGACAATAAAAAAAATTACAATCTTATCATGTACCGGGTTAACAACAACACTGGCCAAAGTATTTACTCGGACACGCCAGGCGGAACCGCGAAAATGTTTTTAATAAATTTATTGCTGGCAGAAACACATGCTAAACAACTCATGGAAAACACATATTTATGGAAGGAGAAGAAACTGCCCATTCCACCCTATAACTACCGTTCAATATATAAAATCTCAAGAGCATCTGTACGGGGTGAACTTCTAAAACAAACTAAAATTATCTTCTGGGACGAATACACAAAGGCACATTGAAAAATCACTCGAAACCATAGATAAAATATTACAAGACTTGCGAGGAGACTCTGAAGTGATGGGAGGAAGTCTATTCATACTTTCAGGAGATTTTCGACGAACACTTCCAGTTTTCTCCAAGTTAACACCAGCAGACGAAATTAATGCATGCTTGAAAAATAATATCTCTGGCCATACATATAAATAATGCGACTAATGAAACAACAGCACATTTTCCTCAAAAACTTCTACGAATAGGCAAAGGCACATATCTTACTGATCATACGACCGGCCTCACTGAACTCAACATAGCCACTACTGAGAACGAACTCATCGACCAAATTTACCCAAACATTGTTCGCAACTGTACCAGTCCAGAGTGGCTATTTGAGAAGGTAATTTTGGCAACTAAAAATAGTGTTGTCGACAATAACAACCAGTAGTATTGTCGAGCTAAGTAGTATTGTCGACAATAATCAACTTTAACATTAAAAAAAAATCCCGGTGAAGAGAAAATATGCAAACTGATCGACACGATCGAGGGGTGATCGTCAAAGGTGAATCCGAATTTATGGCTGGAAAAGACCAAGGACACACAGTATTTATCCCCAGAAAACTACTGCCATTCCAATTTAAAAGACTGCAGTTTACAATCAAATTAGCCTAAAGTTTTACAATTAACAAAGCGCAAGGACAAACTTTAAAACATTGCGGCATCAACATCAAAGATCCCAGCTTTTCTCACGTTTAACTATACGTAGCTTGCTCTCGAGTAGGAAATACGAAAAATGTGTCCTTATGTATTCCGTATAACAAAATGAAAAATGTTGTTTATAAACAAGTACTGTAAATAGTTGGAATACATTTTCAATAAACATTTTTTACTTCTTATATTTTAAAGTTTATCCTTTTATTCCAACACAATATCATATCAACTCCATGAGTGAAGTCGGGTACCGCAGCTAGTATTATTGTAAATATAATGACTACTCATTATGCAATGACTCCATATTTGCTGAAGAACCAATAACAAATAAGATGGTGTAGACGAGTTCTCGAGTGTAGACCACAAACTTCGAAGCGCAGTGTGTTACACCCTTTGGCAAGATGAACTAGTCGGTTGGATGCGGAAAGCTGAGGAGCGGTTGGACGCGGAAAGCTGAGGACTGTGTGTGGTGGTGTGCCTTGGAAAAGGCCTAGGTCTAGCAGTGAATGGTTATAGTCTGACGATGAGCAATCAATGGATGCGTTGCCGGTTTTGGCGGGTCCCTTGCTTGCCGACCTCACGATTGCAGAACGCGCCGCTAACTTCGTCTTGGCACGAAATAAGAGTTTTGATGCTGGTCGGTTACACTGAGTTTTTGGCTGATGAATCCCTAGTTCATAGAAAGAGGCACATTTTGGAGATCATCGATGCTCATTGGCAAACTAGGTGGTCCTCCCCTGATTCAAAGGGGGAAAAGACTAGACCACATTTCCCCGAAGTATCCGAACGGTTGCGTAATAACAGGCTTGTCATCGATTATTACACTTCGCAGTTTTAGAGGGGATATGGCTCATTCCGTGCCAATTTGTATAAATTTGCCCATAGAGATAGCTCGCCCTGTACCTGTGGTTTTGAGATGCATGATATTAATTATATTTTGTCCCACTGCAGTGAGCACGATGATGCGCGTAGAGTTTAGTTAGAGGGCATGCGTCTTAATAGAAAAATAGAATCATGCAGAGCTTCAGAATTTGGTATCTTTAGTCACCGAGATTTGGTTGAGAATAGATCGAATCTTGAGTAATTTAGAGCGTTTGCTAAACCCGTTCTTAATAAAATATAAATCCTAAATGATTCATTGGAGGGACGAACTCTAACCCTGTCGGATGAAAGCGCTAAAATTGTAGATACAGGACACTATTATTCCAAGGTCCTCCTTTTTGTATGAGGAGGGATGTTAGGGGTGCCAGAAGAGGCCCTGAGACAACCCGGGTTAAAATGGCGGGAATAGTCTGATGATGATGAAATAAAATACATGATTTTTTAAGATATTTTGCATGTTTTTTTAGGTGCCTGTATATCGGCATTTATGGAAATATTAGTTTATGAGGATTGCAAATCTATTTATTTTACTATTTTGTTTAAGATAGCTTTGGAGATATTGCTAAAAACGTCCATATTTTTTTTCAGAAACAATTTGACGTAGAAGCTTATAATTTGGCGTAACAATAAAGAATATTTACCTGCATGTATTTTAGTAGTTAACACTCAGAAATATTCAAAATTTTATTAAAATTAAATACGGAAATTTTTGAGGCAGTCAAAGACGTTTCTTATTTGTTTTCAGTTCATCCATTGTATGGAATTAATTTTAAGAGCAAGTTATAAGGAATTCCGAAACATTTTCAGAGTTTTATTTAGCACAGTTATTGGTGAAAATGTCCATAAAAGTATATTTTCCCCGTTCCCGAAATTGCTGAATTCAAAATTATGAAGAAAACAGTGATAATGAAAATTTATCTAAAGTTTATCTGAAAACTGTAAGATGATTCTAAACTTGAGAGAACCACGATATTATTCCGATTGTAAAAGATGAATTAGGCAATAAATTTACTTGATGAAAAATAATATTAATAATTGTAAATAGTTTAATAGAAATACTATGTACCCTTAAAGGTTTATACATACCAAAATGCGTAGGGACCTTTCGTATTGCGAGTTCTACCCAGGCAGGTATATTTTATTACACGAATGTAACAAAATGGATCGTTACACCCAAATATCTACATCAGAACACATATTACCACAGAGATGTAATCGACTTGATACATCAGCCTAAAACTAATTTTCCTCACGCGTGGTCGATGTAATTTCCGTCCCTCGTGTTCATTATTTCTGAGCAGTTAATTTCTTTTTCTTAATTACTCCCACACAATAGACATGTAATTAGGGTCTTTGCGGATAACATTTCCATTTTCACTTTATTTGCATACTTTTGCCCGTATTTAGTTAGTGTGGACTATTTCTATTTTATATCGTTGGTACATCTATTTACAACTAGCATTTTCTTTTGAATTTGTTTGCCTGGATTATAAACTTAAGAAAAAATTTATGGAATTATATTAAAAATCAGCAGCAAATATTCCGTTTGGTTTTTTTAGTCGTAAATTTATTCATATCTCATACATTTTTTTATATAAAAAACATGTGTGACAAAAAACTTCTCTTTTTTATTACTGTTTTCTATTTTGTACATGACTATCTCACAAACTAAGTGTATAGATATATATATATATATGTATATATATATATATATATATATATATATATATATATACATATATATATTTCTTTTTTTTTGTTCAAATATGTTCTTAAAATTGTAATGTATTATTAATGTTAAAAGAAATGAAAATTATTAAGAGAATGGGGAAGTGAGGGAGTATAAAAAAAAGTGTGGGAATTCTACAATGTTCTAGACCATTGACGAATTTACGACATGTACGACCAATTTTATATAATGTATATAGATACCAATTTTGTATATAATTTGTAAGATCGTTAGCTATACAAAATTGGAAACTAAATAAAAATCTGTTTAGTAACTTGTCACATGATAGGTGTATGATACGCGCTTGATAAACTTATAGACAATAAATTGTATAAAACGGTGAAGTATATTCCGTGCACACTTTGATAAATATACAAATTTAAAAAGTTAATGATACCCATAATTTATATTAACTTATTACAAATATTAATATTATTTTGCACAATGAAAATATGTATTGTCCAGCATATCTTTCATAGACTTAAGAAAAATAATTGGTTTCTTATATCTTTTTCATTTATCAGTTTTAATTCAAGTTGATTGTAATATTATTTTTTAAATGTCGTTATAACGAATGTTATAAAGACTATGCAGGAAAAATGAGGTCACTTAAGTATATTCACAGCCCCATAAGTGGCAGAAATAAGAGCTCCTGGTTACATGTTTTTCAACATAAGTGCAGCATTTTTGTTTTTAAGATAAGGATAAAATGCAGTTTTTAGTTGTTCATTAGCCAAGTATGAAAAAGTACGAGTGAAATGAAAAAACTTTTCAAGTCGGTTGGGAATTGAATTTACAAATTTCTAGCCATTATCGTTAATGTCCATGATAAACTTCCTGTTGAGCCGAAATGCTGAAACCAATTCATTACAAACAAATGTTAATTATTTAAAATTGTATGTGGTGGATTTTACTCCGAAAGAAAACGGTTACATTTACATCGAAGTACAGGCTTGATCATTTGTGATTTGTAGTACGCGATAGAAAATAGTAAATATTATTGAATGCGATGATGTTATATTGTGAGATTACGAGTGAATATGTGATTAGACTTTTGAAAGACTAAAGAATGTATTGTTTTTATGAATCATTGAAATGCTTTAACATAATGCACTATACCATATTTAGGTATTATAAATGAGTTTGGTTGGATACGTTATGCAAGCTAAGGCCACTTCACATGAAAAAAATAAAAGTACTGTAATCAAGTGTCACACATTTATCACCAGAAAACGTCGATGGTATGTTATATGGCCACTATATCGTTTCTTTTCTCGAATTGTAGACATACATGGTTAAAATGCCACTCCAAAATGAATTGGATGCTCATATATTGCGAAGAAAATGTCATATAAAAATATCATTAGAATATTTTTATTACATTTCAAAAAAACCTATGCCATTAGATGGAGTTCGCGACTAAAATCATCCCCAGGGGCGTCACCGATTCTTAGACTTAAAGAACTATGATGATGATGACGTAACTTTAATTTTATCTTTTTTGCTATTTGGCAACTTAGAAGTAAGGATAAAATTTGTTATGGCATCAATATCTGAAACTACTTATTTAATGATAAGCTATTTGAAATTATTCGAATTTATTTAATGATAAGCTAGTTGAAATTATTCGAATTTACACAAAGGAATTTACTGATTATTGCAAAGTTTAGTATAAGGGAACTTTTGCAATTCGTTTATTAAACAAAAACGATGAATTTTACTATTGTTGTCTAGAAGAATATCTTTAAATATTGAAATATGTAACTTCTTACTTTCTTACGTGGTTACAGTTCTGTACTCAACTAAAGCATAGGATGAATAAAGAAATCGCTGAGGATGCCGTTAACAAATAACCGTAATAATTATTACACAGAGAAGTGATTTAAATAAAATGCGATAAAGGCCCTTTTTTGGCTAGGAAAAACCGGGATGGACAGCTATTAATATATATAAATTCACAGATTAAAATAACTCAATGAAATGTTATACATAGTTAACGCCGCTGATCTAAAACTGTTCATGGAAGTATAGGAGGTTAAAAGGATTATTGTCATAAGGTAAATTGATTCCATTATTGAATGAAGTTTGTATAACGAGTTAAATTTCAGCACCAGCATGTGGTGTAATAATGAAATCCTCTCTCGCACGTGTTTGTAATGCGCGTTCAAACTATATAGATGGCTTGTGTTGACTTGGCGTAGGTCACTTTGATGTGATATTGCAATAGAATTATTTATGGACGCCGGACTCATATTTTACTTTATGAATATTTATGAATATTCTTTATGAATATTTCTAAAAATACTATAATGATCTTAGATTTTTCTTGAGATATAGTAGTAATTTTATTGACATTATTTTTATTAAGATATTGTTTAGTTTTCTCGTTCAGAGTAAGCTTGAAACAAGCGTGATTATTTGGTCTCCTTATGAATTTTCCTACAGTATTTCCTATAGTGTTTCCTATAGAATGAAAAACTTCTTTTGATTTTTGTATTTTAAAAGGTATGAATACTGTCTCTGCACGCATTCCATTTTAGACATTTTTAGACATACTAAACATCGAGATTAGGATAAAACATATTTGTAAAACTATTTATAAATATTGATATTATTTTTCACAAAGTAAAATATTGCTCAGACGAAAATATTTGTTTGTCTATAAATATTTAACACATTATTAATAATTATAAATAATTAAATATTATTAAATGAGGTCATCCCTTAAATATTTTTAGAAAATCGTATGTCGTTAAGTAGAGCTTTATCAAAAAACATTACTTGACATTTTAATCCAATTTTAATCGGTCGCTTTGATGACATCTCATTCGAAGGTATTGGTGAAAAAAACGTCATCTCCGGGAGGCAATTGAAAAGAAAAGAAAAACTTCTCAAGGTGTAATTTAATCTCACTTATACTTTAGTTTATAACTAAACTAAAATATATATGGTGCACTTCCTAAACTAAAATATGTATGATGTGCTGACATATGGACGGAGAGATAGACAGATAGAAATTATTAAATTACAAGGGCTCTGTTTGTGTAACTTGGCTATGGAACCTTAAAAAGCCTATCAAAGAAAACGGAAGTAGTCGTTCTACAGTGCAAAAGAAGATTGAAAACAGACTGTATTGAAATAAAATATTGTGCAATATCTTTGGAAAAGTAATAAATTAAGAGGTAAAGTGTAGAAGGAATTATGTTTTACGGACCACATAATATTTTTTTTTGGTAAAATATTTGGTAGTTTAATATCTTAAGCATATTTAGGCAAAATTTAATGTTGAAATTCCTAAAACTTCGGCAGTTACTTGTTTATAACTTACTGGAACGCAGCTGTAAAATTTATAACGGACGACAGACGTTTCGACCCGGCTCTCGACACGATATGATAATGATACATATTACGAACAGAATGTTCACAAGTACCTGGAGTATTTGAATGTAAAAATTTAAATAACATAAAATTAAGGGTCATAAAAGTGATATAGTACTTTGTTTTATTTTGATGTGTAAAGAGAAAAATACCTTAGCATATAAATAAAGAACTTTAAGAGCCTTTTTACCACAACATCTTCTTTGGGACGATTTCTGCTGTCATTGTATCGATTAATTTTAAGTTTTGTCTGCGAAGAACAGATGTAACAAAAATTCACTAAAGCTTTTATAATTTTTTACGCTGATTTGTTAAACTAAGGTACATATTTGTAAAGTTGATGTTGTCACATATTTTTTTGTTTATTTCAGTTAGTATAGAAGCTAATTACCTGTTATTCACAACGATAGACGATGAATTATGTGCGGTCTAAGGGATGGTGTGTATAATTGCTATATTACACATATAAATATTACACATTAAAAATGTATTAAAACTATAATTTTTTGAAAGTCGAATAAAAACAATGATTCAGATTTGAAATTCATCACCACACAAGTTTCTACAACAAACCCAAATTTTGCGATGTTGTTAAACAATTAAACACCTAGAAATATAGAAATTCACAGCGATAGGATGTTGTAGCTATGGAATGGAAGTATATTTTATTTCCATAATTGAGAAAATATATAAGAAGGCCAAAAATATGCTTGTATTTAAAAATCTACACTTTTCATATTATTGTTGTAAATTATATTGATATTTTCTTATGTAAATGAAGGATGGACAACATAAAGCTTTCTTAATTATTTAGTTTAAAGTTTCATTAGTAAACAAAATTAAAGTACAAGAATATTAAGCAATTCTTACACAAGCATGAAGTATTGTATTTTTTGACGTATCTTTCTTTCGTAAATGACAAAAGGCTAAGTGGAAATTCCATAGCGTTTCATCAACATGTAACGCTATGCTAACGCCATCTATGGGTTAATTTACACAAGTATCGGATTATAATTTCTTCGAAGAAGGAACTTTATCGTGCATGATAAAATTTACACGTTATCGTTTTGTTTGTAAATATCTTAAAGACAAGGCTGATATTGCAATATTGGTATAACATTTTAAATCATTTTTAATTATGCAAAAAAACTAACACAGAAGTTTTAATTTGGTAATAATGCGTACGGTGCATTTTCTTTGATATTTATTTTTTTAGATATGATGCCTACAACAATGTGATTGTATTTAATTTTTCTTGTATTTCTTATTATTTTCTGCACGAAGAGCAAGTATAGATAAATTAATGTATAGTTACGTACTCAACCCATATATCGCACGCACATGAACGATAGAAATACATCTAATAGATATGATAAAAAAATAAAAAAGTGACTTCTTTTTATGGCTTCTTCATGCAAAATACTATTCTGAATATTTTTTATTTTTGATACCAAAGTGAAATGTTTTCACGCGATATTAAACGCTTTGAGTATAATAATATGTCTGTGACGAGAAATTATAATATGTCTGTGAAGAGATATCCCTAGATAGAATAAGCTTTTTTTACGGAGGTAAAGTTGAGGTCATTGGCGATCTCAGCCCATTCGACCGAGCATCACTATAAGTCATGAGATCATCTGCGATTTTATCTGAAATTATAGCTGATGTTGCTAGCGAAATTCTGGCCACACGAAAATCCACTTCTGAGGTCTGGGCCATCTCATAGCATTCAATGTATTAACCAAATATATTTTCACATTTCCATTCTCGAGGGTCTCATACACTTATTATCATTTTTAAACACTTTATTATTTTTGGCGTTGCTTCAGTGGTTCTTATAATATATAAACCATCTGAGAATCGTTGAAATAATGTTGCTAAGCGAGTTACCAATGATATTCGCAGAGCGAAGCACATCTCATTTGCTATAATATAATATTACGTTAATACAAAAAAAAAATTCAAATACAATTTTGCAATGCATATTCGATGACTAGTTATTTTTCATTGGAAATTCGAGTAACTCAATTATGAATGAAGTGAGCCGTCACGTTGTACTCGTAATGAAATAATATTGAAAATATAACGATATAAATGTCCGCAGTAATTCAATACTTAAGGGTAAGTGAATTAATTATGAGCGGAGCGCAATTTATAATATTATAAAGGAGAGACACAGAAGCAGTGTTAGATTGTAGGAGAGGGGGAGGAGTGGCTTGTAAACACTTCTATTTCCCTTTTTATTTCCTATTTTATTATATCTTTAGATTCTTTAGGATTTGGTACCAAACGGTCTGAATTGAACCCTGCTATCGTGGCAGCGCTGTCCGTCCATTCGTCTGTCTATGAGTTCGTCTATCTATGAGTTCACAAGTGGAATTAATTTCAAAATTACTAGTAATTAGTATTGATTTATTCCTGAAAGAAATTTTGGATTGCATTTAAAATTATGTATAATTTAATTTAGGAACCGTACATAAAAAAGGGTAGATTTTTATTTGTAACCGGATGTGTAGGGCGTCATTAAAACAAACTCTTGAGTAAAGTAAAAATACATTTTAATTTTTTTTTAATAAAAAGTTACAATTTAGGAAAGCAAAACCACGTCGGTGTACAGTATCGCTTACAGCCGCCCACAAGTAATACGACAATATACACTGGTTAGTTTTTAATTGTGTAAAATTAGTACGTCTTACGGCGATCGATTTTCTATACTAAAACAAGGGACAGCATGCTGTACTGATATCGAAGATGTAATTTAGATCTGCGTACTATAACAATGTAATGTCGAAAAAGTCTTCTGAACAAAATAGCCAATGTATGAAATTTTGCTATTGTTTTGTCGGTGTTTACAAGTAAAATATCACTGATTATTAACATGTTAAAGTGGACGATTTTAGACTTATATTTTATAAAGTTATCATAAACATGAGGAAAAACGAAAACCCGAATATAGAAAAAATAACTGCAAAACACGAAATGCATACGCACATAGCCTGTGAAATTTATAACGTTATATACCTCAGGACACTCTCTGGATCAACGAATCTAAGGGCACCTAATTTTTTAAACCACTTCAAAATACAAAGATACTCATATACATACATACGTACATACATATATACATACATACATACATATATACATACATATATATATATATATATATATATATATATATAACCTATGAAATTCATAACGTTATTTACTCTAGGACAATCTATAAACATCTCATTTGTCGAAATAAATTTAGTAGTTTAGTGTGTGCGAGGGAACAAACATACTCAAGTACACACATACATAACGTGTGAAATTCATAAGCCTTCATCCAGCCGTAAGTAGGATAAGAAGCAAAAGTAAGATCGCTATAATCTGTATATATATATATATATATATATATATATAGTATGTATATGGAGGAAACTTTGTCACTCCAAACACTGGTCCCGTTAATCATGTATAATTCGTCAAATAGTCGCCTAGTTTATAAAATAATTAAAGTTTAAATTTTGTATGAAATCATAATTATGCTTAAATTAACACCTTATAATCTTTACACTAAATACCTAAATATCAGTTTGGCAACGTGTACTAAATATCAGTTGGTCTACTGCAAACTTTACAAACTGTCAAGTGTCAAAATGAAATGTCATTTATCCGTTTCAAAAAACCAAGTTTTTTAAACACGCGTACATAGTAATTAAAATACAAATAATTTTGCCTTAGTGTTTACACGTACCTAAATTTTATGTTCCGTTTCAAGACACATACCTAAATTGGAACACATACCTTAATTTTATGTTTCGATTCAAGTCTAAGTCCGTGTTAATTGCCTTCCCCGTATCGCACTTTCGCAACCGATGACAATAATTTTGCCTTAAATTATCTACGTTATGCGTATGGTATTCGTATTTTGCTTCCTTCTAAAATGAGTTAGCACATTTTGTTCCATGTTTATCAATATTATTGGGGAAGTATCACCTGATGTTACTGAAATTACAGGTTATCGTCCTGTATTGAACTGATCGTAACAAGATTTGGTTGTCCGAAACAAGACTATGTTGGTGATTGTTTGTGATAACGTTGGATGTACATTTTATAATAACATTAGGCATATTAATACTATGTTCCATCAGCTCTAAAAAACGACATATTCGTAATTTCACTCACTCGATATCACAAGTAACAAATCGTTTAACAAAATAAAATCGCATTAAATCAACAACTGTTATTTCAAACTAAATTTTTAAAAAAAATTTCTAACCAGAAGAAATGAAGGTTGCCATATTAATTAATAAATAATCCATAAAGATTCAATTTGAAATAAGTAATTAAAATTAATATCATTTTATTAAAAAGAAGCGAATAATAATTTGTCTAAACGACAAATGATAAAATATCGCATTGATAGTTATTCCGACAAGTTTATTTTAAAAATCGATAATATTTTTTGTAAATTTTATATTTGAGGGAATAATGAATGGACGTTAAAGATTTTTAAATGGCAATAACTTTGATTTACGAAATGTAAACAAAGTTGGCCTTGAAATTAATTTTGGTTATCCTTTTCACGGTAAAATTATGCAAATGAAAGGGATAATTATATAAGTCAAATTCACTATCGATCGCTAAGAAGAGTAATCATGCAATATTGCCACATTTCTTACGTTTATTGGAATATAAGATACAGGTTGATGCATTTTCATGTTAATGATTTATGACAATTTTTAAATAACGAAAAGAAAGTGGTATTATTAAAAAAAAATAGGTGTATTGTAATCTACTCATGTAGTACTATTACAGATTAAAGTCCCAAAGTTCTAAAGTCCTAATTTTACATAGTGTACATATATATGTATATATATATATATATATATATATATATAATATATATTTGTCAACCATTTATATATATATTTATATATATATATATATATATATATATATATACATATGTATATAAATGGTTTACAAATAATGAACAATGCAAACAAAGAATTTTTTAGTTGCCGAAAGATATACCAGGCAGAATATTGATGGGATAAAAAATAATGTTAATATTTATAAATGGCTTAATAGAATTATTGTTTCCTTAAACTAAGTGTATACAGAATCCTTCTAACGTGAGATTTACTCTCGTTTAATTAGTTTTATTTTATGACGCTTGAGAGCTTATCGTAAACTTTCTGATTGGGTTCAGAAACTGGAAATATTTAAAACTGGTTTAAATAGAAGCTCACCTTTGGCTGAAATGTTTAACTAAATTGATAATACTTGAAAATTATATGTAACGACAGAGAGTCACAAAATTCTATCATATATTTCATATTGTTTAAATTCTAGTACCATCTGACCTCGTTACTACTCCTTTACCGTGACTGCACTGGTTACCTATTTATGTAATTTATATTCACAGCGATCGCCATTTTAAACAATTCGAAGAATCATTAAATTAAGACATTTTAAATCTCCTTCCACAATTTGATAGTAAGAAGTCTTTAGAACTGCAATTGTTTATTATTTCAAACAAAAAATATGAGTCGGAATTTATAATCCAGGTTTTAAAAATTTAATCCAGGTTTTCTATTTTGGTATTGGCAAAAAAGAAGGTTCAGAATCAACAAAATTTATTCTGCACCCGTTCAATAATAGCTAATCTAATTGATGAACTATGCTATTACTTTCTCCAAAAGCTTATATTTTACCTGGACTCTCAATTTAAAAAAAATTAGTTGTATTTTTAAAGAAAAATTGATTTTATTTTAATTCACCCTCGACATGATTTGAAATAATTTTATTTTAATTAAATTAAATTTTCTGAACACATCTTAATATTTTTAAAATATCGCACAATTTATGATATTTGTTAGGTTGAGGTTAATTTTTGAATACTTCATTTATAAAAATTGGTCAATTCATCGTAATAGAAAAAAATTATAATAAACGTACGTTATATATACTAATTAATATTATAAAACGAAAAGTATGTTTGTTGATATACTAACTAATATTATAAAAGGAAAAGTATGTATGGTAAAAGTATGTTTGTTGGTTTCGCTTTCATTGTCAAGCGATCGTCGTGAAATTTAAATTGAATACATGTAGCGTGTATCATAAAAATTAATAAAGACTTTTTATCCTGAAACAGAATTTATTTTTTGGTACTTAAAAAGTCTGATTTTTGCATCACCGAAACCATGGGTCAAAATCACAAGCACGTATATTGAGTTACGATCATTTATAGTACTATCTTTGCTCAGTACGTGTAAATAAAATCCACATTAATTAACAGATTACTAAAATATTAAACATTACGAACCACTCAGTAAATAAATTATGTCCTAAATATATATTGTAGAAAATAAATAGTTGCGTCCATCAAACCTATTAGGTAGCGTTTAATGATTAGAGGAACTCGTAAAACAAGGCATGGTTATGCACATAAAAGATCATCATTTATCTACATGTCACATCCTCGTTTGTAAAAAAACAATGTAACTAAAACTGAAAGATAATTAGTAAAATTGATTTCTTTTGAATTATTCAGTTAATTAGTAAAAGCTTCATCACATTACAGTCGAAAAGACCAATGAGGAAAAAAATTATTTAAGAGAAAAAGTAGTAATCCGTGTCGAACGGTAAAACTTTTTTAATTTATGACTATCATGGGCAACATTCAAACTTCACTATACAGAACTAGACGCTCAGAACTTTTCAGTCGCAAAAAAACCGTTATCTGGTAAAGGATTGTCCTTTATCCAGTATCTCCTTTAAAATCATGAAAAATTTTAAAGCCGTGTTTTATGATGAAGTACTGGCATTCTGAAAGAAAAAAATATAATGAAAATATTATTCATACTATACATTAATTGCATTATAGTGACTAATTATAACAGTACTTTTTACAAGAAGTCGTCAACTGCATTTTATTATAACCAAAGGGAAAATATACGTCTCTACGGAAATGTTTTCAATCTATACCGGTATCATCACCACACCTCGTCTGCAGCCACGCGATGTCCCGCCTGTCACGGCCATTGACAGACAGAGGGTGGATCTATAATTTTTTTCTTTATTAGTAAGGCCTTTGTGTCTCAACGAAAATGTCTTTTTCCGCTGGCGACTTATTTCTGTCCGCTCACATCGCTAAAATTAAACTGGCATCCGGTATGCACACGTGATTTATTAATAAACAGGCTGATGCGCCCGAGAAAGGTTTAGGCTGGATGGGGAGGGAAGGGGGAGTGAATCTTGGATAAGAGGTATAAACTTCTTTATGCATTAAATAGCAAGTCAAAATCAAAATTTTCCAGAATAAATTTTCATTATTTACTGAAGTTTCTGCTTATTGATTTTACAGAAAACAATTATGTGATAGCTTTAAAAATATAGATGAAAACGCGACGTCAAAGTAATTATGATCGTAAAAATAAAGAAAGGTAAGTTCAAATGATTTGATATATGCAGAAAAATATGTATACCAACACAATGGATTAAAAAAATTAATATGAAAAGAAAACAAAAAGGTGGACTGCTTAAAAAAATTAAAAGAAAGAAACAAGATTTGTAACACCATGGATGTTTCTTTAAGCAATAACTTTTAGACGAGGTGTGACAATCAAACGTCGATTTACCCCGATTTATTGTTATCCATAATCTGATCTAGATTGAGAATTCTTCAAGAAATTTCAGTACTATTAGCAGAGATTGTTTTTTACTTTGCCCCTTTTGGGCAGTTTTTTTTGTTTCTAAAAGTAAATTGTTTAATTTAAATTTTTTAAAGTATAGTACATGCGTAATGGACTTTCCGGTTATGGAATGTATATTTTGTATATTAGTTGGCAATACACATAAGTACCAAACGCTGTATTCTTATCCTAGTGCCACTCCCCTGCTACGCACCCACGCAGTGGCCGATAGTACTCGCAGTACTGCATTGTTTGCTATATTGGATACTAACGTACATCATATGTTCGGTGGCACATATGGAACGATTCGGTTCCCAAAATATTACGTAATGTCTACAAATATGATATCTGGGTATCTCAAGACATCCTGACGTTTCTAGTCAGGATCAACTCTATTGTCATGCAGACAAATATATACAACTTTTTCTTTTCAGTATATGCTTAACTGGTTGAACCATCTTACCACTGTGGATGAGAAGTGGTTGATGTAAACTGATATTCATAAAGCGAGCAGTGATACTCGTGGGTTTTTATTAACGTCCAATCTACGACTAACGTTGAGGAACGCGACGCGCGCTTTTTATATTCAAGTGTTGAATGTTCTCGTAATTACTCAAAAATTCTATAGTTTTCTCGTCCCCACCTTTAGGTGACAAATCGTAATAAAATATTAAATTTTAAATCGAACTCCTTGGAAGATATACAAAAGTTGAAATCTTATAAAAATCCGTTTAGAAGTTCTTTTCACAAAACTATATTAAACAAAGAAACACAAGATATTATTCATGTTTTCAGATTTAGAAGCCTCCAGATTGTAGATCGCAAATAGATTTTATAGAAATATTTTGTAATAAACTAATATGTTTCCGCTACATTATTATAATAGTAGTAACTATGGTTTAATTATAGTCTGGCAATGGGTGAAGTCAAAATGTCGATTCTTTTTTTGATGGACATATGCATTTATCTATAATTCACAGGTCTGCAAATTTTAATTTTACTTTCCCTTTTTGGATTTGATAGCTGATATTGGGTTAGTTTGGTGCGCTAATTACGAATATGTACTTAGATTTTCCCCTTAGAAAAACCCTATGAATGAAATCACAAGAAAAGCCAAGTTTACTAAGTAAAAAATTTATGTTACACTAAAAAAACAATTACATGACTTTAAAATATTACAAATAAATTTAAATGATGTTAATAAATAAATTATAAATATTAAATACTTTTGTGACGTCTAGTTTTTTTTTACCAAAGCTCCGATTGTGAAATTTTCGCCTAAAAGTTCGACTTGGATCATCTCGCTTTAGCGTCTAACAATAGTCTGCCATCATCTCTTAATTCTACCTTTCCTGATAGCGACGTTCTATCTGTTTCAAATCCTGGTAAAATCTTTTGCCTTGCTCTTCACTTACAGCTCCCAAGTTATCTGGAAAATAGTCCAAGCCCGAATTAAGGAAGTGAAGTTTAATGCTCATAGAACACCCTATTTTTCCTAAATTTTTACTCATAATATTTAGTTTTATGGTTTTCTAGGAAATTGTTCATTATTTTCTTAAAAAAGATTTCCAGGTTTCCAATTCAATTTTACTTAGTTATTCATCGAAAGTTGTGTCTTTCATCAATTTTCTTATTTCCGAGCCAACGAAAATAATGATTTCACTTTAGCTTCAAATAAAGATGGAAAAAATTGGTGTAGATATTTAAAGTCTTCTCCTTCTTTATTCAGCGTCTTCGCAAATTGTTTCATCGTTCCCAGTTTTATGTGTAAAGGAGGTAGCAAAAATAGTTCAGTTCTTGGTGGCCACTCTTTCTTCGTCCAATATTGTCCTCTGTCCCGACTATCCCACTCACAGAGAAAGCAAGGGTATTTTGTGTAGTCATCTTTGTTGACCGACTAGCATACTTTTAACTTTAAGATCTCCACAAACCATCAAACCATGTCGTACGTACTTTATTTTACCCAACATATTTTTCAAATTGTCGTAGCATTCTTTCAATGTGCAGAATGGCCGACTGGCACTCAAGCGCACTTATAGCCATTATGCAAAAAGACTGCTTTCAAACGTCGCTTTAATGAGATAATATTCGATGTTAAACTTTTTCATTAAACCAGGAATGTCTTTGCAATACATTAGATTACGATCTTCACAAAAATGTAGTACAAAGTCCTTTTCTCTGTTGCGATACCAAGAAAATGAGATACCAGGCCCAAGCATATTCTTTTTCGATAGTCTTGATCAGAGTAGTTCCGCTGCATCTACTGGCAGGCATAGATCTCTCGTTAAGTCGTTTAGTCCTGACTGTGGAAATAACTGTGTTCCACTTGCACTTTGCTCAAATTGAGCTTCAGGTTGAGATACCTCTTCGACATCACTGCTCATGTCTTTAGTTTGCACTGATTCCAAATTTGGGAGCGATGGCGGTGCAGCGTTCGGATAGCGATGCATCGCGAGTGCTACCGATTACAAGGTTGGATATACCAAGTCCTTTTTTGTTTTAGAATTGTAGCCTGCAGTTTTGCAACAGCAAAAATAATAGTCTTTATGATGATTATGATATTCTTTCCATAACATAGGCGATTGTAAATCAAAGGTATTGTTCTGTCCTTGTGACCACTTTCGAACTTCACGAACGCATGTGGCACAAACTTTACGTGGGACCCACCGAAATACATGTTATAAATGTTATTTCTGAATTCGGTAATGTTATGCTGCTGTTTTGTCAACATAAACTGCCCACAAATATAACAAAATTGTACGGGGAGGTTAAACATTAGAGCTTTGCTAATTGCACGGAAGTACTAATTTTGCAAAAACAATGATGTTATTTATATAAAAATCTATTGATCTACCCTCAATAACCCTCTTCTAATGATTTAAGTTAAATGAGATCTTTAGCAAATGACCTAAAAATCCACCCTTTTTTCCAATAATGTCAGTTAATTACGTTACAATTAACTGATTATTTATGAGAATTTATTCATTGTTGTCTGTATGTCTGAATTTTATTAGCTTTTTTCCCGTAACCAGCACCCCAAAAACTAACAAAATCAGTCATCAAATCTGAAAGAAGAAAACTATTATGGACATGTGTATTGTTAGTTGAAAGAGTAAAAAACCACTCGTTTAAAAACCTGTATTGAGAAGAAGAATTCTGTTTTCCTCAGGTCCTGTTTGTTATATTTACTGTGCAAAGTTCGACAAATGTCCGTTGTTTTGGAAGAATTGTCAGGAAACAGGTGATTAGTTATTCTTGGAAGAAAGCGATAATGTGAACTTAATAACTAGCAAGGTAATTAAAGTTAATTCGTAAATAGAATATGTATACAATATTTATTATATATTATATATAATTATTTATACCTAACAGATGTAAATCGAACTGCAGCTCTTTTTCTGTTTAATTAACCGGTTTGCATAATTAATTTATTAAAAACGTTGTACTCTACTTTCATTGCTAAATGCGATTATTCACCATTTTTGATAGTTACCCATATAGTTCTCTTGCTTAGTTGTATGTACTCGTATGTATATGTATGTTATTATTATTGTATATGCGTATATTATTCAAACGGTTCTCTACTCCTTCACGTAGATAGAAGCAAATGAAATAAATATAAGGACTTAAAGATAGATGTACAGCTACATTAAGTTCTTTTATCTATATTGTACAGAATGCAACACTAAAATGTATTGAATAATAGTGAAATTTCAAAGTAACAAAATTAAGAACACACTGATAATAAATGCTGTTTTTCCCATATAATCAATGGGCAACAAAAATTAAGTTTCTTAATTTTAATTTTCTTTTGGCATAGTCACTTCAGCAAGTAATAGATTTGCAGGCAAAGTAATCATCTCCTAATGACCTTCGGAAAATTCCCTCTTAAATAAGCGTAATTGTCAAACGTGTGGTGTTTGAACGCCAAATTGTAATTATTTTTCGCACTAAAAGTAATTGTAATTTTCAATCATGGTAGAATTGAATTCGGAAAATTCCCTATTAAATAAGCGTAATTGTCAAACGCTTGGTGTTTGAGCGCCAAATGGTAATTATTTTTCGCACTAAATACAATTATAATTTTCAATCATGGTAGAATTGAATTCGGAAAATTCCCTATTAAATAAGCGTAATTGTCAAACACGTGGTGTTTGAGCGCCAAATGGTAATTATTTTTCGCACTAAAAATAATTATAATTTTCAATCATGGTAAAATTGAATTCGGAAAATTCCCTATTAAATAAGCGTAATTGTCAAACGCGTGGTGTTTGAGCACCAAATGGTAATTATTTTTCGCACTAAAAATAATTATAATTTTCAATCATGGTAGAATTGAATTCGGAAAATTCCCTATTAAATAAGCGTAATTGTCAAACGCGTGGTGTTTGAGCGCCAAATGGTAATTATTTTTCGCACTAAAAATAATTATAATTTTCAATCATGGTAGAATTGAATTCGGAAAATTCCCTATTAAATAAGCGTAATTGTCAAACGCGTGGTGTTTGAGCGCCAAATGGTAATTATTTTTCGCACTAAAAATAATTATAATTTTCAATCATGGTAGAATTGAATTCGGAAAATTCCCTATTAAATAAGCGTAATTGTCAAACGCGTGGTGTTTGAACGCCAAATGGTAATTATTTTTCGCACTAAAAATAATTATAATTTTCAATCATGGTAGAATTGAATTCGGAAAATTCCCTATTAAATAAGCGTAATTGTCAAACGCGTAGTGTTTGAGAGCCAAATGGTAATTATTTTTCGCACTAAAAATAATTATAATTTTCAATCATGGTAGAATTGAATTGGGTAAATACTTTTGTATTTATTAAGAAGCCTGAATATAATAAATAGAAAATAGTTTACACACTTAGGAATAATTTAGCCATATTTTAAAAAAGTTTACAGTTTTTATTCAAAATCCATATTATATATTACATAAGCATGATACATAAAAGTTTTTTAAATTTACTTATTTCAGACTCATCATTTATACATATTTCCAATTTTTTCAAGTTTAATTTTTAATTAGCTCTATTATCTAAACTAAGCTTTTTAAAATCACTCATTATTTATAAAAATTTTGCTTAAGCAATACTATATTGCAATTGAATAAACACAATTGAATAACAATGAAAATGAAAAACAAATAACAATGAAAAACAATTGAATAAACCTTATGCAAGAAGGAAAATTTTGTTGCCTCTCGTAGGCATTTATTGCTACATTAAACAAATAATAACTAATTATTTTTAACAGTTATTATTTATTTAAAAAAAAATAAATGCTAAATAATAATGGCTCCTTATATCGAAACAACTACAAAGAGATTACCAAGCAAACGGGGCGAAAAGTAATACAGACCCATCGTCGACAAAGTCCGTCACTGGACCGAGAAAGTAGGTTTGTTTGCCCGTGAGATATAATATTGTCGACATTACGTGCAAGTAAATAAATTTTAGCAAAGGTTGAGCGCATTTTGCAGAAAACTGTTTTGAAATAAATGAAGTAAGTCGTAAGCGGAAAAAAACATTAAAAAAACACAATCTCGATGTTTAGAATAGCATCATTAAATATTGTTACGGTGCTATTAATAAAATAGAAAAAGTATACTCTTTATAGTATTACGAGGAACATAAAAGATGTGTTTTTCCGAGAATTTTCAACAGTTTTTGTTCGTCTCAAATATTTGTTTTGAAACTGTCTTAGCCATTCAAACCATGTTTAAATGCTTATGCATGTTTTTCCATCTCATAAATATTTTAAATAAATTACAATTTAACTTCAAATTTGTGATATCGTCTTCTTAATTAATGAAAACATAGAGAATCGTGTTTGAAAGCTCAATGTACGAATGTTTTCCAAATATAAAAGAAACAAAAACAAACGATTTAATCACATATTGACTTGCTGTACTGTGTTAAAGATTTCCATTGATATCATCACATGATGGTCTAGATAGTGCCGTAATTGATTTCTCCAAAAAAGTGCGGTAAGTAAGTAAAATTTTTTGTTAGTCTTCGGAATGTATCATTAGATATCAAGTTTATTTGAAATTATGGCTCTGTTGGTAACTTCGTTTGCGTGGATCTTTAAACGTTTTCATTAAGTCAGCAGTAAGATTCATACAATTAACGCACTATACTATAATATTTATAAATTAAAACTTTTTTCAACTAAGTGCTCTATTATTGATATGCTAAATTACCACAGCGTCTTTTTAATTGATCGATTGCGAAGAAACTTACCTTATACATTACCCTAGACCTAACTTGATAGACCAGTGAAAACTTCCGATATCCCCTTAGCTATTTTTGCTTGATAGGCGAATAAATGAATGAAGCCACAGAAGACAGAAATTCAAAAAATAATATTTTTATATTCTATTCCTTTCGTTATATTCCCCTAGATATTTTTTGCAGGAAGGAATAGGCCTTCCGTCATCTCAGGCCACGTCCATTTTGCCAATGTATTTTTGGGTAGAAAACTTCATTGTGTGCTTTAAAATAGCGTCATATATTGACGTATATAGATACAATGTACATTTGTGTAATTAATACGATTCGGGACGTATCCGAGAATCTATCCAAGATTCTTCCTCGTTGTCATTGTTTATTAAATCATTGCTTCGTAATTAACTTTAATATATTGAAAGGTAAATTCTGCTGCTTTATTATATGTATAAATAATAAAGTACTTAACAACCAAACTTATACATCCTAATATTAAACCTAACAATGAAATTAGATTACAAATATTGAAAACAGATTGAAATTTTAAACGAATTTAAGAAACGGAGTACACATATGAACAAGATACGAAGATTATATCGAATATATAATATAAAATATAGAAAAATTATACATCCGGAAGACGACCAACAACATCTCGTCTCATGCATCTGCCGCATTCAGATTGCTTACATAGAGGCACCTCTCCGTATCAATCCATACTCGTACCTCATTCCTCACAATGCCCATTTCGCTTATGTGGGTGGAAAATTTCATCGCGCTATTTAAAATATACGTAGTGCTATACGTTGTAGTACATTGAAATACTATATACATAGATATACATCTATGTATGAGTGAAAATATGCGTCGAATTATTATGCGTCGAATAGTTAGGTGCTTCTTTATTATGTTAATGTGAAGTTGAAAATATGAAATTCTTATAACTTCTAACTGAGCGCACAAATTCAAATGAAATAAAAATTAAATAACTAAATGTTGTGTTAAGTCAACCCTTCTGTTTTTCAAATCCATCATTAGAGTCCGTAGTTTTGAAGTGATGCGTGTTCAAAAAAACAAACAATAATTTCAAAAACCATTTTTCTGTTTTCTTTTACTTTTATTATGTTCCCCTAAATCGTTTTTTCGCAAACATGCTCAACGTCCAGACACGTCAATTCTACAGTTTTATGTTATGCATAGTTTATAATTGAATATCTTTCTATACACACACACACATACACACACATACAAACACACATGCACTAACACGCGCACGCGTACACGCACGCGCACGCGCACACACACACCCACGCGTGCACACACGCATACACACGCACACACACACATACGCACACGCACACACGCGCTCACAAGCACGCTCAGGCACGCACACGCACGCTCATGCACGCTCATGCACACGCACGGACACACACAAGCACATACGCAACCGCACGCATCCGCACATGCACACGCACGCGCACATATACACACACACATAATATATATATATATATATATATATATATATATATATATATATATATATATATATATATATATATATATATATATATATATATATGCATATATATATATATATATACATATATAATAGAAATTAGTTCACCTATGTCAAAGATATATGTAATTGAATAAGCGAAAGCGAACGGAATTGAGAACCTGTTTTTTTACATCGGTTAAAAATAAATATTTTACATACCTCAAAAAAAGACTTATCTAGATTTAAACCCGAAATTTTTGATAAAAAAGACCAAGAACCTCTACCTCTACCAAGAATCACGTACTCTATTTTGGTTTAAGTACTTTTATTGATAGGCAATGATGTCATACAATTAGAAACGGCGAGTTAGAGTCAAATAGGAATATCTGTTGTCAAATCGTCGGCAAAGTTAACCCATTTCTATCTTATGATCAGAAACTTTGAAAGTCTGTAAGGTCGTCCGGTCGTTTCATTTTAATAAGTTGACTTCGACCAGAATTCGCATACTTTTGCCAAATTCCACCAATAGATGATAATCGCGCAGAGAGAAGTAACCCTTTATACTTTTCGGTTTCAATTTGTGGGAGAAACTTTGCACTGTGGTTTTATCGGACTGCCACATCTATGTTTTTAGTGTGCAAAAATGGCGATGCTAGAATTTTATGACATAATTTTGTGAAATAGAAATTTGGGGAAGCTTTATTTACATTTCTATTTCTTTATAGCTGTTCTGACGAATGGCGAAAATGGACCCCTTAAAATTTAGTCACGTCCATACGTCACATTTTTTTCAGTTTAAGATCGATTGTAATGAATAAATATACACGAAGATATAGTGGAAAAAATTTAATATATCTCTATATTATAATAAAATAATTCTTAATTTTTTTAATTACTGCCGCACCCATTGTACTTGGAGATGAACTTTTTTTTAGGAACTCCATCAAATGGAGTATCAATAAAGAAGAATTTTGTTTAAAAAAATATTTAAAAATAATAGTAATTCTTTTTGAGATATGTACCCTTTAGGTGTTGTGTTTTGCAAAGTATTATTTGTATACTAGTTTGATGTTTTGTAGAATTTAGTAAGTGCTTCACTACAAAATATTTTTTTTAATTTGTATAAACAAATTAAATATAAATTTCACATGTTCCCAAGTCTGCATGGAACAATAAGAGTTTGACTTGCACTTACAATAATTGGTTTATTTTATACAAAGTGTTCCAAAAATCCTTGTACTATATTATTACGTTTACCATTTCACAGTACAGAACATCTGAATTGTTTTCATTCAAATAAACTTTATTTTGAAATAAATTAGCTTTTGCGTTTGACTTCGGTCGGTCAATAGCGAATATTTGTTAATGGGTTTATTTTTTATACCTTTTTGATTTTCTTCTATCATTTTTTTAAATATATTTTAATATTTTAAATATTTTTTAGGTTTCGTTTCCTTAAAATAAAAAAAAACGGAATCATTATGGGTCACCTTTTTGTCCGTCCGTACGTTCGCCTGTCTGTCAAAGCTCTTTCCAATTCCAAAAATCAAGGATTTTTAATTTTATGTGAAATTTTAGATTTTTTTGAAATATGCCTCTGTGAAAGATATAGTAAATAATATATCTTTTATTTGTATAATTGTCTGATTCATTGATATAAATTTTTAGCGTTCCAGTTGATTTGTAATCTTTCAAAGCGTAATGGGAGGTTTTATAGCACAAGTAAAGGGAAAAAACCTAATAACCAATCATTTCTAATTCCAATTATACATTTTTAATATTGGGTTGTTTTTACTACAGTGAAAGATGAAGCAGGTAATATATGTGAAAAATTATTATTTGTAAGTAAATTTATTAGAAATACTACGTAAATTTAAATGTTAATAAGTGCCTATACGTGGACGGAATCTTCGTAGGGCGAGGGTTTTTTTAACTGGCACGAGCTTTTTTGTAAAATTATCATTTTAGTATTTTTGTGGGAATATAATGTACTGGTTATTTGGAGATCCTATTTTCAATAATCCGGCACATTTGTCCGTGAGAAAAATATTCTTCTTTCAAACTAATACGAATCAATTCTAAGTTTATCTAGAAAAAAAATTAATATTCACGGCGGGCATTCTTATACTGACTTTTTATTGACATTTTTATTTTTAGTAAATTTCCCACCAATACCAATACATTTTTATATTACCAATTCATTTAATTTCAGAAACCGTAGTGAGGTTAATGACATTTTCGACATAATACAATTTCGATTGATCGAAATTGTATTATATATATATATGTATATATATATATATATATATATATAACTATTTTATACAAACTTTCTTAATTTCAGATACCACACTGCTATCAATAGGATTTCCTAAACACTAGGGATCCGATCAAAAAATTACGTTTGTGAAAAATTGTTAGAGAAATGCATCCATACACGCATTTCTTTATTAACATTTTTAATGTTTGATAGTTTCGTTGATTCGCACGTATTATAACAAATTCTTTTCGCTTCGAATGTCACAGCACGGTCAAAAACATTTTGTAAATAATATGGTCACAATTAAAAAAGGGATCATTATAAAAATTAGGATTAAAAAAGGACCATAATTACGGAGAACCCACGAAACACCAAAATACTAGTATTTGAATAGGCTGTTACATGCTTAATGAGAGTTATATTTGTTTCAGTAATTTTTGTAAAACTAGTTTTTATGCTAATGAGTTCATAATAAAATATTAAAACAGAAAAACACTGGTAATGCGTGAGTCGAACCTCGCAAAACGAGTGTTCGGTATCAAAATTTGCAATTATAAATTTCTTTAGTATTTTTGAAATTGCGTGTTATTCTACTTTTCATGAATAAATTGAACGTACATATAAAATGCATGATAGTTACGTTTGATAAGCGTGTAACGTTTCGTAGTACAGTGTTTGAATAAGTCCTTATATACTAACGCTGTAAAAATTTAATAAATATTTAAGAATAAAAAGACTAAAAGAAACAATTTTTTATGTTTTTTAATAAAAATTTTTTATCAATCATTATTTTTTGTCATAACGAAATTTGTGTTGTAACTTATAATTTAGTAGATAAGGGGATAGTCCGATTTATAATTTAATAGAAGGTGGAAAAAAACTATTTTTGTGATTTTGTAAAGTTTCAATTACACATTTTTTTCTTTCTTTCACTTCTACATATAAATGAGTTCTACATAATATCAGCGTGCATCAGATACGTTGTAATTTTTAACCATATTACTGCAATAAATGGAACATCAACATTTTTATAAATTATTGAAATCAAAAGTTATATGGTGTTTTAAATTTTACGGCGAAACACCGAAGGAAAATTGGCCATAAATCAGAACGCGTGACACTGAAATGTACACCCACCAAAATGAAATGGACACTCTGTACATGAATTGTGTACACATATCACAATTCATGTACAGGGTGTCCAGTGGCAAATTTCAAAGTTTGAACAAACATAGTTTCTGAACGCAACCCATAAGAGGGGCGAGGGGGGCGTCATTAGAAGCGCAAGCGGTGCGGATGTTTTAGTAGCCATGGAACAGTGGAGTGGAGAGCACCGCGCTTTTGCCGTCGAGGCGTACATTTCGAGTGGATTTTCGCTGTCTGTAACACGCCGTCGATTTAATAATCGTTACAGTATTCGTCGATTACGTGATGGACCATCGATCAACCTCATTCAGTCATGGGTAGCAAGGTTCAGAGCTACAGGATCAACATTAAATAGGCCCAGGCCAGGACCTACACCATTGGTAGCCACGGATGAAAATGTCGAGCGTGTTATGGTTTCTGTCGTTGAAAACCACCGTTTATCACTGCGTACACATTCATCGATATTGGGAATTCCGAAATCAACTTTATAGGTAATAATGCAAAAAAAAATCAAGTTCCATCCATATAAAATTCAAATTGTTCGAGATTTACACGATTCTGATTTTGAATTAAGAACAACTTACGAGGAGGTGATGTTGTTGAGATTTCATACTGCTACCCGGATGGGCAACATATTCTTTAGTGACGAAGCTCACTTTCACATTGGAGGATATGTGAATAAGCAGAACTTTCGTTACTGGGATGTCCACAACCCAAGACAACTGCATCAAGAGCCTTTACAATTCGGAGAGATATGCCCAGATGTTAAATTACTCTTTCAGAGTAGAACTACAGAATAGTCTATCCTTCAACCAAAATGCATGGTTCCAGCAGGACGGGGCCACAGCTCACACTGCTAATGTGTCCGTGAATGCAGTGCGGCAGTTATTTCCAGAAAAAAACATATCTCGAAACGGTACCGCACCGTGGCCACTTAGGTCAACCGATTTAAGCCCATGTGACTTTTTCTTATGGGGATACTTAAAATCCGTTTTACCGTTTACAAAACAAATCCGAGCACTGTGACACAATTTAAAGAAAATATTCCCGCCGAAGTCAGTAGGATACTCCAGTCGCTCTGCAAATACGTTTTTGAAAACATGCGTGCTAGACTCGAAGAGTGTGTCAGACTCGATGGCCGCCATTTCGAAAACGTGGTTTTTAAAAAATGAAATCCGCATTTGTTGTTATAAAGTTAAAATAAACCTACTTTGTATTAGAGGTGTAGTTTTTTTTTACAATTTTTCAAACATTGAAATCTGCCACTGGACACCTTTACTAATAAATGGTCAACTTCAAGTAACAGTGTGAATAAGATATTGCGATTCCATAAATTTAATTTATTTTCACAATATTTGTCTACAACTATAGAATAACGTGTGAAAAAACATAGCGTGTGAAAGAGACAGAACCCCCTTCACAATTTAATTGTTTATATGAGGCATTGTTACACCAGGGAATTTATATATCACTTGATTAAATAACTAAAGCTTTGCTTGACTGCAGTAAAAGTCGATATTCTCAGTTTTAAGTACGTTTGAATAATTTTAAACCCTTTTACAAAAATTGTCAAATATTTGTGGCTTATTCTTTGAGTTCTTTTTTGTTTGTGTTCGTTGAAAGAATTTAATAGTAAGACATAATTTCTTGCCCCGAAATAGTTTCAAATCATCAAACTTTATAATTATGTGAAATTTCAGCTTTTTAGGTTACAGGGCTGTGATAGACTAATGTACGGACTTAGAGGTAAGACCACACATGCTCCGTTGTGCAGAATATTGACGCCAATTTCTTGATGTCAATTTCTGAATAACAACGCAGCAAAAGATTTTTGGAATAAGTTTCCAGCCATGTTGATAGATTTTTGAACTCAAGGCTAGAAATTTGTCGATATTGTAGTATTGTATACATAGCTATCTATCATTATGAACTTCAACGATGAAAGCGACGTAAACATTTTGAGGTTTATTTTTATGTGGAGTTTTTATGTGGATTTTTTATCGAAAAATGTGTGATTCGACTTGAGAAAAATCTTTTTCTTTTCTACGGGATTCTACATCAGTTACACAACGCTTGATATTATGAGCAGAAAATAGAGTGGCTGAATAAGTGACAGATCGATCGTCACTTGTATATGATTTGGAAACTGCCGAGTCATATTAATGATAAATTTAAATCGTGATGTAAATTAAATATTTCTACCTTATTCATTTTGGATTTTGAACTCAATTCACCGTGTATTTGTGTAAGTATTTACGCACATGATTTTTTTCAGAGATTTAGATTTCAGGTGAGTTTTCAGGTAACCGCCTGATATTGTAAACGCTTATTAGTTGAATTTGCAGCTGTGTTGAAATCCCTCGTTTCTGAGTAATTTCTTTCTTAACAAATACTTTTATTGCCGTCTCTTTATTTATTGACGTCTTTTCCCAGTAGTAATTTATAATTTTTTAGTTGTTTAACTTATTTAATCACTTTCAAATTTTCTGTGCAACTTCAAAAGGGTCTAAGTCAAAACATTAATTAGGTTTTAACGACAAATTAAACAAATATGAAATTTCTTCCTCCGAAAACTCATTGGGAAGTAAGATGCGTTATTGAAAATATAAATTTAAAATATTTTGAGGGAAATTTAAATATAAAATTGGTTTTTAATCGCAGGTATTCTTTAGAATAAGAATAAAACCAGGCAACTTCATATTAATATTTTTAAAGGATTAATAAAAGTTTAAGGAATGCTGGTTTCTCTGTCTATTATATGAAAATAAATCCGTAGTGGCTGCAGTCATAAATTTGGAAACTAAAATATTACGATTAGAAAGTTAATGGGTCACATGTTCACTTAAATTTAACCATTTAAAATATTTTTCTTTAAATTACTGATGATTAAATTGGTAAAAAATTTATATATAATCATTAAAGACAATCAGATGTTATTTGAAAGTTGAGAATTATATTCATTTCAGAGACATTTTAAAAAGTTTAGGTTGTTAACGTGTTAAAAGGAAGAAAGATTTTACAAACATAACGATCACAAAATAAAAAAAACATTGGTAATAATTCAAAAATCTAATCGAAAAATTTAAGATATTTCCGAAAAAATATTACTAATTGTTTATGAGGTACCCATTTTTGTACTAAAATTGATCGGAGAATACTTTAAAAATACATTTAGAAACATACATTAGTGATACTGGAATATATTTGATACTGTCCATAATATTTCCTTTATACGGAAGTCATAGTACGGGCGCTCGGTTTACCCTTGCCAAGACATGCATATTTATGTTGACAGTTAAATAAGTAGAACATTCGATTACATTAATCGAATACTTTTATTAAGTTAACAACTCTTTAAGTCCAAATAACGTTAGCAGAAATAAATCTAACTGCAGTGAAAATACGTTCACAGTGAGAATCTTTGAATGCACTAAGTAGGAAAGGATTTAATCATGAATAAAATTTTATTTCAATTTGACCAATAAATTTCACTGTGTGACCAATTAACTGAATTTCATAAATTTAAAAATTTTCATTTAATTATTTTTGAATGAGTTTTATGAATGACACTAAAGGGAGCCTGGTGTTACCTAAATGGAACATAATTTTTAAAAAGTTGGCACTTTTAAGAATATATAAACAAACAATCCAGTGCTTGACAATCAGGAAAGAGCAAAAAATTAAAAAAAAACAAAAAGTAACCAAAAAAATTATTTCAAAACACAACCCAAAAAAGATGTCTTTCTAAACGTTTTTGTATCATATTTTTAATAAATCTCATAAGAAATAAGATTTCTTAATAAAAAATATAGAAAAAACAATAAAAAAACTGACGAATTTGATAGAGACGATTATAAAAGACAATAAATTACTTGGTAGTTTACGCTGATTCAAGGTTATGTCGTTAAGTTAGCTCAGAGCATAAAACAATTTGAGTCTCGTAATGTATAAGTATATAATGCATAAGATCGGCCTATTAAGAAGCGCCACTGAGTTAAGGAATACAGGTCAACACACTACAGGAAATGTCTTCCTAACTCCTTAAAGGTTAAGTTAGTATTGCCCATAATGCGTTGTGGATTGTATTTGATTGAGTTTACGTTCGCCTCTTCCGTATATTCTTCGACGATTGATTTAATTAAAATATTTTTTTGCTCAAATTTACTACTAATTTTGCCTTTGTGTTTATTTTTTAGTTGACCTTTACTTTGTATATACATTCTTTAAATTTAGTTAATCGGCCTTTTATAATAATAGGTTTATTAATTAAATCCTTTGATCATTTTTCTTATCCATATTTAATGATACATCATCTCTACGTATTCAGTGTTAAATTGGGATTAATAATGAATTTGATAAACAATAATAAATATAAATTGAATCTAAGTCCTCAGTGAGCGATTAATCATGCCGCTCAATGCTGTTCAGGATTGCAAATGAATTTCTATTTGAGCGCTAGCAGGTAGATCGACGCCCAGCGAAAGGTCTGGAATATTCTGCGGTGCAAATCAGCAAAGGATTAAAATATTATTTATTATAGTTTTGAAATAATGAACACTAATATTCATGAATTAAATTTAAGGTGAATTTACTCTCGTGATTGTACCGAATTTTTCTCTAAAGTAATAATTGTGTTATGTGGTAAATTATTTCAACGTAGATTAAATTAATGAAATGAAATGAATATTAATCAAAGATAGGTACAGTAATAAATAAAGTGATCTTGAGGCAGAAACGTGCACAATTTTTACTTATACAATATAGAAATAGGGCTGAACAATGAAGAAAAAAGGCACAACAATGAAGAAAAAAGATACAATTTTTCAAAAAAGATTTTACTTTTTGTATAAACCTGCCCAGTTGATGAAATTCGGCTGATCAGCTCTCCCAACCCAGCACTGCAGTTTTGGTGTTCACAGTCGCCACTTTATGTATACGCCGATTCAAAATTAGGTCTTCAGGTTATTTCGGAGTAAACATAAAATAATTACAGATTGATAATTTAAACTCCATGCATGATAGATTTCTGGCACCAGCGAGTCTTGCGTAGATCCTATAGTTTATCGCTGGCAAACGTAAACGTGATCGTAAAACATCCTTGGTTATTTCGAGGATACATGCAAATTAATGAAACTTTTTTCATGTCTATGAGCCACCGGCATTTGTCCTATAGTTTTCACGCGACATCAAAATCTCTGCATCGGGCAGTATAGTGTTAAATAAAATGTTTATTATTTTATTTTCGCTAAGTCGCTGAATTTTAAAACTTGAATTTCGAAATATGTTAAGTCAATTATTAATCGTACTGCTAATAATCAAGATTTTTTTGGGTTGGTTCCATTAAGGTTCGTCATCTATACATTTTGTATATATTCGTGAATTACAAGCCGAGTACCTTTTTTATACGTAGTATATTTAGTACATATAAAAAAGATACTAGACCCGGTCGGTCGGATAAAGTTACAATAGATTTTATCCACGACTCCCCTCGCGTGGTATTAAAGCAGATATTTTATCCTATCCCCTATTTCGTTACCCCATGCAGATGCGTAAAGCCTCCATTTGCTAGAATTTTCCAACTGGTCGTAATACGTAAGTACCGCCTAAATATACGCAAGGATAAATGATTACCTTTGTACCTACTAAAATTATATTATATATTATTAAAAAAAACTTTCGTAGCTAAATGCATTTTCTTGGCAACAGTTTTTTTTTCACATAAATATTCATAACTTTCGCGATAAAAATGCATGAACATTATGTTCACCAAAAATATTTTTTTTATTAAAACATCTGTTGTATGATATGATATCTAGTTTCGGCAGCATATTCAGTTTTTCATGAAGGGCATATTTTTTTAGTTTTTATGTTCTGCGCTCTGCTGTTGTAAATTATAGTGTTATCACGTATAACCTGTCTTTCGGTCTACGATGTATATTATTTACGTGTAAAATTTTATTATAATTTGTTGGAATACAATATTATTAAATGAGAAGTTATTGCAGTATTTCACATCATTTAAATATTAAGAGCGTTGATCATGGTATAATTTCTATAAAAATTAAGATCTCCGTGACGAAACAGCGACAACTGATTTTTTTCTATGACTAACTTGGATTCCTATTAAAATTATTTAAAAAAAAACTTGTTTCACTCGCACTATTGTTACGTGTAATAAACAAATAACAATAAATCGATGTTTGGTTCTCGGATCCCGTCTGCAAATCATTGCTTAAAGAGAGTGTTCTCAAAACTTGCTTCTTTACTTTCAATTGTTTTCATACAGTTAAGATTTTTGTTTTTTTTAAAATTAGTGCTTGAGTATTTTGTCCATATTTTTTTGAATATACTATCAAACAGAAGTACTATCAAAAATTGATTTGTTTTTACTTCTCTTTGGTTTTTAATTCATAAAGCTTGTAATAGCGGTACTTACACAATGTTTAGTAGCATTAATGTAAAACGTAACAGGGTAAAATAAGTGTTTCGATGAATATTTATTTTCCATAAAATGTTTAGTCAGGGTTTACTATCAAATTGTTTGTACTTAACAATTTAGAATAGTATTTAAAATACTTTATAAATACTGGACGTATAATAAAGCAGGGATCGATTCAGTCCTGGGTTTTGATATAATTAGACCGGTAGAGACAATTTTTGAGTTTTCACAAACAAAAAGTTTGTTTAAACAAAAAAAAACCTAAAAAAATTGTGAATAAAATCTATACTAATGTTTACACAATACAGAACAATTTTTTTATTTCTTTGTTCGCACTAATTTCTTAGAATAGTAACATAAAATATAGCAGAAGTTGGGGAGGTTTCTTAAAGGGTTTAAGTTGTAGAGAGATCAGCTTATTTATTAACTGACTACCCCCAGTATTCCTCCCGATATACCCCAACTCTGGCGATCGATGTCGTTTGGCGAACGGAGTGGGGGCGCTGAGTGATCCGAGGGACGGGGGAGGTTTCGGGGAGAGTGGGAGAAATTTAAGTAATTCTATTCTACGTGGATGATACCTCAGAGCACAGGTAGTTTTAAATATTTTCTATTCTCTATGTCCTTTAGTTTAGTACATAATATCTTTCACGATTTATTTGTGACTACCATACTGTTTTTTCCGTAACCTCCTATGATCGATGTAATGTATCTTATTTATTAAAATATATTCCAGACATAACGTTCATTAAAACTATTTTCTTCGTCAATGTAGCAGTATTCAATAATCAGCATCCAGTAAAAAAATATTAATATGAAAAAATTTCGTGTTTCTAAAACTACAGCGTGGAAATAAAAACTTTGGAAACCAATATAACCGTATCGTGTATATCGGAAATGTTCAATACGAATATTAAGAACAAAAATAACATATGCATTTTATAGTAAACAATCAGACAGATAGACAAAAATTTCAAAAAAATATTGGTTTGAGTTCTGTATCATTATGTAACATGTAATTATTTTTTTGGAAAAAAAATTCGTGTACAGATTTCTGTTCCCGTTACTGTTTTATTAAACGTACAGATTATACTCAAATAAAAAAGAGAACCGAGTTCACCCGAATAATGCAGTGCACATTCAAAAGACCACATTTCATAATTTTTGAATTTGGAACTCGCTTGGATAATGTCCAAGGGAGCCGAGTTTATCCAATTCAGCTTCACCGACCTAAACCTGGGAGTTCAGTTTGGTTCACTGCCCAAAAAAATGCACAGGTGCGCTTAAGGAAGTCTTCAAAATAATAATTCATTTTTGGACAAACAAATTGTTTTGGTACCCGATGTGGACAACGATGTCTTAATTATTAGGGTGATATAATTGTAAGCCGGCGAACGACTTTGTTTTGATTCTGAACTCTTTAATATAATCAGATGTTGAGCATAGTCCTCCAGCAGCACATTTAAAAGCATCAATTCTTTTGGTTTGCGATCTTCAGTGTATATGGCTCAATACCCTACAGAAATATGGATAAGATCAGCATTTTTACTAAAGGCGACTTGGTATGTCCCGATATGTTTATGTGATAAAGAAGTGTGACGTCAAATAAACATAGAGAAAAGCACAATAACTCTCTTATAACCTTATGTATAAGAGAGTTATTGTGCTTTTCTCTATGTTTATTTGACGTCACACTTCTTTATCACATCCACTTTGTTGGAGATTATCTAACTCAGATAGATGAAGTTCTCAACAATTTCTAGTTTTGTAGAACCCGTGAGCGCTATTTTTCAGATCCGTCCAGTCGGATTATATCGAAACAAAGGACTAAATCGATTCCTGTTTTATTATGCGTTCAATATTTATAAAGTATTTTAAATACTATTCTAAATAATTAAGTACATACAATTTGATAGTAAACACTGACTAAAAATTTTATGAAAAATAAACAATATTCAACAAAACACTTGTTTTACCCTATTACGTTTTACATTAATACTACTAAACATCGTGTGTATACTGTGATTACAAGCTTTATGAATTAAAAACCAAAGAGAAGTAAAACCAAATCAATATTTGATAGTATATTGCTGTACGGGGATTAAGCAAAACCAAAATGGATTGACCGTCATTCATCAGCTTAGTTTTTTAATAAAACAATTTTTTATACTTTTGTAATTAAACCACGAATACGTAGATAAATTTCGTGTTATACGTTTTTTTAGGAATGGGTACCTCGAAATACATGTAATATAAGTGTACACGTTTAATATTACAGTCCATTTATTACGATGTCATATATTTTGAACTATTTTGTTCAGAAATGTGAAACCGATATTTTTAAATTTGAGTTTAAAAGAAACAATTGAAAGTTGATGGCTGATAGTAAAAATGGGGGAAACATTTTTAATGTGAATGCTATATAAAAGTTAACAGGGTGGCGATATTAAGCACATTTGGCTTCGTCACATTCACCTCATAAATGTATCGCGTCACAATTTCAAGAAGTACTCCTATTTAAAAATAATGTGTCTCTGAGTGTGGTGAAATTAAAAATTTCCCTATTAATAGGAAATTAAATTTAGTTTTCATTATTTTTTTGTTTAAATGTTAATTTTTAAGCTTCTGTACCTTAGAAGTAAAAAGAAAACGAAAACTTAAGTTATTCGAGTGTCCTTCTGTGCATTTGTCTCATTGCTCCGTTTTTTTTTCACACTATTTGCCGCGGAAAATTGAAATTCGGCACACATGGTAAATTATATATATATATATATATATATATACATATATGTATATATATATATATATATATATATAGTGCAGTATATATTGCAGTATATATATACTGCTTATATATATATATATATATATATATATATAAGCAGTGACAATATGCCTTTCTTGTAAAATTCCGGTGACTTAAGACTATGCAAGGTCGTATTCTTTAACGTCGATTTTTTTTCGCGTAAATGGTTACTTAGAGCTCTGAATAAATGGTAATCAGAGGACGCAATGTTCCACCCAGTCGAACCCAGCCGAGGTTTTCTAATTTATCACGAGTACGTTTTACATGTGGTCTAGTATTATTATGTAGAAACTAAACTCGATTCTGCTAACTACACAATTTGTTAGCTAATCGGTTCAATTTTTCTCAGTAAATATCTGCAATAATTGTAGATCTCTCTGGGAGCAACTCCGAATGAATAATACCCTTGACATTCCACCAGGTATTCCTGAACTTTCTAAACCAAATCTATGCCGTCGCATAAGACATCGTGGACTCGTCCATCGTATGACATATATTATTTGTAGCAGTCTTTGCATCGTGTCCCAGACAAAATTCGTAAAATAATAGAATCCGTATTTGATATCGATTTAAATCCGTTTTTATGTAATTTACTTAAAGCTTCGGCGCGGACTATTGTCAACTGACTGTACTTTGGTCTATTTGTACTCTGCAGTGAAATCTTCTAGAAGTTTCGAGAATCTTTCTAGAAAAGACCCGAATTTGTGCCTAAAAAATTACTAGCTAAACTAATATATACCCTGTCGGTCAAAAGTTTGAGGTCACCATAATAAAAATAGATAAATAAAATAAAACTCAGCATCTTTAAAGTACACGAAGAAAAGATTTAATTATAATATTAATGCACTAACTTAAAGATTAATTACATTAAAATATACATCATTACCAATAATTAAAACGAAAACTTTTCACTTATTTTTTATCGAAATATCCCTCTTTGCATTTAATTAGATTTTTTTATCAATTTTCACGTTCAAGCTATCAATTTATATATTCTCTCTGGTGAGATATTTTTACAGCTTTCTTGTAAAACCTGTGAAGAGGAGAGTCGATTATGAACATTTCGATCGAGCACAAACGTTCTATCGGGTTGAGATCGGGACTCTATCGGGTTGAGATATGGCCATACCATGTTTTTCAACACACCTTTCAATTGCTTCTCTTCTAAGTAAACTCTACATATTCTTGAGCTGTTTTGGATCATTATCTTGTTGAAAAATTAATTCATTACTGATTAAATTTAGTCCAGAACATTATTTCAATTCTTGACAAATTTCCAGTTTCATAACCAGAAAAGCAGCTCCAGATCATAATAGAACCGTCACCGTTTTGAACGGTTGAGACCACACAATCTGGCATATTTTTCCTTCGGCGCTACATCGAACGAAAATTCTTTTTTTTTTAACCAAATAATTCAAATATTGATTCCTTACTCCAAAGAACTTTTTTAAAATATTTTGTCCATTCTCGACGGGTAAGGGCCCATTGCATCCGTTTCTTCTTGTTTTGTGGCTTTAGCTTAGGTGTTCGGACAGCAATACGACCAAACAACTAAGCATCCCGTAATCGTCTTTTGACTGTAGTCACCGAAACGGGTTTCGATCGAGATTCGTTGACTTCAATGCAAATTTCTGGAGCTGTTAGGCATCTATTCTGCTTGGTGGTAATAATAATAAATTTGTCCTCACTAGAAGTGGCAGCTCTCGGCCTCTCGGAGCGCGGATGATCTTGATTGCAGTCAGTTTTCTTGTATCGTACAATGGAGTGATGAACAGAAGACTTCGTTAATTTAAGTAAAAAAAAAAAGTTGGTAATTATTTCAGATTTGCTTTCATTATGTAGAACAATGATGACAAATTGTGTTTCAATACTATTTTTGAGAAATTTACTCATCTTTGAGACTTCTTGGCTATAGGAACCACAAATTAAGAATAAGTAAAATTCTTGGTGAATAATCTTGTGAAAATGGGAAAATAATAAAAAATGTTCTAAGAAGCTAAAACAATCACAAAGTTAGGCCAGTGTAAACAAAAATAAAAAATTTGTACCAATGGGGTTATTAAAAATTTAACAATGGGCTATGTACCTAACTAGTTTTCCCGTGGCATTCACTGAAGTTTTGAAGCAACGTGTTGTTTGTTGCACCTTTCCTTAAAAATACACAAAAGAATGAATGTCTATAATATTTATGCACATTTCTTTTGTGAAATACCTGAATAATCCTTGTGTAAAAATATAAGAAATCCAGTTTAATACTATGCTTTAAATAGTTGTCACTGATAAATTTTAAGTACCAGTTGTGATACGCACCAATGGTTATACACGAAAATTTTAATATGTGACACATTATATTTTGACATAAGTTGTTTTCTCTAAGATTTACAATTTTCGAAATCATTTTTAATAATAATGTAGACGTTAACACATGTGACATGTCTATACGAATATTATAAGGAATATTAAAAGTTTGCCAATCAATGACATTTAAATCTATAAGAATTTTCTTAAATCATTTTGGAAGGTCACGCACTCATAAAACAGAAATAGCGATGACTTACTTAGGTATATACAAAAATACGCGCTCATATTTTCTAGAATTACGTATCTTAAAAGGAAAAACGGAACATTTATAAGATCACTCACCATCCGTCCGTATATCCGTCACAGCCGTTTCTTTTCAGAAACCGCTTGATGTGGAAACTTGAAATTTGGCACAGTAATAAAACGTTAATCCTCACATATTGCAATAGGTAAATCACAAAAATATTGATTTGAAAATATTAGGGATGCAAATTACTTAATCGATAAAATTTCTTTTAATTCCACATATAGTGCTCGTCGTTTGAACGGGCTAGTTAGAAAGAATGATCTGCATGTATTTAATTGTTTATCGCATTATGTCGACAATGTATATATATATATATATATATATATATATATATGTGTATATATATATAATAATAATAAATAATAAAGCCTTTTATTTCCTAATAACGTTAATGAGATAGGTACATTGCTGTAGGTAGTTTACAAAAGCTTGATATTAAATCTGTTACATAGTAAGTAAGTATATAAACTACTATGAATTAACTATATCACTTTTTATAGGAACCCCTCTCAGGTGAAGGCCTCTTCCAACTTTTGCCAATTATCTCTGATTTGAGCTATACGTTGCCATTTTGCGCCAGCTATTTTTTTGATATCTTCATCCCAGCTTGCGAAAGGTCTCCCTCTGCAGCGTTTTCCTTCAGGACCTGACCAAGAAGTGATTTTTTTTGTCCATCTGTCGTCTTTGTATATATATATATATATATATATATATATATATATATATATACACGTAAAATTGCACATAAGTAGTTCTTACTCGAAAATATTTACACAGAAATTTTTTTAAGTCCCAATTAATTACGTCATTTTCCTTCTTTCAATTTCATGTATAATGCGGGAAATCAGTTCGGAGAGTGAGTTGTAAAAATTTGAAAATATTTTTTTTCAATATTATAAGCAAAATGGCACAAACATTTTATAAATGAGATACTGATAAAAATATTCACAAAAATACATTTGAAGTAAAACTTAGGAAAAACAGGATTACTGAAAAACCCAATATTGTTACTCCTGTGAAAAGTCTATTATGTTAAATTTATGCGGTGAAAAGAAATATTTTTTTAATTAGAATACGATAAATCCTTAAGTGTTCACGGAAGTCTTTGTGGCACTATTTACGTATATACGTAACCGTCGTAGAACGAGTCACTTGTGATTGATGTTACTATTTAATAACTAGCTGTGCCCGTGACTTCATTCATGCGAGTCCTTTGGAAAATACTATTAAGTTAACTGTAAGATTGAAAATAAACTTTTTTCAATTATGTACACTTTATACTGAAACGTCAAATTGTGATATCTTCATTTTATTTGTTTAATTCTGATAAAATATAACCTAGGGTAGTAACCCCAGATTCGACAGAATCCACCAGTAAAATCTTTAACGAAATAATTTTAACTATTTTTGCGTAATGTGCATATAAGTAAATAGGCTTACAACAAAACGAACAAATATTTCACAAACAATATTTTTATGTTTCCATTCCGTTATTCTGTTTCGTTAATATTTTTTTTTAAAAAACCTTCAAGGTACAATCAATTCAAAAGTTTTATTACACGAATGGACAATAAACTATGTAACAATCAAATGTATACAGCCTAATACTGAATCTCCCGAAGTAAACTAATTATAATTATCGAAAACAGGTTCAAAATGTATACAAACTGAGTAAACAAAGTAATATCATAATGAATATGTACAACATTGAAAAATTATAAACCCGCATTGAAAAGCTTTTGCCCTTCGCCAACCTTTCCAGACTTTACCTCCGCCCTTGGTCATTTCGCCGAAATATGTACGGGTGGAAAATTTAATTTCGCAATTCAAAATACACGTGGCGCCATCTATTGATGTGCGCCATACATTTGTGTAATTACTACGCATCGAGCAGCTAGGTACTTCTTATTGTTATTGTACTAATACAATATAACTTAATTTTTGGACATGTTAAAATCGAATAGCTTCTGATCTAGTATACCAATTTTAATTACTTAAAAATTAATTTTATTTCAAGTTTATCCGTATGCTTTTTTTTTCAGAAATCTCCATTTAAATTATGTTAACAGTTTTTAACTGATACTTGTTCAACCAACAGGCAAACAGACAAAAATTCCAAAAAGTTAAATTTTGGTTCCGTTATTTTAATTATGTGCATACTAATATTTTTTTTTTAAATGTCTTCAATGTAAAGACAGGCTAATCCTGTTTTTTATAGGTGTAGATTTTAGTCGAATTTACGTAATTTATGGTGCAGGTTATTCGATTTAGATCTCTAATCATTACCGTCTCTTCCGTTTCATCCACCATATTCCTTTAAAATATGGTCATGTGTTTTAATTTACATTTATAATAATAATAAATTTTACTACTTGGCATAAATATAAGTATGCTTTTTATATAACAGTCCTTATTATAATCATATTAAAATATAAATAGCTTTTTATGGAAAGCCTTGAGATGATGAAAAACATGTAGCTATGAATTATGTTTAATCGAATTTTTAAATTTTATTTTCCCTTTTTTGGTGGTATTTGTACTTGGTATTTTCAAGGTAGTTTGATCTGGCTGTACAAGTTATAGAAAAATTACGAAAAGGGGATCTCACAAAGCTCTTTTAAAATTTAAAATAAATAAACCGACATGGGCCAGGATTTCTTCATTTAGTTTTTTCATTTATCCATTTAGGAACTTTCGTAAAAAAAATTCGGAAGTGATACCGTTGTAGTGCCACCGAAAAGCGCTTACTTTGTAAAGAAAAAGAACAAATGATATTTTTACCAGATGGTCCTTACGGTATTAACTTACGTACATTTTTAATAACTTGAAAGGTAATTTTTTGCTTCAAAAGGATCCTCTTTTCTATAAAATCGGTCCTAACCATTTTATGTGTTCTTGTTATTTTTTTATATTATTTTTATATATTATTTTTGCGAGAGTTAAGTCATGAATTGAAGTAATATATAAAAGAAACATCTTGGAGTCAATCATGGAAATATAAAAGCATGGTGAGAATGGTTTACAAACATTTAAGTGCAAGTTTTAAAGACTTTGGCCTATTTATTGCTCAAACTCTAAACTGGCAACCTCAAGTAAATGATATCGATCATTGCTACAATTATAATGAATACTCTCAACGGTAATTCAGTCGAATGCTCTCTCAATATCTTGAAAATTGTCTCGCTGTTGAAATTAAAACTAACTTCTGTCAAATAGTTTTATTGTTTTTGATTGACCGCTTTTAATTTCCAAGCCTTGTTTGTGAAATTTTAAACTTCAAAGTGGTTATTATGAGCTTTTTTATCTTGTAATTTTTGTATAAAAACAAAAAGCCCGAAAAGAAATTGAAGGTAATATTAAGTGGCAGTATTATATAAATTATAATAATAATTTGGTTATTTTGATTCGATAAGTTTCTTTTGTGGAATGAGAGTACTGTAAACTCTATTTTTATGTTTTCCATTAAGCATTTGATAGGTTTCATCTACTCTATTACTATGTCTCAATATAAATTATTGACTAATTTTTCTAAAAGCTTTAATAAATTGTTGATTAATTTTTTTATCGTTTTTTAAAATGGATAAATAGAAATTACCCACTAAACAGAGGAATACATTTTGTTGTAAAATAAAATGTGTTTTATTTTATTTAACTTCTTTGTACAGATAGGAAAATATTGCTTTCAAAATTAAGTTATGTCCTTATTTGTAAAATATGAGCCAAATGAAGCTTTAATTCAATATGTCTGCTCTAAGTTATATCATGACATCAATTATAATTTAATTTATTACTTAAAACATATTTCGAGGGTTTAATTCTTTTTTAATTATCTAGATATTATTTTTAATTTTATTTAAAATGACACACGTTTAAATTTTTAGACAAATTATATTTTTATAATGAATAACTTATTGAATATATTTGGCGTTAATTTTGTAGAAATTCATTATTCACAATTAAATGAAACTACGTGATGTAGTATTATTTCTACTTTCTTTAATTTCTTTACCACTACCTAGGTTTCGTTGTATTACAACATCTTCAGGTGGGCTATTAGCAAAGATTCAATCTATTATCTTTGCTAATATCCCACCTGAAGATGTTGTAATACAACGAAACCTAGGTTGCGGTAAAGAAATTAAAGAAAGTATAAATAATACTACATCACGTTGTTTCATTTAATTGTGAACGAATTACTTGTTATAATTTCTTTCAGTTGACATGGCTTTATTATAGAATTAAATTTCATTATTATTTCTATTATAGAATTAAATTTCAAAAAGAAATAAATGATTAAAAAAATACTTGTAATTTGACATTTTATTTGCATAAAAACTGTAGTTTTTTTTAGATAAGTCTATTTAGATGAGTCTATTTATTTATGTTGTTAGAACATAATTAAAAACAAAGTGTAAGAAATTGTTTACATTTATAAAGGTTATATCCTTAAGAAAGAAGATTTTAAGGAAAATGCAAAATATTTTAAACTTATATTCATATTTTGGTGAACGCACGTCGAACGCACAAGATTCAGAACAGAACCCTGGCTCAGCAATTCGTTAAATAAATTGTTAATACTTTTTTAAATTTATTATATTTAAGTTTAAAATATTTTCAATATCATACTTTTTTATTATAAAAAATAAATGTGTATTTTTTATTTTTAACAATTTATATGTATATTATCAGATTGGCGACTAATAAACCCACCATATTCGAATTGTTACATATCACTTGTCACCAGCGTGTCTGCAGAGATATAATTTGACACTTGTGGATTTCTTTAGGCTTTTCACTGTAAAATTAGGTAAGTTAAGTAATTTTTTTTACAGATTGCGTCTTTAAATTTTTGTCACGTAAGTAATCAGACAGCGAGCGAAACGAATGATAGTCGGATGCCAGGAGAGGGGGGGGGGAGGGGGGTGTGCGATAGGTGAAATTCAATTGAATCGAAATTAAAAATATTTTCATAAACGGCAAAAGAGGCAGGTGTGCAACTTCATGCATACGTTGGCTCTTTTCTTTTCTTTTCTCTTGCAGTGAGAAATTGTTGGGCGCGTGATATGTTAGAAATTAATTTTTTTTTAATACTTAGAAACTATGCTTGGCTGTGGTACTCCAGAGCATACCTTCGTCTATGGTTGCGTTTATATTGCGTATTGGTTTGCTCAGTTTTCACCCCAAATTTAGTGAAAGCATTCAAAGTTCTTTTCGTGAAATTTCCATAACACAGTTGCAAATTGAATATCGCAAATAAGATAGAAAGGCGCACTCTTTATATACACTAAGAGGGATGTTTGAGTAATTTCTATAATATCCTAGAAATTATCAGAAAAAGGTCAATTTATAGTAGATAAAATAGTCTGAGGCCAAAATGATGCCGTTCTAAAAGCGGTCGCTACCCGCATTTTGCTCAAATTTTAGGCGAGAGAGAGAGAAAATATTTTAATTAAAAATTGTGTAATATTAATACAATGTTAAATATGTCTGTAGATATATGCACACACACAAACGCGCACATACGCATATATATATATATATATATATATATATATATATACATATATATATATATATATCATTGGACGGTACGCTATGTACAGTTTAATGTAATTAAAATAATGAAACTGGATCGTGTTGACGACGAGTTATTTCATCAAGTTTAGACTCGTATGCTACAAGCAAATCAAAATTTCAATTTGATAGTGGATTTTTGGATAAATTGATTGCGAGGTATTAGTTTCATCATTTTTTACCTTGAAAATGTAAACAAAATAAGTAATCAAAAACTATGAAATTTATCTTCCAGCTGGTACTTACGGCCAACTTTATTTTATGTCTTTAAGTTTCTTTACACTTATATAAGTTTACACTTACTCCACAGCGGCATGACCATTAAGGATTACTTGCCACACAGAACGATTTTGGAATACTTCGCTCGCTTATTTACTGAAACATAGTTCTTCTTGCTTCTAATATTACGTTCTTTCAACTATATCTCTGTAAGATCCACTGTATTTCTTACATTCGTCTATTAACCATATATTAGAATAAAAGCATCCTTGCCTAAATTAAAAGTTGTCGACAATGGAAAATGTCGGTCTACTCAATATGAAAGGTCAAAAGTATTACATTAATTTTACAGTCAAATTAAATACTTTAAGATTGAAGCTAATTAAAATTAAATAATGTTTACAATTCATCACTTACAATAATATTGATCATGAAAAATGAATATAGGTTTAACAAGATCCTAATTGTCATTGTTAATTTGTTACTGATGAAACTATTGTTCAATGATAGAAAAAAACTTATGAAGTACGAAAATGAAAAATCTGGATACATTATGCAGAAAAGTTTCCCTCTGGAAAATACCCTATGTTATAGAGGCCCAAAGGAGAATGTCGAAACATTGAATTAGAAAACTTAATATTGATTGATTTGAACTAAGATTATATTTTTATTAAAAATATTTTGTAGATCTTAAAAATAATTTGTCATATTTATACAAGGATTAATCATATTAGTCAACATTAATTGGTAATGTTTAGTTTAGGAGTTTTATAATAGCGTATACAATTCGATCAGTGTATATATAAGCCACTTCGTTTAAAGTGAAATTATTATATTTATTATATTTCAGCACTAATATTGACAGTCTTCATAATGTTCATACTGCTATAAATAAATACTATTATAATTACGTAGGGTGAGATATATATATTATGGTACATGTGTCAAAAACTATAAAATCGGAAACATCGCTATAGTGATAGAAATCTTTGCGTAGGTTTCTAACACTTTGATTATTCCTGATTTTATGTTCAGAAGTTTCGTAAAAAAGGAGGCGGGTGGGGGGGAGAAGGGAAGGAAGGACATGTTTTTTACAGATTGTTCATTATATACCTGAATATGTACTAAAAAAATCGTGGATGGTTATAACTTGTCTTTTCAAACGATATACACAAAATTGAAACAATTCCGATATAAATATTTTTGAGTGCTAACTATTATGGTTTGTGCGAGTTAATATGGTTTATTATCGCGCCGAATTTAAGGTGTTTATGCGAAACAGGTTCTATGGAAAATGGCTGTGATCGATGGACACGTGAGTGATTTCATAAGGGTTTCGATTTTCCATTCGAGGTACAAAACCGTAAGCGGAAATAATTTTTACCAGATTATACGCAAATATTTAATTTTCAATTTTATCTTGTCTGCTATTAACGCCGATAGTAACAATCAACGTTTTTTGAAATATCAATTTAAAAATACACATTAACGCATGTCATCACCAAAAATTAAAAATTGTAGAACAGTTTTTATATCACTTGATAAGGTACAAAGGATTAAATGAAAGTATTACTATAGGTTTCCATAAATATGATTTGTCCTTAATTTGTGATTTTATCAAGACCGTGGGTACTAGACTACTACTACGTGGGTACTAGAGTAAATATCAAACGAAATGCAAATTTCCGAGTTCATAGATTTCTATTTGCTTTAATACTTTATCATCACTTAAATTAAATTTTAAATGACGTGATAAAATAAAGCAAAAACAATTTCTTACCTAAATAAATATTCCACATAAGAAATATACGAGGGTAATAAGAATTTACATTTCCCAAAATGTAATTAGAATAACAAAGAAACAGCACTTAAAAGTTAAAAAAAAATGGTTTAGTCTTTTAAAACCTCAACAAATTTAAAAGCAAGTTTGGTAAACATTTTGGAGTAGTCAAATATTTATTTCCAAGTTAGACTTCATTTATAAAAAAAAAGAATTTAAAAAGAAACTGGAAAGTTTCTCATTCCTTTCCCACCATGCTTGATAATCACGTTAATGATAATCACATTTATCATTTATGATAATCACATTTATCATTTATGATAATCACATTTAATTAGTCCTGCAAATAGTTAAACGGATATCACATCCGTTTAACTATTTGCAGGACTAATTAAATTTATTGGAGAAAGAATATTTCCTACTATTTCACCATTTGTCATTATTCGATTGCTGGATATACATCGGATTACTTTTTTCACAATTTAAATACCTGTGCAAGCTCCCGAAGTAACGTAGTTTAATAATGGTGCAATGCGACTAATTTACGATATATCTATGGTATTAAAGTTTTACTACTAAGCTTCAAGAGGTTAAATATATTGGTTACAGTACTCAACTATGTATATCTAAATACAGAAATAAATAGACAGACTAATCAATGTTTCGATTTTTTTATATAAAGCAATCGAATTGATCTTAATAGCGAATAATTTGACAGGGTGTTTATTACAGTGATAGTCATTGCGAATATTGTTACTCTACCTTTATAACCAATGATCAGAATAAAGTTCGTTATATTATGTGAGAAAAACACACCTAAGGATAAAAAATTGAAAAGTAAAAAATACATAAAAATTGTTTTAGCCCTGCTTTGGAAAATCATGCAAACATTTTTGAATTTCGATATAAAAGTGTCACCACTTAATTAACATGTAAATAGTTTTTCTCGGTTTTTCAAAGCGGACATGGAGGCAAATTAATCATGTTAGCTTCACGGACAATAGGGATCGACAGAACGACCAATTTTCTCAGTAGCTTAGATTCAATCTAGTAAGTAGTCGATATTCATCGAACATCAATACTATTATTAATGGAAAATCTGTCGATAATCCACAGATCAAATAATTAAATTCGAGCACGTCATAAGGGGCATTCAATAAAACTCTGTGATAGTTAAGATAATTGACGGTAGTTTTAATATATCGAGTTCTTCATTGAACGTGGAATGTCTTCACCTGCGCAATTACCACCACTACAGTAAGTGCCAAGGAAATAGATATCTAGTCACGTTTAGAATATAATACCACTACATACCCTAAAGACAAAGGAAAAATTATTTTCATTTGTCCTCATAAAGGAGAAATGAAACCAGGAATGAGACATTCATGAATTTTTTGAAAACCCTATTGGATAAGTGAAAAGTTGAGTTTATATTCATTAGAAATTTAAATTGTTAATAAGGTCGATATATCGATAAGTCGTTGCCTTAAGGGTTAATAAATAGCAAAGTATTAAAACAGCACCCAATTAATTTTGGGTCTCATTTATCGCCTTTCGTTTTTAAGTCCTGTTTGCGAAATAACAAGCATTAAAATTCTAAAGCTAAAGCTCAAAAATTTTAAGCTCAACAATTTTATATTAAGAGTTTTATATTAATAGTTAATTTTATATTAAGAGTTAACATAAACAAAATCTAAAGCTCAACAATTTTATATTAAGAGTTAACCATAAAATTGTTAATAAGGTCGATATATCGATAAGTCGTTGCCTTAAGGGTTAATAAATAGCAAAATATTAAAACAGAACCCAATTAATTTTGGGTTTAATTTATCGCCTTTCGTTTTTAAGTCCTGTTTGCGAAATAACAAGCAAAATTAAGTATAATTCGGTTGTAAAAACCTGATAAAAATGTTGCTTTGGACTTTCAATTAAAATTATTTCATGAATAATTTCAAAACATAAATAACTACGAAACTACACCTGGGTATGTTATGACACACACTTGGCTGGTTTTTGTGAGTTTTGATCATTAAGTTACTTTGATATCACAAAATAAAAGTTTGGGTGGTAATTACGGGATACACAGAGATGTGGACATATATATATATATATATATATATATATATATATATATATATATATATATATATATATATATTTATATATATATATATATATATGTGTATATATATATGTGTATATATATATATCCATATATTAGGTCACTTTATTCAAACTCGCATTATTTTTGTCAACTATATTCTCAAATTTCCATCCCGCAGATAGTGTGGGTGTTGCCTTATTAAGCGTAAGTTTCGAGAAAGGGCATTATATTGCTCCTCGATAATCCTTTCCGTGAGAACATAGGGTATACACTTTCCCAACACTTTATGCATATGCAGTTTTTTTGGTCAATATTCGAAGCACACTTGTTTCTGATGTTCACGGGAAATATTGGCCATAGTCAAGTTTCTTCTTTCATGTAAGTTGTTTTTCACAGTAGCGCCCTCTTCGTGTTCATGTACCAAGTAGTGAGGCCCTCCTCGACTCTCAACTTTCTTCTGTACAAAATTTGCTTTCATGAAAAGCTTTCACCCAAAATTGTACAGTCCGAAAAGAATACGCGGAACCGCCTAACGATTTTACAAGACCTTTATGAATATAATTTGCGATTTTGTCTAAAAGAACACCAAATTTAATAAAATTGCCTGGGTGAAACTCACTAATTGAATTAATTAATTTATTTCGGTTTATTTAAAATATATATAAAATATTAATTGACAGATAGATTCAACTAAAATTCACTAATTAATTACCAAATAACCATTAATATTTCGCGTAAAAAAACTATAATTTAATTTCATTTCTAGTGAAGATGAATTTCGTGCCTTCAATAAAATTTAATAACATTTTGACCATTAGCGTCGGTCGTCTCAACGTTCGGGAAAATTACGTCATTCGTTCATTTCAGTCCATTTCCAAGGTAGCACGTCGATTTGCTAACAAATGATTTGTTAGAGAGCCACTTTCTGCTTACCAATGAGCTTTTCAAGATAGCACGAGCCACGGAGGCGTTTACATAATCACCTCGGACGATAAAGTTGGAAGCATCTTAATTGGTGAAATTATGTGAATTTTCGGAGAATTTCGGAAACTAGTCGGGGGAAATGAAGCCAACGTTCTACGATTAATGGTGTTTTGAATAGTCGCCTGAATTATTTGAACAGTTTTTTTCAATTTATTTCAGCTAACGTTTTAATCCCGTTTTTATTTGATTAAATGAAACGTAGCTATTTAATTTGGTTTCAAAGCGTTTTATTTATTTCTAAGTTACGTTTAATATTTTGTAACGAAATTGATAAAATCAGGATAATAATGGGAGTAATACGATACTTACCTGTGAAATTGTTCAAAAATCGGAATTACTTAGTACATAATAACTTAAATGCAAGTTAATTAGGTTAGTTTCGCAGAAATATATTTATTGCGGAGATATCGGTTTTTGAATTCGGAGGTGATGTCAAAGAAACATTTATTACTCGATTGATCAAAACTGACCCAAAAAAAAACCGTTTAAAGCATACAAATCCGGTAAAAATAATTTTTCAACAAAACTTCATGTAAAATATTCGAATGAACCTTTGAAATACTACCACTTTTGTCTAAAATTATATTTCATCATTGTTTGGAAATAAGAAAAACTCCGTACCTCTATTTCATTGTATGCGCCCGTAGCAGACTTGTAGAAAAAATATCGATGTATCGATATTTCTTATTCCCTATGTCGATATTATCGGCATATCGGATATTATTTTAATATTTCGATATATCGATATGTCGATATAAATATCAAGTACCGGCAACGTATCTAAATCGTTATTTTTTACAATGGTGACACTAAACTCTGTCGTCTACAGCAAGCAACAATTCGATTTCAAGCTCAACCAGAAGTGGTATGTTTAGCGAACTGAAACAATATCTAGACCAGCCCATAATACCCAGAAAAGAGAATACAATAAAGTTCTTGTTTGATAGTCGCCATTTTATCCCGCACCTCACAGAAATAGCTCTAAAATATTTTGTACCTACTGCGTCCTCGGTTTCATCGAAGAGATTGGCATCTGCCGTTAATCTTATGTAACCAATAACAGAGTTTTCATTTTGTCTTCGTCAGAAAAATATTCGTTTGCTTGGGTGATTGTTTGATTAATATTAATTATTATCTAAACTATCTATTTGAATAAAAAACATTATTTACCTAGACAAAGTACCTATTTGATTAATAAACAAGAAAATTATCCTTGTCCATATATTTAATTTCAGATTTTATATTACTTGATTTTTTAGAAGAAATGTTCATTGATTGGTATTTATGTGGTAATCTGAGATCTGTATTGAGCTAAACTACACGCCAATAAGTCGTACCGATGTATCGATATTTCTTTTTCTATACATCGAAAACGATATCAATATTCTTAAAATATATCGATACGATATGTATCGATAATTTTTGGCATATCCGACATGCCTAGTCCGTAATATTTGCAGATTCTCAAAACAAGTTCGATTAATTTTGATAAATATTTCTTTGACAAATCGTATATTCGATTCTATATTGTAGCGTATGAGTTAAGCAAAATCTCGCTTATTCATTCACTAATATTTACCATAGCCCTCACTGTCTTTCACATTAAACTCACCACTTTTAAATTGTCGAAACCATGTCTCACATGTTCTAATCGATGGAGCGTGTTCACCATATGTTTCTACTAGCAAACGATGACTTTCAACAGCCTGTTTCTTTTGATTAAATAAGAAAAGCAATGCGTGCCGCAAATGTTTATTTCAGGCACAAAACTCGACATGATCACTGAACGATAAAACAAAGACGCTAGTTTTTGGCGGACTCAACTTGTGTGTGTGTTTGTAGTTTTATGTCAGACGAACAAAATGACGTACGTGCCAAATTAATACGCTGCGTACTTTTCGCTGGCGCCATCTCTTAGTTAAACCGGAAAAAACTTATGCATACACTATTTTTTCTCTCTTGCATATTGCACATATTTTCTCTCTTGCATTGTAGCTGGGTATTCCCTTAAAACCAGATACATAGGAAATGTCATACAGCGATGGATTCCTCTTTTTTTTTATTTTTATCCTATGTTTTGAAAAATCTCAAAAAATGTCTGATACTAACATTTTATTAAAACTCTCAATTGCATTTACTTTTCATTTAAATTGTTATTGGCCAATTGCGAGCAATATTAAATTACAAAGAACGACGTAGAAATAACTACACATTACAAAAATAACAGTTACGAGTCTCGAACTGTTAAATAATGTGACTTTAGCAAGGATTAAAAAAGGTTTATGACATCGACAAATTTTTTTCGAATATTCAAATGCTACAATTTACCGCCAAGAGACTGTTCTCCCACATACATAATTTTTACATGATTTAAGTTATATTTTAGCGCATTTTAGTAGCAATAATTATAAACATTAATAAATATGTAATTATTGTAACAGTACTGTAATTGGTGTAACAGTACTGTAATTGGTGGTATGTGTAATTGGTGTTGTGTGTACATTTGTCAGTCTATTTCAGAAGGAAAATTCGGATTCCTTTTAGCGACCCTCATGTGTTTGGTTTTTTGCCTGTCAGTCACCACTATTTTTTCAGAAACGGTTAGATGTAAAAATCAAAGTTTCATATAGTGATAAACCATATTTGTTAACTCCCAAAGATATTTACATGGATTTATAAGAATAGGTTTTTAAAAAATTGAGGTCTTCTTCGCGATATCGTTTGAAAAGGCTATTTATAAAATTGTTATACAATTATTTGCCCTGCTCTATATATATATATATATATATATATATATATATATATCCTCCATTATGTATTCCTCTCAATATATACCCTCCTCTCATTTTTGAAACTACCGAACCCAAAATTATGAAAATAATGGAGTTTCTAGAAGCTTATTTAAACTATAAAGCACAAATATAAGGATGCTTATATGTTCTATTTTTTTAAAATGTTTCTTCATATCTGAAAGATATAGTTGGTAATATCTTTATACGGTGAAAAATTTTTTTTTACATAGTTTAAAGGAAATACTGTGCATCTTTAAATGTTTAACTGTGTACGATACCCTTGTAGCGCGAGGTCGAATCGTACTTAACGGGTTTTTGCGTTATAATTTGCATTAAGATATTGTAACGATTATTTGAATTTAATAATTAATATAAATTGCTTATTCCCTTCGAGTATCAAATGTAAAAAACAATTTTTTTCTGCAAATATTGAATATATTTGGCGTTAAGTTTATAGAAATTCATTATTCAAAATTAAATGGAACTACATGCTATGGTATTATTTCTACTTTATTTAAATTCTTTACCACGACCTAGGTTTAGTTGTATGACAACATCTTCAGGTGGGCAATCGGCAAGGATTTGCTAATTGCTGCTTTAATCCCAATCTTGTCTAATTGCCCACCCCACATCTCGTAGTTTCATTTAATTTTGAATTCGTACATTTAATTGTGAACACCCACATCTCGTAGTTTCATTTAATTGTGAATTTTTTGGAATATGCGATTAATATTTGTGTTGTAGTAGATATCGTCGCGTTGGAAAAAGCTTGTTTTTCCTTAATATAACTTTAAAAATTTAAAAACGTAAAAATTAAAACCATTCTAGAATAATATAACCTAGATCTTCATACTATTATGTACGTAGAGAATTAACATTTTTAATTAAAAGTCCACGGAAGTGCCACTTATCTATATTATATAAACCATAACAAGGAGTTTAATAATATTTGAATGACTATTGTTTATAAGGCTCAACAATACTCAATACGTACGTGGTATAAAATTACGATATTAAGGTTTGTAAAAGTAAACTTTGTTGTTCAGCAGTTATTAGCTTGCAGTTATGTGTGTTATGTGCTTGCATTCAAATTTAAACATTCTGACATAACAGTATAATTTTAAATAACTTTAAAGGCCACAATTTTTTTCTATATTATTTACTTTCTATTTAAAACACAAATTAAGTACGTAGATCCACAAGTGTTAGGTTCAATTTAAAGGATAAGGTAACACATAAGACAGTAACTTTAACGACAGTTTACAGCTTGATTCTAATAGAAGAAGAGCGTGAAAAAAGAAATATTTTCTTCTAAATTGTTGACTGCAGATGAAGTTTCAAATATCAATACCCAAATGACCAGAGCCTTTCACCGAAAATAGTTTATCGTCTGCCACCTTTACCGCCTTGATAGGCGACACCGTTCTTGCCGCTAAATTGTGTTGGCTATTCGTAGCCGTATGAAATTGATAATCCTGCTTTATCATATGTATGGAATCGCTCAAATCTAAGAGCCAAGTCTTCGTTTCAGTGGATGACGGTGAAGCATAATTTAAATTTAAATTTTTTATTTTGCTTTTGCTAGGATTTTCATTCTATTCTATATGGCCGAATTTGTTACAATTGAAGTACTGAAGTTCTTTCTGAGGACTGTCTTTCTGTTTTTTCCCCTTTGACATTTCTGTTTATTGAGAACGCCTTGCAGTCACTGTCGATTGTTTTGACATTTTGTAAAATTTTAGCTTTGAACGAATATGAACTTATTTTCATAATCAAGCTTTCGATCGCTATGATCATTGGCTTATTTCGGAAGATCTGAGAATAATATTGTTCCCAACCATTCGTCGTCAACAGAAAACCCAATATTTTTCAGTTTACGTGCGTGCTATATTATTCTGCTGACAAAGTCTTCGATATTTTGATATTCTGCAAGAGTTGTCGTCTCGTATACAGACTCTAAGCAATCTAAATTATTGTGACAGCCCGTCTTTGCAAGCATCTATTAGATTATTCTAGACTTCTTTCGCAGTCTGTGTTTCCTGAAAATGAACATAAAGCGATGTGTAAATTAATAAAATAATTTTTGTTTGGCCTTCAAATCATCTTTCGAGTTAAGTGTTGCACTACTTTTGACCCATATCCAAAATTATTTATATTGAAGGTATATTTTTACGGCAACCCTCCACTTGAAATAATTGTCATAACCAGTTAACTTTTAATTAATGTTAATGAGTTATTTGAAGAATTGTTTACTTTATTTTGTTTGATAATTTGCACGTTCGTAGGTTATGTAGTTTTGACGAATTCTTTGGTTTTTTACTTGTTGTAATATTTCGACGCTTAGGCTCCTGGTCCCAGTGGTGACCTTTTGAATTAATGTTGAGTTTGGGGAACTGCGTGGATGATTGTTAACATGTACTTTGATGAGCAATGCGGACAAATAGCTACCACAACTCTAAATGTAACCGAGAAGAATAAGTAGAAGAAGGAACTGTGGTGACGGAGTTACGGTTCATATATCCTCCACCATAAACTATAAGGATTATACGGGAACAGGCAATGTTACTAAATATTTTACCACAACTATTTAAACCACTTCTAAAAGAGCAGCTAACAATGATGGTTTTTTTTAGCTGCTCTTTTAGAAGCTTTTTTATAAACGTAAAAGAAAATCTTAGTTGAGCGCGAGTGAAAAGCCCTTTGGATAGGCTTGAGAGAGTTACGGTAGACTAATTAGATAATATATCAATAAAGTTAAGAAATAGGTTGTAGGAAGCTAAAATAAAGCAGTTAAATTTTATTATGCGAAGATCCTGGCGACATTCGATTAACCCTCTCTATCAAATTGATCTTCATGAAAATACATTTATGTGTGATCAAGTATAAAATATGATCACATTTTTAGCAGCAGCTATTGATATTCCATGTGAGCGAAATCGTAGTTAATGTATTACATGGCCACACAAATTACAAGTATGTCAAATTTGGTAATATTTTGTTGCTTCGTTATAGAGTTATTAGGTAACAAACTGAAAAAAAACAGATTTTGACTATAATGTTACTTCAAACTTTGTTTGAAGTGAGGTATTATTTATCATAAGTCACTGCTAATAGGAACTTCCTAGTACATTAAATATTTGAAAATACGTACATTTTATCACGAATATATAAAGACTCTAACATCTAGCATTATCGTTATAAATTTTCCGATACCTTAGCGTGCACTTCTAAAAACCCTGTTTATTCATAATTTCAGTTTGAGTACTTAGAAAAAATAGAGTGGCATGCATTTTTGGCATATTTTTCAGTATATTTCTGAAGATGTACTACCTAAACTTATGAAAATATTTTTAAAATCCTCATAACTAGCCTTTCCAAACGATAGCCCACACTAATATTGGTTAATATACTTTATTATTAGCCAAATTACCAGTTTCTACGTCAATCAGTTTATGAAAAAAATGGTTATGACAGATAGTCAGCTGGACACGTCAGTAACCTTACAAGGGTTAAATGTTTTCTCTTGAGATACGGAACTTTAAGAATAAATTAAATTTTTGATTTATAATATTAGCAAGGATGTTGAAACAAATTGAAACTTAATTCTACCCATCACCTTGCACTATGTCACGTTTTGTTCCATTCACGTTTGTTTGAAATAGTACATATATTTCAATTAAAATTAGAGGTTTCCACATCTATTTTTTTAAAGGTAACCGTTTTCAAACGTTAGATATTCTGATTAAAATTGGTGTCCCCATTATTATATGTCCATTGGTGTTCAGATATCATATGATAACGAACTTGGTATTTAGCTGTCAAATATATCATATATAAATATAAATAGCATGCAAGTACATGCAGACGTAGAGAAAAGAACAAAGATTTATGTCAACATTGCTGGTTATACGAGCATAATAAATGTTGGTAGAAAGAAGATAGGTGGGTAAATATACCCACAAATTGAAAGATAAGCATAGCATTTCGATAAAATCCAATTCAATAAAATTGTAATTATATTCAAATTAATTTACAGTTTATGTACAGTCCGCCCTGGTGCTATATTGTATCCTTTGTGAAAATACAGGACATTAATTTTAAATCAATTATTGATCGCGAAGCTCTGGCTATCAAAGAGCTTTCACAGATTGTGGACTGGGAAATTGATTGATTCGCTTGAAAGAAAATGATTCATTAGCTTATTAGCTTTTTAATGGTTTTTTTCCGCTGGGGTATATCAGGGCAATGTTGCGGAAAATGATTAAGACTATTGCACGTAGGTAGTAGGTAAATGAAAAAAGTAAAAATTTTTGATTTTTAAAAGAATGTATGTATGTTTGTATATATGCACTTATGTTTGTATATATTCATAAGTGTATAATTCATAATACTTAAATAACTTTTAGCGAGAAGGATAAATCTGATGGGATGGTAACAGTTTGTTTATGCATGGTTCCATTTTTTTTCAACAATATTCGTAAATCGCCATGGTTAGCAATTGTTATTCGGTTTCGTTTCATCGTGATGTGGCTTGTCACTGTAATAAATCCACGTTTCACCAAATATGATGACGGAGAAGCAATCAACAATTTCAGTACAATAGCCTTATAATGCAGTATACAGGATTGGAACCTGACTTTGTAACCAAAATTGGTGGAAACCTTTTTCAAACTTTAGTTTCAGTTTATCATTTGTAGATATTTTAATAAGTTACTCTTATAGAGATATCAGTGCATCTGAGACTTCAATCCTACTTAAATAAGGGTTCTAATACCCAGTCTGATACGTCAATGTGAAGAGTGTTATAAAATCTTTGGCTTAAGTAGATGATAATGTAATATAGAGATGTTAAATGTTGACAGGAGCCAAGCAAATATTCATCACTTTTCTGTAATTTTACAAGGTTGGAAACTGAGAAAATACTCCTCTAGCCGAATTCTATCTGTATAATAAAAATTTTATAACAGGTGCACATATTATACTTTTAGTTTTGGAAAAATTTATTTGATCACCTTGCAACTTCGAATTTACTTCATGTGATTTGGCGGATAAGTTACATCGTTTTTGGTCGTAACCCATAAACCGTAATGAGTCATAAACAATCATAATAAAACATAATGAATCAAATAGTCCATAAAATCCATCCAAACATGTATCCTAAGATAATCATCGAACTTATGTGTCGAATAGTAAGCGAGTGTATTCTTCATCATTTCTGAGCAAAGTTATGGAAATAATCTGGAATTCAAGCTGTTACTTTTGATTTTATTAACTGCTTCAATGACATAATTTAATGAAGCTTATAAACGTTCACTAAGATTTTTGATGATCAAATGTTGGCGATGAATGACAAGGTAGAGTTAATACATTCGGCTCGGCCTTTTTAAATATGCCAGGAAGCTTTGGTGTCATCTTAATGTCACTACAGCACCGCTGGTAGCAACAGAGAGGGTGTTACTTAATTACATCTTTTCGAAAAAAATTCTTATGACATTAAAAATTATTTCACCTTTTCATTAGTTTCCAAAACTTGGGAGAAGAACAATTCTTGGCAAATTATTTCGTATTTAACAAATCCTATGTAAGTCAAAAGTAAAGGTTCATTTCCTGATCGATTCATCAAGCTCTATAGATAATTGAGTTGTTTTAAATAATCACATAAAGAATTTTCAACATCCTGAGTAATTTCGTTAATTTTCCTTTGTATATTTCTCAATGGAATTTTTATTAATATCGGAATCTGGTTTTCGTGTCATGGTGCGTATTACATAAGTTACAGCCAGTAAAATGAGATTTTCACCGATCCTAAGTGCCTTCCCGATATAGCAATTAGTAAAAAAATATTATAAGGAGCACGAAGTTCATCGTTATTTCATCCAGATGATGTTGCAAATAGTTGTATTGAATGGAGCAATTTTAAAATATTTATCTTCGGCCAGTTATATCACAAAGGAGGCCCATTGGTTACGTATTGTTTGTTGGTAATGGAATAAAGCTATATTATAAATATTCGACATTGCAATATCTATATTTTTCTTTGACTTGTCCATATTTTGTGTGCGTGCGTGCGTGCCTGCGTGCGTGCGTGCGTGCATGCGTGGGTGCGTGCGTGCGTGCGTGCGTGTGTGTGTGGCCATAGAGAGATAAGAAATTATTGCGATCGACTTCAATGTTATAATATTTACAAGGCCTCATTTCTTCAGTTTCACTTGTATAAATAATACAAAGGAATTTGGAAAACTTTTTACTACATGTGCCTAAAGCTATATAATTTTTTCATCAACGAATATCGCTGGCAAATTGCCTCTAGTTCAAAATCGATACTATCAATTAACTTTGTTTCGTGCCGAGGAAACCTTCCAAATTTATTCTCTTTTTGTTTTTACTCTACGTATTTTCTTTGAAGTATTTTTAATTACTAAATCTTCTAAGAAAAATGATTTTCTATTAAATATTTTGTAATTTGTAGTCGATGTTTTCGCCGATAGTCCTGAAATACGTTCAAAGTCCTGAAAATACTACCCAAGTAGTTTAATATTTTCGTTCCTTTATAAGCGAATTACCCTTTTATGTTCGATTTCTAATTATATTTTTTTGTAATAAACATGCTTTTTGATAAGTTTTTTCTTTTGCACAAAAGAATGATATATTCCGTTGTTATTATAGTTAATAATTACTTCATCAAAACTATTCTATATGTATATATGACAGAAACTGTTTATTTTTTTCTCTTTGTAAGAATTAAGCTCAGTATTAAATGTTGTCAATATAATAATGAAACGTTATATGAAATTCTCTGCTCTGTTTGATTATTGAGGGTATTTGTTTTGTATTAAAAAAATAAAGCTTTACATTGATTTAAATGAAACAATGAACAAAACTTCTATAAAAATATATTCATAAGATATTGTATGTTTAAAATCAGTTTATGTCTTGATTAGGCTTAATTGCAGATAAAAAATGAAGTGACGGATGCGGGACATCGAACGTCGGAAACCCCGTGAAAAATTATTTTTAAATTCAGATATTTCTGCCAAAATTACAAGCTTAGACAGAGATTTAATAGATTGCTGTTCTACATTTTTACAAGCTTTATCTTTGGGATACAATACCAATACATAGTCATTTAGTGAAATCCTTTGAAAACCACGACACTTTTGGTACAAGAATATCAATTGTAAAATATCATAGGTTCCGTCCACAAAGTACTAATACATGGCTCATAAATTGTAAAGCATATATTAGTGTCTGTCGCGAAATTATCTGAAGAGGCTGCCAAAGCTAACAACAAAACTTTGAAGGCATTTAGAGGATACCATGCTCGAAAAATGGGTTGGCAACTTACTATTACTGATTTTATGAATAGAATCATGTTAGTCAGACTCCTTCGTTACCAGCCTATGGAAGTTTCTATGAAAGAAGAAGGGTTTTTTGAATAGTCAGGTATTAAGTTTGTTATTAGTTTAGAAAATATTGTAATAGTTTTTATAAGAATATCTGAATAGAGTTACATTATTTTGCTCAAAAAAATCAGCGTTTTCCTTCAATTTCAATGTCCTATTTTATTAATAATATAGGTCTTTTTAATATAATTTTTGTTTAAAGATAGTAGATATTACTGTCAGTTTATTTAAGGCTAAATCTTGCAATTAATTGTGCTGAATATTAATTAACATACACTTTGAAACCTATCATTTTATACATTTACTTCAATTTTCTACTTCTTGTCATTTGTAACCAAATTATTGATGAATGTTTTGTATAATATAATTAATTAAGCAAATAACACTTTGCTTTATAATTTACAATTTATACAAATACAATGCTTTATTTTTGAATTGTCTATTTTTGACTGCCCGCCTTGGGACTATGTACCACCTTGCCGTGGGGCTAATCTAATTATTCTCAGAGCAATGCTATCCCACTTCATACTCTTTGCTATCCCGCTATGTTGCTCACCTGTAATAAGAGCTAAAAAACCTTCATAAATATAATTATCTATATTTTATATGTGCTTTGTTTGATTAGACATTTTATTCCTTTGTCCGTATTATTCAATATTTCAATACACATTTAAAATGTTATAGTATTTGTGTACCCATTAGCTGAAATTGTAAATTTTGTTTCCCATTTTAATAGTATCACAACGTGATTATTTTATATAACCCCATGAGAATTTTGAGAACTCCTGAAAGAAAGTATATCGTTGAAGATCGACGACTAAATTAATTTAAATCAACTAGTGATGTATTAGCTGGGCCAAACATGAGTGGTTAATTGACGTTACTCGTTGGCCTATTTGATTCGAATTTAGAAAAGACATGTTCCCATTTTATATAAAGAAAAGGCTTTCGTAGTCATTACGTAATTATACAGGTTTAAAATAATGTACGTTTTTTGTTTAGCGCCACAATCTTGAGGAAGTGTTGCATACAATTTGATATAAAGCAACTATACGCGCAGAGCAGTGAAAAACGTACTGATACCTTTGTTTTATAAGTGCACTTCTACACTTCAATTCCGGCCACGTCCATTTAGCTTATGTATTTCGAAAAGAGAACTTCATTGCGCGATTTAAAATACACTTTGCGCAATCTATTGATATACAGGGGTAGACAACACATTTGTGCAATTACTACGCGTCGATTAGCTGGACACTTGTTTATTGTTGCCATACTAATGCAACGTAAAAGAATTTCTGAAAATATGAAATTTGCATATCGTCTGATTGAGTGATGAATGAAATCAAAAGTAAATATTACTTCAAGTTATATAATTCAAATCATTTCAAGTTATATAAGTTTCAATGCTTTTCCGAGCATAAATTAATTCTTAAAATATTGCTATTGGTAGAGATTTTTTGAATCAGTGACAACGGTTTTCTCTTCTCTGAACTGGAGTAATTTCTTTACTAATTTGAAATCAACAGATCGTCATGTGTCGTGATTTAGCAATGCAGCGTCAGTCTGTGGAATTGCAATTCGGAGTTTGATGACAAAGTATCTGTTTGAGACCCATAATACTAATATAAAATGAGCAGATTCTCAGACTTCACGATTTAAGTAAGCGGTATTCCCGCAGCGAGGCTGAGGAGACTGAGGAGTTGTAATCCGGAGTTCAGTGGAAAGGCCCTTTATGAGACACACAATACAAATTTAAAAACAATAGATCTTAAAATGTAACGATTTAGGCCGGTACTTTCTGTGTAATATTAAGATCAAAGATTTGGAATTTGGATATCATTGAAAGTTTAGGCAGATAGTAGACCTGCAGGATTTCTGCATCAGAGCTTGTAATATATCATAATGTTACATTGTCATCGAGTTTCATGAAAATCAGTTGTGCGGAAGTAATTGAAAAATTGATTCTAAAATTTGAATCAATAAGAACATGATATGGAATGTAGAGTTAAATAAAACCGTTAAAACAGGTGACTTCATGAGTTTTCTCTACCCGTCTATACTTACTCAGTATCTATTACTTCTTTGCTACGTCAAGGGAAGTCAAACGAGTCCAAGTTCGACGAATTTTCTCTTCATCACTAAGGAGTTCATGTCATTTTATTCCTGTCTTATTAGATTATATTTAGATTTATATCATACTAATTCTATTTATGACAGATTTCGTCATAAAGCTAAATGCACATTAAGTATTCTTGATAATATTGTAAAGAATCCTTAATGTAGAGATAATTTTCCGGCTTTCGTACCTTAAGAGGACGCAACTTTATAAGATTACACACATGCCGTTCGTCTGTTCGTGTATCACAGACGTTTCTCCAGGGAACTATTTGACATAGACAATTGAAATTTTGGTGTGGTAATAGGACATATTATTACATACACACTTCAATAGTTAACACTCAAACATATTGTTACCTATTGAACATGTGGCACTTTTGAGGTGGGTATATAAAGTAGCCATATTGTTTTCATTTCATATAACGTGGGGTACATCAAGAAAAAATGTTCTCCCCCTATCTCCTAAATTACTAAAGCTAAAATTATGAAAAATACAGCGTTAATAGGAGTTTACCTAAAGTTTATTCAAAAACTGTAACACGATTCTAAATTTTGTAGTTTTCCAGATATTCGCGATATTCTTGAGATATTCGCGAAGTTATCTCAACCAATATATTTATATTGCGAAGAACAATGTTAATATTATAAGTCACACACCCCTAAATGTTTACATAAATCTAAGTATTTACGAAATTCTCATATTGCAAATTCTGCTTGCACTTAAGATGTTTATTTGTGTTTGGAGAACCTAGAGGTGAAACCGTTTATTTTTTATGTAAATCAGGTTGCTATTCATGACAGTTTGTGAATGAAATTTTTACAGAAATCTTTGAACCAGCGAGATGAAATAAAGTGAAGATTGTGTTATTCTTCATACACAAAGGTAACTTACAAATACATAAAACACAGGTCATCAAAAAAAAACCACGTAAAATCCATTCATCGAAAAGAATGACATTCATTTTGTTAACATAGAACGAATAATAATGTCAGATAGCAGTTTCTTTTTTTTATTTCTATTTCATTCTATGATGTTCATTCCTTCTATAAATAACCTTTGCTACGTATTTAAAGGGCTAGATTTAGATGTCGTTTTTTGTTATATATCGTATGATTTATTCTATATTGCGTTTATTGGCAATTGATAAAAGGGATCTAATCTTAATAGGCAGCTGAATTTTATATTTTAGTAATTTACAAATAAAAAAAAGGAATTTATTATTCTCTGACATGCAGCCTAGTCAAATGAGTAGGAATAGAACAATGCCCCAAACGCGCACGCGATATTACTGAGAAAAAATATATTTTGAGAAACACGGTTTTGAATGTATAGAATATTGGACCTGGATTCTACTTTTTTTTCGTGAGGGTGTGATAGGACTATTATATTTACATAGAATATAAACGTAGAATCATTAGTAGTAGATACCACGATTGCATTCAGTAACCAGGACGCACTTACTAAACACAAAGTTGCTGATATAATATGTAAAGAATACTCTAAAGCCAAAACACACATTAATTACGAAATTTTGACACAACGTAATTTACAAATTAAAATTAATAAAGATAAACTCATCCTATCTAAAGCAGATAAAGACAACATTATAGTTATTCCAGACCAAACTGAATATAAAAATGAAGTGTACGATGTCCTTAAACCAGATGACTTCATAAATCTACAAAGGAACTCCACCGCCACAATCTTTGCTAATAGCCCACCTGAAGATGTAATACAACGAGACCTAGGTCGTGGTAAAAAACTTAAAGAGAGTAGAAATAATACTACATCACGTAGTTTCATTTAGTTGTGAATTCTTGTTGTATTAAAAATATATATGCGTGTTTATTGAATTATTTTTTTATATAGTAAACTTACAAGATTTTATAAACACAATTAAATGAAACTACGTGATGTAGTATTATTTCTACTATCTTTAATTTCTTTACCACGACCTAGGTTTCGTTGTATTACAACATCTTCAGGTGGGATATAAGATGTTGTAAGAAGATGTTGCAATACAACGAAACCTAGGTCGTGGTAAAGAAATTAAAGATAGTAGAAATAATACTACATCACGTAGTTTCATTTAATTGTGAATAATGAATCTCTACAAAATTAACGCCAAATATATTCAATCAATTCAAGATTTTATAAAATTTATTTTCTTTTTCTTAACGCCCATTTAACCGGTTCTTTTTTTGTTTCTTTATAGTAAGATATTGTACGTTCGTGACAATGATTTTGATTATAAAACAAATAAGAAACTTAGAAGAAATCTTCACAAATTGTTATACTTTTGTGAAAATAGAAATAAAATGTAATTGACCACATTTTGTAGGTTTCCCAAGATTCTGACTGGGATAATAAAAATAAAAACATATTATCCTTCTCGGTCTGACATCGTTTACAGCCCACTGAATAGTATAAAGCAATACTTCATCTTTAATGCAACTGTGCTAACTCAATATCTTCGAGGAAGAAAAAATTTACGACTACAGATTTGTTTGATTTATTACTGAATAAGCTCCATTACAAAATCAATAATATAGTCTACATCTTATTGATAAATGACAAATAATAACGGTTTTGACATCTTAGTGGTTCATGAGATGTAAATGTTATTTACCTAAAAAAGGCATTTGCATTTTCCGCAAAGTTAATTTATCAAGTTGTCAAGAAATGAAACACTATGAAATAATTATGGAGCTAATTTTTTTTAATGTATATTTAAATTATGACCCGGTCATTCGTTATTAGGCAGTTGTCCGATTTTCTTTTAAACTTGATTGATGGTACAAACATAAGATATTTAAATATTACTTGAAATGAGATATCTCACTCTATTTATTTTCGCCAGTATGTTACTCCAACATAAACACTTTATTCTGTATTTCTAAGACAAGTTATAACAAAGGAAAATTTTCACCTCATTTCAAAAATGTTTAAATGACTTGTCGACTTTTATTTAAATTATTACAATCTGAAATATTCCAGGTTTTAGGTTGAAATATATATAAATGAAATAACTTTTACTATAGTTGCCGTAAATATTGTCTTTTCCTTTACGTTTTAGTTTTTTTCAGGTCCGGTGCTATGATTTTAGCAAGAAATAAAAACGGATCAATGGTTTCAACGTGGAATCAACGTGTAATAACTTTTATATCGATATCTCATTGCTGTTTGAAGTGCATATTAATCTTTCAAAACCTAAAAGTCACTATTTACGAACAGGCATAATCTGTTTAGCAAATGTCGTACGTGTGCGGCCATGGTTAAAACGGATAAAAGAGTATGAATCGATAGTGAATTGATTCTGTAAGAGAAAATATATTTTCCCTTAAGTATCCTTTAGCCTATTGCACTAGATCAATATTTCAATTGTATTATAAGTTGAAACAGGACATGTAAATATACTGAACATGGTGATTGAAACTTTGATCGCATTTTTGAAGGGTGTAACTATGGTAATTATGGCGAAAAATATTTTTCTTTTATTAATTCTTTAATTTAAATTCGAATCTTTAAAGGGTTAGTGGATGTCTGAAATTCAATAAGACCTATTAAGGTATTTAGACTTTATATTATTTTAATAATTTAAAACCGTATTTTGATGTTACAACTTTTTTAATTCTATGTAATTACTTTTTCATTTTTTTAGTTTCGGTTTTTTTCCTTACTTTAAATGTCACAATTTATATTTGTCGTTTCCTCATTATATATATATATATATATATATATATATATATATATATATATATATATATATAATATAAATAAATGTCACCATTGACGGCTTTTGAGAACACTCAATACGGACAATTTTTCTTTTCATCACCGGAGCCAAGTGTATTATATGCTCAGAGTTATAATTTTTATACGAACTTAAAACTTTATCAAACAATCTACGTTTAAGTTTACAGTACGTTCGAATTGTTTGGAGATTTTAGGGTTAGATCACAAATAACAAGGTGGAACCATTTTCACTTACTTTTTAGGTTAAGGAACTCTAAATGTAAATACATTTCGCAGTATTTACTTGGTGAATTTTTAATCCTAATTTACATAATTTTCCAATAGCTTTTCAGTTATACAGAACAGTAAGACTTAAAATATGGAAAACAATTATTAAACTGAAAACCTTTTTCCTTTTTTTCATTTTCTGACGCAAATAAATTTTGAATTAAAGAGAATACTTAGAAATTCTTCTTTTTAAACATTCGAAGTATATCAGTAGAATATCAGTGTAACATTTTTTTCTGATACTGGTAAGTATTTTAAAAGAACACCTTAGCTATTCTTGTATTCAAAATATCTTGGTTTGAATTCATTCTCGTAGACTATACCGGTTGTTTAATTGAGTTAGTTATGGAAATATCAAATAATACTTGCCGTTATATAATTGTTAAGTAAGAGCAGAACTCACAGGTTACAAAGTGTTTTTTTTAAACAATTCACAAATATTAATATTAATTTTGATCAAGTAGTTATATTGGCCTAGTATATATATATATATATACACAGGCTTAAAAATATCGTGAGTTCCTCAAAAGTACTTTCGTTTGATTACTTAACATTTGTTACATTAAATATTTAACTTTTTGTAGTATTTCTTGTTTAAATATATCCTGAATTATATATTACATATATATATGTGTATATATGTTAGACCCAAATTATTAATTCCTACACACTGGTTTTCAAATAGTTTTTAAATAGTTCTAGTGACAAAAGGGATTTAAAAATACAAAATTTGATGACCCACCAATCTTTGTTTTCCGGTAAAAAAAATTTTATTTTTCTTTACTAAAATAGTTCAAAAATGCTTCGAAAAATATGCAGAGAAAATATCTTCAGGCTTTCTTTACATGTACTGTATCCTCATTGTAATAAGTTGAATGTGAATTTCAAATCCTTATTTCGTTTAAAAGTTAGAATCTAATAGAGAGACAGACGGACGGATGGACGGACTGATAGACAAACTTACCAAAAAAGGGAGTACCGGTCGAATCCGTCGGATAGTGAACCCTAAAAATACGCAATAGTCTGTAATAATTTATCTGTTACGATAACAATTCAAGTAGCCGTATTTTATTTAAAAATTATCTGAAAACTATCTAAATTATGTTTTATTTAGCGCGTTACTAATAAAAATCTTTAAGCAATACATTTTCCCCTAGCGAAAACCAAAGTCACCTTATAATAATAAAAAAAATGTAATGAACTTTGCAAGATAAATTCGGGTAACGACATGTGAAGAGACGCACGTAAAAGAGGACGTAAAATTGTATTTTTGGCATGGCAATTCGTGTCATTTATGGCATAAAATTTTGTTACATTCAGTTGCGTACAGAATCTATTGAACCGTTGTAATGTATTCGTAATGAAATACAAAATGTCAATATAGGAGCACACAAGCAGCACCGTCGTTCAATATGAAAGCGCTTTTGAATTCATTATGATTTGGGGGCAATAATTTTGAAAGATGGAGCACGGGATCCGTGGTTGGTTATGCATGTATAAAGAAAGGCAGGCGAATAAGGTATAGAGAAGTTGCTTTTGAAAAGCAAATGCCGTATAAAATATGATTCACAATTATGAGACTTGGTGTCCAACTATGCTACCATGATTAAAACCTTTCCACCTCTTGGCCACAGAATGGGCGACTACAACTTATACTCAAGATGGCTATTTGTTGTCGTTGTTGTTCACTCCTTTATCAATTTATCTGTATCTGTCTTGTCCTATTTATGACAGCAGCAAAAATGTCGTTAACCCTTTAATGTTTGGAGATAAATGTATTAGCTACTTCTATACTATCGGAAGGAGCTGAGTGGGTCAGACAGACTTGGGCCGTAATACTTGGTGGCTAATTCACCAGCGAAGTGACAATTTTGACTAAGATGTTGAAGTCAACTGTCCATCAAAAAGAATCGGTTTGTGCCAGTCGATGTACAGAGTCATAATATCAATAAAACTGAAAATGTTGCATCTTGTTAATTATTTTTTTTTCTGGAATCGCTATGCGTATTCACAGCACTTATTTTATTTATTTATTTATCTAATTTTAATGTATCTAATTGATACATATGAGCGACTTATTGTTACGAGAATCTCTTACATCCAACCATAACACCTGTCTAGTCCCGTTCGATGAATGGTGGGCGGTCGAACTCGGTGCGCCGCATCGTCGAAGACTGTATGCCTTGTGATCAACCCAATACACCACGGTGACGTCTTATAAGGTATTTAATAAATTACCTACTAAACGTTGAATGTTAGATTTGATTTTCGAGTATGACCTGTATAAGGTTAATATAATGAAAACTCTTCTTGTTTATAGAATGTATGTTGTTACTATTGGAATCGATATAGACTGACTAAATCAATTATTTTCGAGTTTTGCACCAAGAGTTTAAATAGTATTCAACTTTTGTGATAATACTGGTAAAGTTTCTTTATTACATACGTCTGCCAGAACGAAGTAGTTTGTAGAAAAAATAAAACAGAAAGAGGACATAGAGGTTATGAACCATTCTGAAATGTACGCGGAACTTTATTGTAATATCTTCATCGTGATGGAATTTATTAGGGCGGGATCACACACTTACATATATGGACACAACGGATACATGCACGCTAGTACCCATACACTTTTTCAGCTTTTTTCACGTATCACTTTTCCGTACTATACATAAAAAAATTAATTTAACCCCACTTCCATTACTTTCTTCCGTTCTGGTGTTACACAAAGTTAATAAAGACAATGTATTATTTGGAATGAAATATGTAGGTAAATGCTTTCGTTATCCATACTAATATTATAAAGTAAGTCTGCTTGTCTGTCTCTCTGTTTGCTATGCTCTTTCCGGCTAAACTGCTGAATAGATTTTGATGAAATTTAATATTGAGAGAGTTTGAGACTCGAGGAAGGACGTAGAATATTTTTTCAGAAATCAACGATTAAGAGGGTGAAATACAAGTTGAAATGTTGTATTAAAGTCCTATGTTTTTGAAGTTAGAAATATGAAAATCGGTATTTATGTTAATATAAATACGAAAAAAACACCTGCCTCTTTATAAAATCTGTCCCTGGGGGAGTGAAGTTGGCATGAAAGTTTGTATACGGTTTTGAACCACTTACGGAAGGACATAAATGGGTTTGAAAGATTTATGGCGATCAAAATATAAAAAATAGTACCTGTAGTAATAAATTATAGATTGAACGTAACCATTTTCACAGGTAGGTAAAAATGCTCACGGAGTAATGAAATTAACGTGAAATTCATTCTCATTATTTAATTAATTATCCGTGTTGTATATATACGAGTACCTACCCGCCCCTCCTGTCTTGTCCCGTCGCGTTTATGCGCGTCGGTGTGTGGGCTTCCTTAGTTACTTACTTAGAATATGATTTTCTATTAGCTATTTAATGTGGTAAAATAATGAATATATTGGGCGTTAATTTTGTAGAAATTCATTATTCACAATTAAATGGAAGTACGTGATGTAGTATTATTTCTTTTTTTTTTAAGTTCTTTACCACGACCTAGGTTTCGTTGTATTACAACAACTTCAGGTGATCTTTGCTAATAGCCCACCTGAAGATGTAATACAACGAAACCTAGGTCGTGGTAAAGAACTTAAAGAAAGTAGAAATAATACTACATCACGTAGTTTCATTTAATTGTGGTAAAAGAATTTTTTCTGTTTGTTTTCTAATTACTTTTTCATTTTTTTTCTGTAGATAATTACTTAGAACGTGATTTTCAAATAGGTTTTCAGTCTGGTAAATTCGGTCTAATTACTTTTTTAGTTGCCTTTTGTAGATACTTACTTAGAATGTGTTTTTCTATTAGGTATTTAATGTGGTAAAATAATTTTTTCTGTTTGTTTTCTAATTAGTTTTTTATTTTTTTTGTGTATACTTACTTAGAATGTATTTTTTTATTAGGTATTTAATGTGGTAAAATAAATTTTTTCGTTCGGAATTGTCTAGTGTTCAAAAATTAATTGTAAATTAATGTAATCGTTTTATTTATATAATCATTGTGATTAATTGTAATTGTTTTCGTAAATTACTAGGTGATACGCTGTCCTGTTAAATAATAGAATGGAATCACATTAATGCCATATTCAACTATTATAGTACATATATGTTTTTATTATTTTAGGATAGACATGGTCAAAAATAATGAATTTTCCTCTTTTGTATAAGAATATTTTTTTTATATACAAAACGAAATAAAAAAATATGAAAATAAAATATACTGATATCATTATATACATACATATATACACACACCACACACACAATTATATATATAAATATGTATATATATATATATATATATATATATATATATATATAAAACATCCATTTTAATAAATTCCTTATTAAAACCTAAAACATACGAATCACTCAGGAAACTAAGTAAGTCTCAAATAATACATATTGCAGTAATAACCAGGTGAAAACAATATAATTAAACAAAACCTAGCATATTTAACTACATTTGTAAAATACGGATAAGTTTTCATGTTGAAAGAAACAAATCAATGATGAAAGAAACAAGAAAGGCAAAATTAATTTATAGAGAAATAGGCTGATAGGTGTAGAAATGACAAGAGAATAAAATTTCATCGTATTTAACGAGTCCACACTTTTTTAGTTATATAGTAACCGTTTTCTGCCTGTCTCCTTTGAAATATTGAACATTTTTATGCCAAGTTATTTTATAAAATACTAGTATTCTGCAATAAGAAAAAAATGGAAACCATTCATAGACTTTAGCATGATCTCTTTATAGTGGTTGATTTTAAGAAAACTTTTTAATAGAGGTCGACGATTGCAGTTTAACTATATCCAGAGGGAGAATATATATATATATATATATATATATATATATATATATATATATCTCCACGGAAATGCTTTCAATGTACACCTGCACAATTACCATACTTCCCCTGCAAGGCGATGTCGAGCCCGTCATGGCCACTGACAGGCAGAAGGCGGCCATATCATTTCTTTCGTTAGGGGCGAGGGCTATGTGTCCGAACGAAATATTCCATTTCCGCAGGCTCACGTCGCTAAAATTGAGTCGGCATCTGGTATGTGCACGTGATTTATTAATAAACAGACTGATGCGTCCGACTGATACTGAAAAACTTCAGTATATAATGAAATGGTGTTCTGAACAAACAGAACACCTTTTTATTATGCATGGCTGGATTATTGTATATACTTACATACCTTATTCAATTCATAAGGTATCTAAACACTATAATTAAAGACTTTGCTTAATTCATGTGAATGTTACTCCAAAGTATCATGAGAGCATGCAAGTTGAGTAACAAGTTCGCATTAAATTTTGGTGCCTCTCTAATTAGTGATTATTTTTCGTCGATACCAAAATCAATCAGACGACTAAACTTATATTAGTCTCTTAACGTGTAAACACCATCATCGTGGCTTCATAGACTGCATAGGGGGCTACTATTTAATAAATGCTTTGTGTGGCTTCTGTTGTAAAATGGTTACATGGGTTTTAACTTCGTTAATATTTTCTCATATTGGCTCGACAGTAGTCAAACTATGAATAGCGTTGAGGAATGCAGCATACTTTTTTAAATATTTGTCTCTAGAATATTCTCTATATTTCTCAAAACTCTAGTCCTTTCTTCTTCCTATTCCATCCTCAGTTAACAAAGCGTAATTATAACTTAAATTTTAAACTGAACACTGATCTTTCAGAACTCTGATCTTTAGTTGCTTTAAACAAAGATAAATCAACAAAGAAACAGACAAAAATTTGTTATATTTTTTATTTAGAAACCTCAAACCTCGATTATTATTTCTGAAATATTTTTAAGAAACTAATACACTCCTGTACAGGTGTTAGTTTCTTAAAAATATTTCAGAGATAATAGTCGCAACTACGATATAACTACAGTCTGGCAATGAGTAAAGTTGCTATTTTTGTGTTATTTACAATTCTATTACAATTTCTATTCCGTGGAGATCATTATCATTAGGTTATAGTTATTTTTACAATAAAAAATGGTTCAAACAATAAAAAACGATTCGCTTTAAAAGCTATAACGAGAAGAGTAATTGCGTTTCTCTCAGGACCTTGTTGTTACATTTATTGCGCAAAGTTCACCAAACGAGCGTTGTTTCGGTAGAACAACTGTCACGAAACAGGTGATTAGTTGTCTCTGGAAGGTTGCGATAATTTGACCTCTGTATCTAGCAACGTAACTACAGGTAATCCACAAATTGAGAATATATGTAACATTTATTTTTACAAGTTGATAATAATATATACTTAACAGATATAAGTCGAAATGTACCCATTTTTATGTTTAATTAGCAATTTTGTATAAATAATTTATTGAAAATATCGTACTCTACTTTCATTATCAAATGCGGTCATTGACTATTTATTATAGTAGTTATCGATTGCGCTCCCTTACTTACATACAAGTATTCCTATGTGTATGCATATAGTCTGTTCTTTTGTATGTTGGGCAAGGATAAGCTAATGCGGTAATAATATTCAAAGTGTACGACGAGTAATGTTTCAAATACTGCTGTTATTTAGTTTTACTCAACCTCGTTACTTTAAATGTACTCGTTTTTGAATTAATTAAGGTAATGTGAGTCTGCAAAAATGAAGACTGAAAGAAAAATGTATTTTTCACTGATGGAAAGTTCGGGTTTTAGCACGTTATTATAAATATTTCAACGCAGTAATGATATGCTCTTTACGAGCACAATAAACATGTCTTTGCTGGTAGAAGATGTTTAGAATTTTTTAAATACAATATATTTTAAGTACGTGTACAAAGAATAATAATAAAAACAATCCTCAGTTTAAAATTTCGTTGTTACAATTTTTGGGGAACGAAGCTATTTTTTCTTTCTATTTTCTATTATTTAGGGAAAGTTAGTTTCTGTTATGGCAAACTGTGCAGGGATAATTTTTTCATAATTCATAATTATTAGCTATAATTTATAATTTTGAAGCATTTTTCGAACTATAAATAAAAATAAACGACAATAAAATGAATGGATTTTTCATAATTTCGGAATTCTTTACTGTATATGTAATTGAGATAAGAAATAATGAAGATTATCGTGTTTCACAGAATTACATAGCTCATTTCTATGATAAGTGGTCGAAGTAGATTGTAGTACACTTCTATGTACTATGAATAATATGGTAGGAATTTAAACAGTTAATATTCATTACATAATGACCACATTATTTTCTGTTCCTTTATGATGGTGAAAGCATGTAAATGAAATATGAGGATTTAATGAAAGGTGTAGAGCTATTTTAAATCCTCCAATATGTAAGGAAATCATCGCAGAATATAATACGTGTAAGTAGAATAATAAAGCCAACTTTTGAAGTACTAAATTAAGAAGATCATATAATCGATAGGCCACAATAATATAATTTACAAATTTCAATATCTATTTGCATAATAGCTAAACTATTAGCAATAAGCAAATATTTACAAGGCGAAGACGAAATAATCGGGTCCAAATAATCATTAGGGATTTTATTATAAAATATGCGCAATTGCCAAACATGTTGGTTTTGAGTATAAACATTCGTTTTTCGTTATATTAATAACGTTAAATTATTTTATTAAGAAGTCGGAAAATTACATCAATTTAAAATGATTTACCACCTTAGGAATAATTTAGTTGTATTTCTTCACAATTTTCGGTTTTTGTTCTATATCTCTGTTGTAAATTACATAAATATGATATATGGTATAAATATTTCTATCAATAATTTATTCGAGATCTGAATTTCATGTGTATCTTCGACTTTTCAAGTTTAATTTTCAATTAACTTTATTACCTAACATAACCCTTGATATCATCCATTATTTTATAATAAATTTAAGTTTAAAATAAGAACAATTTAATTAAAACTAAGAAATTTTTTAGAAAATACTTAAAAGTTGAAATTTTCAATCATAATTAATTACTTTTATTCAATATATTTGGCGTTAATTTTGTAGAAATTCAATATTCACAATTAAATGAAACTACGTGATGTAGTATTATTTCTACTTTCTTTAAGTTCTTTACCACGACCTAGGTTTCGTTGTATTGCAACGTCTTCATGTGGGTTATTAGCAAAGATACTAATTGTATTATTTGTAATTACTTTTAGAGATATTAATTGTAATTACTTTTAATAACACTTGACACCGATAGCTTTTAAGTACGTATTAATAATGATAACGGAATATAAATAAACGAATCGTATATTGTTACATAGGTCCATTTTAGTTTTAGACTTTGCATCGGCTTCAAATAAAAACTAAGTTATTAATATGTACGAGTACATAAATGACATCTACTGTTATTGATTTTATAACTGGTACTTAGGGTATATAAAACTTAATTTTAGCTTTTCCTCAAAAAAGTTCCTCCTTGAAGGTAGTTCTTGTTTTTTTTTAATTCAATGTATTTTCTAATTCTTAGTAAGTTTCAGAGACGTATTTTGAAAAGTGGATGGATCCATAAAAAGCATTGTTCTTAAAATAAATCGAAAAGGAAAGGGATGGTCGCTAGAAAAGAAAATGTATAGAAAGAAATTTAGAGAATATACCAGAGAAAATGTTGAGCTGCATGAACTTAGGTTTTTACGAATGAGAGCTTATACGAAGAGTATCTTGAGGTGAGAATACAAAACTCGTCATTTTTAAAAAGACTGGGGTTCGCTGAACAGTACTTCCCTTATTAAGCGCGAAATCGCAAATACTGCATTCGTAATAATATTATTAACAATTAAATAAATACTCCAGGAGTATTTAATAGTTATATTTGCGTTTTCAACCATTTATTGCTATATTAAAAACATAATAATTAATTATATTTGATAGTTATTATTTGTTTAATTGGGTAATAAATATTTAAAAATCATTAATAATTACATCGAAATAATAACAAAGGTGTTTTACCAAGGGCACCGTGTGAAAAGTAATACAGAAACATCACGATGAAAGGCCATAGCTTGTCCGTGATATTTTTTTCATTGATTCGATGGAGTAAAATATACTTTTTTCACCTCGTAACTATTTTAAATAAAGTAGAATTTAACTTCAAATTCATAAAAATTCTAATATCGTCTTCTTAAGCAATGAAGGCTTATATAAATGGTGTTTATTGTCTCAGCTTGATACATAAATATTTGTCTAATATTAAAAAAAAGCTTTAACCATAAGTGGTGTGCTGTAGTCTGTGGAAAAGTTCATGTGGAAAAGTTTATGAGTTCAAATGGGTAGTCTATGGAAAAGTTCAAGAGTTCAAATGGGTATAAACCTGGCTGGTCGGTGATTGCTTTGTTCAAAAAAGATTGTAATGAAAAAAAAAACGATAAAATCACGGGTTAGTGTCATCTTTTGAGTAGTTTCGTTGCCTCTATCAGATATGCGTGAACATACGAAAAAAAATTAATTGAGAAATGTTAACTCTGAAACGTAGTTTTACATCAACTCAATATGGGAGTGGAAATAGATGTCCAGTGGGAGTTAGATTTAAATTCATAATTTTCAATGAAATAAGCAGAAGTTGCAAAATATGTTCTTTTAATTCGGGTTGGATTTGAACCTTCGTACTATTCCTATTTAGATCGAGTACCCTTATCTGTAGGCAATGACATCTCTGAATTTATGATTAAAAATGGGGGCTAAGTTGAATACCAATGACTGCTATCAAATCGTCACCAAAAGTTAACTAACTTTTGTTTCTGCTTTATGATCAGAAACATTGAAAGTCTGAAAGGTCGTCTGGTCGATTCGTTTCAATGGCTTAACTTCGAGTAGAATTTGCATAGTTTTACTAAAATTCATCAATAAATCATAATCGTGCTTACAGAAATAACCCTTTACACTGATCGCTTTCTAGTCGTGAGAGAAACTTTATTTCGTGGTTTTATATGAGTGCCATACCTACATTTTTAATGGGTAAACAGATTAAGCAAGAATTGCATGATACCATTTTGAAAAACAGAAATTTGCAAAAGATGTAATCTATATTTCACGTCATTTCTAAAAATATTGGGGTTTGCCGAACGGTACCACCCTCATTAAATTCATTGTATCTTCCCCGACGAAATCGCAAATACTGCCTACGCAATAATATTTAACAATTATATAAATCGGTTGATCAAATGTACTTACTACAGAAGTAGTTAATAGTTACAGTTCCATTTTCAAACATTTATTGCTTTATTAAAAACATTAATAACTTATATATGATATAATTCTTATTATTTAAAAACAATTAATAATTATATAGAAATAATAACAAAGGTCTTTTACCAAGCGCACGGTATAAAAAGTAATACAGAAATATCACGATGAAAGGCCATAGCTGGTTTTACTATTTTGCTTACCTATTTTAGTTATTTATTGTCGTAACTATTTTAAATAAACTAGAATTTACCTTTAAATTCATAAAAATTCTGACTCTTAAAAGATGAAAGCTTGAATTGTGTTTATCGTCTCAGCTTGATACGGGAATATTTGTCTAATCTTTAAAAAAACGCTTTGGTCATAAGTCATAAATCTTTTGGTCATCGTCCTCTTAAGTAACGAAAGCTTATATAAATTATGTTTATTGTCTCAGCTTGATACATAACTACTTGTCTAATCTTAAAAACAAGCTTTAATCATGAGTGGGTGGTGTAGTCTGTGGAAAAGTTCAATCGATATAAACCTGTACACTATCATGATTATGGTCTGGCCGGTGCGTGATTGCTTTGTTCAAAAAAGAGCGTAGTGAAAAAAAATTATGTAATCACGGGTTACTATCATCTGTTGAGGAGTTTCATTGCCCATTTCCGAAGTGCATCACCAGACCTTGACTAAATTTATATAAGACTACCTTTGAGTACTATATAACAACATTTAAATCGAATAATTTTCAATAAAAAGGGGTTTAAAAGTCGAAGGGCAAAAATGTAACCTATGTAATTCCATTACATCCGCCTGTCTGCCAATCGGTATATGATAGCATTATATATGTTTTTTCAATTTACGATCTACTGTTAAGTGATTAACAGGAAAACGCAGCCGAATTACCGTAACACATGGAAACAAATATAAAATATTTCCTAATATTTTTAGATTGTTTGAAAGTTCGGGGTGAAAGTTTTTTTTCTTAGGGATTCCATCCTGCAGGGTGTCATAATGGAAGTATTTTCTTTAAAAAATTACACAAAATAAGAAATTAGTATTTTCTGATACTGCATTTTCTTCGCGAGTTATGAGCCTGTTGAATAGTATGTTCCGCGTCTTCCAGGCCAAAGTTTTATCTACGTACGTCAAAAATGTGGAAAAATCAGGATTACGAAATTTATTAAGAATTTTAGCGTAAAATAATTTTGGTGAAATTGTATTAATAAATTAGGGGAAAAATGCATGTGTACCTAAGTGTACACGGATTTTTAGAATTTTACTTGTACTCAAGTGGTTTATTTTATTTAATAAAAATAATTCTGGTACTAAAAGATTTCATTTGCACTTTCACAGAATGTGACATAGGAATTGCTTCCATTAACATATGTTCTATTTTAAAATAAACCAGCTTTTGCGTCAGATTTTTCACGTCGGTAAAGAAAATGGGTTAATGGATTTATTTCTACATATTTTATCTTTTAATATTTTTTTCTTTATTATATTTTTAATGTTTTTTTTAACGGGGGCCAGTTTGCCCATACACTATATTTACAGCGTTATTATTTGGTTGAAGTGAAATATTTATTGAAGTTTTGCCTCAAAAAATGTCTGATACGACTTAAGGAAAATCTTTTTGTTTTCGACGAGATTCAGCAGCAGTTACACAGTACTGGGGGTATTACGACCAGCAGACAGGACGATTGGCTAAGTGACAGGTCGATTGACGTTTGCATTCGATTAGGAAAGTGCCGAGTCGTGTTGATAACAAACTTAACTACCGGGAATTAAATTAAATACGTTTGATGTTTTGTTTGTGCTGAGTTTTGAACCGATTTTAGAAAAGTTAAGTATGAAATTAGTATTCCATGTATTCGTGTAAGTACTTACATGTATGATTTTCTCAAGACATTTAGATGAGATTATTTGAGTTTTCAGGTCACTAGAAAATTTTGTATTAGTATACTACTCGAATTTGGTTTGAAACGTTTGCTAAAATCCCTTATATATGACTAATTTCTTATTAACACTAATTTATTAGGTTAATTTGCATGTAACTTGTCTCTGTGTGTGTAATCAAATTTCTCCAGTAAATTTTGGCACTTTTACTTGCAGAATAAATTTGAAACTTATTACTTAAATTTATGCTATTAAGATGCAATACAATCGAGCTAGTATGATGATGAAGAAGGAAAGTGGTCTTGGGAATTTATTAATGTTTAGCGGTAAGCCCATCAAGTTTGGTCTCATTTCATTTGTTAGTGATATTATTAAAAAACATGCTTTTTAGTTTTTTTTTTTAAATAAAAATTCAAATTATTTTCAATTGAATTTTTCACTGCCGACGTGTTTTTTTCATGATGTTTACTTATTTGCTAGATTTAACTAAAATTGTATGTAAAACGGTATATTATGGTTTCCAAAGGGTTTCGAAACGTTCATCAGAAATCACTGTATGAAAACGTTTGCGCCGAAGATCTATTTTGAAGTAAAAGGTGTTTTTGGATATGTTCGTGCAGGCTATGGAGGGAAATATGATTATAGAACTATTTTACATCATAAATATTACTAAAAAAAATTAACCCAGACAGTGTTGTTTTGATATTTTCCAAATTGTTTCTGATTCCGTCCATTTCAATCCTATGCAGGTGTTTTATTCCTTACAATATATTTTCACCGGATGATTTGGCTTATTATTTAGAATAATAAAAATAAAGAAAACATTAAATATTTGAAAAAAACTATTTTGATAAATTAATTTTTTTCCCTTTTTCCTATTCAGATTAGTGTGGCTAAACATTAAAATTATTATGAAAATTATGGAAAGACGTCATGTAAACACTGCAAATTGTCAATTCATCTTATTATAAGGGTGATACTCAATTATGAAAACGGGTTTTGCCTTGGTTCCTGAGGTTTAATTTTATGCGAGTAGTAGGTTTCGACCTAATAAATTTATTGAAGTAATAATGTATAGAATAAATGTATTTTATGGCAAAAAATAGTTCTTTGTTTTAAATTCAAGCTTTGAAGAAAATCGAAAACGATTAGGTTCTTTCACATTAAGTGAACATATTTTACGCACAGAATAATGAGGGGAATCAGTTTCTTAAAATATATGGAAAGAAAAATTACTCTCGCGTATGAGGATAATGACTAAATACAACAGGTCTGCTTTCTTTTTTCACCGTGGTGTTGGTTTCATTAGTCTGACTTATCTCAAGCATCATTTTTAAAAGCAGATATTATTTCTAATTTTTGAGCTTCCATTATCACAAAGGTAAAAATGAAATTACAGTATGAGCAATACGTCTCTTAATTATTACTTAAATTTTTTTCTGAATGACTAATGCCGTCGATTTGAAAATTGGAATGCTGTAGTTAAAAAAAAATTGTGTTAAATATTTACTTATGTTTAATCATTTAAAACATTTTTTTTGAATTATTAATAACATAATTTGTGAAAAAATTCTTCCAGATTCGTAAGTGGAAATTCTTCCAGATTCGTACGTGGTTTTAGAGATATTTTCAGAAATTTTGCCTTTCAAATATATATAATAAGGAAGGAATTTTCGATTACAAAAACTAAACGGGCGCAAAATGGAAAAAAAATATAGCTGTGAAGGAAAATCCAAAATCGAAAAATTGAAAATATTCACAAGAAAAGTATTGGAGATTTACTTTGGTAATTACCACATATGAATTTCCGTATTAAAATTGACTGGAGAATACTTTAAGAAAGTATGTAAAAATATTTTAGAAAATATATAAAAATATTTATTCACAAATGATTGCCCTTGACCAATGTCCACAATATTTCGTTTGCATGGATATCACGATGCGTGCCTCATTATATCTACAAGTTTGTTTTGGTTCTTAAATAAATGAAACTTTCGGTTACTATTGTTATTTATAAGATCTGCCTCTTTGTGGCACTATTGATGTCAATAGAAATAAATTTAAAGCCAAGTTAACAATTCAAGTATACGCTTAGATTCTTTTGTGTTTTAAAACATTTATAATTCACTATGTAAATAATATATTTACTTTTACATTTTCAAAATCTCTATTTAATCCTTTTTAACTTGATCCAATTTCAAAATTTTACACAATTAAATGAAACTACGTGATGTAGTATTATTTCTACTTTCTTTAATTTCTTTACCGCGACCTAGGTTTCGTTGTATTACAACATCTTCAGGTGGGCTATTAGCAAAGATTCTAATATCCCACCTGAAGATGTTGTAATACAACGAAACCTAGGTCGTGGTAAAGAAATTAAAGAAAGTAGAAATAATACTACATCACGTAGTTTCATTTAATTGTGAATAATGAATTTCTACAAAATTAACGCCAAATATATTCAATATCAAAATTTTAAGAAAAAATGATTTTTGTTAATTGCACTAAATTTAATGCGCATGTCAATTTTGCTTTTTCAACATATTTACAAATTTATAATCGTATGATTCTATAGGGATTACATTTATTAAAATCAGCTTATCCATTGAGGTTTTTTAGCTAGGGGGCTGGTGTTAGAAACTTTTAAAGATTTGTTCTTCCGGTAGTATTTATTTATTGTAAAGATTACTCCCTAGAATGCAATAAATTATCAGTCCTGCCGTTACAATATTGCTGCAATATCAATAACCATAATTATTAAATAAAAAAAAGGTGATTTTAAATTACATATTCATGTCTGACTTTTGAAAGAAAATGAAAGATTACAACTAATCAAGGTGCAGACATCCTCGTTTCTGATTTTATTAGATACATCTATTTATTACCGCATTTTATTACATAAAAAATTTATTCGCGATTATTTCGCTCCTTGTTAACTTCACTTGCACTTTGAGCTGCCGTTGCGGCACCCATATAAATTATTATCGACCGCATCTCCAGTAAGCACATCGTGTGCTGGCGAAATGGCCGTACCTCTATTGTTAAGTCGATTATTATTATTTTTGCTATTAATATTCAGTTCTTCTGTGCCATCGAGGTAGAAATAATGAAGTTGGAATAGCATCCCATCACTACTTGTACGAGCTGATTTCGAAAATATAAATATAATAAATTTTTATGTGTTAGAAAGTTATTGGCCAACTACTTTTATTGTTATTACATTCGTGTAGCGTTATGTTAATTATGCTGCTTATTCCCGTGGTCACTAAATGCCTCAACTCTGTTCGCCAAACGACATCGATCGACGGAGTTGGTTGTATATCGGCGGGAATACTAATGATCAATCAATAAATAAGTCGATCTCTCCCTACCTTGTACCGTTTAAGCAATGTTTCCCTACTCCTTTTACATTTCTTATCACTATTCTTCTTCAAGAACCGAAGCGTGATATTGTAGCCTACAGTCTTCCTCAATAACATAAAGAGTCCTAATGTAAGAAAATGAAAATGAACGTGTGATTCCAGAGATTAGGGTAAACAAACAAATAAATAATTTTTTCTTCTTCTGTGTTTACATATTAGCATAGATAATACATATCTGTAGGATATTCATATATTTATATATATACAATACATTAAAAGTTGTCATAATAGGTATTTCAGATAATTGAAATATTAAGAGCGCTGATAATAGTATAATTTGTACCAAAATTAAAATATCCGCGGCGTGATAGTGATTCCAATTAATAATTCTATTCCAATTGAACATTTTAACTTACTAACTAATTAATAAAATATGTTATATTAATGCGTATGATAAATAAACACATTTTTCAAAGAGAAAATTTATGTCACTCGCCCGGTTACATTCTTCTTAGGGTATACTCGGCCAGCCGTCAAATATATGCGACGTGTTTCATGCTGCGTTATCTGAGCTCTAGTTTTTTTCCGATAACAAACGATACTATATTCGGTTGGTTGACGTTCCTTTTCTTTAATCATTCTCGGCCTACTTTAATCAACTCGCAAATTTCTTCTCATGAAAAAAATTAGACAATGTGACCCAAAGAACATATAATAAAAATGCAAATATATAAAACAATACTATAATCGATTAATGAAACGAATGTGACTCATTGAATAATCACAATGTGATATTATAAACAATGCTAAATAAAACAACGAAATATGTCATCACCAAACCTAATCAATAAAAAATAACAGCTTAAATTCTGGACACGTGTTATTAAGATATTTGATGTAAGTCAGTGCTTTGATCAAACCAGCTGTGAAAACTAACACAATAATAATAATATGGAATAAATTAGGGCATTGATGTACTTATCAGCAGAGTAAACGTACATAGTATTTTTTATTAAGCTTTTTATAAATATTAATATTATTTTTCATTATTTAAATATATTGCTAATATAGCTTTTTCATGCGTATGAAAAAAATATTGTGAATTATTCAAAAGCTTTGTAGTCTAGAACAATCAATAATTCATAATTTTAATCTCAGTTTAAATTTCACACATTTTTTCTGTAGATATTTTAGTAACATCCTTAGAATTATCTTACATAATATTCTGAATGAAAAAATAGCTTTCAATTTTTGATAATTTACCTTTTTAGTTGATATCTGACGTAACTCTAACTAAATACTTTTATTTTTATACAAAAATTGTACACTTCAAAATTCTCGATTAATGTATTTTAGTTAGTATTAGGTTCTATTGCGAAATGTGGGGCCAATAAGCTCCATTACTCTATTTACAATGGATTATGTTATAGCAGACGGATATAGGTATCCTGAACCATTCTGTAAGGGTTTCTTTTTTCCTTTAGAAATATTGAATCCTAATTAAATATCTTAATAATCTTTATTTTTTAAAGAGATTTGGTAATAAATACTGCACGTCTACACGTACTTAATTTATTTTTCACAGGTGCCTATTGAAAATAAACAATGGTTAATTACTTTCTGAGATGAATTAGTGTTAATAAGACCAGGGACGGAGTCGATCCCCGTTTCACTATTTATAGTAAGTACAAAGAATTTGATATTAATACTAATTTCAAATTTTATAGGAGGTAAACATTTTTTATTGAAAAATTTATTTTGCTCTATTATGTTTACAATAATAGTAGTAAACGTTGAACTAATTAGGCAAACCGTGGTTACAAGCTATGAAAGAAATAAATCAAAATTAGTGTTTGGCAGCAAATTGCTGTGCGTAGATTGAGAAAACGAAAATAAATTGAACATTATTCATCAGCTCAGGATTATTAATAAATATTTTTTTAAGGTAAAATGATTTATTAAAAGCAATTAACTTACGAATATGTAGATGAAATTCGTGTTTTTATTAGTTTTTGTTTCAGGAATATGTAGTTCAGCTTAATCGAAGTACTATTTACCCTTGAATTTTTAGGGAAGAGCGAATAGAACCTATTAATAATAAATAAATGAAATATTTTTATTCGTATTTTACAGTTTTATTAGTTTATACTTAACAGTGTTATTTATTAATTTTAGTCGCTTACCTAAAGTTTCTAAATTGATATACAATTGTCATCAGTTACAGAAACATGGGTGCGCTATATCTCCTTAGGTTACCATTATTTGATACCAGGGCTAGAGCAAACATCAGTATCATGCACAGTATTTATACCGAGACTTTATTCTCCTAGTCATTAGATTGTTTATAGTTTTACATTCATATTAATAAATAACTTAACGATTTAGTATAAAATATAAGTTTCCATTTAATATATATATATATATATATATATATATATATATATATGTGTGTGTGTGTGTGTATGTATATATAAAGTTTTTTTAATATTTAAAATTTCATACCATTGATAAAATTGAACAATATAATATTCATCTATGTAACGGTCAATTAAATCGTTCTAAAATCAGAATTGCTTAATACAAAAAAATTAAAATTTCGCATAATTTTAATACATAATAATTCAAAATTAGGTCAATTTTGCGGAAATAACGTTATTGTAGAAATATCAACTTGAATTTTGAGGTAATTTTTGTATATCTTCATCAGTCATAGACCCCAGATACCGAATTATCTTGAAAGTTGTTTTAAACATTATTTCAAGCTGTAAACGCTATTTCACTCTATACGCTCATATTTACGATCTGTAGAATAATTGTGAACAAGATTTCATAGTGTCCTTTTAAGATTTAAAACAAATATTTCTTTTAAGATTTAAGATACCAACCATCTGTTTACTTATGGTTTTATCGATTCAAATACTTCCATATTTTACAAAGGACATTCGATACTGGCTTCATTGTGATAACATTAAAATGCGCTTAGAGAAAATGGAGAAAAAAAATGAAACGCTTTTATCGATGGTATTATATTAACTTATTTAAATTATAAATATACAAGAAGATAATCTTTATATTTTAAATGGTTCAGCATCTCGTAAATTTGGTCTTATTTTTATTGTTATATTTTTTCTGCTGTTATTTCTTTCATCAGCTGAATAATGAGTTGAAGTAAAATGTGAAAGACATCTCTTCAAGTTAATCGCAGAAACATAAAAGAAGAGTTAAATATGTTTAAAAAGCAATTAAGTGTCGTAGACTTGGACCTACTGATTAACCAAAATCTTAGTCAGTAATCACAAGCAAATGATATGGATCAATGTGTCTTCAGAAGAATACTTTCTCACATGTTTTAGAAATTGTCTAGCTGTTTGAATTAAAGTTAACATCAGCAAAAAAGTTTTATTGTTTTTGCTTGACTATGGAGATATTTACCATTCGGATCTCACAGATATCTCTCACAAAATGAAATCTGTTCACACTTTACAGTATGTGGAGATAATCTCATATCACACATTCTATAAATACCTCTGTTCAGTAAGAATTTAAAAAAATAAATTAGTAACAATTTGCTATGTCACTCTTGTGTTTCTTAGAACACAAAGATAGAAACATTTCAAAATGTGAAGAAAATATGTTGTGGGATTTACATTGACCAAATAGAACTGCTCGATATATATATATATATATATATATATATATATATATATATATATGTATATATATATATATATATATATATATATATATATATATATATATATCCTTATATATATATGTATGCGACGTTGGAAAGACTGAATTAGCATATGCTATAAAGGAGGCATTCTGGAAGTTTCTGAAATAACACTAGCAGGCATAAAAATAATAGAAGAGAATAATATAACTGTTATGTATACAGGTAACACGCGTGGACGTAATAGGTGGTTTTTATGCAGAAAAGCCGTGTGAAATCACATGTTATTGAGTTTCAATCAATCTCACATAGGGTTACTAGATTAGACAAACAACAAAAAAAAAACAAAATTAACCTCATTCAAGTTCATCCGCCTACAGAAAAGACGAAAGAAGAAAAAATACAACATTTCTGCAATTATCCAAAGGGGCCACTGAATATAAATAATGTTTTCGGTATTGCAAAGTTTATATTGAAATTAATATTTTTATTTTATTTTAATTCGAATAATGATATTCGAATAAATTAGATTTATAAATATAAATAAATAAATACAAATATGCTTACGCGGTTATGAGTTTCAAAATTAAGATTATGTGAAAAAAGAAAATCCCATTTTGTTAGGAAAAAGGTTTGCAAATGAAAAGTACTTCCAATATTATTCAATTTTTTTTGCCATTCACACAATAATTAAATGTTAGATTTAAATAAAAAATATTATATTATCTACTTTCGATGGTGATTCATCATAAATATATCCGCAAAATACATTTGAAAGCAGGAAAGGGAAGAGGTCGCTCTAATCAAATGTAATGCTTCAAAGTAATGCAATTATTTTCATATTAATCGGATGTTCTTTACGCAGTTCAGGGTAAAACAACACTGTCAGATATATTGGAAATATTCCAAAAAAATTCTTACACAAATGCTTAGAAACAGTAGAAAAGAAAAAGATTTTATATTACAAAATTTGTGTACATACAAAAGTTACATAACAAAAAAATTTACACACTACTGTAAACTAAATAAAATGACGTTTACATAAGTTGTAGAGTAGGCTGGATAAACAATTGCATAAAAACATTACAACTTCGGTATATTTTGTGAATTGGCGCATTGTTTAGCATTTAGATTTATAATTTAGATTCTTTAGACTTTCTATGTTTTTACAATTACGTTTTACATGAAATCTATTTGTAAATATAGTTTTTATGACACATGACAATTTAGTTATTGTTGCTATTTCATTACACGGGCGGGTTTAAGTATAATTTATTTATTTATGAACTTCAGTACGTATACTATAGATTTTTTACATGTTCTTTGAAAAAGCGTTGAATTTTTATAGGCAGGATCAAGTTATATCTACGACGACATAATAACACCACGATAAATATCTCAAGCGTTACTTGCTTAAATAAATTATTGTAATGTATTTGGAATGAAACTATCTACTCAAATACTTCCACCTCACGTAATTGATCCATCGCACATATACACTAATAATTTCCCATTCACCTGATATATTTGGTTAGTATTAAAAAAATTACAATATAGATATTAATAAAATAATAATTACGCAATATATGCGTTTAATAGTTTCATAATCGTTAAGGAAAAATTTAGAAAACAAGACGAGGAACGTCGTAATGGGCGACCAACCTAGACTAATTAATAGTCACCTGCAGACTCTCCTTCTCTTACTTACGATATATAATCAATATACGTTACAAAAGTAAGTGTACAATGTGCGTACAGCTAAAACTCAGAAACGAGTCCCGGTACGCTTAAGGGAGTTATATGGTGTGGTAGCCCTCTATCCTCCATCTATGAAGAAGGTTTTGCCCATTTTTACCTGAAAGGCGTGCTTAAGAGCTGAAAATTTCGCCCTCTAGAAATTTCTAGAACAGTCCAGAACATTCGAGAGTTTGTGAAATGCTCTCGAATACTCTCAAATATCACGAAACATTCCGGAATGTTTGAGAATACTACATACTTCTAATATTACGTTCTTTCAACAAAATCTCAATAAGATCAACTCTACTTCACTCGTTTCCCTTCTAACCATATATGGCACGCACAAAAGCTCGCCCCAGTTAAAAGTTGTCGACAATGGGACATGTTGGTCTAGTCGTTAAGGAATCCTTACTCCAATAATACTTACTCCTTGTTATAAGTTTTACCAGTGAGATTAATTAGTTTTGAGACTGAAGCTGTATGAAGTTAAATAATATTTAGAATGATATAAGAAAGAAAGTAAGCTTAACAAAAGCTTAACTGTATTTTAATTTGTTACTTATGAAACTATTGTTTAATGGTAGATAAATCTTACGAAGTATGAAAGCTCAAACATTTGAAGACTATTACATTGTAACTATATTTCTTCTCTAGAAAAGATGTCATGTCTGTTACGTCTTTAGAGGCCGTATTGAAAGTATCCAAGATGTAATTTACTAATATAATTATGACAAATGTCCTCAGGAGGCTTGGATTGAGTGTATTAATTTTAATATCCAGTTCATTATGAGCGACGAAAACTCTATTTAATTCATTATCAGAGATTTATGACGCTAGGAATAATAATTTTTTGTCTAATACTCGCGAAGAAAATGTTTTATTTTACATTTTTATTTTGTTTGAAAATCTAGCAGTGTATTGCCGAAACCAAGATTAAATTTTGATAGAAAATTATTTTTTTTGACCTTTTTTGACTATATTTATATTACAAACGATAATGAGTGTTTATTACCTAATAACTCAGTGACGAGACGAGGTGTGTGTAACGAGTGACTAACTAGATATCTTACCGATTCGTGACTCTTTGACTCAGGATTGTTTCGGTGTAATAAATATGGGATGGATGTTTGCGATTTGTACCTTAAATTGCCTTAATAACTCATTGAGTTGCTCTGCTGTTACGTTAGTGAAATAATTCTTCATTCTTTGACATGCATTTATTTTTCTTATTAGGTGCATCCATTTCTTTCTCGTACTGAATTAGGAGTCAGTGAATATGTATCATGTCTGCAAAACCCATTCGAATCTTTAATTATTAGGAACTAGCGTTAAAATTAAGTTAAGTTGAATAGTTGAGCAATATGTTTATGTAACTACTTTCGGCATATTTATATTATTATATCGGATTGATTTTGTCATCGTTTGTATCGAAATATTTTTTACTGATAATTTTGCAAATGATATGTTTATTTATATATGTGAACTGATATTAATTGCTTTCACATTTCTCTGTTAGCGTTCGTTTCGTACGATAGAATGTTATTTTTTAAAATTTTTTAAGTCGTATGTTTTATTTTATATACATTGAATTGAATATATATGGCTAATGTAATGTCTAAACTGAAAGAAAAAGGTGAGGTTTCCTTGGATATCTAACAAAAGCAAAACTTCTTACGCACTAAAAATTTAATTTTTAATTGTTAATTAGTATGATATAACATCGATACATCAATAGATGGATATTTTTACAAATAATTTTCAAATTATCCATTACAAAATAAAAAACACAACAAAAAAATGAAAATACATAAACAGATTAAGCATACAAAATAACTGTCCACATGAGAGAATGATTTCTTTTTCCTCCTACGTGCGCATATGTGCAGTACCATGCACGTACATTCTCTCTTTAGGATAACTAGGATAACTACACGCACACACACACACACACATATATATATATATATATATATATATATACATATATATATATATATATATATATATATATATATATATATATATATATATAAGGGCGACAATACGTACTACTCAGCTAATGCGGAGCGTTTCATTGTCACTTTCGTTCACGACGTTTCACTTTTTCTCAATTAGATTCCCATCCCAAACGTCCATTCAGCTTCAAAAATCTAAGCGACTTGATTTTATTTGAGTATTTAAGTGATACTTTACGATGAAGCAGTATTTCTACTTATGAATCTTTTATACGGTCTTGGTTTTGTTGTAAGATAACATCCATATAACTAGAGGTTTTCCATTTGACAATGAAAGGTTAATGCTAGGGTGGCAATATAATTCATGTATTTATTATCTAAGATAATACGTGAAAACTTATAAAATGCAAGCCAATTTACATAAATTTGCATAGTGCAACTTTTTACGTATTAATTTAGATAATCATTAATTATATATAAATTATATTGGCATTTAATAACACACCCTCGCCCAACACCCTGTATTCACCATTGCTCCATGTAATATTGAAAATTCTGTTACAAATTTGTGTTTGATAGTCTCTTCAATTTACTTGACTCAAGTAGTTTCATTTAAATATTAAAAAATCAAGTTGTTTGTTTAATGAATAATTTCATCTCTTTTCCAATTAAAAGTAAATTATACCTTTTTGGTGCATTCTGCATATTTTATTTAATTGTATGTTTGCGATTGTTTTTTTATAAATAATATATTCGAATACTTGAGAAATAAGTTTGTGGTGTTTTTATGTATCGGTACCAAAATAACATAATTTTTAGGCCTGATTAACGCATACTTTTTACTTATACCTTTTTATAGTAATCCCGACAAATGGAGGAAGGAACAAAAAAGACTATATCCTACGCTACACTCGTATATACTGGAAAAAAAACTATCCATGGTAGTTACATTATTTTCGTGCGAGAGGATATTTTCTAAGGCAAGTGATACACTTACAGAAAGCCGCATAAAACTCAAAAGTTTAAAAGTTAGGCAAATACTTTTTCTTAATCAAAATATAAAACTATAAAAAAGTCCCCACAAACATTGTAAATAAGCTGATTGATTTTGAAAACTCCAACCGAAGCCATTGTGTTAGTTTTTCATTTAATACACAGTTGCACTGACATAAAATAGTAATGTTATCATATAAATACATGTATATACTTGGTTGACAGTCCCAAGCCTGCAAAGTACGAAGAAAAATAAATTAGTTTTAATAAAATATTCAGTCTAATAAATATACTGAAAGCAATGAAAAAAGTATTTGATTCAGAATAAAATGAATAGTTTATTTCAGTAACAGTTCTACTTATTTATTAAAGTGATTGATTTATAAAGGTAAGTTGATTCTTCTTACTGGTTCAATTTCAGTTAGTTATTTCACTTAGGTGAATCAAGGTTACTCAAGACTAACTTAGATGATCAATATTAAAATTTAGATGCTGGAGGTATATTTTTTGCATATTTCTCAGTATATGTCTAAGAATTTGCTATTTAATATTAGCAAAAAAAATTGCGGCCCTTTTATACTGTCTTTTGAAAGGATACTCCACACTATATAAATACTTAAAATCTCTAGATAAATATTATTGAATGTTAAACATTGAGACACACGCGGGTTAATATGTCATATCACTATGCCATATTTAAAGTTACTAAGTCCAGCGGCATCTGAGAAACATGGTTCTGAACCGGGTACATATTGACACGTAATTGATCTTATTCTCATTTTTTTCCTTGAAGCCCGATAGTGCCTGATAGAAGCCCGATAGTGAGAATTAAAATTAGCGAAGAAAAAAATAATTTCTAATTATCTATCTCATTTGTCATTATCCTGCATATGAATATTCTTCTACTTCCTGCTTTCCTAGTTTAATTTTTCGTTCAACAAACTTTCCTAAATAAATATTTTAGTGATGGTACAATGTACCTAAGCGTTCCATTTATTATTGAATACATTAAATATACCATTAGGTTTTAAAGGGTTAAATAGATCGTAGCTGGTTATATACATAGATTAATAGGTAAACCCTTTATTGTTTATATTATTGCAAAATAAAACAATCAAAATGATCTTAATAGCGAATGGTCTGATAGGACGTTAATGGCAGTGATAGTCCTTGTGAATACTGGCATACTATTCACTAGAAATGATCGATATACACTTCTTTACGAACGAAAACTAAACAGGAGGATAGAAAAATATATTAATACAAATGGAAAAAATAGTTTTAACCTTGTGTTGGGAAAATCTGAAAAAGTTTTAAATTCTGACATAAACATGCAGCCTCTTAGAAATTAACACGTGTCCGTCTCCTGAACAGGCAAGGAGGCAAATTGATCATATCTGCTTGAGATATATAGGATACGGAGATTGAGTTTCTAATTTGATTAGATTCAAACTAGTAATTAGTTGACATTCCTACGAACATTAATAATAGAACATCTATAGATCGTCCACTGATTCTATAATTAGATTCGAGATCATCAGTATGATCTCACCATTCAATTATACCCTATGATAGTTCATTGAGATAATCGATAGTAGTTTAATAGATCGAGGTCCTCATTGAACGTGGAGTGTTTTCCTATCAATTATTGCCATTCCGACGAGTGCTAAGGAAATAGATATATTAGTTACATGTAGAATATATGCCACTACAGATCCTAAAGGACTATAAAGGTCACATAAGATTAGTGATGAAACGTTGGTGACGTATTTCTGATATCCCTAATATTTCACCAAAATATTAGAAGGTTTATTTTGTCAGCAAGCCATCTCTCTAACACATATTTTTAGTAATAAAACATAATTGTATTAAAATTTTATGAGTGAAATAAAGTTTTAAGAAAATTAATTAATTAAAATTTGGTTTAGAGTCCTTAGAGTTTTAGATTTGTTCGAGTTATTTTGGTAGGATTTCAGGTTCTTATTTGGGTACAGGCTCTTTTGTACTTTATTTGATTTTGTTTAATATAGCATTGTGAAAATGACAAGAAATTCAAACAGAAGATAATAACTTTCGTGATTAAATTTCTGAATCAAAATTTTAGAAAATCTTTTCCTTTTTCATGTCATAACTGCAAGAGCTTGTTGTTATTGATTCCAAGCTAAAATATGTGGATTAAAATTCACTCTGGTATTTTTAGTGGCATAAAAATCATTCCTTATCTTACTGTAACTAGCAAATCTTAAAATACGTTTATAGACTCTTCGTTTCCAAACTGGTAAAGTGCAACATCGCGGTTAATGTGAGATTCAGCGATTCCTGGAATTCCTTGATACGTTAGAATTACTTATGGTTTATCAAGCTTATATCCAGAATGATAAAAAAAAATTAATTATTTTATAACAGTTTAGTTAGTTAGTTAGTTAGTTTTCACCTATGTATAGAAATATTTTGATTTTTTTCCAAAAAATCGTGTGTACCTCTACTTCTAATGCCTTTTTATTATATGAAAATAGTTCAACGCGAACTACCCATGTTTTATTTTACATAGTTTACTTTATATTTATAAAGCTAGACCGCTTTCAAAGTTTGTGGATTTCTTAGATAATCAGCTTCAGATAAATAAACAGAATCTTGAAACCAGGATACTCATTAAATATTTCGAAAACTGCGTTTGTCTTAATGTCCTTTATTTTTCTTTATCTTATTCTAATTCATTAAAATTGATATCATTTTATTGTAATTAAATTTTTTGTATGAATTTTATTCGTCTTTACTTTTTTCCTTTTTGAATTGTTCAAAAATACTTTCATACTTAATTTCAGTTTTCTGTTTCTTCCAGTTATTTTTAATTACCCTGTAATTTATATCAAGTCCTTTAAATATTTGGCGAAACGTATTTTCAAAACTAAGATAATTGATTATTTTGTTGCAACAAGTTTTTGGATGCTGTTAACCGAATAAGTTGTAAGAGTAATTACAGCAATTTTTTTGGATTCATCACAACGGAATATGTATAATAGTCTGCTTATTTCCAAAAATTAAAAAGATGTACATTAAGGATTTCCCACAAAATCGAAATTTTTTATAACTAAAGTCTACCGAACCGTAATAGTAGAGTTTTTAATAAACACACATGCATGTGTTAAAAATGTAGTTGAAATTTTTCAATTAAATGCTTCATTTTTCATTCTCAAATAATAAGTTGCAAATCAATAAAAAGAAAAAAAATTTTATCCCAGATTCCCATTAAATTAATTGGGTATGCTTTCCGAAATAACTGTAAGACTGAATGAATGTAAGACTTTGGAGTTTTCATTTTTAAGCACGTTTCTCAAAATATTAAGCTATAAAGTTATATGTAATTTGCTTCTAATTTTTCAATCATTAATTTGAAAATTTTGAAAAAAATTAACTTTACTTTTTGATGAAATAATTAATTCACTACACCGACAAATACTTCTACTTTATCCTTGCCCAAAGACATATTTGGCCGATTTTTAATAAGGTTTGATTATTAAGTTATCCTGACTGAAAAAATATCACTTCGTTTTCAAACTCTGTATTTTTCCAACTGGGTAACTTATTAATCATGGAATTTCAAACATTATTTCATTCAAACTATCGTTACAATTTGGATATCAGTTTAAGATCCAGCTCTACGTTTTTATGTACAGGATATGAATTTCGTGCATTCAATAAAATTTAATAATATTTTGACCATTACTTCAGTAGATTCAATACTCAGTGGAAATTACGTCATTCGTTCGTTTCATCGACGTGCTACACCCTTTTCAAGTGTAGCACTTTGATTTGCTAATAAATGATTTGTTAGAGAGCCACTTTCTGCTTACCAATGAGCTTTTCAAGATAGCACGCGCTACGGAGGCATTTACATAATAAGCTTGGACGATAAAGTTGGAAGCGTCTTAATTGGTAAAATTATGTGAATTTTCGGAGTAATTTTAGAGAACTGAAGCCAACGTTTTACGGTTAACGGAGTTTATAATAACATGGAGCAAGGATAATATGAAAAATTTTTCAATTTAATTGTTGTGTTAAGGTTTAATTGCATTTCGATATGATTAAAGGAGACCCAGAATTTTAGTTTAGTTTGAAAAAACTTACGTGAATAAAATTGGCATTGCTTCAGACTGGAATCTCAAGTAATAAATAGCGAAGTATTAAAACACGGGTGAAATCTTTTTCCCGTGTACTAATTTAATTTATCCCTATTGTCGATACTATAAATTTAAAAAAATAAAGTCAAAGAAAATTGAGTCATTATTGAAGAAACATATCTGTTGTCTTGGAAACTATACAATATAAACAATGGAAATAACACGAATTACGTACGAAGCTTACATTTTTTGGTGTCACACCTGTTTTAAATTTTAAATTATTCGAATAGTCTAATTTATCACCAAAGGCGTAATTTTATATGAAGTAAGTTTCATTTTAGTACTTTCAGTAACAATAAAATTCAGCATTAATCAAATATATAGTTACTGTAACAATGCATTTTTCAGACTAATTCCAATCTGAATAAAGACCTAATATCTGAATAAAGAAAGGTATACGATTGTACACGGCATCAGATTTAATAGAAGAGTAGCTTTTGCACATTTCTGCTCATTTGTATTCTTTTCCCAGGTATTCTTGTCGGTTATTAATTTCATCGGGGGTAAAAGCAAGTAGGTAAGATTTATATCTAGGTCAAGCCGAGATATCAATCTTGGCTTGGTCTTTAAACGAAATCTCTATAAAAATTTCGGCAATTGTATTTATCCTAACACGAGATTTAAATAAAAATCGTAACTTTTCAATTTTAGTCACACGACATTCTCCTGAATTTAATTTTTAAACTTAAATTTCAATTAATTTAGCTTTACATGAAGACTAATTTGTGAATGTTGGATGTACACAGTGGAACTATCGACTGAAAAAATAATAATATTTTGGTTATTCATTAAGGAATGACTCGATTCTTCAGAATAAATACAATAGCAATAACAACAAATATTTCAATTAATACCCAACATGGTTAACAAGTTCATAAGATTTAGTATTGAATGGTTAAAAAGTGTTTGAATGATCAGGTAACAAGCAAATAGAGAAATAAATATACTTTCGTTTTTATAAGTTATGATATTTATTAAAAGATTAAATGCTAGTCATTATTCTTCATACATGATTCTTCCTAAAGGAAGAATCATGTATGTACATGGTTGTACAATATATTGGACGCTTTTAAGCATGAGAAAGTATCAGGTTCACGAAGATGCCAGATAATAAGTCTAGATTAATTTTAAGCTCTGGAATTATAAATGAATAGACGATAACACAATAAAATTGCCCTTATTATGTTGAACAAATCGGGGATTAATGTAATAACTTTAAACAAAGAGAACGGCTTAAGTTGTAATTAATTTCTTAAGACTTTCACTTCAGCGGAAATTCATCATAAATTAGTTTCCTTGGAACACTTGATTAAAATATTTTAAGCCCAATAAAGCCTCGTGTGTGGATGTAAAACTAAAATAAAAGTAATATCAGATTGTGATTTGATCTTTTAAGTAAAAGTGCACAACTTACAACTATAATTTAACTTAAAAGCATCGTCAGCTTAAAGTTTTGGGTGATATATATGATATTTATCAATATCGTATATTAATAGAAGACTGTAATATGTCACAAATTTAAAAAGTTATTTAAATAATCGTGTCCAGCTAAACACTGTCCACCAACAATGGAAATATACTTTTATTGGCATTATACACAAATTTAGCGCCAGATTATAACTCAAATGCATATTTAGTCCAGTCATATTAAAATTTTACCTGGGAATAATTTCATTACAGTGAATTCTTTCCTTAGGAAGTGCTAGTACCTGCAAATAACATATCAAAACTCATCTCAGGCGCGAACTGTATTATAATTATTTTTCTCCCTATCTCTTATGGTTTTCGAGAAATATGTCGTAGCAGTGTAGCTGCACGTGGGTTGAGTTGTTATCCTAATTAATCTAATTAGTCATGCTATATCAAAATATACCTTATGGGTAATTTTGAAACAATACGATTGGATTAACTAGGAAATGGCTACTACAAGAGTTGTGTAGTTAATCCAAATTTGATCTTCGCGTGTGGTATCGCTAGAAGAAACTTGTTATTCTGCTCATATTACAAAGTAAATATTCATTTATAAGTAGTGATAGTAAAAGTAAAGTGGGTCGGAGACATAAGGATCAAATTATGATGAGGACAATATGTTATTTTTTGAAGATATATTTAGAATTGTGACGGAAAAATTACAGATAGTAAAAATACATAAAAGTTTTTATGAAATTTATCAAAAATCATTATCCCTTCATCAACGATCACCTACAATAAGCGGTTTTAGGGTTCCGTACGTAAAAAGGAAAAATCAAAACTCTTTTACGTTCACCCACGTATTCCTTTGTCTGTCTGTCTATCTCAGCCGTTTTTTCAGAAACCGTTCGACATAAGTCCCTGTAGCTTGGCTTAGTAATAAACAATGTTACCCGAACTAAAACGCAAAAACTAATATTAAAAAATATTTATATTAAATTTTTAAGGAGACAAGAGGCGATTTTAAAAATTTTATAATTTTGTGTATTGTTTATACGTTAGTTACAAAGATCTAAAGAATGTATTTTCATAATGGCATATTTGTACAAAAAAACAGCAAAGATTTTATGTCTATTTATTTTTCACATAGTATATTTACATGGTGGAAATAATATATATTTACGTGAGGAAAAGAAATATTGACATTTCTGAATAGGAAATATTAAGATGTGAAGGAAATACTATGTACTTTTAAATGTTTTATTTTTATATGTAATTAAATGAGGGCGTTTTGATTTTAACAGTTTTGTGTTAAATTTGTATTAAGATGTAATTGAAATGGTTCTTTGATAATAACCAATGTACTTTATTAACTTTTATTAATTGCGAGTATCTAAAGTAAACAAAAAATATCGTTCGCAATATGCGATTAACATTTAGCTTGTATAAGATACCGTGGGGTGTTAGTAAAAGCATGTGATTTACTTGTATGGGGTGATTTCGTTAAGGACTTATAATTAACACAATACTAGTACATAATTAACACAATTATAATTTACATTACTACATAAAATTCCGCAAGAGGTCACATCTACATCTATTTAGAAAAGTCATAACAAGTGATTTGATTATTTTTTTAAAGACTCTGTTTCACTTAAATAATTTCTATTTGAAGATAAAATCGAAATTGGAAATTTAAATCAAGCTTAAATCCGCAGCAAATGGCGTCTTCAAAAAGTCCGCTCCGTTAGGCCCCGGGGTATGCCAATGTACAGTCATTTGTCAATTTATGCCAAATTTGTGGTAGTATGTAGAGTTTGACCTTGAACATTTGGGTATCATGGCATTCTGATTATAAATATACCTGCTAAATATCTTTTTATGTAAAATGACGATGACGTTGGTATAGAAGAAAAATTTCAGAAGCTTTTTTCTTATTGTTTCAGGGTGGTTTCGTTAGGCTTCTTTAAAAAGCAAAAAATGCAAGAGTATTTCCTGTCTAAACCTGAGACATGATGATATACTCTTTTTAAATTAGTATTGCGGGTCTCAAACAGTGATTGTCAATGTAGTTTCGACTCATTAGAAATTTTAAGGTTGTAAGGGTCTGCCTAACCTGTAAGACTTGGGGAACTTGGGGTTTCAACTTTTCATTCATGATGCTGTGGGTGTGGTGCCATCTTAAATCGTGAGATTTGGTGATCTGCTATTTTTAAATTAGTATTTTGGATTTCAAGCAGAAGCTCTGCCACTAAACTCCGAGTTCCAATTTCTCAGTTTTGGAGCTGCGGAGCAATGTCTGCTAAAATCGTAAGAATGGAGAATTTGTTGTTTTTAAATTAGTATTGTAGTCTCAAGCCGATACTATGTTTTTAAAATAACCCTGAGTTTAAGAACTTAGATCAGAATCGAAAAGCGGGTATTTACCCTTTGTTCCTCATGCTACATTCACTGCCTGTATTTTTCTGGGCCTCCAGCAGAGAGTCTGTCATTGAAATCCGGACTCCAATTCCGTGATCTTATGCTGCAGTTGTATGGTCTTTTTAGCTAATATTTTTGTTATTAATCAAGCAATGCTGATGTTTCTTTATGTTGGAATAGCCCCAGTATAAATTAGTTAGAATTTTACCATTAAACATGAATGTATACCATGCCACATAACCATGCACAGGTACCGTGATCGAATTTGTATGATATCGTTTCGTGAACTTCTTTGGATGGTCTTGTTATGACTTAGGACTTATAAAAATTTGTACATAAAATGTGTAAAATTTGATTACGTATAATTTGTACAATATTATATAACAAAATTTGTGGAAAAGTATTTCAAAAAAATTATTATAATTTACAGAATTCAACTAGATTTTTCCTTGAAATTTCATCAGGATTGATCTTAAACTGAAGGAGTTAGCATACTGTGATATACGGACTGAAAATGGATGTGATGAAAGTAGAAGAGTTCCGTTGTAGGTTTGTACAGAAACCTAAAAGCCAGTATGCGATAGTCATTTAGAAATGTCGTGTGTAAAGAAGTATTACAAATTAGATATACGTATTACGTTGGCAATTTTTTAGTTGAATGCTGTTGTTACGAATCTCAAGCAGACAAAAACGCGGGCAACAAGTTTTTTAGATATTTTTTGAAAGTTACTAAAATCCTGTCGCATGAGGGAAAAATTCACCTTTTGATCATAAGAATGTAATGGAATACGTCATTCGCATCGTGCGCTCTGTCAATCCTTAAATGATTTCCTCCTGAGGGTCTGTATTTTCACAGATGTTTTACTTCTCACGAATCTCACTGGCGATATTTCCCTTGTAAAATTCGCAAAATAATGTAGATACATTTAATTAAATCTTCTTAACACACGAATGAGAGAAAAGTATAACATCCGAGAATGTAGTGATTCATGGATACATTGAAATAAACAAATATTTTCTTGTAAGTAAATCTTGGAAATATTCTGAGACCATGGACAAGTTTATATATTTGAAAATAGAAAAAAATAGAAAATTGAAATGGGGTAACTTAAATGAAAGGCTATCCATCAAATCGTTCCCACTTTCTCTTTTGTGTTTTGTCTCTGATATACCAGAGTTTTTCTTATTTTCATGCATTTCTCTCGAAATGGAATAATTGCAAGTTAAGTAAAGAAAAAGTAATTGAGGACGACAGCAGGAAAACAGTCGACCAAATTAATAATAATGAAGACAATTTGCAAAAGATTGACAAGCTTTACAATTCAGCTTCATTATTCAAACAATGTGATTATTTTTTCTCAGTTATTGTTAGATAATTATATATATTATTGCATACATTGCAAACATAATATATTATTAAGTTCTCTAAAATGACCAGTAGAGTTCTCTAAAATTGAATCTCTAGAATTGAAAAGAAGTTCTCTAAAATGACCATAAGTTTTTTTTATGTGGAATTAATATTTTAGTGCTTTTTGTAGGAACCGGACTACATGTATTTTATTGTTTTCTAAACTTAATACCATTAATTTACAAAAATTTGCTCTTAATCAATTTGTTTGAAAAATTATTTCCAATATTCTCCATATTTTATAATTATTTTCAAAAACTGATCGAGGTTCACATTTTATTTCACTTCATATTCTTTTTCGTTATATTGTGCCTGTATTTATTATCCCATTTTAACATTTTTTCCGCGTTGTCTTCGCACAAATTTAATATAAATACAGAACATAGAATATTATATCTTTATGGTCTTTGAATCAGAAATTATTATGGAATTGACTATAACTTTATGGCGGCTTACCAGATATTGATTTCTTATAAAATATAAGCAAGATGGCTAGTTATATAGAGGTCTTTTAGCTTTTGCCCGCTGAACGATAATAGAACATACCTTTCAAGTACGAATATAATCCGCATTACAAAGGTTTTATATATACTTAGTTAAATGTAAATATTACAGGTATATAATGATTCAATTAAACTATTTACAAATGTAAATAATAGTTTTCGTCATATCAACATATTGCCTAGCAGATTTTTCACAGGCGTTTTTCATGAATTTTTCAAAAATGCTTTGATTTAATTTCATGCATCTTTTTTACTATTGTATACATATTTGGCTCTTTTTAGAATTTATTAGAAAATGTCGTCAAGTAAATATAGGAAATAAAGAGTTAAGAAGTTGAAATTTAATTATAGCTTCTTACGTAATATTATTTTTGAGAAAGAACTGGTAATAAAATTATTTAAAAAATGAGACATTTGATGATACATTAAATTGTTGTTTTTCAGTGAAATAGAAATTGAAAATCGTGTTTTTAAAAGGTCTTGTCAAGGAAATACTACATGGAGCTTTGTTTTATTTTCAACCTCCTTTATATAGGTAGGAACCAGTGGCATAATGGATAAGTCAAAATTTTGGGAGGCACCCATCTATGACCACATAATGATTAAACTATGTAAGCTTATTCCATGTCAAACCCTGGAGCTTTAGACTCGTTCTTTTAAAGAGGTATTCCCAAAGAGTACACGCTTAATCTTTTTATTAAGTAAGATAACATATGAAATGAACATATAATTTTTAATTTACAGACTCCTTTCAGAGAACTTAATAATATATAATAACTTACATATTAAGTAAATTTACGATCTAAATTTAAACCAAATTATTGGTTAAATAAATACATTATATGCTTATAGTATGAAATAAATAAAAACATTTTGTATGTTAACAACAAAATTGATCCTCGTAAGCGTCATCGGCGTAACGGACACATCTTTGTCAGATGCATAAACGCATGCCCTAAAGGAGTTTTTGATACTGATACAATATTCGTTTGCAAGTAGAAGAGTCTAGCTGCCTAAGCTTTATTGATGTAATATGACATTCGATAAGTGGATTAACAAAGTCTTAAATTTATTTCCTATGAAACTCATCTTTTGTCTTTACTACGAACAAAATCTTTCACTACTTTGTCAGTGAAATTTAGTATATCGCGAATAAGTTGTTTTTCTATATATAATCTGCCTTGGACATGGCGGTGCGTAAAATATATGTTATTCTATTGAATGAAGGGAAGGTACGTTCAGTTTCGACGGTTGTCATGGGTAGTGAAATTAATGTATTTAATATATTTTTTAATTTCTTGAAATACTTCATCCAATTTATTTTCTATACTACACTGTAACGATGCCCGCAATCTAACAGTCTCGTGAAAATCTTTACGTGAATACAAATTATTTAATTCAGTTTTTAAAGATGGTTTATTTAAAATTAAAATATTCACTGCGGTGTTATATTCATAAACAGGAAATTTTTGAACATAAATAGGAAATTGATCACACGAAAAGAGTTTTGATGCAATTAAATGCTTAAGTATTTGTAAATGTATCTCTAATATTATTTATAATAACATCGCAACATTCGATTGCAAAAATACAATTATTATCATCGGCGGCTAATGAAACGCGACCTTTGTTACTTTGTGTTGTTGCATTAGAAATTACAGTACAACTTGACATCGTCGAAGTGAGCTCATTTCTGATTTTTGAAATTTCAGTAATAAAGTATCAAGAATGTTATGACTTTCCGAAACAATTAGGCTGCTCTTTGCATATTATCAACAAATTCTACGTGAGGCATTATTGTATAAAAAAAGATAGCCAGTAGTTAAATTAACTGTCGGTCAATATTTTTGAATAACGTAACATTTCAACTATTATTAAATGGTCACATTCATTTCCTGTTATAAATTGAAACCGCTCCAGTAAATCAGATTTGTGTCCACGTAAAGTGATCACGCTACAACTTTTACAATTCCACCTCGTCTATGCAGATTTAAATAAATGTTTCTACCATGTTATTTCATATAGTTGCACGCTTTGCAGACTGACTGTAAAATGTTGGAAAGCACTGTATGAGAAGATGAAAATTCTTGATCGGTTTTATTTTAGTCGTAGTCTGTTGCAATATGTATTACCTTGATGACCATAACATATTTCTGTTTAATTAAAGTTTGAACACTACCCTTTTTTCCACTCATCACACTTGTATCATCACTGAGATATTAAGTTACTCGTTGTTATATTTATTTTTAAATTTCTAACTGTTTTAAAATGGCTGCGCTAATACCAATAGCATTCAGGTTGTAAGAAGTTCAAAGATTGCTCATCAGCCACTTCTTTATTAATATACCTAAGAATTATAGAAATTTGTGTTTTACGAGTCAGTAGTTTCATCGACATGAACAGTTAAATATTTGGAGTTCATTACTTGGTTTTTAATAAAATTTTGAGTTACTTTTCAAATCAAGTCTAAAATATCATTCTGTCTATGGTACGATATTCCTTTAAAAATTTAATTTGAATTTTAATGCGTCTTCATGGCATCATCAGAAGTTGCAAACAATTCTATTAAACCTCTAAATATTTCCAGATTATCTGAGTCCGAAGTTTCATTTTGGCCTCTGATCGCAACTTCAAACATACTGCAAAATTTTATACAGTCAACTATTCTATACAAGCTTTTAAAAGTTAGATGCCTGTAATAGATAGATATATGGACGGATGGACGGACAAATAGACAGTGGGACGCATAAACGACATTTCAAGAAAACACATGTTCCTTTTGTAGTTCTCAAGTATACAATATTGAAAAGTTTTAGATACCTTTCACATAGTGTATATTCCTTTGTTATCAATTCAAGTACGTAGATAAACATCAGCGAGTAATTTTATGATCGTTAAAGCATACCGGTAAGTATGTGTACAATTGATGTAGAATTACATTGGTAAAAATATTTTTTGCAGTATTTCCGAAACCTTTTTTTTCTTGCTTCATTTTTAATCTATACTTATATGACATAAAACTATGTAATGCATTATTTATTTCAGTTAGATCTTTAAAAATACCGTACTAGCTTACGATGTAACAAAAAAAAGTGATTATTAGAGAGCCAAAATAACTTGTATTAACAAAATTACCAAATGAGAATATGGCAATCAACTAGGCTGGACGACTGACAAAAAATAACTTCTTTTGTTTTTCGTGATTAGCTGAGAGAAAAACTAATTTAATTCTATCAACACAAACTTAAACTACGCAATGCATCAAATTTTGAGTGATGTGTTGAGCTGGTCTCTTGGATCTTTAAAAATACCGTACCAGTTTATGATGTAACAAAGAAAAATGATTACCAGATAGCCAAAATAACTTGTATTAAGAAAAATAGAAAGAAAGATTACAGAATGAGAATATGGCAATCAACTAGAGTGGACGACTGATAAAAAATAACTTGTTGGTTTTTTGTGATTAGCTGAGAGAAAAACTAATTTATTTCTATGAACACAATGAGCGCTTCGAATTGGAAAACGTGCGGCAACACTGAAAAGAAAACTGAAATCTGCATTAAACCACGTTTCGTTTTGCTGTTTGAAATGTGTATAAAATTAAACGTCTCTCGCATCTATGCAGAGGTAAGCGGTAAGCGTTTTCTATTCTGGTTAATATAATCGACTGGAGTATGATATACTCTTTTCTATTCAGCTGTTGCGAGCTAACGGAGTCGGCATTTAGCTATCAAATATATCAAATATTGGCAGGCTAAAACATGCAAATTTGGACTCAGAACAGAGATTTATATCATGATCGACGAGTATAATAAATGTTCTTGGAAATTAGGCGACATACATGCACATAAATTGAAAGATAAATCTATAATTTTGTTAAAAATTAATACGGTTAAATTTTAATTATATAAATAGATGAAACTTGATTTACATTTCAGTGGTAGAATTTTACCCAGAGTCCGCTCGGTGCCGTTTTGTAACCTTCCTCCCTTTGTCAAAGTGTAGGACATTAATTTGTAAATCAATTATTACTTACGAAGCTTTAGACCTGACTACCAAAGAGCTTTCGCAGATTGTGGACGGGGAGAGAATAAATTTTCATTTTAATTCAGCGAACATTATCGATTAGTTTTTCAAACGTTTCCATCGTTGAGGTATATTGGGAACATTTTGTGAAATACGGTTATGTTGTTAGTTATTTTATGTTATTTAAAATTTACTGAAAAAAAGCAATTCCTCGTAGTATAACACATTGCAAAAAAAGTAAAGAATAGTGTTGCAGTTGATTGTATTTTTTTACGGAGTAACAATATAAATAGTAATTGATTGATTAGTCGTGTGTTTAATGTAACTATATATATATATATATATATATATATATATATACACACACACACACACACACACATATATATATATATTTATTTATATGTGGCATATTGATAGCTAGAAAAGTTCTTTGTTTCAGTGAACCATTATAAAGGAATTTAATGAATCGTTACGAGGTAGAGTTTCAAAGATTGTAGTTAGCATATAATTGACAAAAGTTTCTTGAATAAAACTAAAAATGCTTGTAATAACAACAATGCATGTAATAACAAATTGCAACAAAAATGCCTACAAAAGGGAAAAAAAGGAGCAAGAAGAAGATATAAGTGCAAGTGACGGTATGAGAAGTGGAATATTGTAGGTAACTTCTGAAAGCGTCTGTATTGAAGGTGTATTTATGATATTGGGATCCAATGAATTCCATAACGTAATGGCTTAAGTAAAGAAGAGGTAAGCGGGAGAGAAGAACGAACAATGTTTAAGAATGAAAAACAGGTGTTGATCTTCAATTTTTTACTAGATGGAGGTATTTAATTTATTTTTAATCAATACTTTTAATTTAATAATACACTTATATTTACGAATTACTGATTGCAATATTATCACTATCTTTAAGATTTAGAAATATTCTCTACACGAAGAACGGATAGAATTATTAATAAAGTTGTTACATAGATAACACAATTATTTATTATGAATCTTCTATGTTATTATTTCGTTCGTTTAGAATTAAATTTTGAATAAATTAAAATTTTCACATTACATTTAAATTGAATAAACTGTTCACACATAAGAATATAATTTTATTTTATGTAATTTTATTTGAAATAATTATATTCATTTAGTACCTATTTTTTTAATTTTTCTAGAAATTGCGGCTTATGAAAACTAAAATAAAAATATCATTTTCATTCTCAGTCGAACATTAAAAGTCAACGTCAAATCATGGAACGTCAATATTTCATTTTTGGTTATATTTTATATTCCACGAGGCTCATTTTGTATTAAATCGTTTCCAGCATAATGTATAGATTATATATCGTATATCATTATATCAATTATACGCATTATATTTCTGCCCTAGTACTATCACTGTCCTAAATGTTGTGAATCTTGTCACTGAGGGTACAGGACTTCGTGCGGATGAATGAATTATATATTGAAAAGCACTCATATCTTCTACCATCTGACGAGCTTTTAAACATTACAGACGGTGGCTTATCATAACAAAATGAAGCATTATGTATTAGAAATTAATTTTATTAGAAATTAATACAAAATAAGCCTGATGAATTATAAAATATAACCAAAAATGAACTATTCAATTTACATAATTTGAAGTTAACGTTTAATGCTCGACGAAAAATTAAAAATTATTTTTTCGTGAACCGCAAATTTTAAATAAATAAAAAATTGGTATTAAATTAATATAATTTTTTAAAAATTAATTTACATTTATGTTTTGTGGACATTAGCCATTTGCTCCGCCCAGCGTACTTTCGTGCGTACACTTTGATAATTATAATTTGCATGAGGAAATTTCGCACAATTTAATTCTAAACAAACGAAAGAATAATATAAAAGATTAGTAATAAATTATTGGGTTGTCTACATAAGAACGTTGATAAGGATTCTATCCGTTCTTTGCGCAGGGAATATTTCTAAACCTTCGAATTCTTCTCCGTGGAGTACCCCCCAGAAGGATTTCTTAAAGCCTTACAGATAGTGATAATAATTCATGAATATAAATATATAATTATAGAAATTTGCATTTCTATTTCCATAAAGAAAAATTTGACGCAATTTCATTGGTATAATGAAGGCCTGCGCTTAATTTTTTCTCGGTGCAATTAAACTCAGAAATCTTTCATTACTGTAAAAAGAGTCAAGTATTTCTTAAATAGCATAACCGTAAAAATGAGTGAGATAAAAGGAACCAAGTTCTTGCGGAGTTTTGCTAGAGAATTTTAGATAATTAAGTTAGAGCTTTGCGATGAAATTTATTGAACATTATATCCATCACCGGTGGATAGTTTCACATTTTATCGCTAACAATTAGACTACGTGAAAAAAAACTACGTAAATAAAACTGCGTGATGTAGTATTATTTCTACTTTCTTTGAGTTCTTTACCACGACCTAGGTTTCGTTGTATACATCTTCAGGTGGGCTATAGATGTTGTAATACAACAAAACCTAGGTAGAAAAAAGTAGATATATAGTAAATAGAATAATATCACATCATGTCGTTTCATTTCATTATGAATAATGAAATTCTACAAAATTAACACTAAATATATTCAATTAGACTTATGCAAACGGAAATTTCTTGCGGTTTTATAATTCTTATCACATAGCAGATAGTGTGACAGATGTAATACTCGTATTTAATAAATTTAGACGCAAAGCTCTAACTCTCTCATTTACTTCTCTATATATTGTAGAAAATTATTTTAAATATTTTGTAGTCTTTTATAGAATGGTTACACTTGGGTTTTATTTGGTGTATCTTTGGTTGTTTCAAAAAATTGAAAATCGATTATAAATTTATAAGCGTGACTGTAATTAAATATTCCCGTAGCTATATTTCTCCTATTCTACTCAAATTTATAATTTTACATAAAATATAGAGTGACTTATATTTAACCAAATTTTGAAAATTTATTGTTTCACCATCGTAAATTTAGACCATTGTCTAATCAATTCTGTCATCGTCAAATCTGTCTAGTCCAAAATAGACTCCATTATTTAATTTGGTTTCGTGCTGAGCAAAATCCTTCAAATTTATTTTCTTTTTGTTTCTTCTCTACAGCTATCCTTTGAAGTCTATTACAATTACTGAATCTTCTAAGACAAATGATTTTCTATAAAATAATTAATTTGTAATATTTTAATTAATACTCTTATCGACTATACAATTTTTCAGCTTTTATGATGTCTTTGAATGAAGCACTTAAGTATTTTTGTTTATAAATATAAGCTCCTTACTTTTTTAGTTAATAAGATCTTCGATATATTTTTAATTCTACTAAAAATATTCTTTTTTCACTTAAATAAGAGTGTATTTCATGAATATTAACATTAAAAGATGCTTCATCAGAACCATTCCACGCAAGAATATGTTTCTTTTTTGCTTTTCCTCTGTCTCCAGAATAATTTAAGTAACGAGTATTGACGTATATTGGTGAAATTCTTATTTAAAATTTATTATTCTGCTTGATTATTGAAGGTATGTCTGAATGTCATCATCTAAATTTTGTGTTATTTTAACAACTTAAATACATGAGTTTGAACGAAACAATGAACGATAATTCTATAATATAACCGAGCGACTGAAAGTCCGATCGAGCGCTGAGGGGCGGAAGGAATTAGCATTTCAATATGCATTTGTTTTCTATGTATTCTGTTTGCACAAGCGCAAAGCAATTTCCCCATTGCGATGTGGTCGCACTAGCCTGTTCATCAATTCTCATTGTGGCCACATCGAGTTATTCCGCACGGACCTATATTAAGTTATATCGTGCCGGAGAAGATAATATATGATCTATATACTAAATATTTTTCAACAATTAATTATTTTATTTAAATATAAGTTAACTTTATAAAAAAAAATTATGGTTCTTTAATTATAGTTCAAACTATCTGATTTATACAAAATTTAGTGATTTGTTATACACATTTTCGCCATAACACAAGAATATGTTCGTACGTCATTTATAGATGCGTTTATTTAGACTCGTTAAGAGGATTTTTCACATACAGTTGTATAGATTAGCAAAGGCGCTATTTTCCTTATTAAGGATTTTAAATTGGTTTATTTTACTGTCCATCTTAGAAACTAAATAATATGTCGCAATAAAAATTAACAACGAGTATTACAGATATTATTTACAGAAAAATATATTACATAACGATCAAAAATGTGTAAAATGTTTTCACGTTATATACTTTACATATCCTGAAACATAACTTCTATGTATCCTGAGAAAGACGATTGATAAATATAAGGGAGTCCGGTAGGGCTAGCCTTCGAACGAATCAAAATGTTTGATTTAGCCTTGAGGCGAGGCATTTTTATTCTCGCCTGTTCAAGGAGATTGGAACCAAGGATAAGCTCTATTGAAATGTTAAACAGGAAATATAAATCTAGTAGCGTATGTTTCTAAAGGCTGTTGTTGTATACATGATTGCTCGTCATATGGTATGCTACTAAATGTTCTAATGTCAATGGTCACATGTTGGTAGTTTTAAAACTTATTTTCAGTGAATAATAAAGAAAGTTTTCTATCGATATGATCGGACCAAAAATCAAACCAAACCACAAATAGTATTCCATTAGGAGCAGCAGCATTTCAATAATTGTTTACGAATATTTTATATTATTGATGGTTTTGAATAATACCAAACTCCGCATCATCTTGGAATCCGCATATCAAAATTTGTAACGTGTTGTTGATTTTAAGTATAATATTTATATCTATACCTCAAATCTTAGACTAAGTCGGGATTTCCTACGTTACGAATTTTTATGTCCGAATTTTGTGTTGATTTGTTTGAAAATCTGTGGCAATGCTAATTTTTTAAAAGTAGTTTTTGCAATAGGCCCTTTTGACGATTACCCTCGTAGTTATGCCATATTTATTGTGATAATTTAAGGTTTATAAGGAAATTAAAAATACAAACACTATAAAAAAATGGCAAGATTGATTTAAAAAATATAATGTTTATTCACAATTAAATGAAACTACGTGATGCAGTATTATTTCTGCTTTCTTTAAGTTCTTTACCACGACCTAGGTTTCGTTGTATTACAACATCTAAAATAAATTGCACATATAACGTAAAAAATATTTATCTATTCTATTTAAGTAAAATTAAAAATAGCGACGTTTACATTAAATATTAAACCCAACGAACTAATACAATTAACTGACATAAAAAGAGTTAATTTTATTTCAAGAATTGGCAAACATTTTTCTGCACCATAAACATGATTGTTCATTGATGTTCATAGAAAATCTTGTCTATAGAACGCACAAATAATATCTTCAGTAGTATAAAGTTTAATAAGTTCTGTATAATATCTTCAATGATACACAAAACCAACAATCTTGCAGACTGACGAACACGGCTTCATTTATGTTTTATATATAAAATTTTTCAGAACTTATAGCTGACCCTAATCTTTTGGGACACATCTCACCGCAACGCTAAATCAAATATCTTTGTTTTATTATATCAACTTGACAGCAGATATACATCTACTGTTTTCAGAATATGTAGATATTTTAAAAGATATTACATGCATTTAGATATAGCTGGTAATTTCAAGCACTTTTGTTGGCCACTTGATAGTTGAGGAAATACACACAATACACCAGTAAACATTTTATATAAATCCGTTAAATTAAACCTTAATTAAGCGAACATACTATTTTTTTATAATATCAACTTTAGTTTAAATGAATGTTATTAAATATGGAAAACTATTTTGTATTGGGGTATGCATGCGGGAAGCTATTTTACAATAAGCGTATCTCCCATTCATCATCTCACTTAATATTAATTAGGTTTGGGCAAAGCAGCTTAAAAGATCCATTATGCGGACTGAGTAAGAAGCCGGCGCGAACACGTTGCTGTTGAGAAATTGTCTTGTGTGAGAAATTATCGACGTGAAGTATTATGTTTAATATTTAGCAAGCAGTAATATATAGTTGAAATACAAATATAAAAAATAGACTATTGTCCAGTTAACGTTTTAATAAAAAAATAAACATTGATTATTGGACGAGTTTTTGGAGTAATTAATTTTGCTATTGAACGAAAATATAACAGAGTTGAAAAATATATTTAATGCATTGATATCTCTGTGTTTGCAATAATATTTTGAAAAGCAACAGATTCTATTATAAAGTTTATCAAAGAAACCCCTTATAAAGAAATAAGCCAGCAAAGATCTCGCAAGAGGTTGACAATAAAATTTAGGTGGACCTAGGGAGGCTGGATGTGAGAGGTTCGTGGAGAAAAGTGTAAAATAGAAAGGTTTGAAGCAAGAATAGTCAGGTTTTTCAAGAGCTTTAATAACTTCGAGGTATAATAGCAGTAGTAATATGACATTATAAAAAATGAGAACAATAGGATATTAAAGAAAAATCAAGTATATCAAAGCTGTAAAAGAATAAAAAAGGCAAAGTTTGTTAAACTACCGTTAAACGTGTATATTATCGGAATTCAATTTATTCCATATGTACGATGCTAAACTGCATCGTACACAGAAATAATCATAGAAGTACTATAATAAAGTGTGTGAAAGTTTTCAGCAAGAAAATCATATGCTTATAGCTAAAAATATTTACAAAAACCAGGCTACAAAAATACCACCACAAATCAGAAAACGATAAACTATACGCAAAGTGTGCCGAATACAAATATCCAACCAGTGAGTCACGTTATAAAATAAAACCAATTTATATTTCCTAATGTCAAAAAACATAGCGACTGAAAAACTTGTTCTAATTTATGTAATTGATATATTTAATAAGATTTAAATAATTTAATTACATCTTCATAATCAAGCAGACGATAAATGAATTAGCTCACATTTTTAAAGACATTTTGGATAAAATATTTTTAAAGATATTTTGAATAAAACTGAGGTTTTGTTACATTAATAGACCCTAATATTTTGTAACTGAATCACGGTGCTATTTTAATGACTTTGTGGCAAGTGTAAATGAGAGATAAATATTTGAAGAAAGCCTTAATTATCAATAATGGTATGTTAGCACTTGACAGAAATTATCTGGATTTTAATCCAAAAAGAAAATAAAATGGCGTGTGTGAATTTGTTTAGTCAGTTATTTACTTAAAATTCATGTTAATTGACCAAAATATTTTGAATAAACTTATAATTTTCATAACTAGTCGTCTTTGTTATTGAATTCTCTGTCTTTGCCTATTTTGATTAATAATATTCCGTACTTCGAGAAAATAAAAAGTCTTAAAGTTTGTAATACAGCACTGAAATTACTCTTTTTAAAAAATACACTTTTCTTTAAAATTTCATTGTTACATCTATAGAGACCTAGATTTATTTTAACTCAAGACTATATTTATTATCTTAATTTCAATCTTAATTAGTAACATATATAGCAGAATCTTCGATAGTATGTCAAAGCGCTACATAATAAATTCACTTGATTGAAACTTTTGCGAGTCAAAGTTCTAAAAATAATTTACAATGGTATAAGATTTGTTTTGATTTTAAAAGATTATAAAGAAAAGATTTGAAAAATAAGTACTTTTATAAATAACAAATTTTTTCTACGCTACATCAATCAAAACTAACTCAACAAAATATCAAGATACAAAAGACTTGAAAATATTATCAAAATATTACCCATGGACGCTTCCCTACTCTGGAATCTTCAAAATTGCGAATACTAGTTAGCTAGAACATTTTTTCACATGTTTTTAATAGCAACATGTCCATGAAATTTGTATAATATGTGCTTTTAAAACCCCGTTTCCTTTTCCTAATTTATATTATGGTAACAATTTTTTTTTCTATTTCTGTTTTACAATGAAATTATTAAATATATTTTATATAATTTACATGCATATATTACAACAGAGACTGGCTATCGTCAAAGTTGTTTTCAAATAATTCGGCGGCATTGTGTTTTATTGGATAAAGACACGATGATCAGAAAAAAAGGGAATAGTTGTCATTGATACTTACGTTAAGTTTGCATTTAGATATATTTTTACAAAATGTTAAAAGTTTTAAAAGAGAATTTGATAAATAAAATAATTAATATTCGAAGAGCATTTCTGATGAAATTGAAAATTCGCCCTAAATATTAGGTAACCAAGTTCGCAATAAAAAGTATTTGACTCTCATCGATATTGCAAATTCAACTCCATAATTCGAATATAGAATTCTTATCAATAATTTTGCTCGCCACTCCGCCAACAGTTATCAGCGGCCTCCATTGACACGACTCCGCGCGACATCGATAATTAATGGATCAACGTAGATTACTCGCGCACTTGAGCAAGCGGCACTAGTGTCGCGTTTAATTAATAACGAGCAGACTGCAAATTGAAACTCCCCACTTGTGATAAAAATGTGAATTAGAAAGTCCCGCAGCCTAAATATAGATGTGTTTTGCGCGAGTGAATGGAGCTTTAGTGGTATGACGTCGAGGCGAGCTTGGTCAGGGAAAACCTGTTTTTAATCTCTAGGATCAGGTTTTCCCTTTGAAATTGGTTATGTCGATATATATTCTTAGAAAAGATAAAATTATTACATTACATTTCTATAAGGCCGAAAAATTTAGCATTCTCCTCTGAAATACAGTAACTACTTTCACAAGGTAAATAAGTCGATTAAAACACAGCAAATACATTTATGTACAAAGTTACTTTTATTCATAGGGATTTTATTACAGATCGTTAAGGAAACAAACGCTTGTGTCAATAAAATCCATATTTTGCTTATAGACAAGTATTCAATTATAAATATCATTGCAATTATTATTAAGTACAATACAATACAAGATTTAACAAACTTCTTAGACTGAGTAGGATGCCAACAGTGGGTGACATTTGTTGACAGACATGAGCACAGTATTGATCTTTGTTATTGATGTTACCTATTATTTATTCTATATTTATTACCCCTTATCCTCGCTCCTTATTATATACGTCAATATAGACACTTCATAATATCTCCATTTGTTTTGGATTGAGATCTCAGTCTAACCTGAATCATGGTTTACATTGAACATCAGCAAACTGATGTTATTTTGGAACTATGCGTTCGTAATTTCTACATAAAAAATGTAATATTAAAGTTACAACCCTACCCAAACCAAGCTAACTGCAGCTATATTGAAACAAAGAACGTGTTTCGTGTAAATTCATGTTCCCTATGCTGTCCGGTGAGACCATATTGGAATACGAGACATATTTAGTGTACGAATTCAAAGTAACCACATAACAGGTCAAGTAATATTGTCTTTCTAGTTACAAATTTTCAAGACAATTTGATAAATGAATTAATAATTATTTAAAATGTATTTCTCGAATGAAATTGAAATTTTACAATAAATACTAAGTAGCCAAGTTCATAAAACAATTATTTCATGTAATTGATATCACCGTGCTTGCAATAATATTTCTTTTTCTGATCTATTGTGGTATTTTTGTAGCCTGGTTTATGTAAAGATTTTTAGATTTAAGCACACGCTTTTCTTGCTGAAAACTTTCACATACTTTATTTCCCAACATGGTACTTTTATGATTATTTCTATGTACACTGTTAAAATGCATGGAATAAATTGAATTCTGATAATGTACACGTTTAACGATAGTTTAACAAAATGTTTCCTTTCTCATTCCTTTCCAGCTTTGAGATACTTGATTTTTCTTTAACATCGTATCGTTTTCATTTGTTTTATTTCTTTATAATATCGTATTACTACTGCTATTATGCCACGAAGGTATAAAAGCTCTTGAAAAACCTGACTATTTTTGCTTCAAACCTTTTTATTTTAAACTTTTCTCCGCGAACCTCTTAGATCCAGCCTCCCTAAGTTTATCTCAGTTTTATCGGTCAACCTCTTGCGAGATCTTACTTCTTACTTCTTTCTAAGGGTTTTCTTTGATAAAGTTTATAATGGATTCTGTTTTATTCATTCTTTTATTGTGCCCTGCCCGTTGAAGGCTGCAATTATTTATTTCATTTATGATACTGCTATCCTGAAGTATGTTTGCATTTCCAGATTGTCCTAGTTCTCTAAATATTAAGATCCTCAACGGGTCGATAGATTTTTTGTAATATTTTTCTTACACGTATTAACAGAAAATTTTTATCGTATTGGGTTAATGTTCAGGTTTCGATCCCACTGGTCACAATTGATTTTATTACAGTTTATATAGGTGTATCTTGGAGTTTGTGAAGAGAAATTTGAGTTTAAATAGCGGAAGAGCCGTGAAAAAAAAACTTTCTGACAGTAGGATCCGTCAGGTATTTAAATTTGCTCACTTTTCCAAAATATTTGTCAGGCATTTTAAAAGGTTTGGTAGGCTCGATTTATATCTTCTTGTTTTATTGACTAGCAATCATGATTTATATCTTCTTGTTTTATTGACTAGCAGACACATTTCTTTAGCGTTTTCTACAAGTTTTTTAAATGCTCGCACAGAATTAAAGCATCCTAATGCTTTGATTTCTGACTGTAAACTTCAGCTTATATCTATAGGCTAAATATTGTATGTTTGTTTTAAAAATGGCAAAAACGTACTTCTTTATAAACAATGAATACCTCTGATACCATACAAATTATATTTCTAGTAAATTATATTAATTATAATAAATGATATTAATTCTAATAAATGATATTAATTGTAATAAATTGTTATATACATTAAGATAAATTCTTATTTCCTCTCTGTAATTTCTTTCACACTTTGCACTGATTGTCATTTACCGTTTTCCATTTCATGGTTATTCTAATTTATGTACTTTCATTGACAGGAAGAAATTTTTTTTACAGAAATATACGAAAGAATGAAATTGCAAAAAAAATGTAATAAATATGCAAGAGTATACAGAAATTTAAAAATACTTTGATGTTAGATATACTATTAGCTATTTTTGAGACACATGAGGTAATCAATATTATAAAAACGTAAGTTCAAATTATTATTATTGTTATTATTATACCTAAAAATTTAATAGGCAATTTAAAACTGTTAAACATAAAAGATGCATACAAAATCAGTAATAATAAACGCATGTTTTATTACAAGACAATTCAACACCACTACTACCACATCCTGTACCTGGCAGTACCCACACTAATTCCTGGGACTGAAACTCCAACTTTAACTGTGAAAACCAAAATAATAGTAGTATATTTTATTTATCTTTATGTATATTCATTTTATATTGTGAAATTAGGAGAATAGGAAAATGAGCAAGAAAACATATAAAAATTAGAAGCTAGTTCTTTCGAGCGACATGGTTTCTGGAATTCGATCAATTTTCTATGGAAGATAGCGTAAGAGTAAAAATATTTCTGGTATTTAATGAAATACATCATTTCTTAACAAAAAATTAATTAACGTCCCTTGTTAGCGTCTCGAACTAACCACTATCCAGAGCGGAATGAAATGACACCTTTTTCCAGATAACGCTGAGTAATAACTAGGTGGGGAAAATCGCTACTTGGAAATTACATTAGAGCGGACTCTTATAGACTCGTACCGTTGATTGTTATCTGTAAACTGGAGTCCACTTTACGTTAGAGATCTGTTAAAGATCAACTGTTGGAACACAATATTGTGATAGAGGTAATTATACAAATTACACTGTGAAAGAAGTCATGTAGTTCAGTGGTAACATACTTAAAAAGGGGATAATATATGTGGATTGAAATCCAGTTCGAAGCTGAAAGTAATTTTATGTAAAATACTCAACATATATTTGGTTTCTTTGTATGATAATTTTTGAAATTGTACTTTCATTAAAATTATAAAAATATTGCTTTAGCTTTAGTGATGGGAGCAAGGGAAGAAAAGTGTTTTCAAAGGTTATGTTAGTGGATAACGAGCCACATCAGAGTTTGTTAGCACGCATGTATGTACGCGATTTCGAAGGCTTATACAATTTCAATTGAGTGGGGCATGTAGTTTTCCATGTGCTTTTTTATTTGATACTGCTTAGCGGAACCGTTAATTTGCTGAGTTCGGAAACCCGTTCCGCCTTTGAGTTATTCGTCTAAAAATTAAAAAAGTATGCTTCACTAGAATCAGATAAGTCGCAGTCGACGATTACGATCAAGCATGTGCAATAGAGAAATATGACTGCCGCTTTACTGCATTTACTATGGTTACGTTATTTTACAGCTTCCATTATATAATTCGGATGAGTCTGCTACCGGCCGTACGTCTTGTGATCAACCCAATACACCACGGGAATGACATAATTTAGTATCAAATTTGCTTCGTGTTGATAAACATTTTGTTTGATGGAATTTTTGTCAGACCACAAGTTTATATTCATTTTGGACGTGAAGTAAGATTAGTTACGAGGAAAGTGTTGCATGGTCCGGTTTTTTTTGATGCAATATATGCAAAAGCGCGCACTGGATACATACCTAAGTTTTTAATTCTCCGAGTATGATGTATTCCTTCATGGATACACACTTGCCTTCTGTAAGAGGAGCGAACAACATTTTCGACGTGAACTTGTCAATGAAACGAGTCGTCTCAGCATAAATATACGCACACAAAACTATGTTTAAATTTTGTCAACGCTCATTCATCGATTGTTTCTTTTAATAAGTAAGTTAAGATTTTTTTGGGAGTATGTTTTATGCGAGAAATGGAGTTTTAATTTCATGCAATGTATATACAGACAAACAGCGGAAATAGACTTAAGCACATACGTGTTTATTTTGAAAGCAGCAAAATGGTAAATAGGCAAAGATTTTTTGTGTGATATTGCTAAAAAAATGTATTATCTACGGTGAAAAGAGGAAAATGTAAGAACGAACTTAAGTATAAAATACTTTATCATATAAAGTAATTCAACTGAGAGTTTACTTTTAATTTTTACCTGCCATAGTATCAAAACTTTGAAATTAGTTCAACACCTTTAAACATTTTTTTAAATTTTCTTGAGATAAAATTAAATAAATAAAAAAAATATTTACAAATAAAGCCGAAGCGATGACACAATGTAATATGTTATATTTTAATATATAGTCAGGCCGCAAGGACTTTCTAAATAGTTTACGAGGCTTTAAATTTATAAAGTTGATGGGACGAAATAAACTGTAATGATTATGTCTTTCCTATCTAACGGTTAAGAAAAAAGATTAGACAGAGCATGAAAAATTAAAAGATTTTTCATCAAAGACGGAACAGAAAGCAACCTTTTCTTCACGGACACGAACTAACCAGAAAGAAAAAGTAAGATTACCTGAAAAATAATCCTATAAAGCTTTAAAATTGTGAATATTATTAAAAGTCGGTCGTTATAAGGAAGACCTTTGCAGCTTTCTACGATAAACTGGGCGATAAAGAGAAATAGCCCATTTCCCCCACTGAACTCATTGGGTAAAGTGGTGAAAATTGTTTAAAATTGTGAGATGAACCTATAATATTTGCAAGGATTTTCCAACTTAATTTGCAAATCTAAGATATAGCTTAGCTTTTTCTTTATGATTTTTAAGATTAGCTTTTTGCTTTTAACGATTTCAATTTAAATTTATAAATTTTCGAAAAATGTTTTAATTATAAATTTGGTGCCCAAAAAAAAACTAGTTGTCTATTTTTCGCCTCAAAAAATAAAACTTGGAGCTGTTTACAACTCTTTTTTACCGCTTATCAGATAGCATATCATTTATATCAATTGAAAATCTAATTATTCGACAATTTTTTTTAGATAAAAATGATTCTTAGTTTAATTAAACATACGAACCCTCAATCTGTTTACTTTCTTTCAGCCGAAAGTCCTTCTTTCGATTTTGAAAAGTGGAAACTCGCGACCCGTTAACCTCAGTATCTATTGTCAATAAAATTTAAAAAAATAAGTTAATTTTTTATTAATTTATTAAAAAGTTAGATAAATGAATATGAAATTTTAGCTACAGCTATGAAAACATTAATTCCCTTTGCTATGTTTTAACTTAGGCATATATGACTACATGTATGGATTTTGATATTCATTATAATCATATTTAACCTTCCGATATATCGCATTTATTGTACTGAATAGTAAACAAACATACACGTAATTGGCGGTCATATCGTCGCTTTGTTTTGATACAACATCATTAGAACTTAAATAGTTTTTCCATTTGGGTTTCATAATGGAACAAGAAACTGTTCTTGCTTCTTGTTCCATTCTGTTTGTTCTTCATCTTTTTGTTTCTTGTATTTAAACTCTCATATGTCCGTTCACAGTTTCTCCAGTTTTAGGGCTATTTGCATTAAATTTTCCAAGTGGATGCTACCTAAGAAAATCTCTGTTAACATGCAGTAATATATATGTATATATTTATATATATATATATATATACATATATATATATATATATATATATATACATATATATATATATATATATATATATATATATATATATATATATATATATATAAACATTAATATAACAGTTGCTATTTGTATATATTTTAAGAAATTAACATTTAGTTTTCAGTGTTTTTTTATGTCTATACGTCCAAATTATATATGGATCAAAAATGGAAAAAAATTCAGTTGATGTTTTTTTCATTTTCGTGCTCGTTGCAGCACAGATTATGTCTGTACGTAGAGAAAGGTGGTTTTTGCTAATTAATGAAATTAGAATTTAGATAAGTATCATTTTTTTGGTTTCTTTTGTAAAAAGCTTCAAGTGTTCCCACTGACGTTTAATAACGTGACATAAACAATTTAGTGTCTGATACATAAGTCTCCCCAATGTATTTTCAAATCAAGTTTGTATCTTTTTTTTTCGAGTCTTACGAGTTATACTTGAAGATTTTCATAATTGATGCTATCCGAATTTTATATAGGTAAATTTCAGACGCTTTCATAGTAAATGAAAGTAAAAACATTTTGTTGCTTTATGAGATGAAAAATATTTTTCTACTTCTGGTTGTATTCGACATTGGACATTTGCACCCCATCATAATTCTTGTTATCCAAATCTTCAACGGACGGCAAGCTGCGGTTTGCAGATAACCATCAACGAAACGAGCACGAGTCCGTCGTTATGTAATATCGCAGTGACGGTTTTCCCATTCCGCCTAATTACTTAGTTTTTATTGGAAAACGGGACCGCTTCACGCTACTTCCAGCAGTTCGGCACGCTAACTAGGGAATTGTATTATATTTCACTGATGAATATGATGACTAATTATATTTCACTGATGAATGAGGATAGAGGATTTTAATGAAATATTTAATATAACTGTATTATATGTTAACCTGAACGATCCCTTTACTTTACACTGAAGTAATATTGATTAGATTATAAGTGTCGTAACGGCAATACTACAATGCTCCTTAGATGATTGTTTACTTTAGTAATAGCCTAGTTACTTAGATATGTGGTCGATAATGTTAACAAGTAATTAACATTATAATTATTTTTGCTCGGTTGTCTTCATGTAAACGCATATAAATATTCACGCACATAACATATTTAGACAATATATTTGTAAGTGATTTTATCTTGTATTTATCAATGTTGTTAGCGTGATTTCGTTCACGTGGACTTTTGGAAAATAATTTTTAGTAAATTGTGAAATTGAAAATTTAAATATATGTAACGCCATCCATAATAAATATAAAGTAAAATTTTGTCAAGTAAATGCGCTTTGTATTGATATTTCCATGCCATGTCTTCTTTTTTAATTGATTGATTGCTATGTAAACAAACTTACAAGATACCTCAGATCCTCTAGAATGTACGAATTACTTAGTGGTTCTTACGTGATGCTCGAATAAGTAAAAAATAGTAACAAAAACAATATTTTGGTATTCTTTTACTCTTATTAATTGCCTCCGTTCCGAAACTATCTTAAAAATACTTTTTCTACGTAAGAGAAGTTACAGTATGGAAATTACTATATATATATATATATATATATATATATATATATATATATATATATATATGTATATATATATATACATACATACACATCATTATAAGATATATGTACATTTATCGAGGATAATTTCCTGGATGCAGTTCATTCCAAAGTTTTGCTGCCAGGATAATAAAACATTTTTCAGGAGACAAAGATATGTTTGGTGATAAGTAGGGTGCGTTATTTTGTTTGATAAAGTGTATCCTGTTGGGAAAACAGCATTTGCTTGAGGCATTTGCTGGAGGCTGCCAACAAGAATTTATATAAAATTTGTTTAACGTATTGAACTTATTTACAATTTGTTTAACGTATATATCTGTAGAGCTGAAATATTTCCCATGAAATTAATTTTATCATTACCTGATGCAGGATCCAAAAATTATTAAATGGTCTTATGTTAACTGAAATTTATAAATAACATATTGCTTTTATTGTACTTATTCATTTTTGAAACGTTGCATTGATCGTGAACTATAACTTTGGAGAATAGCTGGAATCACGGCGGATGTTGCGTGGTCAGTGACGCGGCAATCTCATTCATTCACAATATTATTCAATAAACATAGCGCAGGCATTGCTCTGCGTTTTCCGCCTTCCATATTGCTTTCCGCTCTTCTTATAAATAATCTTTTTGTATATAATATCGTATTCTTTCTTTCGCTTGTCCGCATCGTAATGTTCGTTGCATTATTAGTCATCTTTCGTGATGCACAAGTGGAATAAAGAAGTTTTTATTCAATAATAAACTGCTACAATATATGAACAAATGTTAATTGCATTCATTTGAAGAGTAAAGTATGATTATTATAATACCTAAATTTTATCAGATACGTAACAAGACAGGTCCATTCAAGTTTGGTTTAAACATTTAGGTTTGATTCAAGTTTGACAGTAGCGTACCATTTTATCACTTAATTACTTGCAAACCAGGTTGCCAAAATTAAGACTAATTTTCATGGTATTGGATACTTTTAAAACATATAATCACACATCACTCTTGGTATATATATATATATATATATATATATATATATATATATATATATATATATATATATATATATATATATATATATATATTAAAATTAATTAGAAGTTTTTACCTCTATCGTGTGGTCATAAACACACACCAGAAATGTTTTTATATCAAACTTTTCTATCTTACATATACTAAAAACTACTGTAAAAGTTGGTTTAGTTTATTTTTTCCACTTACAGAATTTATACATTTTAGTGGTTTAATAGATATGGAATGCATTTTATATTTGAACAATAGATGTAATAAAATGTTGAGGTAATAAAATCTGTATATTAAATATTTCGAACCTGAGATGTTGTGGAATAGAAGACCATGATCTGTGTAATTTTCGTCTATAGTTCTACCAGTCGATATATTTCTTGTTTACTCGTATTTGCATTACATAAAAAATACTGAGAAAATTTGTATGAAATTTCCCTTTGTAAAAAAATATGTTATATCATAATACAGAATTAAAATGTTCAGAAACATGTCGTCACATAATGAATCATGTCATAATATGATTTATTACCACATGTTTACTTTTTCGTCACTATCGATAAGAAAATCATATATTTGGAATTTTTTTTCATTTTTTTAATGTAAACATAATTTTGATCTTTAAACACTAATTAGTATAAACTGCTTGTAAACCTAGTTAATAAAAATGATAAACATGCTGATGCATATCAGAGAAAGTAACATAAAGTAAGTACATTTTACGGGAATTGCATATTGAGTTTGCCGCCGGGTTTAAACTAACTGCATAACAGAAGGCGGAAATAATAAAACTCAAAGCGACTACTGCGGCATTTCTCGGAGACTAAGTTGGCCACTGCAGAATAATATTTTAACAAATACAAATGTGTGAAGCATTTGCAGTTTTGAAAACATATGCAATAAAATTGTTCCCTAAGTACGTGCTGATGATAATGGAATAGGTAAAAAGAAATGTATTTATTTTTGTAATTAGTTGTTTCAATTATAATAAATTATGATTAATCCTTGATAAGAGTAACGAACAATTTAAGTTGCTGGATTTAGAATCTTGAAATTTTGTACAAGTATTATTCACCTAAGGCAGCCTTTAAAAAATGAAGTTTGGAAATTTATGTAACGATTGAAATGGGGGTTGCAATATTTTTTTAAATTTAGCGATACACATAACTTGAGATCGTTTCATTTTTAAACATGAAATTTGATATTTGGACGTATCGTTTCAAATTTGATATTTGAATTAGAATAGGGCGAAAAATGAAAGATTCTCCATGGATCATAAAATAATTATGTTCACCTATCGCACAGAAGCTATTAAACGGAATTCAACAAAACTTGATATACTTGTGGGTTAGGTCCTTGGTATATTTGCAGGTTAAGTTAGGACTCAACTCCATATCGGGAAACTGCAGACCTGCAGTTTCAGCTTATTTGATTCATCTTAATCCGCAAGTTGTACTTTTTATTTACCATGATCTGACCATGAGATTAGAAGTTGGCCGACGTAATTCACATTATTCGCAGAATACAGATACAGATTTGAACAGAGTTATAAAAAATAATACTTACCTAATCTAATCTCTAATTTCTCTAAATTACGAAGTATCACTTTCATGTAGGTACAGAGAGAATATCTGCACCGCCGAGCAAGAGGTTAAAAAAAATCAAATGACATTTTGCACTTGGCCAACAAAATCCTATCACGTTGGCATTTATGACTAAGATGCACAGACATAAAATATAAGCTCAAAACTGAATGTTACTTTCTTTAGATATGCACAGATAGCAACTGATTTAAATTAATAAACAAACAATAATTTTCAGTGTAAAATAGTTAAAGAAATGAGTTAAATACTTCGAAATAATTGGCAGAGGAATAAATTTACAACAGATTTATGTGGTTGGAAAATTAGAGGGGAAGGGTTACATTCAATTTCACTTTAGAGCTTAATACTTCGTAAACAGAGTATAAAAATGAATAAAACCGACCGGTGTGAGTCAAATTCGCGTATGAAAAGTTTCATAGCATAAGGTAATATCTCAAAAACTATACTACATAATCTTATTCAAACACATTTTCGTTGAAAGTTAGTTTTAAGTTCTAAGATTATTTTATCGTTGATCAGTTACGTGTATGGAGTACCACATCTAATATTAGTTTTTTTCATAATTCCACAATTTAATTGTATAACGATCTGTAGAAGACATATACTATAAAAATTTTATAAATTTGAGCAAAAGGACTGTGACATTCCGACAGAAGGTGGATTTGGCTACGGAACCCTAAAAAAGTTACCTGTTTTGATATATTTTGACATTTATTTAAACAAAGACACATTTATATAATAGGCCTATTGGACTTTTGAAATAACTTACACAGCAACCGACGAAAAAGATTTCAACTTGAAATATAACGTAAATGTGGTTTGAGATCATAAAATAACATAAAATTATAAGAATATATTCTAAGTTTAGTTTTCAGGATTTTTGCAAGACTTTCGTACTTCTAGGAGGTATCTATATTGAAGTAAAACTTCTTTAGGCGCACCTAAGCACTTTTTTGAGCAATGAACAAAATTGAGCCGTCACGCTCAGTCAGTGACGCTAAATCGGGTAAACTCGGCTCCCTTCGGCATCAGCTGAGTGAACAACTTTTATAGGCGCTTTTTTATGTATTTAAATTTGAATATGCATATGTTATTGTATTTTAAAATAATAATCACACATTGCCCCTGGTATATAAATAAATAAATAAATAAATATATATATATATATATATATATATATATATATATATATATATATATATATATATCTACACATACATATATTAAAATTAGAAGTTTTTCCACTTTACCTCTATCATGTGGTCATGTGAGTGTGAGTCTGGTGTGTGTTTACCAGAATTTTTTTTATATCAATCTTAACTATCTTACACCTACTAAAAACTGCGGTAAAATGAATTTGATTTATTTGTTCCAGTTAGAGAATTAACATATTTAAGCGGTTTTATAACTATAGAATGCATTTTATATATGAAAATAATAGTAAAATGCGAACAGAGCTGCTGTCAAGAGCTGATAGAAAAAACAAAGTCACAAAAGACACACATTCGCCTGACTAATCAAGGGAAGTATTGGAACTGTTTTCATTATAATATTCGGTATGATAATCCAGACTAAACGGAACTTTCCGCTCAAGTGTCTCCTAAAATGTTCTCTCTTTGATCGTGGAATTCTAGAGTTTTTCACCAATGGGACAAGTATCTAATTTTATTAAGCGCGGTAATTTTCATTCGAAGAAGTCTCTCTAAATCATTGTGCCATTTTTAATATTTTTTACGATCTCAGGTTCTACGTATTTTTTATAAGTTTCAATATTACGCATTTCTTTATATTGTTTATTACTCTCTACGATTTCATTAAGAATACATGTGCTAACTTTTCTGTCAAAAGTTGCAATCTGTTTTTAATTTCTTTATGACCTTAGGAATTGTTTATAGTGTTTGTTATTATTTAGTTTTTTATTGTATATTTATAGTTTGATATTATTTTGTTTATAGCGTTTATTATTCGGAATTGTTTATAGCTTTTTTTGATAAAAAGTGGGTAAAGCTATATTTTATTTTAAATTTTGTGACCTAATTTGAATAAAGCCATTTAAGGAAATTTAGTTTTTTTCCCATTTCTCGGCAAATTTATTTATTAAAAATTATTCCCATTTTTAGCCATTTTCTTGGCAAATCTTTCTCGAACTCGCAATTTCGCTATACATTTGATTAAAGTCGATTACTTTTTATAGGCCCGTAATTATCTAAGGAATACTTATAAATTTATCCTGTCCGTTCGTTAGCCTGTCTGTTTTCTACATTTTGTATTTCTATGCCTTTTTATTTGAATTAACATAGTAAAACGTCAAAGAAGTTCATAAAAAGAAATTTTGGTTTTGATTCATCACTTTTCTTTCTTAAGTCCCCTTTTGTGAAACTTTAAGTTTCAAAGGTAGTGGAATGTACGTCCCGCCTTTAATTTTAAAATCTGCAATGTTTTAGATTCTATTTGTTTGAATTAAAATAACTTTGTTTTACTTGCATAAATAGAGATGTAGATAAATTTGGGACCATATTTTATGCGTGTTCCAAACTTATGTAATCTAGGCCACTTCATGTTCAATCGCGTCACCTAAACCATATTATTTGTTTGTGCATAAATTTATTATAGTGTAAGTTTTGTGATGTTCTCCATATCGACAAAGATTTTGATAACTTTTGTACACATGCTTAGCAATCTATAAACACTATACTCGATAGTGCAAAGCTATAAAATTCTGTTGGTTTGATGTAATTTTTTTTTGCTTTTTTGGAAATTTGTTGCTTCAATTGATGATTTGAGTTACGTAATTTCAAACTCTCTATTTTGATTTGATACCTAATTCAGTTTAATACTAATTCACTTCAATAAATTATTGTGGAGTTATTTAGTATTTAATTATATATATTTTTTTGGAATCTGAAATAAGTTGGTTAGATGAAGTTATTTTATTTTAGTTCAGTTAAAATATTAAAGTACTGCTAACCATAATTCAACACACAATATATAATCTATCTGAATCAATACAACATAAATAGACATTTTGAAATAAAGGTAAAAATTAAAAAAAAATAATTTGTGCAACTAAAATGTATACCATTGGTCACGTTATTAATTAAAATTCATAATAAAAAATATTTCCGTGTCTAGTGCCACAAATAAGAACACAACATGTAAATATTGTTTTAAACACATTTGAACAATGTAGTTACGGATAAATTTTAATTCACCAAAGAACAGCGAATGAAATTCACTGCGTGACGATAAGTGCCGACTGCGTTGAAAATAAAGGATTCTAACAGTTTTATTTTGCTATATCAACGCATAATATCGCTATTATGCCTCTTAGCGCTCGCTCTTACCTTTGTTCGTCTGTCTAGTATATTAAATTTATGGTTCTAAATACACTTGCCTGTTTTTACATAAATAACTTTTAGTTTAGATCAAACTAAAAAAACTTCTATAGTGTAAAACCCATTCATAAAACAGCCTAAACCACTTGTATCGATTACCAATGCTTATTCATTATAGTCGAAAATGAGCATGAACATAGAATTTCTTAAACTTTCTGTAGTAAATACTTTTAATGCAGAAAACTTTACTGACACCACGTACTTATGTTATCTGTTGTTTCAATTTGCAATAATTAGTCTCAAATAATATTTTACAATGCGACATTGAACAGTTGGTAACAATAAAAAATGACAAAGATAAGACGGCAATCACTCTGTCGAATCTCTTTTAATATAGGGACAACATCGGGTGCACTTCAATTTGCAATCGTATGACGATTCAACTCTAGCTTTAACGTTCTATTGTAGCATATTACAGGAGGAATGTTGAATTATTTACAACTATGGGCTTTTTCCTAAATTTACACTTAGTGTATTAAATTTCATAGATTTTATAGATTCACTATCTTTGACTATTGTATTTAAAATCAATTATTTATTTTGTTAAGTTAACAATTTACGGGATATATGAGAATAGGGGGAAGTTGATCTAAAAGTAATGAACCGTTCACAAAAATGAAAAATATGCGAATAGATTCAATTTAAATTTGACATAAATTTAGGAAAAGTAAAAACTTATTTTGTTTTTCATTTAACGTTTATATCTCTGTCCATAAGACTCATAACTCAAGTTGTTATAGTGTTAAAATATTAGAAGGTGGACATTAAGAAGTTAAAATATTTTTCCAAACAAATTAAAAAAATCGGTAAAGAATAAAAATGGATTCGTTACGGCCTTCGAAACGTGACATATCTATATTTTTGACGTGAAACAATTTTTATGTTTTAAGACAATTTAGTGCAATACACCGATATATACAAGTAAAGTTGTAAGCATTAATAAATAAGAAACAATGCTGATCCGAATTAAATTGGTAAGAGTCGATAAGACGCGAAGCCGAATTAAGTTGGAAAGAGCTGAACTGGCCGAATGAAGACAGATACGAAGCTGACCGAGTTAAGTCGCAAAGAGCTGAGGAAATACGAAGCCGGCCGAAAGCCATGGCGTCTTGCCTTTAGAACATTTTAACATCCATCCAAACGCGCCATTAGATGTTTTACATCAAAATAAATTGTACATGTAACAGCTTAGTTACTTTGACGTTTTTCTTAATATTATGAAAAAAATAATAAAAAAAGAATTAAATTATAAAAGTCTATTATTGTTTATTAGATTATTATAATTTACTTTTTTTGAAAAGCCTGTGTTAGTTATGCGAAAGAACCAATTTACTTAAATTTAATTGTCTATGCAAAAGTGATTAAAAGCTGTCCACTATAACAAACGTAAAGTTATTTTGTTGCTATTATAAATATGAATTTTGTTCGATATTAGAAGGGTTGTAAGTTATATAGATCTATTTATATTTTTGTTTTTGTTTTAAACTTTGAATTAAATTTTTGTGCAATATGTTTTGACTTAGAAAGTTACTATTTTTGCACTGGTCTAAACGAACACATTGTATTTGGTTTGGTATTGAATAGCAAATTAGAATATTTTCTATTTTAAAGCCATGGTGTTTCGTTTTAAAAATTAGCCATTTAGTTAACTTTATCACATTTATTACTGATTTATCTTGGAAGTAACAGAAAGCATTGTATTGCGAAAGGGGTAATCAAACAAAATTATCCGTTAATGTTTATTTCATTATTTTTGCGTTTGTTATGGAAATTTCTAACTTACGGACTATGATTGCTACTTAGGTATGAGTGCCTAGATGTCAAAAGTATCCAGTGAGTTTGATAATAATGAGCTAAATAATGAAAAAAGAGCTTTTCCAAAATATATTCAAAATAGTAGCCTTGACTTTGTGTAAATAGTTTAAAGACACAATATTCAACTAAAATATTTCTGTGAAATTTTCAAAACAAAGTAGCTTGGAAAACTTGTTGGGCATGATTTAGAGCTCACAATATGAGTTGTTTTTTTATTATTCTATTTGTATACCTACATAAAAAATATTTGAAGTTTTGTGTTACTTGTAATAAAATATTATTTTCAGACATGTAAATAAATATTCTAATTACTATTTTTCACAGACCTGAAGTAGTAATTGGTTACCCATTTTTCTTAAATTTATTAATGCATGTTATTTTAAATAATTTTGTATATAATAACATACTAACGCTATTATACTGATATTTTGATATATATAAAAAAAAGAAAGTTACGGGGTAATGCGTGGGACAGTGATCTTACAGACTCGTACGAGTATCTTGCAAAGACGAAGTCATATAAAAATATTGCCATATTCGATTGTATCTCAAAATATACCTTCATTGATATTCACTCGACATTTCACACAGACACTCGAAAAAAATATTTTATATCCAATTTTGATATATTGAGAGGTATTTTGAAATAAAATTTCTTACGAAAATTAACCGATTTCAAATAACAACCGAATAAGAAAACAATAAAATATTGAAAATACTTAGTTGAAACTTTTGCGATATAATATCGTTTCCGAATGTATCAAATTTGCAAAATACTTTTAAAATCGGTATCAAGCCGACACATATTTTCTTTCTCGTGTACATGCGCATCTACTGTAAAATATTGCGATATATACAAATAATTTTTTTAAAATTTTTATATATTCACTTAATACAATTACATCTTCTTATGAAATTTCACAATATTTATGTTAAGAACTATGAATTATGATACGGGCGCACATGTATACAGAAGGACATAACGACATTTTATGTCTTAAAATTTTGCTAAATGTCATCATTAATAATAATTGATGACATTTTAAATCTTAAGTTTTTGTGTAATGTATACCTCCTTATTTTGGTAAAATGAGAAGGTATACAATGTATTACTAAATTGACTGGTATTTTAGTGCATTCATATTAAAATTTATTAAACTGAAAGGACGCTCGCTTTTTGAAATATCATAAATGGAACATCAACAGGGGTCCAACCAAAGGTCACGCCCGCTCTTACACAACTTTAATTAGAAATAAAGTACATTAATTCCAAGCTCAGGAGGTTTCCGGAATCCGCATAATTTTATCATTAATTAAGATGCTCGGAACTTTCGCTTTCGAAATAATTATGCAAATGCTCACGCAGCTTTCGCGATATGCGAAAGCTCATTGGTAGGCGGGCGAAGGCCTCGCGGGCAGTAATTAATTTGCAAGTCGATGTCCTGCACTTTGATTGGGTCGAGGTACAACGGAATTTTGTGACCTAAGTTAAGTTTCCATTGGAATGTATTTTTTTTATTTCAAAGTCGATAAGACATATTGGTAATTGGACAAAAAATGATTTTAATTTTAGCACGTACGAATAACCTGTCATTCTAATTATTCCGAAATGTTTTTTACCTTTAAAAACAGTCAAGTACGAGTAGAACCTGCACCACGAAGATTCGTAACACATACCAAAGACCAAACGAATTTTTGCCATAGAAATCCGGATATCCCTCTCTAAATATATTGCTTGTTTTTATTTCATATTGCTTCTGCTGTTTCATATATCTCAGATGACACAAACGTACACTTTCTTCTCATTCATTAGTGGGGAAAAAGCGGAAAAAAGCGATTAAACTTAGTAAGTCTGAGACTTTTTATTAGTAGTCCAATGTTTTTCTGAAAATATCCCTATTGTACTTGCCAAGTTTATGGTTTAATGATACTTTTTACTTCTGAACATACCTTCGTCTTTGGAAGGATTCGATGGAGTAAACATTGATCTTTGGAAGGATTATAATTTTATCTGGTCTATATTTCATTGTAGGAATGTAGATTAATTTAAAAGAGATGATTTTCAAAAATTTGCGGAGGGTGGTTGAAAAAATGAAGATGTCTTTAAAACTACGATAGTAGATGCGCTTCATCTTTAAGTTAAAAATCGTAAATATAATTATGAGACTAGATTTCGCCATTTCGAAACAAAATGACACATGGAAACTGACACCTTTATTTTTTCACATTTATAAATTCAATAGATGTCTCTAATAAAACATTTTGGCGTTGCCATTTAAAATAACCTGTTACAAAATGTTTAACACAAATTATTTTTTCTTTGTAGTACAAATTTAGGTAAGAGGTTAAAAAAGAAAATTTCGAAATTGTTATAACTGTCTCTGAGTGCTTTATATTAAATTGATATAAATAAGCCTTTATGCTATCTGATAGCATGAAGGCTTATTTATATCAATTTAAAGCCTAATTATTGGATGTTATTTTCAAATAAAAATGACTTTTAGTTTAAATAAAGACGCGAGCATTCAATCTGTTTACTTTTTTTAGTCAAACATATTAATTGGCAGCCATCCTGTCGTTTTCTCTCGATACGATATCATTAGAACTAGCAATAGTTTTCCCTTTCAGGTTTCACAATGAAACAAGAAATCCTTGTAATTTTACACACATAGTAAAATTGTAACAGAATTAATTTTGTCAATTGAAAATATTTAAAAAAAGTGATCGATTGAGCATATAGAATGATAATAGAAGGCAGAAATACATTTTTAAGAGTTTTTGTCTGTCTGTCTGTATGTTAATTTATACGGGTATCACGCAAAATCTACTGGACGGATTTTGATGAAATTTTATATGGTAATAGTACATACCCAGGAGCAATATTTAAGAGAAGAAAAATATTAAATAAAATAAAAGTAATTTCATATCTGTCTGGTACAATCTCAAAGTTTCCATAGTTTTAGGCTCATGTGCATTGAATTTTCCAAGCGGATGCTTCCCATGTAAATCTTAATTAATATGTAGCAATGTATATTTGATTCATATATATATATATATATATATATATATATATATATATATATATATATATATTAATATATTTGATTCGTATATATATATAGATGAAATTTCTGTTACTGCTATTCTATGAACTGCTATACAATAAAATAGTGGAATTATAAAAAACGGAACTTGGTTCGACCAAGTTGTATTTTATAGTTTTTGAGGTATGGGAGTATTTTTAGTACTGACCACAGTAATAACTTTGCTTTTCAGTGTTTCAAGAAAAACAAAGTTATAATTTTAATACTATTTGGTCCTACGGAAACTTTCGTGTGTGATTCCGACTCGCACTACGCATAATGTATTCAATTTTACGTCCTGTTTATGAAATATCAAGCTTTAAAGTGAAGTTTAATGTCACCCCTCCCTGTCTAATCTTCTTCCCTCTATTTTACCCCCTTAATTCATATATACATCATCAAAATATTAGGATTTTGTAGGGCAAGTGCAAAATTCCACTCAATTTCTTTTAACTTTCTGCTCGTCGCTGCGCATATTCTCCATGTACCTACAGGGAAGTGATATTTCCTAATTAAAGAAATTAGAGATTAGACTAGTTAAGTATTATTTTTTATAACTCTGTACAAATTATGCATTTGTATTCTGTGAATAATCTGAATTACGTTGGTCAACTTCTGATCTCATGTCAGACGATTTGGTCAGAGAGATGGAGTTCAGGTTAGATAAGCATTATTTTTTCAACGATTCTAGTCTTTCCACTGACGTTTAATAACGTGACACAAACAACAACTTAGTGTCTTATACTTAAGTCTCCCTAATGCATTTCAAATTAAGTATGTATCCTCCTCTAGTCTAAAAAGTTATATTTGATGACGTTCATAAATGATGCCGCTTGGACTTCATACGGGTAAAATTCAGAAGCTTTCATAACAAAAGAAACTGAAAAAATTATTGTCGGTTTATGACAAAAAAAATATTTCTCTACTTCAAGTTGAATTTTAAGTTCGATATTTGGATGACACCATAATTTTTGTTATCTAAATCTTCTACGAATGGCTGGCTGCGGTTTGCTGATAACAATCAACGAAACGAGCTCGAGTTCGCTCTGATGTAATTTTCTAGTGGCGGTTTTTCCACACTGCGTCATTACTCAGCTTTCATTGGAAAATGGAGACGCTTCGCACTGCTTCATGCAGTTCGGCACGCTAATAGGGAGCCTAATTAAGTTTCACTGATGAATGAGGACAGCGCATTATAATGAAATGTTTAAGTATCCTGACGACAATACTACAATGCTTCTAATACGATTGTTTAATTCCATAATATTAACAAATCAATGATATTATTATTATTGTTCGGTTGTCCTCAGGTATGCATTAATGCACATATACACATGCACACACACACACACATATGTATGAGCAAGAGTGGTCTCACTCGCGTGTACATACACACACACACACACATTTGTTGTCCGTGTTCCACATATTTAAATTTGTTTACAGTCTACCTTGTCACATGACATAGATTTATCCAGATAACAAATAAACAAGATATATGTTCTGTGGAATGTTAGCATTATCTTAACATAATCTTACTTATGATTGCAGAAATGTTTATATATTGATTAAAATATATTTTTCATTTAAATTATTTTACGACGTTATTGGCTGAAGAAACCTTAGTGTGACATAAATTCTTCATCAAATAAGAAAGAATTAACCATCGCAAAAGGGATGATTACAAGAATATATGTTGAAATATCATTCAACTTTTTTCTATGTAAAATTTAGGTCTTCTTATGATAGTATATTAAAAATGTAAACAAATATTGAGGTTTTTACACTAACGATATTTAACTATAGGTACATCATTTTAATGCTAAAAAAAAGAATATACACAGCGGTTTCGTTTCACAGCAAATATCAGACTATTCTTAGATTACGAAGTGGACCAAAATTGGAAAATGAATTAACTGATCAGTGATTTCTTTCGTGACAAATATTGCAATGAAAGTTGCGATACAGACAAGCAAAAGAAATTATGCGAAATCATATACAAAAAAATATTTTACAGAATTAAGGCTGAAAGCGCCGAGCATTGCCGACGTTTTGTATATTGAATTAAGATTGTCGTGAATGAATTAGATTTTGGCGTCACTCGCAATGCCACATCGGTCATGATTCTGGCCATTCTTTCACCCAAGTTATAGTTTACAATCGATGCAACGTTTTATAGATGCATTGGTACAATAAAATCAATATTTTATTCATGCATTTCAGTTACCAGAAGGCCATTGTATCTTTTTTCGATCCTCCATCAGACAGTGATAAACTTAATACCATAGAAAATATTTCAGTTATCATAAAAAAATATTTTAAATTAAACTCTATAAATATATGTTAAACAAATTATAAAAAAATTAAAATTTTAGTAGGGTGCAAATATTCTTAATATTATATAATATTCTTAATATTATATAATAATATTTGCTTGATATTATATATAATATTAATATCAAGCAAATATTCATCGTATTTCAGTAGGATGCACTTTCTCATACACCTTCAAAATTGTCTTCCGATTGACTATGGAGATGTGTGCTATCCTGATTGTAATGAATAATATTTGAACATGTTAACTCCTTCAAAAGTTATGTATCCGGCACGTCTTCATCCTCGTAAACACGATCATTCTTCTGAACACAGACCAAGTTCCAAATGGTTGGAGATCCGCGACCGATGCCAACTTCACATACTTACGCTTCTCTTTAATATGTTGAAAAATAATTATGTTTGACTGGAAAAAAATGCTCCTGTAGCAATAAGTCCGTCATTTGTTTTGTACATTAAAATTTTTGAATAAGCTAGCTAAATATAATAAAACTGTAGAATTGGAGTGTCTGTACATTAAAGATATTTGCTAAAAAAATTTAGGGGAAGTTAATAAAAGTAAATAGAAAATAAAAATACTGATTTGATAAAAGAAAATAAAAATACTGATTTGATAAATACAAAATAAAAATACTGATTTGATAAAAAAAAATAAAAATACTGATTTGATAAATAGAAAATAAAAATACTGATTTGATTAAAGATATTTGTTAAAAAAATTTAGGGGAAGTTAATAAAAGTAAATAGAAAATAAAAATACTGATTTGATACTTTTTTGTTTGTCTATTTGTTCGAGCCTCACGGAAGAATCACTAGGTAATTCCTAGATTATTTTATTTTATTAAGGATCTGAGGTAACATGTAAATTTTGTTACATTGCAATCAATTCACTAAACAAGGAGATATGGTATACTTGACAAGGTACATATGGTATACTTGTAAATTTTGTATACTTGTAAATTTTGACACATGGTATACTTGTAAATTTACTTAATTTACTTAATTTGTATACTTGTAAATTTTGACATATGGTATACTTATAATTTTGACATATGGTATACTTGTAAATTTTGTTACATTGCAATCAATTCACTAAACAAGGAGATATGGTATACTTGACAAGGTACATATGGCATACTTGTAAATTTTGTATACTTGTAAATTTTGACATATGGTATACTTGTAAATTTACTTAATTTACTTAATTTGTATACTAGTAAATTTTGACATATGGTATACTTATAATTTTGACATATGGTATACTTGTAAATTTTGTTACATTGCAATCAATTCACTAAACAAGGAGATATGGTATACTTGACAATTCACTAAACAAGGAGATATGGTATACTTGACAAAAAGTTTACTTTTATATTTATTATAAATGGCGTTACCTTAACATTATACAAACTTTGGAAAATATTTTTTAACTTAAAAATATTTTCCAAAGGTCTACGTGAACGAGTCACGGGAACATCTAATAACTTTAATAAACACAAGATTAAAACTCTTTCAAATAATTTACTCAGATATATAGAAGGAATTACTTTAATCAAAATCCCTGCATTGAAATGATAGTTCATTTCAATTCTTTTATATTTTTTCACAAGCCCCTTAAAAAAAGGTTTAAAATAGGGTGAAATGAAAATTACATCTATTAAATATAACACTGCAAAGATTTCTTACTTGCTTGGACATTTATATTAGTTTAAACCGTATTTCATTTCTTTAAATGATTATATTATTTTTGGTTTAAAAATATATTGCCTAGCATATCTTTCACGGACATAAGACAAATTACTTTGTTTCCAGTATCTCTCTTCAAATTCTCAACTTCAACGCAAATTGACTGAATTAATGTAGGTTTCATTGACCTTGATACATCTGAATAATTCTGAGTTAATTAATGATTAAGAATAAATAACTAACGATTCGATATATTTTAAAATCTTGGTCCACTTCGGAATCTAATGACTGGAATGAGGTCTGCTGTGAAACAAAGTCGTCGTTTTTATTCTTTCTTCAGCATCATTTTGTCGTCGCCGTGGTGTGTTGGGTTGATCACAAGGCATACGGCCTGTGACGACGCGGTGCACCGCGAAGACCCGGGTTCGATTCCCGGCCGTTCGTCGGGCGGGGCTGGACCGGTGTTATGGTTAGCTGTAAGATATTGCTCACGTAGCAATAAGTCCGCCATATGTATCAATTAGATACTTTAAAGTAGATAAATAATAAATAAATAATAAAATAATGTACATATAGTTAGACATCATTAGTATTAAAATCGTGGAGAACAATAAGGAAAATGTATGTCAAATATGTGTATGTGTGTGTGTTTGTGCGTGCACATTCTTATGCATGTGTGTGTGGGTGTATGTGCGAGCGCCCACATACTTGTGCATGCGTGTGTATATGTGTATGTACGTTTGAGCATACTTAAGGACAACCGAGTAATAATTGTAATAATATAATTTCTTTGTAAATATTATGGTACATACATATAATTATCCAATCTATATTACTAAAGTAAGCAATCGTCTAAGAAGAATTGTAGGATTGATCGTTAAGGCACTTGCAATCTAATCTTGCTTCATAGGAAAATGAGGAATTGTACAGTTTAATCATGTGATAGGGTTATATTAAATATATCATTAAAATACCGCTTCCATTAATGAAATGTAATTAGGCTCCCTAGTCAGCGCGGAACTGCACGAAGTTGCGCGTAGCGGTCCCATTTTCCAATGAAAGCTGAGTAATTATGCGGTGTGATGAAATCGCCATTGGGAAATTACATCAGGACCGACTCGTGCTCGTCTCGTTGATCGTTATCTGCAAACCACAGCCTGCCAACCGTTGGATATTTTGATAACAAAAATTATGTTGCGGTTCATTTGTCCAACGTGAAATTCAACCTGTTTCTTTTATTATGCAAGATTCAACACATTTTACCCGAATAAAGTTCGGATGGCTTTAATTACGGGCATCATCAAATATAACTTGTTAGACTCTAAACAGAAGATACCTACATACTTGACGAAATACATTGGGGAGACTTAAGTAATTGAAAATAAATTGTTGTTTGTGTCAGGTTATTAAACGCTCGTGGGAAACTTGAGTAGTTTTACAAAATGAACTAAAAGAAACAATACTTACCTAATCTAAACTTTAACTTATTTAAGTAGGAAATATCACCTCCTGTAGGTACTGACGGAATATGTGACGGTTTTAAACTAATTGCATTACGGATGGCGGAAGTACCAAAACTCAAAGCAACTGTTTCGACATTTCTCAGAGACTAAGTTGGTTACTGCAGAATATTAACGTAACAAATATTTGTTGTATTTGTATGCATTTGCAGTTGCGAGAACTTAGTGCATGTTGGTTGATAATGATTTAGGTAGAGAGAAATATATTTTTTTTGTAATTAGTAGTATAAATTATACAAAAATTTCAGTACATCTTTGTAGAAGTCAAACTAATTGAAAGTTATGTCGCCTGGACTCATTATCACTGATAACAGATGAAAATAAGGAAAAGTTTTTTTGGATTTCTAATTGATGATGAGTTAAATAATAATTAAAAATAAATAACTAACGATTCAATATATTTAAAAGATTTTGCATCGACATCGTAATCTAATGAGTGGAACGAGGTCTGTTATGAAACGAAGTCAATGTATTTATTCTTTCTTCAACATCAAAATAGTTTACATATAGTTAGACATGGTTAGTATTTAAACCTCGCAAACAATAAGGAAAAATGTGTGTGTGTGTGTTTGTGCATGCACATGCTTATACATGTATGTGTATGTGTGTATTTGTGTGTATATGTGGTATATGGCTTAGAAAAAAATAAATGTATTGATGTAAGACTCTCCATGTATCATCAAATATTTATGTTCAATTCTTGTGCAGAAACTACTGGTTATAATTCAATAAACTTGATATATTTGTATGTTAGGTCCTTCTGTAACATTCAGGATACAAATTATTTCCGAAAGGGCCCGTATACTCCTGCATATTCCATAAAACTAAAAATAATTATAGGGTAATACGCAGATGCTTTTTTAACATGGAATGTTATATTTCGAAAAAAAATCTGAATGTTTCGATAGCCCGCAATGACTTAAATCTATAATGGGAAATACTAGACCCACAGAGATTTGTCTCACTTGATTCGTCTCAATAAGAACTTTGCACGTCTTTGGTGACCATGGTATAACCATGGGATTCGAACATGGCTGACATAATTCAGATGATTCACAGAATACAGATACAAAATTTGAACATAGTTATTGAAATTGCGCACGTTGCTACTAAGTATCGAATTAGAATTATAAATTACCATTTATTCAAAGGAAATAGACTTATTTGTGAAAAAAGTATTGGTATGAATAAGAAAAAAGTGCCAGAGTTCTTTAAGACTTTGGAAACAGTTATAGATAACAATAAATCTTTGCTAATAGCCCACCTGAAGATGTTGTAATACGACGAAACCTAGGTCGTGGTTAAGAACTTAAAGAAAGTAGAAATAATACTACATCACGTAGTTTCATTTAATTGTGAATAATGAATTTCTACAAAAGTAACGCCAAATATATTCAATAGATAACAATAATCTAAGAGGAAGACCCGAATGTGTTTACAATGTAGACGAAACAGGGATTACATGTTTTCTGTTCTGTGTAAACGAGATGATTTTCTGATAGGTATGCCACCTGGTACTGAAGTTGTCATGACAGAGAAGGGATGGGTAAACGAAAAAGCTTTTTAGTTTTAGTTGCAATATTTTAATTAGCCGGTCCTAAGGAAAAGTAGTTTTTAGTTTAGATGGGCTTGCGTTTCACACAAGCTACTCAGTGGTACATTTGTCCGACTTTCGAAATAGTGCTTGTTCTTCTTTCTGCACACACATCATATGCCCTACAACCACTCGATTTGTCGGTTTTTAAACCACTCAAATTCTATTAACGCCAACAAGCAACAACATGGCAACATTTCCAAATCAAGGAAGCACTAAGGTTGTTTTCGGAGGATTTTTCTACCAGGATTGGAACCAAGCTGTCATTGTTGGGAATGCTACAAAAGGTTTTGAAAGGATTGGAATATTTCCATTAAACGTCAATACTGTACCTGACTACAAGTTTAGTGGTGATCACAAATCGTGATCATGCAGAATCCTAAGTCTAATCCACAAATACCCAATAGGTGCAGCAGCAAGTCTAACTTTCAAGCCCAGAATAAGTAAAACTCACAGATACACAACCAGTTGATGATGCAGAGTTATCCACAAGTTCATAACAGTCTCAGGAAGCCCAGTCTTCTAGTGCAAAAATAATTAAATCAATTCTTCCATCACCTTTAAAGTCATTAACAGAGTCTAAGAGAATTCTTAAAATTACAAAACCGGTCTCACATTTAACATCACCGCAGGGTAAGACTAATCGTCTTAAGGGCAAAGAAAATGTTAAGAAGGAAATGAAGAATAAAGCAACGCCTGGGATAAAAATTAAGAGTTCATCCGCAAAACAGAGAGAGTGGTATTGTATTTACTGCAGCTAATTATTTGTTCATCCACTATCAGAGCATTGGATTCTGTGAATGATATAATTCTGTGAATGAAATAATAATATGAATGCTTGTTAACAATGGTCGGAGGGACCATATGTATGTTATTTATATGTTAATAATTAAAATGAATATCTTTATTAATTATTTCAAAATTTGTTAATGATCCTAAAGCTATAGTGTTAAGGAGCTTTAAATATACTTACATGGCATATAGGATCCGATTCGCCCCAAAAATTGGGGCCAGTCGGATATTATTGATTTGTGAATATTTAGTCTTTAATTGAAAGAATGTATGAAAAATATAAGTTTACAAATGTTTATTTCATAGCTCAGTAGTTACTGATTACCATCTTGTTAATAAAAATAACATAAAGAACAGTTCAATATGATTTTATGATCCTCAAAAATTAAGTGATCCAATTTGCCTCGGTCCACCTTAGACAACTTGGCTAAGTTTAGTTTCTAGGATTTTTCTAAGTAGTTGTTCGTGTTTCTAGGACGTACTCTTTTAAATCTTTCTACTTTTTTAAATTTTTTCCATCTTACCCATATTAATACAATAAATGTAAAAGTGAGTTTAATTTGTATTGAAATATTTAAACGGTGAACTACAGCATTGAAATATTTTAACGGTGAACTACAGCAAACAATTTGTATTCCGAAATAATAATTACATGCGAATGAAACTGCCGTTAAGAGTTACTTGTAAAAGACAAAAATAAAGTCACAAAAGACACACATTCATTCCACCAATCACGGGAAACATTGAAGCGGTTTTTTATATTGTATTTATTATTATATTCGGCATGATAATTCCAACTAAACAAGATTTTCTGCTCCAGTGTTTCCTAAAATGGGTTATCTTTGATCTTTGAAATCCGGCGTTTTTCAATGGGAAAAGATTTAACTCTATTGATCCATTCGAATATATTTGTGTGTCTAATTCATTGCGTAATTTTTAATATCTTTTACGATCTCAGGTTCCAGGTATATTTTTGTAAGTTTCAGTATTATACATTTTCTTCTATTGTTTATCCCTCTCTTTGATTTCACCAAGAATACATGTATTAACTTTTCTTTCTAAAGTTTAATTATTTAATTTAACAAAAGCGTCTGTTAGGTAGTTTTTTTTTAATTTTAGATAGTATTTTTTTGGCACCAGTGACTTTTGATAACTATATACGGTTTTAAATTGTATGATGTGATTTGAATAAAACCATTTACGTTTTTTTCAGTTATCTATTTATAACCGTTTTTCTTGCAAAGTTTTCTCGAATTTGCAATTTCGTTATTCATTTTTTCAAAACCAGTTACTTTTGAGAGGTTCGTAACGAACTAAGGGTCTGTTATAAATTTAATATATCATTCGTTTGCCCGTCTGTTTTCTATATGTTTTAATTCTACAATTCCATATGCATGACATTTTGTATAGAGATGTTCCCAATAGGGTTCCCTAATCAATTAAGGTAGTAAAACATTAAAAAAGGTATTTAAAAATAAATTTAGCTTTTTATTTATCACTTTTCATTCTGAAGTCCGTTTTTGTGAAATTTTAAACGTCAAAAGGTTGTGCGCCTTTAATTTTTTATGAACTTATCTGGAAATCTGGAAAATTCCAGTTTTTAGTTTTGGAGTAGAAATTTCAATTAAGTAAACGTAGTTAACAAAGATCTAGATAACTTCGGAACCCTATTCTATCCGTGTTTATCTCGTGTTAAATGGTATTATTTGTTCATAAATTTACTACAAGTTTATTGGTGTTCATCATATCGCCAAGGCTATCAATAACTTTTGTATACACTTTTAGTAATATGTAAGAACTATAATCTAGAGCGCGAAGCCATAAATTGTGGGTTTGATGTAAAATATATGAGAAAATTGTTGGTTCATTAGATGAATTCAATCAGTAAATTTCAAAACTCCCTATTTCGGTTTTTTATCTAAGTTCATGTTAACACTAACTCACTTCGTTAATTATTAATTATTGGGAAGTTATTTAGTATTTAATTATATGTTCATAGTTTTTTCGGATTCTGAAAAAGTTAGTCAGATGGGGTTAGAATTTTGATTTAGTTAACAATATAAGGCGACAATAGTATTAAAATACTACCAAGTCAACGCATAATAAACAATATATGTGAATCAATACAAAAAAAGTATATAAATACTAAAGAAATAAAGTAAACGGAAATAAAGTATAAGGCAACTAAAACAGATGCCATACGTTACGTTATTCTATAAAATTGAGAAGATTTTTTTTATTTAGAAACTTGGTGATATAAAAAAAATCTATCAAATCTCCTTTAGATGTCTATTAACATATAGTTATGTAGAAATTTCAAATGTAAATTCCTGTTCACTGAAGACATTTTCACTGATACCCCACTTGATACGCCCCTACACCTTCACCAGCCAAAGGGTCTATCTTTTTTTTCCATGCATACGAGTATACCTCAAAAAATATTCAATCTTCAATTTGAATAAAAGTATTAACCTGCAAAATATAATAACAAAATATTGAAAAAAATTATAGCTATATGAACTTATGATATATGTACAGCAGACGGACGGAAAGACATGATGAAATGTAAGGTTCCTAGTTTGCCACGAGACTATAAAAAGGGCAATGCCTAAATTTATACGGGTATAAAATTGCATTCAACAATACTAAGTACAATTAATTTCATTAACAAAATATTACATATCATGATTTAATACCAATGTAGAGGTAAAATAAATATTATTATTGAATATATTTGGCATTAATTTTGTAGAAATTTATTATCACTTAAATTTTATTCACAACTAAATGAAACTACGTGATGTAGTATTATATCTACTTTATTTAAATTATTAACCACGCGACCTAGGTTTCGTTATATGATAACATATTTAGGTGGGCAATTTGGAGAGAAATATTATTGCAATATCTCGGTAAATCATATTGTTTTAAGGTATATTTTTATTTTTAAATAATTAGTTACATTATTTTGTAAATTATCATAAATTAAATCGTTAGTTCTGTACAAGTTTTTGAAAATAAACATAACAAAAACCATATAAATTCTTCACAACATGGTTGTGAAATGTGCACTTATCTGTATTATTTGATGTGTAGTGCTACAATCAAGAACAGAACATGTAACTATTGTTTTAAACATAATTAATCAAGATAATGACGGTTAAATTCAAAATCACCAATAATAGCGAATGCAATTCACCGCGTGACGATACCGACTGTGTTGCAAAAAAGGTTCTAATGGTTTTTATTTCGCTATCTCGTCACATAATATCGTTATTATGTTTCATCGCTCACTATTACCTTTGTTCTTCTATCTGGTATATTAAATTTATGGTTTTGAAGTACGCTTGTCTGTTTTTACGTAAATCATTTTTATTTTTGATCCAACTAATAAAAAAATTCTATCGCGTAAAAACTTTTTCATAAAACAGCCTGAACCACTTGTATTGATTACCAGTGCCTAAGCGTTATGGCGGTGAATGAGTTATGAACATAGAATTTATTGTACTTTCAACATCAATTAATACTTTTAACGTGGAAAGCCTTACTGAAACAATATTTATTTATGTTATTTGTGTTTTCGGTTTGTAATAATTATTCTTATATAATATTTTACATTGCAACATTGAAACAGTTGGCAACGATAGACAATTGCAAAGATAAGACGGCAATCACTTTGCCGAATCTCATTTAATATAGAAATACCATCGGATACAGTTCAATATGCAATCATCATAGCTTCAACTGTAACTCTAGCATTTTAATGTGGCATTTTCCTGGAGGAATGTTGAATTATTTGCAATTATAGGCTTTTTCTAAATTTACAATTAGTAAATAAAATTTCATAGATTATACACTAAATTTTACTGTTGTGCTTAGAATCAATTATTTATTATATTAAGCCCAATATACGAGACATACGAAAATATGGGGAAGTTGACTTAAAAGAGATGATGGCCGTTCACAAAAATGAAAAGTATGTTAATAGGTTTAATTTAAGTTTTACATATTATAAATTTAGAAAAAATTAAAACTTATTTTGTTTTCCATTTAATTTTTATACCTTAGTCCATAAAACACATAACTCAAATTGTTATAGTATTAAATTAAAATACTGGAAAGTGGATATAACGAAGTCAAAATATTTTTTTTGCAGACAAGATATGAAGCTGGCAGCACTAAGTCGGAAAAGGCCGATAAGATACGAAGGTGGCCGAAAGGCAAGGCGCATCTTGTCGTCAGAACATGTTTACTCCTAACAAAACGCGCCATTAGATGTTTCACATCAAAATAAATTGTACACATAACAGGTCAGGTAATTTTAGGTTTTTCTTTATATTTTTTATTAGATTTTTATAATTTAATTTTTTTTCGTAACTTTAATAGGCCTGGAATATATGAAAGAACTAATTCGTTTAAATTTAATTGTCTATGCAAAAGGGATTGCTACAGCAAATGTATAGTTATTTTGTTATCAATATAAATATGGATTTTGTCTGTATTAGAAGGATTTTAAATTATTTATGTATTATAGTATATTTATCAATTTACATAACATTCCGTTGCTGTAGTATTAATGACCTAGGTTTAAATTTTTGTGTAACATATTTTTATCCATAATCTTGCTTATTTTTGCACTGACACATATAAACAAATCGTATTTTGTTGGGCACTGAATAGAAATTATATTATTTTCGATAAATAATACAGAACCTGATGGTAATTCGTTTTAAAAATTAGCCATTTATTTATCTTTATTGCATTTATTTCTGCAAATAAGTTGTAAAATTTCCTAATTTTTAATAAGTTGATTTGTCTTGGAACTAACATAAAGCATTTTATTGCCAATCTGATATTCAAACCAAATCGATTTCAAAAAACTACCGATTAAATAAAGTACGAAATAATGAAAATGCGAATATTTATTTAGAACTTTTGCTGTACAATATCGTCTCCGAAGGTAAATAAATTTGCGAAATACTGCGACTGCTAGACATTTTTTAAATTAGCACCAAGTCGACGTGTCTTTCTCCCTCTCACGTAATTGGGCATCTAGACACAGAAGAGTGCTACGTAGAGGAAAATAAAAATAAAGGGAATTTAGAACCTCCTCCTCGGTCGAAATCGATAAAAAATATGGAAATTATTCTTATGAAAGTTTACACATTGATTTTAAGAATGAGGAATTCTGATACGGACGCACATGTATATGTGCGGTACAGGACATTATGACATTTTAAGCCTTAATTTTTTGCTAAATTTGCTAATCTTATAAAGATGTGTATATTGTATTACTAAAAGTATTTGAGCGCATTTATATTAGTTTTGTTAAAATGAAATGTTGCTCGCTTTTTGAAATATCATAAAAGGAATATCAATAGAAGAGTCTATCCAAAGGTCACGCCCAGGCTTATAAAACTTTAATTAGAATTAAAGTACATTAACGCCAAGTTCTGGAGATTCCCCGGAAATCTACATAATTTTATCATTAATTGAAATGCTCGGAAATTTCTCTTTCAAAATATTTATGCAAATGCTCACGCAGCTTTCGCGATATACGAAAGCTCATTGGTAGGCAGACGGAGGCCTCGCGGAGAGTAATTAATTTGCAAGTAGATGTCCTGCGCCTTGATTAGGTCGAAGTTCAACGGAATTTTGTGACCAAAACTAAAGTTACTGAAAAAGTAGCTGAAATGTTATTTTTTTTATTTTCAGAGTCGATTATCGTATTTTTTTAGTTTCGATCCGTAAGAATAACTTATCATTCAAATTATTCCGAAAGATTTGGACGTTTAAAAAAACCTATCAAGCACGAGCAAAACTCACTTGAGGGTTCAGTATACGTATAGGCACTTTTTAAAATTTTAGGGTAATAGTATTTCTATTAAACTATTTAGAAATATTAATTTTTCTTAATACAAAAACGAATACATTGCCTACTATAAAGTTATAATTATTGGTGTAAAAACGCGGTGCATATTTAAAAAATTATGAATCTGATCACTGTCATATTTTTGAATATAGCAAATGAAACTCGAATCACTGCTATATTTTTAAATATAGCAAATGAAACTCGAATCACTGCTATATTTTTGAATATAGCAAATGAAACTCGCATCACTGCTATATTTTTGAATATAGCAAATAAAACTCGAATCACTGCTATATTTTTGAATATAGCAAATGAAACTCGAATCACTGCTATATTTTTGAATATAGCAAATGAAACTCGAATCACTGCTATATTTTTGAATACAGCAAATGAAACTCGCATCAGTTCTATATTTTTCCTACTACTGAATCCATGATATTAGTTTAGGGTTAGGAGATAAACTTTATTCGAAATTTTGATTTTGTTGTTTTTTCTCGAAATCTGTGCATTTTGTAAAGTTGAAATTTTGCATATTAGTATCAAAAGTTAAGGTAAGTAAAATATATAAAAATCGAAAGAGTTTGGGGCAAAGGCATTTATTACAGAAACCCGGTAATACCTTTTCTAAAATTGTTATTCATTGCCATTATATATTGCTTCTGCTGTTTCATATGCCTTAGTCAAACTCAGCAAGTCTCAGATTATTTATTAGTACTCTAATTAAAACTTTCCCTATTATACTTGCAACGCTTATTGTTTTATGATACTTTTTATTCCTTAACATATCTTTGTCTTTAGAAGGATCCCATGAAGGACACCTTGATCTTGTGAAGGATCATAATTCTATCTGGTATTTATTTGATTGTAGGAATAGAGATTAATTAAAAATAAATTATTTACAAAAATTACGGAGAGCGGCTAAAAAATTAGAATGTCTTTGAAACTATGATAGTATATGTGCTTCATCTTTGAGTTAAAAATCGTAAGTATAACTATGACTTCGTCTTCAGAGGTGAGGCTAGGTCGTGTATTAGGTCGCAGTTAAAACTACTGATTTTTGAAATACGTGACTTGTGCAAATTTTATTTTCTTTGCCTTTATTTTATATTTTAAAGAATTCCCGCGATTTACGTAAGTCATGATTTTCAGGTTTAGATACCTAGGGCACTGTAATGACTTCCTTGCACTCAAACATTATACAGTTTTTTTGTGAAAGTCTCTTCCATTCATTTTCGACAGCGGTTAGTATTGTTTGTATTTTGTTATTTTATTTCTATATTTTCATAAGTTTTTTATTCGTTATGAAATATAATGTTCGTATTTGTTGTATGATCTTATAATTCTCAAGTAATAGTGTGTCGTAGATATATATTTTAAATTATCAAAATTTGACTGAGAAAGACATTATTGATGCAGCCATATATTTAAGAAATGTTTTTGTACATTGTAATATAATAGGTCAATAAAATTAACTAATTTAATATAAAGACAAAGTTAGAAAGGTATATCAAAATTAGGTAAGAGCAATATTTGAAAAAATTAGGTCAAATTTTTTATCTATTGATCTGTAAGCAATTTCGAGATATTAATGAAATTGTGAACAATTTCCTAGAACAATCGTATTTTTCTAAAAGCTTGTTTACTGGAAAGACAAATTAATATTATAGTCTAGCCAATTGAAGAAATTTAGGCTTAGTATAGACCTAGTCCACGTATTTCCTTTCTGATTTATTTTATTGTAAATATAAGCGGTCGACATAGAGATTAACTTTAATGTTAATTGTGTCTACTCCGAAGTTCACTGACCTAATTACAGCAAAATAATATTTAGTTTTCGTTTGTGTTTTTATAATAAATTTGTTTTATAATATAGAGGAAGTATTGTGGACAAACTACAGTCCGTGGCAATTTGTAACCTAATCACAGCTTGTAATTCATTATTTCATTGACGAATAACATTTTTTCTCGCGTGTACGAAAAACTTACAGCGTTATTATTTATCCGAGGGTTTGATTTGGTAACATTCTCATCACTGAGAGCATGAGGATGTGAAAAACATTACATTTAACCAAAATTAATAAAATTAGGCTATTTATAGGATATGATGACATTTTCCCTGTAGAAAGGGATTGTAATTACAGAAAAACGAATAAATGGATTGATTACAGATTTCATATTTGGTTGGAACATAAAAACTGGTATTTCTTTCAAGAAATTCTAGAGCTACTGGACAGTCCTGGACCATTTTATGAGCATGAGTATAAGTAGGGGCGAGTGCGCTCTATACTTCAATAATTCGTTCACGCACAAGTTGTAATAGAAGAAAAATGCATTTAAGACGGGAATTCGTATGCTCCTACTTTGAGTTTCTTTTAAAGCTTACAGCTAAGCGGGCCCCACGAGCTATTTACCAACATATGGGTGAAGATACGACCTCTTACCACACAGATTATGGATTGGTTTAGGTGCTTCTTTACGGGAGAGTATGACCTTGAAGGTAAACCTAACGACCGGTAGGGACAGACCTTGAACGCCTAGTACAGCTTATAGAGCAAGATCCGAGGAGAACTACATGGCAGTTTGAAGAAGAGCTTGGGTGCTCTCATATTACGGTTGATCGACATCTAAAACAATTAGGTAAAGTGTACATGCACAATTAATGCGTACCGGGTGTACTAAATGGAAATCAAAATACGGTCCGAGTCGCATCCTGCAGCCAGTTGCTAACATTCCACCGTGCTTTCACTTTTGGATTCGTAATTTGGACACTGGGGATGAGAAATAAATTTTCCACGTTACCTTGTGGTTACAATAATGGCTGAGCAGTGGCCAAACAGGAATACCAGTAGTGAAGAGCACAAAGAGCACTTCTTCATGAAAATACGCGACCTGATATCGTTTCGACGACCTGTAAAATAATTGTAGAGCTAGACTGAATCTTTTTAATACATAAGGCGTCTTTTCTTCTTCCGACTACCATTTTTTGCAGTCGCTACTGGATCGGATTATTGGAAAATTCTTCGATGCAACAGTTGTTGCAACAACCTGTTGTCATATTTTGATATTATATATAAGAAAAAAATAAGCCAAAAAAATACAAAAAAAATTTATTGATTTCTTATTTACTTTCCATAATTATAAATTTTAAAGAGAGTTATTTTTTCATGCGCTGGCAGTAAGTTGGTTCTTTAAATGCATTTTGAATGAATTTTAATGTTTTTGTTTTTTATCATAAATACCGTTTAAAAAAATATTATGTCCTGGTCAATAGAAACAGTAGGGATTATATACTTTCACGCCATTTTTGTTAAGTCTTAAAATTGTAAATTTTTTGAATTAATTTATGGTTTTTCATCGTTTGTAAATGTCTCCTCAAATATATGAATCTCTTATCTATATTCTCTCTACTTTGTTTCTCCAAAAAGAGACGTGTTGATCATTTTCGCAGATTTCTTATCAGGGCTTGGCTCATCTTCTTCTGAAAATAGAAGTAAATGGTTTTATTGGTATAAAATTTACAGTCTGGTAGTTTGCCACTTTCATGGATACGCCAAGTTTGCAAAGATAGTCTAAATCTTCACATCATTTTTATATTTCAAACAGATTCATATTTGAAGAGATTTAATAAGAATACGAAAACAAAGTTACATAAAATTATTATGCAGTTAGTGTGGTTAGCTGAAATCAAGAAAGAAAATAAATTTTAGACGTCCCCAAAATATGGATTTATGTTTTCAGTCGTCAGTCGTTTTTACTTTAGGAATATTATTACATCGTATTCGTTCGTTCCTTAATTCGTCCATTTATCACAGTCTTATAGTTTCTACAGTTAGAGATCTATGTGCATGATATATTTGCAAGTAGATTTGTAGTTGAGGATGTTAATTAATTTGTAGCAAAATATTAAGCAACAAAATTATTTAAAGCAGCTATGAATTTTTCCTGCACCCTTCTAAATGGGGGCGACATTGAGAAGGCATTTTAAAATTAAGTTGAAGTTTCGGTTAAAATTTTTAAATTTTAAGGCTTGTTTAGGAAACTTTAAACTTCAAAGCGACTTTATTTATCTCCTTCTCTAACTTCTCAACCATGGTTTTGACTAACCTGAAAAAAAATATATGTACTAAACTTGTTTCGATCTGCCAAATACAATTTTAGTCAACGATCTCAGGAAAATAAGTTATAAAATCTTATGTAACGTGTCTTCCGATATGGACACGGGGGTTTTATGATTTTGGAGTGCTAAGCCCAATGACGTCTTTTTACGTCAGCTAGGAATTCAATTTTTGTAGTTACCGTATATTTTAAATTTACTTAAATATTTAATTGAACAATTTTTGGCTAAAAATATACTAAGTACGGTCCTAGAAGAAATGAATATCCATTTTAGTAAAAATAAAGTGAATAGCTAACATAAAATAAATGTAGAAGTCAGATATGTAACTGTTTTCGGTAGGTAGATAAAAGACATTGTTATGCGCATTTACAGTCTGAAGAAAGCAGTCATTATACATTTACTTAGGTGAAATAAATTGAAGCCAATGACGTACGTTTGCTGTCAAACTTATTGGTAACAAATACCTTTCACCTGAACCGAAAAAGTAATATCGTTTACGAATTCGTCGTTGACAAAAACGTCAGCGATGTCGATTCCAGAAATCTTTGAGTGAGTAGACAGGTTTGCTTGCGACAGGTTCGTTGCATTACTGAAAGACTATCCAGTTACTAGTTTAACTTTTACAAGTTTTTTCTGAAAGTTAAATGACGAAGTGTTCAGTTTTCGAGCAAAAACGCTTATAAAGTGTAGTAGATGGAACTTTGTGTAACTTACTCTTTGCTTTGAGGTTGTAATTTACTCCATTTGAAAAAATTAAAGAACCCTCTTTGCTGTTGGTTAGTGGTTAAGTGTAAATTTAAAAACGAGATTGTTTTTTATTAGTTCACATCAGAAAATAAAATTGTATGTTAAGATTTCTGCTTCAAACTATTAGAAATTTAATGTTAATCCATCAATTTTACAAGAGGTAAGTTTAAGCTCTATCGTATATATATTAATGTTTTAAAGTTTCCTCGAACTTTTATAGGACGGATTACTTTTTATGTTTTCTGACGTAATTACTAATATCAAGAAATATGTATCTGAAATAAGGTTCAATATATCAAAGGCATTAGTTTTGAACACGTCTTGAAATTGTCAGTATACTCGAAATAAATCAAGCATTCAAAATAATTAAGTACAGGCTTATCTTTTTCAGTTGCCGAAAAGTTATTTTTTAAGTGTTTTTTATTTTTTCTGTAAAAAATGGCACTAAAGTGAAATTAATAAATTTCATATAACATGTATGCTTTTTACGGACCGTATTCCGCCGTATACCGCTTGATGTAATTTGTGAGGGTTTGAACGCAACATGGAGGGTTGCCAATGTCCATGCCCTACGACTGTTATAATTTAAATATAATATTGGGACGATTTTCTCATTTCAAAACTATCTGTTAATAATGCTCCAAATGAACAGAAGTGGTTGAAGTCAATTTATTGAGGAAAATACGGTCAATGGAGATACGGTACTGTCAGTGGAGAAAATCAGAACTTCAATAATTAGCCGTTCTAATTTAAGAAAAATTATATCCGTAAATGCGAAAAGAGAGTTTTGTTTGTATCATTTCCACGCTTTAACTGTTCAACTAACCTGCTTTTTTGAACGTATATAATTAGGCGTTATGAAGATAAACATAGCAAATTTTTTTCTAGGATGTTTAACATTTTTCACATAATTAAGGAAACTATATTTTCATTTACAGTAAATTTAACTTTTTCCAAGCGAATAGAGCCACAGGTCTATTTAGTTGTTTGATTTATAATGCGTATTGTAATATACTTGCATACATACACACACACACACACACATATATATATATATATATATATATATATATATATATGTATATATATATATATATATATATATATATATATATATATATATATATATATATATATGTATATGTATATGTATGTAAGTATATCACAGTATAACAGTTTCATTGTGCACAACGACATTTTGTTCCGTAAATTTCATTGTATTACATTGTCTCATTCCGTAAAATTTTATTACCGAAGATAAAAGAATAACTAATCGTATTTGTATTAATGGCAAGTTTGTAGGAAGTTTCAGTTCTGGCAAATTTTAAAATAAGGGTTAAAGTTTGTTTGTTCAGTCCATTTGTATTTATTTGGATGTAAAAAAATTGTTTGCAATAATTGAATTCTGGTTGTGTAATTGCAGAGCATTATGATGGTTTTATTTTCTACTAATTTAATGAAACATTAAGTTAGGTACCATCTCAATTATAATTTGGAATTCACAGAAGATCAAGTACATCCCGATAATTGAACGTATCCAAAAGGTATCACTTTGATGTTTGCGCGTGAAACGCTATAGTTAATAGTCTTTTTTATTCCTGAATTATTTTCTCGAGAGCATGTTGGGCTTTTAATTCTTTATAGCTCACAAGATTCATTTTTCTTCTCAAATTTATTTTTTGGTCAAATTATATTACAAGCAAAAATAATTTCTATTATTTCCATTGAAAAATATAGGTGAGCAATTGTAGTGTTTCAATATTTATTTTTTTCTTTTATTCACCCAAAGGAACATTGAATTCATGTAAATAATCCTGTCATTGTTAAAAATAATTTTCTTCCTTATTAATCCAGGAAATATTTTATTAACGTGGAGAATATCAGCTGAACTGATTGATTTATTAATTTTAAAGTAGTTGTGCTACAATTAAACATTTTTAATTTAATTATATACAGTCAATGTAATAAAAAAAATTCTCAGTGTAAGTTGTGGCGATAACTAAACATTTACCATTTAAAATGAACGATGTTATTGACGTTTTGATCACTATTATTTTGTTATTATTTGACATATAATGTGGTGTAATAATTAGTAGTTCTAACTATAAACATTATGAAACACACCATCCCCATGGACTTATAATTATAAAGGTTCTTAAATTTCTAATAAGTTAACTATTTCAATTTTTGAACAACCACCAATATTTTTAGTTTCTATTCCCAATATTTTTAGTTCCTAAGTCCTAAATTATAAAATCTATAGCTATTATAATTATTGTAATTGACTGAATTTTCATATTTTACAATTTTAACAATAATGCGAGGAGGAACACATTGAGATAATATTTTCAGAAATATTTATACCGAGTTTGGAGAATATTATTCATAATTTTGTTTTCATACTACCAGTAAGATTTTAAAATGTGAAAATTTAAAATGGTATGAACTCTCTTAGGGTTTTCAATACAAGGTAAAAATTATCTATTTAATGAAAGTAAGAGAAGTCAACTCTAAATAAAACTACAATCTAAGTATATTTATTCCTAACAAGTTTTTATGTTTAGTTTTCCTTCAAGAGTATAATCGATGCCCGCCCCAGGAGTGCAGACCTCTTCTCCTATCTCACACCAATCGGTGATGGGTCATTTGCCTTATTGGTGAAGTTAAATAAGAAAAGTTTTCTAATATCGTAAACGCCTCATGTCGTTTACGATATTAGATTTTAGGCACTGTATGTATTAATGTAAACGTCTTAAAAGTATGACCGTAGGTGAAAATATTTCCAATAGAGCTGGTGGAATATACAAATATTTAATCCCTGTTGTAACTTGTGATTAAAGTTGGCGTCAGCAAATTAACATTCTTCATTATTTAAAACTCTTCCGTGATTTTTTTGATGATATCCAGCCTACGGTTATACCAGTTAGAAAATATCCAGGCTCAGTGATTGAAACAGCATACTTGCGAAATTTCGTTGCAAATAATTGAGAAATAGTCAAATTATAAGTTGGTGACATATGGACGGATGAACTGCATTACGAAATAATAAGAGATATTTGCTACAGAACTATAAAAAGTTGATAAATTTTAGTGACATATTTTGGAGGCAAAATTAATTTTTTTACAGATTTGTTGCAATTTAATAAGATATTTTAGTTTTGCCAAATAATTAATTATATTTTTTTATTTATTTTAGAATTTAATTTTTCTCATATTTTTATAAAATGCTTTTTGTCCTGGTATCTTTAAATCAATTAAAAAATGAAATAATACCCCATTAATACTTTTCTGTAGTTTCACTCATGCAACCAAGTCTATTTTACTCGCATGTTATGTTACATACGTTCGTCACATTAAGCGATTTCATATCCAACATAATTCGCCTGCATAATATATACGTAGTGATAATGGGCAATTAATTTTCACTGATCCATCTTTCAGGAACAAACTCGAATTTTTGATAATTAGTTATTAGGTAGAATCACGGAGCATACAAGTCATTGAATAGATCAAAGAAGCAACATGATATTTCAAATCGTGTGCTATATTCTACTTGAATGTAATTTAATGTATTCAACCAATAGTCCATACCATTTGTTCTAAAAAAAACAACAATTTTTTGAGTCATGTTAAAGTGAGACTTTATGACGAGATAACACTAAAAAGGGATTCCTTGAAAAAAATTATGTTTACAATGAAAATATAGCAGTTACACTATTTTTAAATATATGCATTACTTCATTGATATTTCAATTGATTTGAATGATTATTTCCATGGTCAAAACATATTCTAATTTAGAGACCAGAAGAAGTAAAAATAGTTACTAGTTCTATCAATTAAACACGTTTTTAAATAACAAAAAGAAAGTAATTAATTGAGTGACAGACATGTCCTGACATGTGTTTACTTATCTTTGAGAATACGTGCAATGGAAAAATCGGAATATTTTCATATTATATTAGAAGAGAAATGCAATTTTTTTGAGAACTATTTACTTTTCAGTTTTTAATGCTAATATAAACAAAATGCTTTTTATCGTACGACAGTCCTTATAGCCTTTTACTATTGATTAGACTAAAATAATCTTAGCTTTCATGATCGTGTTAATTGTAGCTTCTAGTTGAAAGATTTTTATGAAATGTTTCGGTAAATTGTGAATTTCGAGTTTTCATGTTATAGCTGCATTATTTTAATTAATTGAGTTCCAATTTCTTTGATAAACATTTATGTGTAGTTTGAGTAAAGTGTTTAACAAGTGATATTTGACACTGCTTTGCGGCTTTTATATCAATAAAATATAACCATATTTTAAACATAGGTCCTCACACAATGTTTTATACAATTTTTGATCATTTGAAATATGTGTAATAAATATGTCCATTTTGTGTTTTACGTTTTTTCCATGTATACGTACATTTTGATATCACGAAACTTTTCAAGAAATCTTCATTAAACAACTCTAGATATGCCTATATATTGTGGTGTGGAAATGATCATCGAAGAAATTAAATAAATTTTTTTTTAACAAATTGTGACGGTGTGAGTGAATTATGAGCAATATTAGTTTTTTTTGTTTGACTTTAAAACCATTAATAAATTGATTTTAGTGACTAATAACTTTATAGCGTTTCACTATTCCATAAAAACGGGACTACGTATATCGTCAACTCGACGATAGAACACTTTTCATCTTTGCCTGCAAAGAGTAAATATAATTTAAACGATTCCAAAGGGCGTTACTTTTAATTTCTAATTATCGATATATTTCAAAATTTCAATGAAAATTTTGGAGACAATTCCCATTTATGAAATGATAACCTAAGTTAACTGATACCTACAATTGGGATGAGTGTATAAACATTTCAGTTGAGTTTATTTAGACTACTCTAGATATTTTAATCGTTGTGTATTTATTTTTTATTATAGACCTCAGAAATTTATCCTTCATCATAATCCTTTATTCATTTTATTTTTCCTCTCATTGGAGGACCTATAGATGCAATACTTTATTTTTGATTTATTGGTTTTTTTATAGTTTTATTACTTCATTATGATCAGAATATTTTCCATTTAGAGGAAACTTTTCAACTGTATCATTGTAACTAATTTTTGTTAGATAATAAGTTATGAGTTTTATATATTATTATATAATATAATAATAAATATATATTTGTATTTATTTACTGATGTCATATCAGACTTATCCCTAGCGGGAAACTATAGGAGGTTTGTATGTAATGCGTTGTATTCACAGATATTCAAATGCATATTACATTTACCATCAAGAAGGATGAAAAAGAAATCATCGAACCATTTCTTCTAATGGATCTTCCCTTTATTAGTATAAATATAGACTCCAATCATTAAAGGTCTATCACCATTAACATCATAAAGGCCTGCTCGTTGTGCTCTTTTCACACAGGATTTCCCCATTTGGTGGATCCAAACTTTAAACGTTCAACCTCAATTGCATGCTACGAATGGTATCAATCAATATCTTGATTTTTTCTCCAGTATAGCTGTATGACGCCATTCCAGTAATTTCCTTTCATCTACATGATTGTCTTATGATCACGCAAGTTAATTGCAAGTATTTTTCTTTCTACAGCATAATGTGGAAGTCTTCTTCGAACATCTCTGTCAGAGCTTAGTTTCATAGTTAAAAACAACTAGCGGAATGAAATTGTGTTGTCTGCGTCGTAAGCTAACATGCCTGGAAAACGAGTCTCCTGTTTTTTACTAACTACTTTTGTACAACTTCCACTGGAAGTTGATAGCCATGTGCTTTAGAAATATTGGTCATGATTTTCAACGTGTTGGTCTTCACGTCTTTAAAATCTCTACTACTTTGTAAACATGAATTTAATGGATCGATAGTTTCACACTGATTCTAAAAAATTATAGAATTGACAGTTTATTAAATTTTTACGTATCTGAAATTGTTGCTGAGCCACCTTGAAGAATTCATGGAGAATTTTCCATACATATAATTCGTTCAGGGGATGAGGAAAGCAAGTTTCTCCCAGTAGGTTACATTGGAATATATACTATTTAACCTAGCAAATTGAGTTTAGTTTGAAATTAACAGAAAAGTGAAACATTATATATTTCTCCTTTTCAAATTTTTGATCTTATAGAAAGGTAAGATTTTTTTTAAATATTACCATAAAATTAACCTTAAAGCTTAGAGTATATACTTTACATGCTTATATAATGAAATAAATATAACCGTGCCTTTGTTATGTTTTCAAGATACTGGGCAATGATAAAATATAATTCTTACAAACCTGTGGCCCTTTCTTACAAACCCCAAAGGGTTATATTGATATTTATAGAGTATTTTTATTATCCTCGCCTTCAAGTTTTCAAACGTTTTTATTACACGTGCATATATTTGCAATTAGTTTTTTATAAAGAGTATGATCTAGATAAATTTTCAAGCAATACAAAGAAATATTAAATTCGGTTGCAAAATTCATATTAAAATTATGCTGGTTATTTTAACGACCGAATAATTTCAAAAGGCCAGCTTGTGCTACATAATGATATGAAAATGAGTAAAATATATGTGGTGTATTGGGTAAAGTAGGTTTTCGTAGTTGTTCTATATCTTAAAACTGATATTGCAAGTTGACAGAAATAATTTTGAAGCATATAGTACATCAAATGCTAGTACTTAGAATTTCTTCAGATTTTCAAAATTATGGCCTGACAGGATGTACGTTAATTAGAAGAGTAATACTCTTCACATGCAAAGAATATTACTCTTCGAATTAACGTATATTCGAAGAGTAAAATCTATAACAGATTTTCTACCTATTCTTCCTATATTCTTGGTTTTCTCTTACACTTGAGTGGAATAAATAGAAGCGATAAAACATATTATTCTTCTTGACTTTCATCCACTAATGAATATTCATCAATTCACATCCATCTTTCTACTAGTATGGCTCTTTAGATCAACATCAGCTATTCTTTAGTTCAAGTCAACATAAATATTTTCTAGTTTTCTTTTTTACAAGTTTATTTCTTACACATACATTTTTATTCACACTTCTCCATTTTATCGTCCGGCATGTTGTCCCAAAATACTTGACTTTATCTTCATAATGACAGTTTGCTTTTATCCTTATTTTGTATTATTGAAACTCGTTTCTATGTATATATACATACATACGTATATACACATTCACATATGCAAAATATGCACAATACAATACATATTTATGCACATGCTCTTATCCTTAAGGGTGCGATTATTTAAATACATAAAATAACACGTTCATAAATAAACACACAAATTCACATTTGCATTTATATAATAAATAACGGCGTATTTCGCCCGCGTACGAGTAAAATTAAGTTATTTGATTAAGGTTTCCTTTATATGTGTGTTTTCTTCAACTACCGTAGTCCTTCATTTTATTTTAAATAACAAAAATATAATATAAAAATTAAATAGTCTACAAATTGGGATTTCTGTACATGGTTATATTTTTTGTGAATTTCAAAACATTTCTCTACATACAATATTTATCATACGTTTTTTTATTTACGGACATTAAAATAAATAATTTGTTTGGTTTACCGCAAGATGAAGGTTCAACATAAAATCTTAATGTGCGAAAAGCATTCTCTGCGTAAATATGTAATATGCTCATGCAACTGAAAGTTTGAACTTGACTTCAAGTCAGCATAAAAATTATTCCTACAAAACTAACTATAGAAAGTTAAGTTAAAATAATATGAACAAAATAGTATTAAAACTAAATACTAAACTTTAATCTACTCTTCAACAAAGAAACTATTCGTATAAAACAAACGAAATATGTTTTAATGAAGTGATATTTACCAGTGCGTAAAAACCGCAATCTGCTTAAAAACTATACTTAGGTTACATGCTTTAAATTCAAAGTAATAAAAAAAATTTTACTGTTATCAATCAATCTAAAAAAAATTATCTACTCTATAGATATGACGGAGAAATTTAAAAAAAAATAAAATTAATCTTCGGAAAACGGAAGTGGATTTCTAACAACCAAATGAAATTAAAAGATCAACGTTAAAGACAAACCTGGAATACGGTGAAGCCATTCATGAAATATTTGGGCAGCTGCTGGATAAATGACCTCATTCCATACGGTTTGACCTGGCCATTCCACCGCGACATGATGCGTTTGTGTTATTCCAAACAATCCGCCAGTTTAAGGGACGTTTGTGACGGTTATTAATCCGCTATGCGAACTATAAGCGTACAAAATTTTGTAGCAAAATTTTTTCTGGTTACTTAAGCTAATTTTCGGATTTATAACATTATATAAGTAAAAAAATATGGTGCGTATTAGAAACGTAATATCTTTATTACGAATTGAGAGTTAATTAAACCTAAAAAGAGAGAACCGTCTAAAAATGTTATTTTTACAAACCATTATTAATTTCCAATACTTTATAATTTATGAACAGAATGTTTTCATAATAAATGAACCACGAAATGAATATTATAGATTTCTCATTTAAAAACATCGAGCGCATTTCTCGTGACACGTTTCTATCATATAAAATATATGATGGAAACGTGTTACGGGAAAATATTTTTAAATGTGAAATTTTTAATATTAATTTCGTGTTTCATTTATTATGAGGACATTATCTTTGCATATTACAAAGGCTATGGACGTTAATAATGATTTGTAAAACCAACATTTTCAGACTATTCCCTTTTTTCAGGTTTAATTAAGTATCAATTATAATAAATATATAAAGAGGTTTAAATAAGTATCAATTATAATAAATATATAGGAAAATAGAATAAAGAAGTTACTTTTTGAATAGGTATCATATTTTTTTGCTTAGATAAATACTAATGAAAAAACATGGTATTTTGATCATCGCACCACATATTTCCAAAACAATTATTTTCTTATCTTTTGCTTTGATATACATTAAACTTTTTAAGAAAAAAATTTTACAAAAAAAGACATTTCTTCTCAATTTCTTAATATTACATATTAATATAATGTAAATGTGTATGAAATACATTTATTATGTGTTTTATTCATTATGTAATACTGATTATTTATGTGTTTTATTTCGAAAGTGGGCAGTTAATATATTACTTATTCAAGTGAATATCGACATTTGTCGAGGCCTGTATGTTGCTCAATTTTGGTGCAATGGTTGCATTGATGAATAGCATTATCACTGTATCCACAGAGATTGACTAAATGAATTAAATTGCATTCAAGCGTAGCGCAATATGCGGTTCGGCTTGTTGCATTGCAAAACGGTCTTGTTTAACGCATTAGACTCGAAGACAAAATTATTTAAATAGGTCAACGCGTATAAATGCAAATACGTATTTCGTTTTCAGAAGATAATGTTTATTTAGATTTGCATACTAAGTGAAATATATTTTTTTCTATAAATCATAAAGACATTAAATGGCTTGAAATAAAAAGTAAAAAAGAGCACGTTTATTTAATTAAATATTACAAAATACTTGTATAAGGGATGAGTTTACCATAGATTAAGAGTTGTGTGATTATTAGGGTCATAAATAATGTAAAAAGTATAAAAGTGATGTAGAAAAGTATAAAAGTGATAATATTACGATTATCTCGACTTATACCTACTCGTATATGAATTCACCTTCATTGAATCAATTTATAACTATTTAATCAGTAGTGGTACAACCTTAAGTTTTAATAGAAGATACTTGATTGACATAAAAAGGTGACAAACAGAATGGTGAAAAGAAACAATGCCATAGAATAAAGGCTAAAATAGGGAAATATATAAAAATGGAATACATTTGTCCATTAAGGAAGCTTTAAGACGTAGAGTAAAACGTATATAAAAAAAGTACCTATAAGAAACAGAATCAATAAAAATGAATGAAGATTTATTGAGATGACACGCGTAATGGATACATATTAACTTCAAAATTAAGTGACCCAAAGAGGATGTGTGGAAGATAAGATAAAAAAAAATAAATCAAATCCATAAAATGAGAAATCGATCAAAAACAAACATGAAATCAAGTGCCATTCTGCCTGTGCGTCCAAAGTTGGCAGCTCGTGACCTTCGCTAGCAACTTATGAGAAAGAATGTTGTAATTATAGAAGTTATGATCAGTTTTAAGTTCCGTTTACGTGACCCCGTTTTCCCGTACATGAATGCGTTTTAATTGTGATCTCTTACGTAAATATTTACGTACGATGGTATCGTAATAGGTGAATGAACAGCGATTCACAGTAAATCATGTTCATTTACTCTTGAAGTCTATGGCTTAAATCCATATACGTTAACGGAACCAAATAGAAATATTAGTAAAGAAAAAATTAATGGTTGTGTTTTTTTAAAGTCACCGATGTTTATTATTAAAACCATTTTGTGCAATGTTTGATGAAAAGGATGTTAAAGTGCGGTTTGCGAGTTTAGTGCACAGCTGAGCTAAATGCGGTCAGGTTAGGTTAGGTTAGGTTAAGGTTAATATATTTATGCCTATTTTTATATGTCTTGTATCTGTATCTAAATTATTGGAAAATGCATCTTATTTTATAGAAAAAAAAAAATAAATTGTTTAAGTTTTTGACGGCGAGAGAGGTTTTTTTAAAAAGTTGCTAAGAGGGCCCAACCATTCGATTCGGAGTAAATAATGGCCTGGTGACTATTAAGGGATCTTAATAATAATTAAGGGCTGGAGAAATTATTAAATGCCGTAGTAGTTAACAAGAGCCATCTATTATGATTTTTTTGTTTTATTTAAGCATAAATGGATTAAAAGTACTAATCTAGCGAGCGAATTGGAAGAGTTGTTAAATACAAAAGTTTTTAAAACTTTTTAAAAATATGAATAAGTTTATGTCCCTTCAGGCGTTTATAGTTAAAATTAACTGGATCTCGCTCTATGAATGTCTTTGCAATATACCTTAGAAATCAATCTTAAAAGAAATTTATATTTCTTTCAACTGTTTCGCAATGCGTCTATGAACAGCATTACCACAGGTTTTGATAGTTCATTTGGTAAAATTGAGCAATAGCTCTATTAGTGTCTTTCCAATATACCATTGAAATCATTCTTAAAAGAAATTTGATATTTCTTTCAACGGCTTCGCAGTATTAATTTTGTCTTTATTTTTTTACGCAGTACTCGTTTTTAGATAAAAGGGGAGTAATAATACTGTTTTGCTGCTATAAGTGAATTGTAATTGCCATATTTGACTGAATCTATGAACAGCATTACAACAGGTTCCGATAGTTTATTTGGTAAAATTGTCAACGTAATAGAAAAGCATTCCCTAGTAGCATTCGATGAATACATTCCCTAGTATTTTCATAGCAATTTATCAAGTGCACAATTTTCTAGCACGTTATTGAATAAATTATTATGGTTTTAGGGTACGAGTACTTCATTACCCACTGAAGACATTTACACCTAATCTATTTCGCTATTTTATGAAGAATTTTTCGAATTGATTTCTCTTTCTCTCGCAAACGTAAAGGAGGAAATTTTTAAAAAATAATCGTACAGAAATTTATTTAAAAGAGGTCAGGAAACTGTTTAATTTCATTACAAAAACTTGTGCTTAATATGTTTCACTTCAAGAAAGGGCCTGTAGGCGTTGTCCTGTATATATTATAAATAAATATTATTATTGTTAGAGGACATTTATAAAAACTCTAAGAGCTCTGTACCTATATTCTAAAAATAACTTTACGGAAATATTATTTTATCCATCTGAAAAAAAACTCAATACTTATAGCGGCATTACAAGAAAACCGCATTTTTGAAAATAACACTGAATTATAGAATTGTAAAGTATGGACAAAAGCTCACAAGGAAAAGGGTATAAAAAAACTAAAATGAAAGAAAGTATTTAAATCACATTATGATGCCAATATAAATTGCATATTTGATTAAAAATAGCATCTTTAGTCTCTTTAATAAATTAATTCCTATAGAAACGATCACAATCTTGTCAGAAGTTACTTTTGAGTTCTTTGAGTTTCCATATCACATTCAAGCGTTAAAATGATATGTTTTGAACAAAGACTCTACTAAATGTTCGTGGTATAGAAACAGTTACATGTTTTTGTGAGTGAAAAACGATATAATTCTAATCAATCAATAAAATCGCACACCTGGACACACGCACTGTCTATAACAGCCGTATTAAATATTATAAAGATTAGTCTCTATTTTTTTAATTGTATTATGTCAAATATGCAAAGCAATTGAGAAAAAAAAGAATTACTTATTCGAAAGGGCGAATTACGTAGATAAATATTCCTTTTAGAATTTTATCTAAATTTTAACAGAAAACAATCTTAAATTTCATAGTTTTTATAAAATTTACTATTTTAAATTTACTACTTTAACAGGAAACAATCTTAAATTTCATAGTTTTTATAAAATTTACTATGAAACGTATATACTAAACGACATATTTATATGGTAAAACATAATATTTGTGAACAGTTCACGTCGCGGAAGTTCTGTTTTTAACGATAATAACTCAGTTAGTGCGTGTTTTTTCCATGCTTTACAGGCTTTCTTGATACTTACATCAATTTTTACAAAGAAAGCTTTCCAATGTTTTTCATCAAAAAGATCTGATCGCAAGACCACCTCGTTCCTATCTTGGCAAAATAAAATTGACACGAGTACTTTTTGATGTACCAATCTTAGGGGTCATTTCTGAATTTGAAAAAGAGAAATTCCAAAATTATATTTTATTTTATTCAAACGTATAAAGTTTTTTATTTTATTCAAACCTAAAAAGTTTTTTATTTTATTCAAATGTATTAAGTTTGTTAAATTTGTAAATTTATAAAAGTTCATTTTCAATTGACTTTCCATGCAAAAATAGAAAGTCATTTTATATTCGAAAATATTTTTATATGCCATACCGAAAAATTAAATAATTTTTGATCTGTTACAATTGAAACGCTGTTATGAATGGCTGATTTTTAGTTTACTGATATCTATTAGTAGTATTCAAAAAATTAATAACTTTACTTCCAGAATCAGATAAATCTTTACTAATGATGATGCCTTGTAGCGCTTCTTCAACTAACAAACTAACTGCACTTCAATTCATAGGAGAGCAAAAATTATTTGAAACATTAAATATATTTACTGTAAAGAAACTTTTCTACGATAAGAGGATACGAAATTATATACGAATTAGTTAGCGATGGGATGACACGACTTTCCAATTTGTTGGCCAATCATGGAAGTTTGCTTGTAAAGTCTGAAAGTTTCATGTTTCGGATATTTAAATTGCAATCTAAAAGAGTAAAGAAAAAGTGAAAAAATCGAAATCCACCAGTCGGCATCATTTCAATTGGAAGGTTTTTTTAATTATTCAATCGATATCCTCATGCACACTTTTCGGCAATACCAGGAACTTCACATAAAATATTTAAAATGTTTCGTTTTAATTGAGTAGTCTAGTTCCACGGATCCATCTTGAGTTTTAACAGTAAGTTCTAGTTCATTTTGGTGGCCGGGTCTAGGCCGTGAACCTTCTTTTCTGGAGTTACATACTCTGTTTATGAAGCAAACGACGGTACAATATTGTCTATACTGTCTTATCCTGAATATTGTCTTTGTTTGAACGCATAATTATTGTAGCAATGTCAAGAAAAAAGCTAAAGAAATAGAAAGGTAATGAGAAATGAAAAAAGTTGTGTGGCTTTTTTGAAATGATGTGAAAAATTAAGTTCAAAAATTGGTATTCTAATTATTTCGTGTTTCTCTTATTTTTCGGTGCCCTGCTGAGATGTATATAAGTAAATGTTTGTATCCTGAATAGGCCAGTTAGTCAACTAATCGGTAAAAAAATGTCACAAAGAAACATTTAGTCTTAGATCTATGATTTGGTTAGTAAAATATAAAAAATTGATAACTCTGAAGGTATCAAAAATCTCTGAACATTCACGGGGTGTTTAGACCTCGATTCTCTAGTTGGGTTTAGGTAGACCTTGAGTTTTTATACCTATGTGCTCCCGCTTAACACATTTTTTTTGTGTCAATCTGTATATATATATGTATACATACATACATAAATCCACACACGCACACACGCGCGCGCGCGTTTTTGTGTGTGTGTATACATGTATATACATATATATCCACACATATGTAAGTTTACATTTATTTCCGAATTTCTTTCAATGCAATTTATTCTTTCTCAAATATTTTACTTAATATAGACAAAATGTCCGGTATTTGTAAAAATGTCTAGAATCATTTGCATTGCACAACGGAAGTATACAATTAAATATTTTATTTATCACAAAAAACAATAGGTCAAAAGTAATAGTAGAAGATTCAAATTAATTTAAACTCACAAGTTAATTTGAATCCTGTACTTGAAGCCAATCCAGTTTTGTGGGATTGACGTACCATCTTGTGGGCTTGACGTGACCATTTAGGTTTTCCAAAGTTTCATTTACTTTATAGTAATTTTCGTCACAACAAGAAATTGTTTACACCATATTTATAACAGTTGGTCGAATTATCCAGACTGTCAAATATAATTTTTTCCTTAGGGTATCCAAAGTCAAGTAAAGGTAGCTTTGTAACTTATTATTTCAATAATTCGAGCAACTTCTTTTCAAAAATCAAGTAATATTTGTAGGATTGTTTTATATTAGGGATGATACTATATTAGAGCCAGTTATGAAAGTCTCTCCTTAGGTACAGCCTCTTTACTGTCGTTTAAAAGATTTAGCCGCTCGGTAATATACAAAACAAAGTTATAGACAAATAAACCAAAATCCAACGGCAAATCAATTGAAAATGTCGGTATAAATATTGTTGCGTTAATTTCTCGTGCACAAATTTTTATTTCGATAAGGTCATAAGGTGGAAGAAAAATGCAACAAGCGGAAGAAAAATGCAACAAAAGAACAAATTAAAATAATAAAAAGGTTTTTTAAAGAAAAAAAAAATGATAGTGTTTTATGCGCATGAAACACACAATTCAAAAATATTTTAAGTTAGAATAACCATTGGATATCTTCTTATATTATTAAAATATCACTAAAGAATGGATTCGATTAAAAAATTTAATGTTAAGATGAAAGCTTATCGTAAGGTGAAATTTAATTAAACCTGTATTTATTATTGTATAAACCTGTATTTATTATTTGTAATTAAATTTAATGTTAAGATGTAAGATTATCGTAAGGTGAAAGTTAATTAAACCTGTATATCGGCAACAGAGAACGGAGCAAGTGGTATAACGTTAAAAAGGCGAGTAGTAATTGTTTATACAAACTACGACTAATTAAAAAAAATAGGGTTCTGTGGAAGTAACACGTAAAAAAGTATGTCTCAATTTTCTTTAACGATTAACTTTTTAATCGACTTAAGAGCCATAGACATTTTTTTAGAAACCACGCTATGATACAGTGGGGGAACTGTGTTTTACTTAGGATAGAGGTACGACAATAATCAAATTCTACCATAATTATTTTAAATAAATAAGGATATAATCATGCCATTTTTGCGTAATAACGAGTGTGTTGTTGCTTCACAAATACTACCACCACTTTTTTGCGTATCTGGTCCGCATGTCCGAGTGCCGTAAATTATACGGCTGTTTACCAGCAGGAATTGTATCATGCGAAGTGATATAAACGCCGCATAACGTGCAACACGTCATGTGGCGTTTCTGTTTTTGACGTGAAGTACGCTCGCACTGTCACCTTTTTGGGCTTCACGCGGAATTCCATTTGGCTTTTTTAAATACTAATTTGTTTTCTTTCTATCTTATTTAACCTTTTGTGCATTAAGTAATGGCAGTCGTACGAAAAAATATTTGAAAAATCCAAAAATGGGGAGGGCACATAAAGATACGACGAAAATCAAAAGTTCGACTTGAGCTTTTCTTATACGTTTTACGCATTATATGACACGTAAAAGTATGTGGTGGTTATTTCAAAATAAGCAATTTAAGAATTAATATCATTTTCTGTTAATTACTATAATAGTTAATTATTAAAAATAAAATTAATATAGCCTTCTAGAAGAGAAGTACAAAACTATACAATTATGATGGTTACTTATAATGGAAATATATGTTGTTATTAATTAATTAAATAGTAGTAAACTGATAATATTGATGACTTCTAACGTAGATGTTGGCCAAATAGTTTTGGGGTTAAGTGTGCATAGACCAGGTTTCGTTATAATTTTATTAAATGTATAGGTTATTAAAACATAAGTTCAAATTTCAAAGATCACCTATAGTTAACAATCAAGGCAAAAACATATCGTGTGTAGTAATTTGTTAATCTACAGACTATTATTATATATTAAATAATTTGTTGTTTAATCTTTCATGTGCTTACTTTGGAGTCTATACTTTTTTTCAAAATGATCAGTCTTTATAAATAACGCATCACTCAGGATCTGTACCTTTATGAGAATAAAAAAAAATATCTGGTATTCCTTCCTTATTGCCAGAAGGAAATTTTATGTTTCAAAATCAGCGCGATGTATTGTTTATGATCATATTACTTTTTTTCGAAAAAAATATTATCGCATTTACTTCTAAAATACCTAACACGTTTTTAAGTTTAATCTTATTCTTATTCTTCGAAGATCATTACGTTTAATTATCCCAATATAATTTCAGATAGTTTGATGCACTTTCAGAGAAATTAAGTTAATGTTCATTTATGAGCGTATTATGACTGTAATAATCTACGATTTTATATCATTCTGAGACAATATCACTCTATCGATTTGTTTACATGCCAACCTATGCACATTACTTTACTAATAACTGATTTTATTTTCTTGAGATCTATAAAACTGTTTGTTCGGCGTAATGTACTACGCTGAACAGATAACTTTTTCTCTGCACGACATTGATAAAAGCCATTCATTACTTTTGATTATATCAAGTTTGATTGTATATTAGACTTTAAGTTTTATTTTTAATGGAATTTGTGCACATTTATTTTGGGATGGTCAAATAATCAAATTGTGGTATTCTAAATGTAGGTTTAAATAATCTAATCATGGTATTTCCATTATTTTAATTGATAGGAATATCATCCATGTCAATTGAACTTCTGTACAAAAATTAAATAAATTAGTTGTACATTTCTAATATACACCAAAAGCTTTTCCTATAATACAAAAGAAAAGCTTCAAGAATATGTAAAGAATAGCATTAATATTAATAATGCTTTATACTTCGATTTACTCAGAACTCTTACCCTCTTATTTTCACATTTTTATCGAGAATTTTTCTCATTTAAAAAAATTTCATGATTAAATTGTAAATTTGAAAATACCACTCCACATAATGTTGTAAAACAAAGTAAGAAATCGAATCTAGCAGAGGAAAAGTTCGATACTTAGTTGAGAGTTTGATGATAAACAGAGAAAAGTGTTAGTTTCCTTAGTGTCATAGAATATATTAATTAATTAGACATATGTAATTGTGACACGTAAAAGGACAAACTCTTGCAAAGAAAAGTTTCTTTATCAGTGCGTTTATTAAAGTTAAAAAATAAATTATTGAATAAAATGACAAGAAATATAAAGCAGATCAATTATTTATTAACTTATTCAGTCTTTAAAATAATATTTATATATATGGCAAAATTATTGCTATAAGAGCAATATCCTCGAGTCGTCCATTACCAAAGGATGTAATTAATTAATTCCGATGAAGTCTGCAAAAAATTAAATTATTATAGCTTTGACAAAAACCGTCCTAAATAAAATTCGAAAGTTCTAAATGTGGTTAATATATCGATAGCAAAAAAAGAAGAGAATAAGGCATGGAGGAAAACAGAATTTAAATGGAAAGAAACAGCACAGGATCAAATCAAGTTACGTGTAGGTACAACTTTTTCAGATGATTTTTAAAAGAAAATATGGGTGGTTAATTTTCGATATTAGGATCTAATGAATCCCATGAGTAATGGCGTAAATAGTGAAATAAATTTCATGAAAGACGAACAGTGTTTAGGAATTAGAATTATACGTAGGCTTTTGGAATATAAATAGTGGCCCCGGGTTAATCATTTCGTAAATTTGGCACCAAGGTAAGAAGTTAAAATATTATAAAGTAATTAAAGAATATCAAATTGCACCAATAATGGATCGCCCATTCGAACCACGCTCTTAACTGAGAAATGTGATTAAATGGTTGATACTGCTGTTAAAAAATTTGCTTTTAATGTATCGTTAATTCTTTTTTGCATGTTATTGACAAAATTGAGTTTATGCAATTGTTGGAAATGCTAAAGTTGTTTGACGCAGAATTTTCCATGTGTTGAATACATGGGGAAAATTCTGAAAAAGACATGTAAAAGAACCAATTGTTCTAGCCTTAATCAATTTGAGAATATAAAATTTTCCACAACTTGATAATATTGCACGTACTCTGGTTATATGACGAAAAGAAATTTAATAATCTCGAAAAACTCGGAAATTTTGAGAAAATCGAATGAGGAAATATATCAAGATAATAATTCTCGAACAGATTTCTCGGCGAACGTTCAGGTATTTTTTCTAAATTCGGAAGAAATTATTACATTCGCCATTACGAGGCAAAAAACTGTATTATTAGATTTTATTTTTTAATAATATTTAAATATTTTTTGATAGCTTCTACGAAGATCCTTTGTAATTTTCCGTCTTTTGTTCATTTCTTTTAATTAAAAGGAAAAAAAATTGCGAAATTACGTGAGCAATAACAACGTTAGCAAAGTCTTATTTTGCGATGTGAATTTTCTAATATACCTACTGAATTATCTTCAAATTAGCTCCGGTACGGACTTTTACGATCTGGTCCGAATCCGGTATGGAATACTATTGACAAAATTAACAGAATTTTCATTATAATTTTTATCTATCTACAGTAACTAATAATTCACAACAGAGTTACAATAATCAAGCAATGTGTACGTATTTAATTACATTTACTAAATGTCGAACTAGCGCATTGAAAATAACACTCTTGTATCTTCTCCGACTACTATCGTCATCGGCAGACTTTGAACTAATTAGAGACTTATATTTGAAACTTCTATATGAATAAGAAGATTTAATAATAAAGTACTTCTAGATTTATTAATCAGAATGTCTTATTGATTTCACTCCTGTGAACATTAAGATGTAAACTAAAATTTTGCGGTTGCTGTATAAACATTGCGTGAAACAAAATTATTACGTAATTTAATTATTAATTGTTATTACTTTTTACAATTCAGATTACGTTTTGAAATTAATTGTATATAATATTTAGTCATAAGCAAATAAAATATACAGAAATTTCGTATATTAACAAGCGTTAGGTTATCAACGGTCGAAGAGCATCCACGGAATATATTCCAGGAATCACCAAGAAAACCAGAATGTAAAATAATATAAAAGATCTTAGATGTAATGAATAAACTAGAGTTTAAGTGAATCCTACTATATTAGTAGGTAGAGAATGTATGATCTGAACACTTTTCGTGACCTGATATAACTAACAATAATAACAATCTACTCTAACCTAACCTAACATAACCTTATAGATCTAATCTATAATTATCTAATTTAACTTAACCTAATCTTGATTTTTTGATCTCCATCTGGATAATGTTTCTGAATTTTTTTTTTAGGTTAGACAAAATTTTGACATTCAATTGCTATAACTTTCGTCATCCGCATTTCTCGGAATCGGATTTTCAATTCGGTATCTAGGGAGTAACATCTGGATAATCCTCATACATACACATATACAGACAAACATAACATACATAGGTCGATAATCACAATAATCTCTTTGGGGTATCGCGGTCAGGTAATAAAGACTTTCAAAATCATTTATTCCAAAATCGATGTTTTATTTACTATCAGAGTTCTTGGTCATGAATACTATTGTGAATTTGCACGAACATTTATTCTGTGGAGCCATACGTCGGTAAATGACATGACTTAGGAGAGTTATCGACGTTTTTACGAGGGTATTTATCAGCTCTAAAAGCGTGGACTAAATACGTGTCAAGACGTGAAGCAGAGGTTTGGTTTTGTGCAGGAAAGTTGAGGGACTGTGTAATTTTTTATTTACTTGTTGTACTTGGTACAGCAAAGTTTGGATATTTCAGTGTTTAATTAATTTATTAAATAATATCTACAGGTGAGTAAATTTCAGTTTCTTCTTCTGGAGTAAGTAAAAACGACACTAAGGTACGTAAAAGTTCTGCCATGTGAACGGTTCCGGTAAGTTCTTTTGATTCTTTCAATATTGTAAATTTCCATAAAATTTCTATAATTTTTGCGTTAATCTGTTTATCGAACTTTTCACATTATTCTTTTTAAATTTCTTTCACCTAATCAAGCAGTGTTTTACGTTGTCTTTCTCAGGACTTCCGGGTAATTATGTACTCATAAGTGAAAGTTCTTTTGAGTCTTTCAATAATATACATTTCTATAATACTCGGGTTAATCTGTTTCTCAAACTTTTGACATTGTTCTTTTTACATTTTTTTCACCTAATTAGCCATGTTTTACTTGGCCTTTTTCTCGACATACGGTAATTATGTACTCATAAGTCATCAATTACAAATGTGTTTTAAGTAAAGTGAAAAAACTTATAAAGATAGTCTATTTTTTAGTCATACTTTATTTTTATTCATATTTTTGGCTCATATCCTCACCTTTACAAATATTTTTGATATCTTTTTTTCGCTGTACTTTCCTTAAAGATATAAATTTTAATGAATTTCCTAAATAAAACAGACAAAATGAACGTGGGACGTATTACATAGAGTTTTGTGATTGTTTTTATATGTTTTGAAATTGTTTAATAGATAAAAAATTGAAAAGAAAATTCTAATTAAATGCTTTTATTAAGAATTTCTCGAGAAACTGGATACCAGCTAAATTTGAAAACAGGGACTAATTTTGCTATCAGGCTTTAAAAATGAAGACTTTACCAATGGTATTTCATTCGATTGTGTGAGTAAAAATAATTTTCGCCCTCACTTTATACGTAGTCATTTATATATTTATTTGCAATAATTTATATCTGCATAATAAAAACGATAAGAAAGTAACAGCTTAACACCATTTTAACTTCTGCATTAATACAAAAGTAATACATTGAATACAAAAGTACACAAGAACTACAAAAGATAACAACGACACATTTCAAGAAATTCCATTTCACTCAACATAAACAAATCACACTCTGGTGCGACCTCGGTTATGTGGTTGAGCAGTTGAATACCGGGGGAAACTAGACGGTATTGATATACTTCGGGCATTGTATGAGCAAAGGCAATTGTCAGGTACGAAGAATGAAAGTTTACTCAATAATATGGTTTCTGGATTTTTCCTCTCAATAGCTGGAAGATAAACTTCACAACCTAACGTTTTTTCTGAGTTCATGTTCATATACAGGAGAAAATCGGTAGGATAGAAAAGCAAAATTAAACATACTGTCTCATGTACAGTTTTCATGGAAACGTCTTTTGCACACGTTCAATCATTAAACCGTATTTGGCTTTGTGTGGGCTTCGAATGATTGAGCCGCATTCTAATTGGATAAGTACTAATGAAGTGTACAGCAGGTGAATTGACGATATCGATTAAAAATCTATTGAATTATACAGTACGAATCCAATTTTCGAAACTATTTTTTGGTAAATTCATTATGGGCCCAAGAAACATTAATCGTATATCGAATTTGACCCTTAAAACAACGACCTCACACGCACGTTGCTGTGGGGTCGCGCTAACCATATATTTGTATTTAATAGCATTATGTACTCAGCTGAACTCAGTACTGATCACTTTTTTGCATTAAGCTGTAAGCGGCTCGCATCATTCCATTTGATGGCGGCGCTGATGTTACGTTGCAGTCGTTCGCTATCTGCTGCATCCTTGATGACTGTAAAAAGATTCATGTTCCTGAATAGCAAACCACGCGCAGTCTTTACCGTGCAGCCAATACCATTTACCAGAATAGTGAAAAATAGGGGCCCGGTTTTCGAACTCTTGCTCACTCCCGATCGTGTAAAGTAAGTCCAGGATATAAATTTATAATGCTTATGCATCGATTAGAAATAGAAGAATATATAGGTAAAAAGTAGTTGTAATACTACATCACGTAGTTTAATTTAGTTGTGTATAAAAATTAACTGTTTATAGCTTCTTTTAGAGTTCATAATTTTTAAACTTAACTGGGACGGTAAAGGTATAAATATCAATGGACAATATCTAAACCACTTGGAATTTGCTGATGACATAATGTTAATAAGCAAAATTTATTACGAGATATGTTACATGATGGAAGCTCTCAAGATAGAAAGTAAGAACTGTAGTCTAGAAATGAATGAAAGTAAAACATGTATAGAGACCAATAGTCAAAAGTAGATCAATTTCAAACAATCAACTATGTAAATGAGTGTACGTATATAGATCAAAACATAAGTTTTGCAGATCGAAAAATCGAGAGAGAAATCAATATTCCGAAAAACAAATAGTAGACGATAAAGCATACTATCAAATTGAAAATCCCATTAAGTCTCAAAAAGAAAGCCACAAAGTTCAGAATCCTTCTAACACTCTTATATGGATGCCAAACGTAGATATTTACTGAGCGTATAATAAAAAAGATATAGGTGTTTCAAAGAGCAATCGGGAGTAGCATGCCAGGTATAAAAATACGTGATTGCAATAGAGATGCTGATATTAGAAAGAAAATATAAATAACCGATGCCGCTGAACTCACATCCAAACTCAAATGGAGTTGGGCGGGTCATGTGGTTTGAGCTGTCAACGGACGTAGGAGACGCTGGCATATTAGGTTGCGAGGGCCATCCGTGTTCCGATTGGAGCAATTACGTCACAAATCGTCTCAGCGCCAACCTGGACCAGACTAGAGACCGACATACCCCTTTTGGAGTATGATAGAGGAGGCTTTTACTCGTAAATGGGTACCACAATAACATTAATTCAAAATATAAGTTTTTCTTTTCAGGTTTAATTTTAAGGTACTTTGATATTTATACTTTGTTTTAAATTTTCGAAAACAAATACCTAATGATAATATTTAGAAATATTTATTTTGAATTTATATTTGAAATATTCATTTATAATTAGAATTTGGTCTGAATATATGTATTGCTTGGATTTTCTTTGTTTTTAATTTATATTTAAATTGCGTGGTTAAATAAGTAAAGTGAAGTGTAATATATTACGTATGTGTATGTTTTAAAATGGCATTTGGTGAATAAATGGCTTATTATTATTATATAATTATTGCTTTCTATTTGTAAGATACGAAGAGAAAAATCGTAAAAGTGTAACGAAGAATCCTGCTTCCCTAAAGCCATTTAGTATGATATCGTTGTCTACACGATCGGAAGTTTTCTGTTATTCAAACTACATAGTAATGATATGAAGCAGGATTCTCCGCTCAACGGTCCTTCGTCAATTCATAAGTAATTATTTTCAGTTGGGTCCAGGATTGATGTGCGGGACCGGGTAACGTACTTGGGAGTGGTCCTAGACTCTAAGCGGAGCTTCATGCCGCACGCGTGGTACATCGGTGAGAGGACTCGGGTTTCCTTCCACGCCATGGCCTGACTTGCTGGTGCCGGCTGGATACTGAATAGCTCTACTCTCAAGCTAATGAATACGGAGATATACTTGTGAATATTGGCCTATGCGCCTTTAGTATGGGCCTCGTCGTGTACACCGCTCATACTAACCAAAGTTTATAGGACCTATTCAACGGATGCATTACCTGCTCTGCCTGAGACCTTGCGATCGTAGAACGTGAGAATAATTTTGAGTTGGCGCGAGGAAGGAATTATTATGCAGGATCATTACATTTCGAGTTCCAAGTATGATGAACTCCTTGTACACGAAACTGTCGCATTTTTGAGATTGTTTGTTCTCACTGGCAAAATAGATGGTCCTCGCTGAATTCAAAGGGAGAAACAACTAGACATTTTTTTCCATTATTTCTGAGCGGATCGAGAAGACCTGGCTCAAAACAGACTATTATATGTAGCAATTCCTTACGGAACATGGCACCTTCCGCGCAAACCTACACATATTTGCACTTAGGGGTAGCCTGGAATGTACCTGCGGTTGCAAAACGCAGGACATGGTACACATCCTATTTAATTGCAGTGAGCATGACGAGGCACGTAGAGTCTTATTGGAGAGCACGAGTCATGATAGTCAAGCATGCGGTTTCTTCGAACGTGACTCCTTTAGTCATCGTGACTTGGTTGGAAGTGGACCGGGTTTTGAGTCATTTTGAATGTTCATTAAATGTGTTCTAGAAAAAATGGAGGCTCTGATGGCTTTTTGCGTAGCGACACTCTCTAACCTTGTTGGGTAGAAGCATTTGATGATAGACACGGGACACTATTAGGGGACTTTCGAAGGTACCCTCTTTTGTATGAGGTGGGTCGTTATGAGTCCCAGGAGGGACCCTGAGATAACCCGGGTGGAAGGATTAGGAATAGTGCTTTTTGAAATATCTATATATTTTTTATTATACTCTCAGTAAATATGTACTTTTGGCATCCATACAAAAGTGTTAAAAGGATTGTTGATTTCATGGCTTTCTTTTTGATATTTAATGGGATTTTCAATTAGATAGTACGTTTTATCACACACTATTTTTGGGAATCTTGATTCCTATTTCGAATTTTTCGATCTAAGAAAGTTATATTTTGACCTATATACGTACACTAATTTACGTAGTTGATTGTTTGAAATTGATCTACTTTTGACTATTAGTCAATATATATGTTATACCTTCATTCATTTCTAGACCACAGTTGTTACTTTCTATCTTGAGAGCTTCCATCTTGTAACATATCTCATCATAAATTTCGCTTATCAACACAATGTCACCAGCAAATTTCAAGTGATTTTGATATTCTCCATTGATATGTATACCTTTACTTCCCAGTTAAGTTTAGAAATAATGAACTCTAAAGGAAGCTATAAACAGTTAATTCTTATTCACAACTAAATAAAACTACGTGATGTAGTATTGTATCTACTTTTTACTTTTTACCTATCTATTCTTCTAATCCTGATCGATGCTGAAGCAATAAATATGCATAATAAATTTATATCCTAAACTTACTTTACACGGTTGGGAGTGAGCAAGAGTTCGAAAATCGTCTACTACTTTTCACTATTTTGGTAAATTATATTGGTTGCACGGTAAAGATTGCTCGTGGTTTACTATCCAGGAACGACATGAAAATTTTTTCAGTTATCAAGGTTTCAGCAGATTGCGAACGACTGCAGAGCCATCGTCAGATGAAGTGAAATAAGCCGCTTACGGCTTAATGCAAAAAAAGTGTTCAGTACTGAGTTACAGCCGAGCACACAATCCTATTAAAAACAAATATACGAGTAGCGCGATCCCACAGCATCGTGCGTGTGAGATCGTTGTTTTAAAAGTTAAATTCGATATACGATTACGTTTCGTGGGCACGATGAATGTACCAAAAAACAGTTCCGAAACTTAAATTCGTGCTGTATAATTCAATGAATTTTTAATCGGTATCATAAATTTACCTGCATGACACTTCATTAGTACTAATCCGCTCTGAATGCGGCTCAATAATTCGAAGCCAAGTACGGTTTAATGATTGAACGTGTGCAAAAGACTTTTTTACGAGATCTGTGCATGTTTGATTTTGCTTCTTTATTCTGCCGAATTTCTCCTGTACATGAAAAAAGAACCTTGAAGAAACGTTTATCTTCCAGCTATTGTGAGAAAAAATCCAGTAACCATATTATTGAGTAAACTTTCATTCTTCGTACTTGATAATTTCCTTTGCTCACGTAATCATAGCTTTTTTGCTGTAAGAATCGAATTATATCGGTACTGTCTAGTTTCTCGCGATATCCAACTGCTCAACAACGTAACCTAGGTCGTACCAGAGTGTGATTTGTTTATGTTGAATGAAGTTAAATTTCTTGAAATATGTCGTTATCTTTTGTACTTATCATGTACATTTGTATTCAAGTTTAATGTAGAAGTTTAAATGTTTTTAAGCTGTTATTTCTTTATCGTTTTGAATATTTAGCGATAAATGATTGCAAATAAATGTATAAATGAACACGTATAAAGTGAGGGCGAAAATTATTTTATTCACACCATCGATTCAAATACCATTGGAAAAGTGTTCGTTTTTAAGGCCTGATAGAAAAATTTGTCCCCATTTTCAAAATTTATCACTTATCTAATTTGTCAACTGTGGATTTGAAAAATTAGAAAAAAATTGTTCGTACTAGCACTTAATCACAATTTTTTTTTAATTATTTCTGTTAAACAATTTCAAGACATACAAAGACAATTACAAAACTCTACCTAATGTTTGTTACGACATTAACTTTTTAAGGAGAGTATATCGAAAACACTTTTCAAGTTAATATACCGAAAATATGAGTAAACTTGAGAGTATGAGCCAAAAATGTGGATTAAAAGAAAGTATGACTCAAAAATAGACTCCCTTCGTAACATTTTTCACTTAAGGTACACTTGATTACATAATTACCCCATGTGCGGAGGAAGGCCACGTAAAACACGGCTTGAGTAGATGCTAAAAGGAATAACGTCAAAAGTTCGATAAATAAACTAACGCACATAAAGAAATTTATAGAAATTTGCATTATTGAAAGAATCAGAAGGATTTTGCCGAAACTGTTCATATGGCAGAACTATCACATACCTTAATTTCGTTATTATTTACCCCGGAAGAAGAAACCTTAATTCACACATATGTAAATGTCATTCAATAAAAAGTAAATGAAAATGGAAACATTGAATATTTTCTTTACCATGTACAACGACAAAGTAAATAAGTAATTATAGGGTCCCTCAACTTTTCTGCACGAGTCATCAATATACCTTTTTTACGTCTCAAAAAGTGATTATAATGCTCTGCGCTTTAGAGCTGATACACTCGTAAAAAAATCGGTGATTCCTATAAGTCAAGTGATGTGCGTGATCCGTTATTTCTTTTATTTACCGACGTATGTCGTCACACAATACATTGTAGTGCAAATTCACGATAGTCTGGATGACAGCGATAAAAGGAAGCGAATAATACATCGATTTTGAAATAAGCTAAATACAAATGTTCTATAACATCCTTAAAACCATAATGAAAAGCTTTTACGGGTATCCACCAAATGAACAAAAAAAAAAGAAAAACTGTGGATGTAGGTTGTACATTGATGTTACAGACTGGTCCTTATATGTCCACGGAATCAAATCTGATTAGATGACATACGATGCATGTAATATGGCGATTGAAATTTTCGGCAATGTAAAAAAAAACTATGATATCATGGTTTCATATGTATATATATATATATATATATATATATATATATATAGATATATATATATATATATATATATATATATATATATATATATATATATATATATATATATATAGCATTTTTTTTTGTGAAAATATGGAGAATTAAATTAAGTTATGTATACTTTGGTTACATTCCCTGGTGACGTTTGTTTTTACAACTTAATTTACCTCTCATGAATTAATCTTCTCATGTCAGGAAGTAATTATAATCTCGAGCAAAAGAATAGGGCTAACATGGCTAAACTCCTTAAAATAGGAAGCTAAAACTTGTAATCTACATTGTGCCACGGTCGACCACAAGTCGACAATTCAGCGTAGATCGCCACGACCTACGTAAAACCTCAATTTCCATTAGCGAGACCGGATGTGAAATTAACTTTCTAACCACGATCCGCATAGGGCACTTGTCCGTAGTAAAAACCGTAACTGGGCGGTACTTGCTACTGGATATGATAGGCACGCCCTGGGGCTTCACATTAGCTATTATAAGATTAAACTCAAAAAGAATTTATATAAAATTGTGTAACTTTTGAGAGAAACATTTATTAAACGAATACAATTTGTTATTATCCTGAAAGCAATGTCTTATACTGTCTGTTGGCAATCCCCATAAACCAAACAACTTCGGAAAAGTTTATTCTAGCCTACTGACTTAAAAATAAACTTAGATCAAGTTCGTATAAAACTCAAACAAATTAATTTTTGCTTTTCAGAAACTGTAAAAATGAAGGGTTCATTAGAAATTATTACATATTTATGCCGGTCATTATAATTATTAGTATTATGTACCCTGAAAAAAAAGAAACGAAGGTTATAATCCTTTGTTTTTTGTATATACACTAGATAATGATAAAATAAAATGTGAAAATAATTTTTCACAAAACGATATTAAACAATTCTTGAATAAATTCATTTAAATTTCTTTCCAGATATCTATATATAGGTTTGGTATCTTTGAAAAACATTTAATATAAATATTAAACCTTTTCGGCCGTAATCGGGGTACCACTTGGCATGGTAGGTTCACCACATACATTATTTGTTACATTAGCTTTTGTAGATTATAACTTTATAATGTAGAATACAAATCGCTAAGAAGATAATTATACAAAAATTATATGCGTATTTTAGCTGTAGCTCTACCCAGAATGAGCACTGCGGCCATTTGGGTACACTCACTTGAAAGAACTACGTCCGGAAAGGGTTAAGAGTTATCAAATTTATACATCACTTTCTCTATATACAAGTAAAAGAAAATATAAAATATAAGTGCAACTCATAATGCGCTGAGAGTTCCGTACCATTATGTTATATTAATGTAAAATTTAGTGATATTTAAAAAAATTAATACAAACTAAAATTAGAAAACTAGAAATTATAATTTGTGACATAAAAATTTCACACAGATTTATATAACCTACGAGAGCTTTCTTCGTGCAATTTCAAAATTTCAAGCTTCCAGGTGAATTGGAGCGAGTTATTATGTGATATTTGAAAGGCGATTTCATTTTATTGTATTGAGTTAGAAACTCGATTTGTTTCATTGGAGTATGGAGTTATAGACGTTAGTATTTAGTACATATTTCAACTTGATACTTTCAACCTTTCCTGAGAAAACACGCTGAAACACATATGGACAACAAAGTAATTCTATAAGGGTTCCGTTTTATTATTGTTAGGTGCGGTATCCTTAACACCCACTTACATTAAGAAACAAGGACAATTGCTTACCTCATCAAGCGACATGTTTGGGAGATCTATAAATTTTAAAATACTCTGGGAAGGGAATATCAATTTCTCTTCTCTATCTTTAATTGTTGAGTTTACCGGGAAGTTTTGATCTTGTCGATACATACGAGTATCGAGGAGGTACTAACTGCATGTACTAACTATTTGACTTCTTATAAATCTTAATTGATAATTCGGTTAATGCTTGTGTATTAAATAACCAATTCAACGAAGTAGATTCCATTGAATTTCAAGTCCCTTTTTCTAAAGTAACATATGTAATAATGATTTAAGGTATTAAGCATATAGGATATACCTAAAGTCTACGAAAATTTAGGATTTTATTTGTAGAACTAAATAATTAAACCGATGGGAAAAGTACTAAACTTGTCATTTTTATTATGTTTTCGAGAAAAAAAAATACATTTATTGATATCATTATTCCATAAGAAAACAGGAGGCTATGCACGTTCTTTGAGGTATTCCTTAACTTCCAATACATATTATCGGTACACAGAAATGCTGGATCTCAATCAGAAACATATGATCATACTGGTATATAAAATTGCAAATGTTTCGAAACAAGGAACTGTCACTGTTCCTTATTGTATATTTTTTTCTTATTTTGGTTCTTCCTGTTTCTTAACAATGCTCATCTCTTTTCCGATTATAGCACGGATACTGCGGTAAAAATATATAATCCCAAACCGTGTAGAAAAACAAATATCATAATCGCGAAGGATCCCCTCGTCAGTAACGAATATTTTTATCTCTAAAGTTCAAATTCTTCCTTTATAATAAAACCTTAAATAATAATAATTTTTTTGTATAATGGAAAGTAAACTATCTAAATAAGTCTCTCAAGCAAGTTGCTCCACATAAATTTTGATGAAATTGCAGTCAAGTAATAGCTCCAGTGATTTAATTCTCGATTTATTAACGGTCATTTTGCAATTCGCATAAGATGAATTAAATTTGAAGACCTTACCTTGTACAACCAACATATCAATAATTTGTGTATATATATATATATATATATATATATATATATATATATATATATATATATATATATATATATATATATGGTAATGTGATGGACTTCTATCAACTCTGTTAACTGAGACTAGACACGCATCTCTTCGTATACAATTATAGATTTTTGTTTATACGTACATACTATCATATTTGTAAACACTTATAGACACATTTAATGAAAGAAACGAGAAAAGATATAAATGAAAGAAGAAAGCAAGAATAAGAAAAAAGGGGTATGAGAATTGAACAAAGAAAATGAAGAGACTATAGAACTATGAAAGATATGATAATAAGATTTCATTACATATAATTTCTTTAATATCGTTATATATATTGGTATTCTTAGTGATTCTGCTTTTCAGGAGAAATCCTCGGCAGTATACGCCGTGTATGCTCATCGACCATCTGATTACCTACCGCATGTTGATATACCAAGTCACAGTACATTTTATTTACTTGTAATTAAATAGTGCTAGTGTAAATATTAAGACGAAGTAGACGGTCAGTACAAATTGTGATTGATGTGTAAGCTTTGTATAAATGGAAATAATAATGTTATATATTAACTGTAACTACTGTCTATAATTCGTATCGTGTTTAAAATTGATTATACAAATTGATTATAATATAATCAATTTTAAATACGATACGAATTATAGACAGTAGTTACAGTTAATGTATAATATTATAATTTCCATTTATACAAAGCTTACACAGCAATTACAATTTGTAATGAGCTTCATATTAATATTTACACTAGCAAAAATGAATAAGGCATTCTAATTAATGAATAGATAAGTATTTTGTTATTAATTCTTCTTGGTCCTCGAGAAGTTTGAAACGATTCCCTTATTAGTCTGTCGATGATAATAACAGCCAGAGAAGATACAAGAGTTTAAGTTATTTGCAATATACCAGTTGAACACATCGTAAACACAATTCAGTACGTACACATTGCTTAATTATTGTAGCTCTGCTTCTATAAAAGTAATAACGAAAATCCTGTTAATTTGATCAATAGTGATCAAATCCGTATCGCAGTTGGTTAAAATATAGTTCAGTAGGCATATTAGAATATCCACATGCTAAATTAAAAATTTGCATTTGAATGTAATTAGTATGGTGTAAATAACTTTGAACAATTTTTGGAATTTTTTTTTCTTTTTAATAAAAATTCATAATTTTTTATTAATGATATAATAAGAAGATTTTAATAAAAAAGAGAGAAAAGGGACGGAAATTACGAAGGATCTTAGCACAGGATATTAAAAATACTTAAATATTATAAAAAAATATAATCTAACAATACAGTTCTTAGCCTCGTAACAGCGATTATAATAATTTCTTCTGAACTTAGAAACAGTACCTGAACATTTGCCGAGAAATTTGTCTGACAACCATTTTTAACCGACAACTATCTTTTCTCTTTCGCCTATCATAAAATTTTCAAGTGTTTCGAGGTTACTAAATTTCTTTGTCATATGGCCATAGTACGTGGAATATTTTCAAGTTATGGAGAATTTTATTTTCGCAAATTCATTAAGGCTAAAATAATTGGTTCTTTTACAGAATTTTCCGAGTGTGTTTAACATATGGAAAAATCTGCGTCAAACAACTTCGTAAGCATTTCGAACAATTTCTTAAACTCAATTTAGCCAATACAAAACAATTTTTTGGCAACAACTCTAACCACTTGATCACATTTCTGAGTTCAGATCACGACTCGAATGGGTGGTGATCCATTATTAGCGCAATTTCATATTCTTAGATTACTATATAATGTTTTAAACACTTCACTCTGAACTTACCTCGGTGTCAGATTCACGAAATTATTAACCCATGGTTTCGATTTATATTCTGAAAGTCTACGTATGCTTCTCACATCTAAACATTGTTCGTGTTTTATGAGCTTTCTTTCATTATTACGCCATTATGCATGGGATTCATTAGACCCCCTCTCATGGAAGTATTAACACCAGATACCATCGCTTTCAAAAATCTTCTGAAAAATTATATCTATCTCGATTTGAACCCGTACCATTTTTATTCCATTTAATTTTTGTTTTCTTTCATAATTAATTCTTTTCCCTTTTTTCTACGCACATTCCAAATTTAGAATTTATAATTATATTTAAAAAGTTCACCTTGCAAGTCCACCTTGCAAGTTCCTTGGTCGTGGATGAATTGAATAGATCCTTATAGAAATAATTCTGCCGTATGTCTAAGTATTACTGTAAAGGCTGAATAAATAAAGAAATAATTGATCTGCTTTGAACTTCTTGCCATTTTATACAATAACTTATTTTATAACGTAAATGTGAACAAGCATTGATAAAGAAACTTTTGTTTGCCAGGGTTTATCCTTTTACGTGTCACATTAATGTAAAATTAATTATAATCTATGACATTAAAGAAACTAAAAACTTTTTCTGTTTATTATCAAAGTTTCAATTAAATATCGACCTTTCTTTCGCTAGATTTGATATTTTTTTGTTTTACAATTATCTGTAAAGTGGTATTTTCGAATTTATAATTTAAACATGAAACGTTTTGGATAATAAGAAAGATTCTCGATAAACATATGAAAATAAAAAGGTTACAGTTCTGTATATATATATATATATATATATATATATATATATATATATATATATATAGAGAGAGAGAGAGAGAGAGAAATTAGTGATCCCTTAATTTTTCATCATCTATTCATGTTTTTCTCTATACCTTCTCAAAGATTTTACATTAGATTATAGAAAAAGTTTTACAATCAATATATTGCAAATACACGATTGACATTTTTGTCATTAAAAATAATGGCAATGCAATGGTAACGATGTCTTCTAGCAATTTTGACTTCAGCATCTTTAGGGGAAGAACATGTATTTTTGTGGACATTTTCGTCAATATCTTTACAATATCTTAGGTAAAATTTTAAACTAATTTTTACCTTATAAATCGCTCTTTCAAATAACTAATTTTTTTTGTAAATTGCTTGGTATATTTAACATAGCACTTATTGAATTTTTCTTCCATCTTTTTATCCTTTATTACCCTTATCATCATTTAAATGTGTGCAAGAGAACTTAGTGCAAACAAAATTCAACCAAACATTTCAGACGATTTGCCTTTCGACTTTGGTCTATTTGTCTATAACTTTGTATTACGTATTACCAGGCGGTTAAATATTTTAAACGACAGGAAAGAGGCAGAACTTAAAAACGAGAAAAAACTTTCATAACTGCCTCTAATATATTATCATTCCTGACATAAACTAATCCCACAAATGTTACTTGATTTTCAAGGAGAATTTGTTTGAAATTTTGAAATAATAAGTTATAAAGCTACATTTACTCGACCGTAGATACCCTCAGGGAGAAAATTGTATTTCATAGCCTGGACAACTTGAGCAATTGTAATAAATATAGTGAAACAAGTTCTTATTTTCCCGAAAGTGACTACAATTAGATGAAACTTTGGAGAACCTAAATGATGACTGATGTCGCGACATTCATATTTGACTACTATAAAGCAAGTTATGTGAACAATAATAACTAAAGTCAGCTCATAAGTTTGGACTTGCCTATTTACTTGTGAATTCAAGTTGATTGGAATCCTCTGCTACTCCTTATTTATGTCCAGCAATTTTTGATATTTTCAAGGTTATCAATTTTTTTGTGTGTTTTTAACCAAACTTATACTAGACTTTGCCGTAAGTTCCTAACTCAAAATGAATCCGTGATACAGTATGGTATCATGGCCGAAATATTTTATGAGTAACGTACTTAATGTTGCAGAAAAGTGAATAAATTTAAATGAAGTATGGCTAAGTCGGCTAAGAAAACGAAACTTCTCAAGGACGACTAGTTTTATCTTAATTCTTTTATTTTCTTTTTACTGTTTCAGACTACGATTTAAATATCCGAAGTTTGAAATTTGCAGGCTTTATTAGCCTAATTTCATGATTAGGCCAACAAATTAGAAAGACGCGTATATTGCATAAATGTAATAATTCATAAGTACCCAATCCTCGCATCGCTCACGAATTCATATTTCGTTTTGTTTACTCTCCCGTAGGAATTTTTCATCGAGTAAATATATTTAATGTTTTAAATTATTTTTCGCTCTCCTGCGTGTCGGAGTACGTAATTTGTGTACTTAATTTGTATAAAAGAAGCGAAAGAAGACGTCATTATTTGTAACGGTAAATATCTGTTTCTTGAAGTACATTTATTAATTGTTCAGATACTACTAACTGATATTAATAAACTAAAAACCGGATATTAATAACCGGGTTATTTTTAAATTGTAAGTTAAATGAAGATGAACTTTTATTAGTTTACAGATAGAAAACTTTTTACATTTGAATAAAATAAAATTCGTTTTTAATTTAACCATTTATTAGCCAAGAAACGAATCAAGAGTTGCTTGTGATCTGATCTTTTCGATGAAAAATATTGCAAAGCTTCCTTTTGAAAAAAAATAATGACGTAATTATCAAGAAAACCTGTAAAGCGTGGAAAGATCTCATATTAGGAGAGTTTCATACACATTTCTATGATCGTTTAAACATACATAGAATTTCTGTAAAACTGTTTACAAATGTTATTATGTTTTACCAGGTAAATCTTGTTTAGTATATATTTCAGAGTAAATTTAATAAAAACTATGACATTTAAAATAATCGCTATAGTTTCTGAAAAAGTTTAGATAAAATTCTGGTAACGATGTCTTCTGACAATTTTATCTTCAGCATGTTTTGGGGAAGAATATATTTTTTTATTGACATTTTCGTTAATATCTTTACAATAATCTTAGGTAAAATTTTTAACAAATTTTTTTTGAAACTAATTCGACCTTTCAAATAACTATTTTTTTTGTAAATTGATTGTTATATTTAACATAACACATGCAATTAAAAAAATAGAAACTTACTTTAATACCTGTAATATTTCCATTCAAATTTTTGAGTGATAACTATTGAGACATGAGATGGTTAATATAATATTTAAGTATTAAAATTTTAAATTTCTTCTTTGAGCGATCCATGAGAAAAACGGCTGCTACAGACTTTGTGTGTGGTCTTAATGATTTATAGCAATTGTAGTGTTTTCCACTCACAATATTGTAACTGTCTCTAGACCACGAATATTTAATACAGTATTTGTTGCTGAACATATTATTTTAGCACTTGGATATAAGAAAGTCAAATAATGAATATATTTGGGGTTAATTTTGTAGAAATTCATTATTTACAATTAAATGAAACTATGTGATGTAGTATTATTTCTACTTTCTTTACCACGACCTATATTTCGTTGTATTACAACATCGTCAGGTGGGCTATTGGCAAAGATTAGAAAACCTTTGCTAATAAAATTTATAAAAATATGCATAAATATATTAACTTACCGCATTTATCTCGGATGTACCCTAGACCCGCAAAACGCATATTAACATCCCTTCTAATAAAATATGCATAAAATGGTTTTAATAATAAACATCGGTGACTTTAAAAAAATTCTTTACTTTTAATTGATTCTTTACGAATATTCCGTTTTGGTTCCAGTAGATGTGTATGGATTTAAGCTACAGACTTTAAGAGTAAATGGGTGTGATTGACTATGAATTTTTCTTCATTAGCCTAATACGAACTTTTATACATTCTTCCGGACAAGTTGCTGGCGAAGGTTACCAGCTGTCAACTTTGGACGTATAGGCTGAAAGTCTCGAACTTTCATCTCGGTGCCAGTTGGTACATGATTTCTTATTTGATTTTGATCGATTTTCCATTTTATGGATTTAATTCAATTATTTTTTCATTTCATCTTTCTTCCGGTCGTTTTTTTTAAGTTAATATGTATCCATTACGCGTGTCATAACCTCAATAGAGCTTCATTCATGTTTGTTGATTCCGTTTCCTATATGTACTTTTTTATATACTGCATTTTTCTGCTTTGTTTTCCTTTTTTAGCCTTCGTTTTATCATATCTTTCTGTTAACAATTCTGTTCATCACCTTTTCGCGGTAAAATGTAGTATATTCTATCAAACTGAAGGTTGCGCCATTATTGATTAAATAGTTTAAATAATTATAAATTGATTGAAGGGAGGTGAATTTCTTAATCGGTATAAGTCGAGATAATCGTAATATTAATATTTTCATACTTTTCCCTAACATTATTTATGAACCTAATAATCATAAAACCTTAATCTAAACTTGGACCTTTATCCAAATTGAAAAATGTTATGACATTTAATTAATCAAATATGCCCCGTTTTAATTTTCATTTCAGGTCTTTTAATTATTTTATGGTTTGCAGGAAAAATATATTTCTTTAATACTTAACCACTTGCAGTGCAAATCTAAAGAAACATTATGATATGTATATAAATTGCATATTTTGTACAATACCTGTTGACCCATTTGGGTAATGTATCATCTAGTCTATCTATTAAATGGGATCGTTTTGATGGCAACGAACCAAACCGCATATTGCACAGCGCTTCAATGCAATTTAATGCATTTAACCAATCTCTGTGGATACAGAGATAATGCTTATTCATCAATGCAACCATTGCACCAACATCGAGCAACATACGGGCCTCGATAAATGTTAATATTTTCTTGAATATGGAATATATTAACTGCACAGTTTCGAAATAAAACACATTAATACTAGTATTAAACGATTAATAACAGGCACATTTAATAAATCACTTTAATACATATTTGCATTATATTTTTAGTTAAGACTTTTTAATTGTAAAATTGGTTTTTAAAAAAGTTTGATGTATATCAAAGAAAAAGATAAAAAAATTATTATTTTGGAAATATATGTTACGATGATCAAAATACCATATTTTTCGTTTAGTTTTTATCTAAATAAAAAAAAAATATTGTGTGTATTCACAACGTAACTTCTTTATTATGAATTGATCGTTAATTAATCCTAAAAAGAGAGAATCGTTTAGATGTTTATTACAGATTATTATTTATTTCAATAATTTCATAATATGTGAACAACAATATTTTCATAATAATAGGAAAACGAAATAAATATTACAGATTTCACATTTAAATATATCGTGCGCTTTCCTTCTAACACGTTTCCATAATAGATTTTTAATTTTGCTGAACTTATTTACCGCTTCAATTTCAAAAATATCTATTTTTATATGATATTGAATAAGTAAAAAACGGTTATAGTCATATTCCATAAGATTGTAGGCTTCTTCAAAAATACCAATTTTGAAACTGAATTTTTGGAATGTTTTGCTTCATTGTATAAAATTACTTGAATTATAATTTACTCAGCTAATAGTATGAATCCGAAAATTTGTTTGTTACTAACTTAATAACAGCAAAAAACTTGCCTATAAAATTTTGTACGCATATAGTTTCTATAGTGGAGTTCCAACGTCTATTAGGCCGGGGGATAGTTTGAAATAACACAAATGCATCATGCCGCGGTGGGATAGCCAGGTCAAACCGTACCGAATGAGGTCGTTTGTCCAGCAGCTGCTCAAATATTTTATGAATGATTTCAATGTATTTCAGATTTAGTAAAGTATGTGTCATTAACGTTGGTCCTTTAATTTCATTTGGTTGTTAAGATTCTACTTCAGTTTTTCTTATTGACATTTTGCTGAAGATTTATTTTATCTTCTTGTAATTTCTTTTTCTTTTCTTTTTTTGGTTGGTAAGAATAGATTGTCTGTTTAAATTTTTCTTTAAATGGATAACATTTTATTACCTTGGACTTAAAGCGTGCATACTAAGAATAGTTTTTAGGTAGATTACAGTTCTTTGTCTTTAATACACGGTTATAAATATAACTTTATCAAAATTTCTTACGTGTTTTGCATACGAATTGTTTCCATATTGGAGAGTAGATTAATTAAAATTTCTACAGTTTGTTGTGTAGGAATAATTTTTATGCTAACTTGATCTCAAGACCAAACTTTCAGTTGCGTGGGTGTGTATTTACGGAGAGAATGCTTTTCACGTCGTTAAACTTTATGTTGAAGTTTCACCTTACGGGAACTCGGACAAACTATTATATTTATTGTAATGTCCGGAAATAAAAAAAAACTGAAAACAAAGGTTATATGTAGAGAAATATTTTGAACCAAAAATCCCTAGTGATCCCAATTTGTAAATACTTTCATGTTTATATAGGCTTATGGCTCATTTCATTGTAGATGATATTTTCACAATATTATATTTTTGTCATTTAAAATAAAACTATGGACTACGTACATTGAAGAAAACATATATATATATATATATATATATATATATATATATATATGTATATATATATATATACATGTACTTTAATGAAATAACTTAATTTTACTCATACGCAGTCGAAATGGGTTGCTAGTTATTAAATGAATGAAAATGTGAATTTGGGTGTTTTTTAATTTAAAGGGTTGTTTTTTTCCCGTCTTGGAGTTAATTGTTGTTTTTTCTGTATTTAAAATGTCATACCCTTAGGTGTAAGAGTGTGGACATAAGTAGATATATATATATATATATATATATATATATATATATATATATATATATATATATATATATATATATGTATATGTATGTATGTATACATATATATATATATATATATATATATATATATATATATATATATTTATACATATTTCTAGCTAGCAAGGAATGTAAAAAAAGATGTACATACTTACTGTTTATTATAACTATTAATTACCTACGGAAACGAGTTTCGATAATACAGCATAAGGATAAAAGTACAATGTCATTACGATGGAAAAGAAATGAATTTTGGGACAACATGCTGGACGATGGAATGTAAAAGTATGAATAAAGATAAGTGTGAATTAGTATAAGAATATGATCTTGTAAAAAAAAGAAAACTAGAAAATATGTATGTTAACTAGAACTGAAGATAAGCTAAATAATGTTGGTATAAAGAGGCATGATAGTCGAAACATGAATACAGATAGGAGCAGGTAGAAAATCGTGATCAAAATGTAATAAATCAACTTCAGAAATTTTTTTTTCCTGTTTCAAATTATTTCTAGATATTCTAAATTTACCATGTATTGATATTGACAGGTAAGTCCGTATAAATATTCTCGCTGTGCCTTGTATTCGCATTTCAGAAAGTCTTGCTGACGTTTTATTTAAATTCACTTTGTCATATTTTGATAAAGTATGACAAAGTGAATCATATCATAACTTTGTCATAACTTTGATAAAGTTCTAATAGAAAAAGCCATGCTTTTAGACGACTTTCCGCCTGGCGCCAAACTCTTTCCTTTTTAAAGAACGTGATCCGTTTAAAATAATGTATTTTTTTCTCTACTTTCCCAAATTTAGAAGGTAAACTATTTCAACTAGAAGTTCCCATTACTGCAATAAAATATTCGGCGTGTATATTCAAAATTCCATACTAAAATCAAGAATTCTCATAACTATATCATGGCTGTCCCTTACAGTCTGATAGTTGCTCCAGTTTAATAGTTAGGTGAAATAAATTTGCAAATAATTCAAATGGGGATCACTATTGCTATGTGGCAAAATATAATGTCTTTAATATACCTTTCTATACGCAAAAATTGGAGGCAAATTTTTTCTTCGCGCAACCTACTTTGTAATATGTCATTAGATAGACATTTTAAAACAAAATGAAAATTTAATTAACGTTTTTATTTTTAAACCTTACTTGAAGAATATTATTTTTGAAATCAAAGTATACTTTGTCATGCCATAATTTTGAAAATCTGGAAAAATTCTAAATATATCGAGCACTTGATTTAAATATACTTTAAAATTATTTTCGTTAATTTTCAATATCAATATTAAGACACTACAAAAAACTTACTTTTTGCATTTTTTGGCACACATTTTGTTGGTTTTTACATCATTATGTAGTCCTAACTAGCCTTTTGAAATTATTTAGTGGTTAAAATGACCGGTATAATATTAACATGAATTTAACAACCGAATTTAATAGTCGTTTGGATTTCTTCAAATTTGTCGAGATTGTACACTTTATAAAAAACGAATAGCGAATATAGCACGTGTAATAAAAACGGTTGAACACTTGAAGGCGCGGAGAATAAAAGTATTCTGTAAACTAAACCTTAATCCTGAAGCAACAGGTTTGTAAGAATTATATTTCATGTGAAAGGCGTATATTCTATCATCGCCCAGTGCCTTGAAAACATAAAACAGGATATAATTATAGATATATATATATATATATATATATATATATATATATATATATATATATATATATATACTCTTTTGCATAAAAAACGGGCGGTTTTGATTTTGTCATATTATTAACAATAATGATTTATTAAGAGGTTGTATTAATTGTAATTGTTACTGGCAAGTAACATTCAGGCCCTTTAAATGTGATCGTCGCTGAATGGGAACGTATTCCTCAGGAAATCATAAAAAACGTCGTCGAAAGCATGCCTAGCAGATTGAACGCATTGATTGATTTCAGCTAGAGAAGGCCATACTCGTTACTAAATTTTCAAATTTTATGTTAAATTAATATTAAAAAATAAACTTTAGCCATTTTTAATGCACCGACGAGCTTTTTCATACATTTTTAATATATGAAAAAGCTCGTCTGTGGACTTTACATCGTTTTTTTTATTTATTCGCATTTTTAATGACTGAAGTAGGTAAAAACGATATCTCAATAATTTTGACCCCTTTTTTTGTAAAAGAATTTATATATATATATATATATATATATATATATATATATATATATATATATTATATATATGTATGTACATATATATATATATATATATATATATATATATATATATATATATATATATATATATGTATATATTATGTAAGCATATAAAGTACCTACTCTAATCTTTAAGCCTATTTTTATTATGATATTAAAAAAAGCTATCTATAAGATTAAAGGTAAACAAATAAATAATATATAATATTTCATTTTTTTGTCAAATTTCTGTTTCAAAATTTGACACGAACGTTTGTTGGTTTAAGTAATATAAGAGTATATAGGAAGAAATTTGCTTTCCTCAACCCCTGAAAGAATTAAAGATGTCGAAAAGCTCCATGAATTCTTCACGGTTACTCATCTGGAGTTCAAGATACGTCAACATTTATTTAACTGTAAATTCTGTCATTTTTTGGAGTCCGTGGGAAACTATCGGTCGATTAAATTCATCACGATGAAAATAGTGACCGATATTTCTGACGCATACGGCAGTCAACTGCCAGTGGCAGTCGTACAAAAGTAGTTCGTAAAAAACAGAAGACTCGTTTCTCAGGCATGGTTAGCTTTTGACGCGGACAACAACATTTAATTCTCCTAGTTGTTTTCAATTATAAAACTAAGCTCTGACAGAGATGTTCGAAGAAAACTTTCACAGTGTGCTATGGAAAGAACAATACTTGCAATTAACTTGCGTGATTATAAGATAATCATGTCGATGAAAGGAAACTACTGGAATGGCATCATGCAGCTACATTGCAATGCGGCAAAAAAATAAAATATTTATTGATGGTCTTTGTAGCATGAAACTGGGGTTGAATGTTAAAAGTTTGTGTTCATCAAAAGGGGAATTCCTATGTGAAAAGAGCACAACTGGTAGGCCGTTATGATGTTAAAGAGGAGAGACCTTTAAAGATTGGAGTTTATATTTATACTAATAAAAGGAAGTTTCAATAGAAAAAATAGTTGGATCATTCTTTTTTTATCCTTCCAGATGGCAGACGTAATTTATATTTAAATATAAATAAATAAAAATATATATTTATTTAGATACAGGCACATGAACATTACAATCCTGTATCTATCTATAAGTTTAAAAAAATCGCACAATTAATCAAATGGACAACATTTACAAATTGCATAACAGTGTAGATATTTATTTTTAATAAATATAAATAGTTACACTTAACAGTGGTGGCAAGCAGGTAGTTAGGTAGATAATAGTGGAGAATCCCAACAAAATTCTGTTTTACATACTAATCTAATACATACATTAGAGGAAAGCGATAACTATGCGAATAATAGAAATTATTATATTGAAAGAATGGGAGTCTTCTCACATGCTGCATAAAATCCTTTTATTCGACAAACGACAAATAGATTTCATAAATAAGGATATCTTTTAGTCTAAAAGCCTGTATACCATCTCGTGTACAGGTATAGAACAAAGCAAATAAATAACTATTTGAATCTGATGATTTTCATAACAAAAATTAAAGGCAATAACCATTTTAAAGATGTTCAACTTAATTAATTTGTGTACTAAATCCTGACCTAAGTAGATTTTAACTTTAAGCTTACAATTTTTAAGTATCCTAGAAACGCAGTGTAGTTTTTGATTGCTGTATATTGTAAAGAAATAGGCTACAAATAGTGATAAGACTATATGTTAATATTCAGGAGTTTCCCCTTTCTTTGTGTCTTAGATCATACACATATCCAAAATTTAAAGTCTTCTGAATAACTGCAGGTCATCTACCCATTAGATATTAAACAAGTCCTTGTTACGTGATAGAAATAACAATCTCACGGATTTTTTCTGTCAAACATATCAAATAACGAAATGTAACCAGTATCCAAACATGACTTGAACATTTCATTAATTTAAAATGAAAATACTTCGCAGATGAGACGATAAAGGTTTATGAAAGACATGAAAATTCCATACGGTTAAAAGAAAAAAGAAAATCAAACTGGTCTTATTTCGAATGTAACTCGTTCCATGTGTATTTTAGTGTTATATGAATGTGATGTTATTGTAGCAATTATGCCTACGATAAATAAATTATTTTCGAAATTAAAACTCCAAACTTATTATCAAACAAAAATAAGTTACAATGACACAGAGGAATTTTTTTTTCTAAATAGGAAATATCCTGACCATAATACAGTAACAAAACTACCAAAAACTAGTAACTCAAAATGGAGTGTTGCATTTACAGGTCTTACAACGGAGAGGAAAAATAAAATGAATAAAGGATTATGATGAAACTTTCTAATGTTTGTGATAAAAAATAAATACAACATGATTGAAATATCCAGAGCATTTTAAAATCTGCTAAAAGATTGAAATGTTTATATATTCAATCCAGTCTTACGTATCGGTTAACTTTTGTTATAATAACAAAAAAAACAGCTGTCTCCAAATTTTTTATAGAAATTTTGAAATATTTGGATAATTAGAAATTAGAGGAAACGCCCTGTGGAATCTTCTAAATCAAATTTATTATTTTCAGTCAGAGGTTAAGGGTATTTTTTCGTGAAGTTAGTGATATATGTAGACTATTTTTCACGGAAAAGTGAAACGCTAGAGTCAGTGGTGTTAAAATGAAATAAAAATTTTGTATAATGTTGCTAATACTCAATATTGCTAATTATTTTTTGCGATATCTGTATAATATTACTATTAATTTTTCAAATTTTTTTTTTCTCATTATCATTTCCACACCTCAATGTATATCCATGTCGATGGTTGTACAATGAAGATTACTTTGAAAACAGGTGATTTTGATTTTTTTGGAAGCAGTGAGGCATAGAAAACATACATAAAATACATAAAATGGACAATTTTTTTAAACAATATCGACCTTCTTTATTCCATGATAAAAAACGGAAACGGGACGGTGTGAAATATCAGTCTTTAAAAAACTCTTCCGCCAAAAATATTAAGTCCTTGAAATTAATATAGCACTTTGAAATCAAACACCCCCTCGAATGTAGCGCTTGTACTTACGTTAACATTTAAAACCAATGAAGCATTGTTTATAAATCAAGTCAATGAATGATGTATTACTTAAAATGTCACGTTTAAAGCATTGAGAATAATACAGATATTTAAAATCAATACGACTGCGTATAACCTCGTACTAGCTACTGTTCTCATATCCGAATACATATTCGATGATTTAATAATGACGGAAAAGGAAAATATTGACGGAAAAGGAAAATATTCTAAAATCTACGATCACATATTTCAGAAAATAAAATCGACTGACTTCTTTTCTATTCACTTTGATTAATTGACAAACGTTTGTAGTCATCTTGTAGTTTTTAGTATCGTTAGGTACAAATAAACAGAAGTAATTGAGAAAAACAAGTTATTTTATCAAGTATTCATAGGAATATAATAGAGTAAGAATTTCCTGAAATGTTTTGTAAAATTTTGCAGTATTTTAACTTAAAGTAGTCAAATTTACGCTAATATACATTGAAATTTAATATTAATTCCTTTGTAGTTTACAAAACAAAAGAAGATCAGTGGATTGGTAATAAAATTAAAAGACTTTATGCCAAAAATGAAATAAATGCACTGCATGCAATACAGAAATGTAAAGAATATACTTAACAATAAAAAAAATAATCTCTGCAAAACTATGACAATTGTGGGTTTAAAAATTGATTAAAATGGACGCTTTCTAGTATTCTATTTAAGTTTCATTATATACTCGTTATTCTGTGAAATCTCATTATAAATTCTTAACTTAACTGGAATAAAAAATTTAATGTGTATAGTTAAAAATAGTATTGCTTTGTGTTGTCCTTTTTTTCAAAATAAAATTTTTTTTTTCACAAATTCTGTTTAAGTTTCATTATATACTTATTATTCTGTGAAATCTCATTATAAATTCTTAACTTGAATAACAATGAATTTAATGTGAATAGTTAAAAATAGTATAGTTTTGTGCTGTTATTTTTTTAAAACAAACATTTTTTTTCACAAATTCTGTTTAAGTTTCATTATATATTCGTTATTCTGTGAAATCTCATTATAAATTCTTAACTGAATTCAATGTGTATATTAAAAAATAGTATAGTTTTGAGTTGTTATTTTTTTCAAAATAACATTTTTTTTCAGAAAGTTTGTTTAAGTTTCATTATATACTCGTTATTCTGTGAAATCTCATTATAAATTCTTAACTTAACTGGAATAACAATGAATTTAATGTGCATATTTAAAAATAGTATAGCTTTGTGTTGTTATTTTTTTAAAAATAAACATTTCTTTTTCACAAAGTCTGTATAAGTTTCATTATATATTCGTTATTCTGTGAAACCTCATTATAAATTCTAAACCGAATTTAATGTGTATAGTTAAAAATAGTATAGTTTTGACTTGCTATTATTTTCAAAATAAACATTTATTTCAGAAAGTCTGTTTTAGTTTTATTATATACTCGTTATTCTGTGAAATCCCATTATAAATTCTCAACTTAATATAACTGATATAAATTGTCGTTTTTTTTGGGAAAAAATAATATATGATGGTTGAATGCATTAAATCAGATTCAAGTGGAATGTAGCATACGGCTTAGTCTATCGTGTCGCATATTTACTCCATTCAGACTTGTAGACGAAGTGATATTATCCAATAAATAATTATCAAAAATGTAACTTTTGTTCCCCAAATATGGGATGAGCGATAATTAATCGTCCATTGTCATTACGTATGCGCGACTAATATATGTAGGCGTATTATATTGAGCATGAAATTGCTTAATGTGCCGAACGTTTGTGACAAAGCATATGAGTAAAATAATGATCGTTTCACGAGTAAAATTGCAGTGCATTATTTATGAGGTATTATTTAATTTTTTTATTAAGTTCATGATACTGGGGCAAAGAGTACATTGGAAAAACAGGGGAAAAATTAAATACGGAAATAAATGAAAAGCATGGTTAATTATATGGCAAAAGTAAAATTATTTTATAAAATTGCTACATGTTATACGTATCATTAAAGTTTATCACCTTTTTATGATTAGCAAAAAGGAACCTTTATTGTAGCAAAAAGGAACCTTTATTATTTCGTAACGCAGTTCATCCGCTCATATGTCACAAGTTTATAATTTAATTATTTCTCAATTATTTGCGATGAAATTTCGTAAGTATACGGTTTTCAATACTGTGCTTGGGTGTATTCTAATTGATATAAACTTGGTCTCGAAATTAAAATCATAAAATAGTTTTAAGTAATAAAGAATCTTAATTTGTTGATGTCAAATTTAATTAACTTCCTTTTAGAAGTTGTAATAGGGATTTAATTTTTATATTTTCCATCAGCTGCATTGGAAATATTTCCACCGACTGTAAATAACTTTACTAACTTTACTCGTTCATACTTGAAGTTTATATTAGCACATAAAGTGCTTAAAATCCTCGTATTGCGTTAGATAACTTTTCTAATTTAAGTTCGCTAATAAAGTAAATGACCCATCGCCGATCGATGTGAGATAGTATAAGAGGTTAATACTCCTGGCACAGGCATCGATTATACTGTTAAACAAAAATTAAACTAATAGACTGCAGTTTTATTCGGAGTTAATAATTCTCTTACTTTCATTATCTATAAACGTTTTTATTTAGTATTGTAAACGCCTAGGGAGATTTTAAAATCTTACTGGTAAGATGAAAACTAAATTATGAATAATATTCTTCAACTTTGCAATGAACATTTCAATAAATCTTAGCTTAGTGTGCCTTCTCGTATTAGTGTAGGAATTACATGATATAAAAAATAATTCGATTAGAACAATTACATAACTGTAGATTTTAGAATTCAGAACTCTTTTAGAAACTAAAATATTGGTATCAGGCCAAAAATTGAAATAGTTAATTCAGTAATTTTGATAGATAAATATTGTAATGATTACACTACATTATATCTCAACAGTAATAAAAAAATTTGAAATGTCAAATATATTGCTCAATTTTAATTGTTAATTTTTAATTATTCATATATATACTACTTAGAGTGGGAATGTTTTTTTTGTTTAAATATATTGATTAAATATAATATAATAAAAATGGTTTCGTTGGAGCACACTACTTTCGTTACGATGCTTGAATTTACAAATTAATAATCAATCCTGATGATTAATAATCAATCCTGATGATATTCTTCAACAAAATAAAATTATATCCTGCATGAAAATATCAGAAATAGGTTTTCAATATTGACAGGATTATTTATATGAATTCAATGTTCACATTGATAATCAAGAGGAAAAACAATATTTATTTTTTATATACAGTTACGAAAATATCAAAATTATTCTCTTATATTTTTCAGTTACAATAATGGCAATTATTTTTCCATATAATATGATTTTAATGAAAAATAAATTTTACGAGAAAAGTGTCTCTTCACAGAATTTAAGGTCTAGCATGCTCTAAAGAAAATAAGTCGGGTATAAAAAAATTTAATAACCATACCACATCATGTTTAAACATCAAACTAACGAAATCAAGACATGTCCAATTGTCAGGTTATACTTGGTTTGGTGTAAACCCCAAATAATTGAAATGGCCCCTAACCTACTCACACTAAATTAATTGAAAAAAAAGCCTTTACAATTTCCTACAATTACGCAACCAGGCAATAAATCTTGCAAATCATTTTTTAGCTACATAGAAATTAATTACTTACGACGAATTGAACAGCCAAATTTTCAATTTTTATATTAAGTTAAAATATATAGGTGTCCCATAAGGAGTGAACCAATGAAATGTCGGTGATTACACATACGAAATAATAAATTTTATTATCCTAGGCCTAATAGTTTTAGAGATATGATTTTTTAAATTTTTGTTACTGCGCATGAAAAAAAAATTTATTTGGTGTTATTATTATTTCTGCGTTTTTATTATCCAAGATTTTTAAGAGAATATTCACCTTCCTAATCAAAATGTTATTCATTCGTTATTATTGGCCACAAAAAAATTAAACGCTGAAACATGTGCATTTTTTTAATCACAAAACATGGAAAGTGAATTTTGAACAATGCTGGTGTAAAAAAATGTACAACAATTTTGTAGAAATTTATTTGAAAAACATCTATATTTCACACAGATTCCAAAAAGGTACCATTTTTACAATTAATTCTGTAAACATTCAAAAAATATCTGCTTAATTGAAATGACTACGCATTCGCAGAAATGCTCACGATAAACACATTGTCTGAATTCTTTCGCTATTTCTTGCCAATTCGTATGGTCTTTTTACTGTTCTCGGCCATCAAGCGATCTACTCTATTCCTTCCCTCAACAACTTTGCTTCTTTAGTGGCTTGCTGATCGCACGGAGCTAACAATGTGTTTTTCGCTGTTCTTTCCCTACCATGGTTTTTATTTGTTGACTTACGCTTGAAATGGACCCTGTTTGTGCTTGTGATTTGGATATTGTTTGATCGACTGTATTGAAAAATGCTTCAGACTTACATTGCTTATGAATATGCAGAAATGTATTTCATTTACCAGCAATGTGATGGGAATGCTCGGCGAGCCGCACGTTCGTATCGCGAGCGCTACCATAATTGTGAACGCTATCCCGATTACAGTCTTTCTTCGTGTAAATGATGCATATTTAGAGGGTCGAATTCTTGGAAATTTAGTTCCTGAAGAAAGACCTAGAAATGTTGATGAGCGTCAAGTGCTGGTCGAAGTGGAAATAGTTCCTTTTACTATGGTTCGGCGGATTTCTCGACGTACGGGTGTTGCAAGAAGTACAGTATATTGTATATTAAGGAGAAATAATATATACCTGTACTATGTACAACGAGTGCAAGCACTGCTATCTGAAAGCTGTCAACGACGAATAGATTTCTATCGAGAGATGCTGCGTCGATGCAGGCAAGATCCGCTTTTTTTAATTCAATCTTATGTAGCGATGAATCATGTTTTAAAAAATATGGGAGTATTTAATATGCACAATTTATTAAATACTGGGTGTATTCCTCCCATATAGGAGTCTCCGTCGAGACTCCTTGCCATGTCGTCGAGAATCCCCGCATAGTAAGGCAAGATAGATTACAATATCAATTCGGAGTCAATTTGTGGGCTGGAATCCTGGGTGGCAAAATTATCGATCCATTTGAACTCCCGCTGAGAATTAATGGAGTTCGTTTTTCTACGGTTTTTAAGAGACGAACTTGGAAATCTGTTGAATGAAATGCCGCGACATGTACATGACAGGACATGGCTGCATCACGATGGTGCCCCGACTCACTTTTCGTGATAAGTAATGAAGTTAAATGTAACTTACCCAAATCGATGGACAGAGCGTGGCGGTACAATTGCATGGCCACTACGTTTCCCAGACCTCAATCCATTGGACTTTTTTCTGTGGGGATATTTCAAAGGGACGGTCTATGAGACTACTGACGATAATAAACAACGATTAAGACAAAAATTACGCCATGTGTTTCAAGTGGTAAAAAACACGAAGGGACCTTACGAAGTTTAAAAAGAAATTTTGTAAGAAGATGCTGATTATGCATAAGAGCTCGGACAAGGCATTTGAGCATTGACTGTAATAAAAAAAAACGTAATAAATGCGGTATGATCATATATTACTACACTTGTTTTATTTTACCATACCCGAAAAGTGATTAATGGCTTAGAGATAAAAAAAAACATGTTATGAAATAACTTAGTACCCAAAAATTATACTTTTTTGAAATTTGTGTGAATTGTAGATGTTTTTGAAACAAAATTCCACAAGGTTGCCACACATCTTTTTTATACTAGCATTGCTAAAAAAATATTTTTCATTTTTTTAATTAAAAAAATGCATATGTTTCAGCGTTTAACTTTTATGTTGATAATAATAAGGAAGGAATAACGTTTTAATTAGGAAGACGAATGTTCTCTTAAATATTTTGGAGAATAAAAAAGCAGGAATGGTAACAATACCTAATAATTTGTTTCCATGCATAGTAAAAAAATTAAAACAAAATGGGAAAATTATATCTCTTAATCTATTAGGTCTAGGATAATAAAATTTATTGTTTCGTATATGTATTATCCTCCTTCAACATCGGCATTTCATTGGTCCACTTCCTACTTGTATAAAATTAGCCAGACCTGAAACCTCCGAAGAACTACTAAGACAAACTATGACTAGACGAATTACGATCTTTGTTGTACAGTCGCTAATTTAATATTACACTATAAGATAATATAATATGAGGTAAGCTACGTGTGTGCGGGCGGACCTGTGAGCCTACGTACGTACGTACGTGCCTATGCGTGCGCGTGCGTGCTTGTGTGCGTATGTGTGCGTGCATCAATACGCATTTTAAATCAAGCAGCTAAATTAATCTCTGGCTATATTCGCTTGGCATAGTAATAAAATTGTATTGTAAACAAAAGTATAGTCTATTTAATTACCCAAAATTGTCATATAATCCAGTAAAAAAATTCCCAACTTCATGTTAATAACTCTATTAGGGCATAAGCAAAGACACAAGTATTAATAGCTTATTTCCTCGTTTATTACTTAAATTCAGATTGACAATTCGTTTGCGACTAGCGACATCGGCCATAGCTTACGACTAACTTTTTTTCTTTATAAATAATGCATGTGTTCGCGTTGATACTAGCTCACGGCCCTGTTAAGATAGACGAATCTTAACAAACACCTTATCGTATATATCCAAAATTTTGTAAAGGACACTAGGTCAGTTGAAGCATGAAAATGATACAAACAAATTCTATTTTTGCATTCACATATATCATTTTTTAAAATTATGACCGGCAAATATTCAAGTTTCGATTTCCTAACATTGTATTTTCGACAATAAATTTAATGTAATAATTTTTGATCGTCTGTAGTAATTTTAGTAGAAAGTTCTGAAACAAAAAAGTCGTCCCAACATTATATTAAAATCATTTTGCAATCTTCCACGACCCGTTTCACATAAATCAAACCCTCACAAATCACGGAAAACTGTACCGGTTTGTAAAAAGTAAATATTTCATATAAAATTAACAGGCTACACTTTAATGGTATCTTCTAAAGGAAATATAAAAAGAAAAAAAAACGACACCTGATAAATAACCTTTCGACTATTAAAAAATACAAGTTCCTCCTGTAGTTATTTTGAATATTTGAAATATCTCGAGTATTTAGACTATTTAAAGATGTACTCAAAGATTACACCTTTGATATATTGATCCTCGTTTCAGGTATATACTACTAGATTTCAGTAATTACGTCAGAAAACAAAAAGTAATCCGTCCTATAAAATTTCGCAGAAACTTTAAAACATTTTAACAATCAGTAATTCGTCGAAATTTACCTCCCTGTAATGTAATTCCGGTCTGACCGTGAACTGCTAATTTATTATTTCCGATACAAAATTAAGTGTCCTTTTCCGTAAGGTAAGCGGTACTCACTGTCCGACTTTATTTGAACTTTCAAACATCGAAAAAATAAGCTTTTATTGGCCAGTTACCAAATAAGAAAGTTCTAATGCTTTGATTACCTATTCATTCATACTTTTGAAAGCAAAGGTGTTCCTCAAAACCGAAGGACCGTAGAGTTAGGGAATTTATTTGTACCAAGCATTCCCATCGTTTTAACTTCGTATTGTTTCATTTTCACACCGTCTCAGTTTCGCACCGTTTTGCACTGGTTTTTGTAGTTTCCATCAGATTAAAATGCAAAATCTACTTATCTAATTTTATTTAGTTTTATTTTTACATAATATTTAGGACAGAACTAGTTTTCATAGCATTAATATTTTACAACATAATATCTATACTAGAGTATTATTATTTTGGAATAATACATAACGAAATTCATTGTATTAAATATAATCTAACTTTCATATCTTAGAAATTATAATCAATGCGATGAATTTTATTATAACTGAACACAAGAAGTGTTCAGTAATTTTAGTAAAGTCGTTTCAAGGAAACTAAATTGCTAATCAGCGGTCTATTATAAAAACACGTTAAAGGTCTTAGGAAAAAATATTACATATTAAGAAAATTTAAGAAAAATGAAATTACCAAGTAGCATTCATAGCTTTTGATTGCTGTTAAAAATTATAGATTTGAATTTTATACATTCTATATAGAGAATGTTAATATTAAAAAAGAAAATAAAATGTGTTGTTTTTATAACGTGAAAAAAAATTCTATTGCCTTTTAAAACTTTAAAAAAGAAATTCAATAGAAAATTGCTCAGAATATATTTTGAACTGTTTTTACACATACCACATGCGTGAAATATTTTGAAAGTAATAGATCTGGGGTATTAAAGGATCAATAAGAAACATACAGTTATATTTCAATGTACTCAATGTAACCAATGTACCCTTGCATCATAACATAATATAAAACAAAGTCTCATGCCGTGTCTGTCTGTCTATATATGGACGGATTTTTTGAGTAATTACCGAACGGATTCTTACTTAACATTAATCAATTAATCAATATATTAATTGACGAGAAATATTTAATTGTATATTTTCTTAAAATATCCAACATTTCATTGCAGAATTATGCGTATTTAAATCCGTAATAAATGTTCCATTATTTAAAAACATAATTTTCAACCCGATCTTTCAGAGCTTATTATGGGAAAAATGTATACGCACTTTCAGAGCTTATTATGGAAAAAATGTATTTACACTTTTAATTAATCAATGTCTTCAGTAATTTCAATATTTTATGTGAAGCGTAATTAGCGAATCAATTAATGCCATGAGGAAAATGTAATTACTATTAAGCCTCGTGAAATTCAGTTTTACAATAATCTACTTCAACTTACACAAATAATATTTTTTTAGACTATCATAGGTTTCAAACGAATGACTTAGATTTTATGACTGTGTTTTTACATGCTCAAATTGGGACCCAGAGCGAATATAGAGAAGACTAGCCCTTAATAAAACATATATCTAATAAAACGCTGGAGTTTAAACTTACTTATGGAAAAATTTACACTAGGATTAACATTAAACAAAAAATCTTGCCATACATTTTATTTTCTGAAATGGAACCTTAATAAATAAACCCGCTTTTTAAATTGGCATTTAACTGCTAACCGATAGCAATGAGGGTTTTAATTTTTTTTTTCAATCAAGTTAATCGCGAAGTCAAAACACAGGTGTAAGTTACACAAAGTTCTAACTATTACACTTTACAAGCATCCATTGCTCGAAACCTGTATGCCTTGTCATTTAACTTTCAGTAAAAATAAGCTCGTGAAAGTTAAACTGGTAACTATATAGTTTTTCAATAATACAACAAACCTGTCACAAACGAACCCGTCTACCAACTCAAAGACTTCTCGAATCGACACCGCCAACGCCTTTTATCAACGTCGAATTCTTAAATGGTATTACTTTTTCGGTACAGACGAAGGTTATTTATTACCAATAAGTTTGACAGCAAGCGTACGTCATTGGCTTCAATTTATTTCAACTAAGAAACGACTGTCTGTGAAACGACTGTCTTCCTCAGATTGTAAATGCGTATCTCACGTCTTTTATCTACCTACCAAAAACAGTTAAATATCTGACTTGCACATGTATATTATGTTAGCTATTTCACTTTAACTTTGTTAAAATGGATATTAATTTTTTCTAGTACCGAACTTATTAATGCTTTAGATATAAAAGGCTTAAAAATATATATAAAAGTCTTAAAAAATTATACAATTAAATAAATTTAAAATATACAGTAAATACAAAAAAATAATTCGCAGCTGTTATACGAAGACGTCACAGAATTAAGCACTCCATGTGCATATTCGTTGATGTATTAAGTAAGATTTCGTAACTGTTTATTTTCCTGAAATCGTTGGTCAAAATTTTATTTGTAAACTTTATTTCTAAACAAGTGTTAGTATCTAGATTTTTTCATATTTGCCAAAATCGCGGCTAAGAAGTTAGAAATGAAGATAAAGTAACTTTGAAGCTTAAACGAGCCTTAAAATAAAAAAAAATTGAATAAAACTTTAATTCAATTTTGAAATGCCTTCCCAATGCTTCCCCACTCTACTATTCATGAAAAATTCATCTGCGCTTTGAATATACGCTAACAATTTTGTTGCTTAATGTTTTGCTACATATTAATTAACGTCCTCAAATGAAATAATGCCTATAGATCTATGTCTCTCTAGAAACTATGAGGAATAATAAGGATAGATGAACAAACGGACTAGCAAACTAACATTATGTAATTATAAGATGACTGAAAATATTAATCTATATTTTGGTAACTAGTAATTAATTTACTTTCGTGATTTCGCGAACCACACTAACGACTGCGTAGTAATTTTATGTAACTTTGTTTTTGTATGCTTATTATTAAAATTTACGATTCACAACCATTTCAAATATGAAAGCGATATGAAGATTTATACTCTCTTAGCAAACTTGGCATATACATGAAATGGGCAAACTACCAGACTACAAATTTTATACTGATGAAACAATTTATTTCTACTTTCATGGGAAGTTAAGTCAAGCACTGATAAGAGATCTGAAAAAAACGAACAACTCGTTTTCTTTTTCGATCAACGAATAGTAATTAAGACAAAAAACAAAAGTATAGATCACATAAATACATTAGTTTATTTGAAGAGACAACTTCAAATCATAAATTAATATAGAAAACTTACAGTTTTAAAGCATAACAAAAATTGCGTGAATGAATATAATCTCTATTTCAATATTGAGTAGAACATAATAATTTTTTGAACGGTATTTATGATGAAAAACAAAAATAATAAAATGCATTCAAAATACATTTACGGGAGAAACCTATTTTTAACGGAAGAAAAAATTACTGTTTCAGAATTCATAATTACGGAAAGTAAATAAGATATCAATAAAGTCTTTTTGTACTCTCTTTAATGATCATATAGCTAAAATGTCGATTAGTTTTTATTGAAAAAAAATTTAAAATTTAACAAAATGGCGTATGTTTGAAGAAAGTTGAGAAATGGTAATTTTTATATAATAAATAAGGGTATAAAATAAAAATTTAATTCAATATCAGGTAAAATTGCAATGTATCTCAAACATTATTATTTTTTGAAAATTGATGTTAAATATGGTATCAATCCATTTATTCGTTTTTCCATAATTACAATCCCTTTCTACAGAAAACATGTCTCGTCGTATCCTATAAAAACTTTAATTTCATTAAATTTGGTTACATATATAGTAGTTTTTACATCCTCATGTACATCTCATCTCATGTACATCTCATCTCACTCATCATGAGTGATGACTACGTTCACAAATCAAAGTTTCGAATGAATAATTTCACCGTAAGTTTTTCGTACACGAGAGAAAGAATTTTATTTGCCAATGATACATTAAGCCAAAAGCTATGATATTGGTACAAATTGCCACGGATCGTAGATTGTCCACAACACTTCCTTCACACCATAAAACAAAGTTACAACAAAAACACAAAAGATAATTAAATATCACTTTACATTAAGCCAAAAGCTATGATGTTGGTACAAATTGCCAAGGAATCGTAGATTGTTCATGACACTTCCTCCACACTATAAAACAAAGTTACAACAAAAACACAAAAGATAATTAAATATCACTTTACATTAAGCCAAAAGCTATGATATTGGTACAAATTGCCACGGATCGTAGATTGTTCATGACACTTACTCCACACCATAAAATAAAGTTACAATAAAAACACGAAAGAAAACCAAATATCACTTCACTGTATACGGGTCAATAAACGTTAGAGTAGAAACAATAAAAGTCAGAGTTAGATTGCTTAATTTCTACGTGAACCGCCTCCATTCAGAAAAATACAAATCAGAAAAATGAACTAGCAATACACAAGGCCTAAATTTCTTCAATTGACGAAAAAATTATATCAATTTGAAAACAATCTGTGAATAATGCTTTTCTAGATTATAAGTTTTCAGAAAAATACGTTTGTATTCGATAATCGTTTATAATTTCATTGATATCTTGACGTTGCTTGCAGATTAGTAAATCAAATAATTTGAACTAAATGTTTTAGATAATTCCTGTACCTAAATTTTTTAAATTTTTTCTACGTTGTCTTTATGCAACGTAAATATTTTATTGACATTTTATGATGTAACGTAGACATATATTTGATCAATATATAGCTGCATTAATAATATCTTTCGCAGCTAAATTTAAATAAATTAAAAATGTCATGTGTCCACAACACACTATTACTTGAGAATGAGAAGATCATACAACAAATACGAACATTATATTTCATAATGAATAAGAAACTTGTGAAGAAATAAAAATAAAATATTAAAAAAAAATTAAATGAAACTACGTGATGTAGTATTATTTCTACTTTCTTTAAGTTCTTTACCACGACCTAGGTTTCGTTGTTTTACAACATCTTAAGATAAAAAGAAAGTAGAAATTATACTACATCACGTAGTTTCATTTAATTGTCAATAATGAATTTCTGCAAAATTAATGCCAAGTATATTCAATATTAAAAAAAAAACAATTAACAAGATAGAGGTGTGATTTTCATATTAAGAAAAAAGGACAAACAAAACAGACCTCTGTCGGAAATTAATCGAAAATACTTTAATAAAGAGCTGTGTAATATTTGAGAGCGAAGAAGTCATTATAATGCCTTCATTATCTAAAGCTGAAAATCGTGGCTTACGTAAATCACAGTGATTTTTTACAACATTAAATAAAAGCAAAGAAAATGTAATTTGTGCAAGTCACGTATTACCAACCGATTAGCTTTAGCTGCGACCTAGTTCACGACCTAGCATCACCTCTAAAGACAAAGTCTAGTCTTATAATTATATTTACGATTTTTAACTCAAAGATGAAACACATGTACAATCGTAATTGTTTTGTAAATTTTCTCTTTTTAATTAATCTATATTTTCATAATCAATGAAAGACAAGATTAAAATATCATCCTTCCAAAGCCAAAGGTCTGTTAAGAAGTGAGTGTATCATTAAACAAATAGCGAGGAAAATACAATAGGGATATTTCTAGAAAAAAATTGGTCTACTAATAAGTAGTCTGACACTTACTAAGTTCAACATGTTTTTTCCGCTTTTTACCCACCAATTGACGAGATAAAGGTGTACATTTATATAATCTAAGGTAATGAAAGCAATACAAAATAATTGCAGAAGCAATACAAAATAGTAACAAGTAATATTTTTAGAAAAGGCCTTATAGGATTTCCGTGGTAAAAATATCTTTGGCGCAAATGTCTTCGATTTTCATATATTTTGATTACCTTGACTTTTGGTACTAATGTGTTTCGTCATCAACTTTACGAAATGCACAGATTTCGAGAAAAGAAAACAAAATAAAAATTTTGGATTAATTTCTATTAACCCTTAATTCCTGTAAAATTTTCTATTACCCTGAATTCTGTAGGAGAAAAACTGAAGTAGTGTTTCTAGATGTCAAAATTTTTAAAATATGCACGATGTTTTTACACCTGCGACTATAACTTTGTAGTAGGCAATATAATTTATGTTATTAAAAATTAACATTATCAAATAATTTAATAGAATTAATGTGTACTCTTAAATTTTTCCAAGTGTCTATATGTGTATTCAATTTTTGTGGTGCGGGTTCTACTCGTATTTGATAGGTTTTTTTTAAACATTTAAACCTTTCGAAATAGTTTGATAGTATAAATTATTAGTAGTTAGTATAAATTATTCTTACAGGCCAAACTAAAATAATTTTCTAACCGATTACTAATACGTTTTACTGATTTTGAAAATTCACAATTAAATGAAACTAATATTGAACATATTCGGCGTTAATTTTGTAGAAATTCATTATTCAAAATTAGATGAAACTATGTTATGTAGCATTATTTCTACTTTATTAAAATTAATCAGTTTTAATAAAGTAGAAATAATACTACATCACGTAGTTTCATCTAATTTTGAATAATAAATTTCTACAAAATTAACGCCAAATATATTCAATATTCGATTTTGAAAATAAAAAAAAATAACATTTCCACTGCTTTTTCGGTAACTTTAGCTTTGACCACAAAATTCCGTTGAACTTCGACCTAATCAAGGTACAGGACATCGACTTACAAATTAATTACTTCCCGTGAAGCCTCTGCCTGCCTACCAATGAGCTTTCGCATATCGCGAAAGCTGCGTGAGCATTTGCATAATTATTTCGAAAGTTCCGAGCATTTTAATTAATGATAAAATTATGCAGATTTCCTGGAAATATCCGGAGCTTGGCATTAATGTACTTTATTTCTAATTAAACTTTTGTAAGTGTAGGCGTGACCTTTGGTTGGACTCCTTGATATTCCCTTTATGATTTTTCAAAAAGGGAGCAACATTTCATTTTAATAAATTTCAATATGAATACGCTAAAATACCTGTCGGCTTAGTGATATAATATTCACCTCCTTATAAGTTTAGCAAGTTTAGCAAAAACTTCAGACTTAGAAAATGTGCGCTCGTATCAGAAATCATAGTTCTTAACATAAATGTTGTGAAATTTTATAGAAAGATGTAATTGTATTACGTGAATATATAAAATTAGAAAAAAAAGATTCTAATTTTTATAACCGACTTCGAAAAAGAGGAGGTTCTGATTTCATCTGTACTTTACCTTTTTTCACCTTTTTTTTACTCTATGTACTTCTGAGTGTGTCGATTTGGCACCGATTTCAAAAATCTCTACCCGTAGCAGTGTTTTGCCAATATTTTTACCTTCGGAAATGATATTGTGCCGCAAAAGATCCAACTAAGTATTCGTATTTCCATTAATTCACACTTTTCTTATTCAGTGGTTATTTGAAATCGATTAATTTTTTTTGCAAAAAGTTTTGTTTTTAAATATTTTTCAATACGTCGCATTTGAATATGAAAGATTTTGACTCCATCGAGTCGATATCATTGAAGATATCTTCTGAGATACTATCGCAAAATAACAATATTTTTATATAACTTTGTCTGCGCAAGATACTCGTGCGAGTGTCCCTCTTCCACGCACTACCCCTTAACTTTTCATTCATTATATAAAACATCAATATGACGACGTTTAATAAGTTATTATGAACAATAATTAACATGCATTATTAATTTAAAATAAATGGCCATCCAATTACTACTTTACGACTTTATATATTTGAAAATTATGTTATTATTTAAAACCATTTAATAAAAATATTACATAACTTCAAATATTTCAACTTTTATTACATATAAATCAATCTTAAAAGATACGAAATGCCCGCGTTCTGAGTTCTACTCATGCTCAACACGTTTTCCAAGCTACTTTGTTTTGAAAGTTTTACGCAAACATTTTAATTCAGTATTATCTGTCGTTAAATTATTTATGTAAAATCGAAGCTATTATATCGGGTATATTTTGGAAAAGTTATTTTTTAATTACTTGGTTCATTATTATTCGATTCTCTGGATTCTTTTAACATTTAGGCACTCATATATAGACAGTAAACATAGTCCTAAGTTAGAAATTTTCATAAGAAAGGCAAAAAAATTGTAACAAACCTTAAACATTGATTTGGATTGAATACCAGAGTGCAATATATCGCTTCGTGTTACTTTCCAGATAAATGAACTTATTAAAAATTATATCATTTATGTATGATAATTTACAGCACAATGGGCTTAATTATATGTAAAATAAAGGTATATATTAAAATAAAATGATTTACCGATTTTATGTTTAATGATGTTTATTTGAAGTTTATGTCAGTGTTAAATTATGTTATTGAACATTTTGTAGATGAAATTAACTGAACTTAGTATTGTTGAATGCAATTTTATATTGACAGAAATTTAGGCATTGCCTTTTTTAAAATCCTGTGGCAAACCAGGAATTATTCAATTCATCATGTCTGTCCGTGCGTCTACTGTACATAGGTCGTTGGTTATATATCTACGTCATTTTATTAAATATTTTGTCATTATAGTTTGCTAATAAAAGTATGAACCTACTTTTAATCAAATTAAAGACAGAATCATTTTTGAAGCATGTATACATGGAAACTAAAGATAAATTTTTTCGCCTGGTGTCGGCGTGGGAACATATAAATTGGGATATCAGTGAACAGATCTTTCAAAATGCATTTAAAAATGTGCAATATTTTAAGCTAGATTTATTATTTTCTCACATGCCCACTTTCAGTCATACGTTTTAAAAATTTGAATAAAATTTGAATACTTTTTTTAATTGTTTTCGTGTAGTTATATTGATAATTTCATAATATTATGGAATATGTTAAAATTTCATCTCATCAACTTTCATCATCGAATATGTGATTTAATACTAAGTAACTTTCCAAAAAAACTTTAGCGAAGTGAGTGTTAAAATTATACGATCATCAATTGAATTAACAAATTTCCCATAAATTTTACATCAAACCGACAACAACTTATGGCTTTGCACTATCGAGTATAGTGCTTACAAATTGGTAAACGTGTGTACAAACTGATGAATACCACTAAATTTATACTATAGTAAATTTATGTACAAACAACACGGTTTACGTAACGCAGCATTTGAAAATGAAGTGGCCTGCATTATAAGTCCTAGGTTCGAAACACATATAGAGTAGGGTTCCAAAGATTTCTACATCTCTATTTATGTAAGTAAAACGGAATTATTCCACTCAAAAATTAGAAATTAGAATTTTTTTAAATTTCATGAATTCGTAGAAAAATTAAAAGCAAAACACACACCCCCACAACCTTTTGATGTTTAATGTATTACGAAAGGGGACTTAAGAATGAAAAGTGTTTAATCAAATTTCAATTTATTTTTAAGGACCTTTTTTAATGTTTTACTATATCAATTTAGCTCCCTATCGGAAGCATCTATTTACAAAATTTCATACATATGGAACTGTAGAATTAAAAAAGACAGAAAACAGACGGGCGAATGAATGGGCATTACAATTTTATGTAAGTTACTTTATTAGGGGCTTTTGAAAAGTGACGGATTTTGACCAAATTGATAACAAAGTTACGAATTCGGGAAACTTTTCCAGAAAATGGCTATAAACTGATCAATGGGGTAAAACTGAAATGTTCATAAATGACTTTATTCAAATCAGATCATAAAATTAAAAACGGTATATTTCTTTACTTAGTTTCGATCAAAAGTTACTGGTAATAAAAAATACTATATGAAATCCTAATTAGAAATACAAATAACTTTTATAGAAACTCTAAAAAGTAAACTTAGTCAAGTTACTTATATTCTTATAATTTTTTTTATTTTACAATCTCAAAACCCCATTTTCACTAAATTTCAAATTGAAATTTTATTCGTGTATATACCAAACTTAGCCAAGTCATCTACATTCTTATAATTTTCTCAAAGCCCATTTTCACTAAATTTCAATTTTTTTGTGAGTATACCGAATATTGTTAAATTTAATCCAGTAGTTTCTGCGTGATAGTTAAACATAAAAAGATTATGATCCAAGGAGAAATTTTAGCCCATTTCTAAGGCAAACATCAAATTCTAAACGGGACGTCCCTATATTAAATTTCATGTTTAAAAATTAAACGGTCTCAACTTATGCATATCTTTAAATTAAATAAATCCTTAAACCTCCATTAGACTCTTTTTTACCTTATTTCTATTTATCTTCATGGATCTTATAATATTATTGAGAAATATTGCAACTAGCATCGTGTCACTTCGATGTAACTTTAATTTGCTAACGATAATTTGATTATAATTTATTTAAATATTATTAATTATAGAATTAAATACATTCCTCTTTACCTGGTACCACACGCTCATGTCCAAAACGCCCTTAGGGAAAAATTTTGTTGCATATTTTTTTGCAACTGCAAGTGCTTGACACATTTGTATTTGTTATAATAATATTCTGTAGTAGCCAACTTAGTCTCAGAGAAACGTCATGGCAATTGCTTTGAGTTTCAGTTTTTCAATCTTTTATAATGCAATTACTTTAAAACCGTCGACCTACGCAATATGCAAATGTGAAACGGGAGCACATATTTTCTAGCAACTTCTAGCTTGCTTAATATTATTTCTATAAAACGTACTTACGTTATATAGCTTTCTCTGATATATAGTTCAAAATTATTTTAAAGCGAATGCTGTTATGTTTCTACTAGCTATCCACCCGTATATTAATCGTTTCTATTAACTAGGTTTGCAAGAAGTTCTATTCTAATTAGTGGTTAAATTATATTTGCATTAGAATAATGTGAAACCATCGGTATATATGAATTTCTTATGGGTGTCGATGAATCAGTATGAATATGTAATAATGAATCATGTCGTAATCGTTAGTATGCTGACATATTATTTTGGTTTCTGAACATTTCAAGCCTGTTTTATTATGTAGCGTTTTCTTTTTTTAAGTTTTAACAGGTACTTGAGAAAAAATTTCATAGTAATTTTTAAGTGATACAATTATGAAATATACCGACTGGCAGGCTGACAGCTGATAATTACAAAAACTATGGTTTTCAGTTCTAAAATTTCTTAGGTTCTAAACATTAAATACACAAAGTTTATGCCTTAACCGTTTTTATATATTTAGAGCGAACTACTGTATTGTCCAGTATTTTTGAATAATAAATATGGATGTTTATCATTACGTCATTACGTTTTAAAACCAACCAACATCATGACAATTATCTTAATTTTGGCAATTTGGTTTGCAAATATTAACTAAATGATAACTTGGTGTGCCACGATTAAACCTAAGTGCATAGACTTGTCTTGTTACATTTCTGAAAAAAATACAGAAATTACAATATGCATACTTTTCTTCTCAAATTAATATAGTTAACATATTTTCATATATTATAGTAGTTTATTATTGAAGTAAAACTTCAAACTTTATTCCAGTTGTGCATCACGAAGCTCTAGAAAGAATACGAAATTATATGCAAAAGGCTATTTATAAGGTGGAAAGCGGAGTGCAATTTGGAGTCAATTGGATATTGGCATCAAGAAAATATCCTCGATAAACGTCTCCATAGCTCGACTGTATATATATATATATATATATATATATATATATATATATATATATATATATCAGAAGTAAGCCCTTGTGCTATAAATTTATATCATATACTTTTCTTCTTATATCCTAACTCGTGCCCATAGTTGCACTCCAATTTTTACATTTATATCTTTCATATTGTAAATTTCTTTACATTCTACCAAACAACCAATTTTTATTTATTATGTTCCACTCCACCATCCACTCCACCACCATCAAATTTATCAACCTCATTGAGTCATGGTTCAGAGCTACAGGATCAACATTAAATAGGCCCAGGCCAGGACCTACACCATTGGTAGCCATGGATGAAAATGTCGAGCGTGTTATGGTTTCTGTCGTTGAAAATCCCCGTTTATAACATATTCTTTAGTGACGAAGCTCACTTTCACATTGGAGGATATGTGAATAAGCAGAACTTTCGTTACTAGGATGTCCACAACCCAAGACAAATGCATCAAGAACCTTTACATAAGCCTAAAGTAACAGTCTGGTGTGCCATGGCTGCATCTGCAATCATAGGGCCTTTTTTCTTTGAAAATCAACGTAGCCAAACTGTAACTGTGAATTCGGAGAGATATGCCCAGGTGTTAAATTACTTTTTCAGAGTAGAACTACAGAATAGTCCATCCTTAAACCAAAATACATGGCTAATGTGTCCACGAATGCAGTGCGGCAGTTATTTCCAGAAAAAAACATATCCGGAAACGGTACCATACCGTGGCTACCTAGGTCACCCAATTTAAGCTCATGTGACTTTTTCTTATGGGGATACTTAAAATCCGTTGTTTACAAAACAAATCCGAGCACTGTGACACAACTTAAAGAAAATATTGGAACCGAAGTCAGTAGGATACCCCAGTCGCTTTGCAAACGCGTTTTTGAAAACATGCGTGCTAGACTCGAAGAGTGTGTCAGACTCGATGGCCGCCATTTGGAAAACGTGGTTTTTAAAAAATGAAATCTGCATGTTGTTATAAAGTTAAAATAAACCTACTTTGTATTAGAGGTGTGGTTTTTTTTACAATTTTTCAAACATTGAAATCTGCCACTGACACCTGTATATTGCCTAGCATAACTTTCGTGTGCGTAAGACGTTGTTGATATATTTTCAATTTATTAACGCAAATCGAGTGAAATTAACGTGGGTCTTCACGCGTTTTGCTTTCAGACATATGTAAACTCGATGAAATATTAACAAACATTTAATAAATATTAACTAATAATTAGCGGTTCAATATATTTTCCAAATTTCGATTTCGTAATCTAACGAGTAGAGTGAGGTCTGTAGTGGAACGAAGTCGCTGTATTCATTTTTTTTGGCATTAAAATAAAATCTATAGTGAGAGCGATATAAACACTTCAATGTTTGTTTACCTGTTTAATATCTAATTATGGATATTTGAATGTTAATATGACATATATTCTTTACGTTTACATATGTCTTTAGGGACGTTAATATTTTCGTATTAGATGAAGAATTTAAATGTCGCTAAGGTTTGATAAATATTTAATGTAGTAAAATAATTATATTAATCCAATATTATGTTATGTACTTTTTATTTTTATTCTTAATTAACGATTGATATATTTGTTGAGAGTGCAAAAAAGCACCATGTGTCCATTGTGTGTTAATATATTTTAAAAAATGAGGAAATTGAAATTATGTAATCATAGATTAGATTGTCAAAATAATCCTATAAATCTATGCCACTGTGTAACAAGGTAGACTGTGGGAATGTTTAAATATGCAGAAGACGAAGAAAAAAACCTGCGTGGTGTGTGTGTGTGTGCGAGCGCGACCGTGCCTTGCTAACGCATGTGTGTGTGTGTGTGTGTGTACGAGTGGATATGCTTGTGCATGTAAGTGTTTATGTGTATGTGCGTTTATGTATGCCTGAGGAAAATTGAGAAATTTTAATAATGATTAAGTAATTTATTTGTAAATATTATTGAATGTTTATCAAATTGTTCAATCCATACTACTAAATGATGGTCTAAGACGTTCTTTAAGATTTATCATTATGGCACTTATAATCTAATCAATTTTACTTCAGCGGAAAATGAAGGGGTCGTACAAGCTTAATATGTAATACAGTTATATTAATTATTTAATTAAAATCCTCTATTCTCATTCATCAGTGAAATGTAAATAGGCTCCCTAGTTAACGTGCCGAACTACACGAAGTATCGCTAAGCGGTCTCGTATTGCAATTGGAAGTGAATGAAAGTGAGCAACGACCGGTGTGGAAAAACCGCCACTGGGAAATTACATAAGGACGGAATCGTGCTAGTCTCATTGATTGTTATCTGTAAACCCTAGCCCGTCATCTGTTAGATATTTAGAAAATAAACAGTGTGATGGCATCCAACCGTCCAGTGTCAAATTCAACCTGGAATAGAAAAGTATTTTTTATGTCATTAAACGAAAACATTTTTCAGTTCCTTTTCTTTGGAAAACTTCTGAATTTCAACCGAATAAAATTCGAATGGCATTAATTACGGGTGTCATCAAATATAACTCAAAGGAAGATACACACTTGACTTGAAAAAAATTGGGGAGACTTATGTACTAGACAATAAGTGTCCGCTTATTTGTATCCGGTTATTAAACGTCAGCAGGAGGTCTTGAGTTGTTTCATAAATTAGGCCAAAATATAATACTTTTGAATCACAGATTTCTGGACCACATAGTTGTTCTTAAATGATTATCACTTATAATAAGCCTTTTTAATTTTCTTATAATATTGCAGCCTGTTTAATTAGCTAGCAGTTGAGAGTTTCGCCAAACTAAATTGCCGATTGCCCGTGGATGAGTGATCGGTTATTGTGTGTAGAGTTTTCATTTTACGTTGTTTGCAGTATTTTCAATAATAATATGAATCCGTTACTAAAAATACATGTAACATATTTCCAAAAAATAAAAAAGCAAAACAAAAAAAAGAAAAACAAAAAATTGTATTTTTTGTAATTGGAAAGACAGAGTTTTCTACAATTTCAAAAACAAATTAACTAACAATTAATTATTCTGACTTAATTTGTGTATTGGGAATACACTGTAAGTTCTACATAATTCTTCCAAAATAAAATCTCTATATGTGGGCTTAATAGAGGAAGAAACTTCAGATAGAGGGATAGGTTTTGATCGTTGTTTAAATTTCTATTGGCTTTTACTTTCTGCCTTTATCGCAGAAATATAGAGTTTTTTTAACTCCGTGACGGATTTTTAAAGGTATCTTCTTATTACAACTATTTTTTCGATTCACTAAAACAAAAAAAATTCATGAATACATTTTAATTTTTAAATTAAAAATAGTGATATAGCGATACTTTGCGTATTGAAAGTGAAAACAAATTTTTCAACCCGCGCAGCGGAACAACTCTTGTACTTTCCTATATAATAAACCACTACGTTAGCCTTAAAAATAAATGTTTTGTCATATAACTCTTTAAATTGCGCTGCAAAATAGATAAATTAGTTATCGAAACGCCAGATATTGCAATATTAATTAAATTAAAAAAATAAAGAATAGTATTTAAAACGAAATTCACAAAATTTATCAATTATATTCATAATGAAGAAAACCATAGTAATAGTACAGAAATAAAATTACGTATAAAAATATAAGCAGCATGTAGATCAATTTGAAAAAATCTAAACAAATATAAACAAAATTACTAACGAGACTTCGACCGACTTCCGTGAATTTGAAAAATTATATTATGCATAAATCAATTATTCCCAGAATATAATAAATAAACTTAATCCAATGCTGTTCACATCACCACAACATATCGCAAGCTCAAATGAAATACATAATTCAAATACGACGTGATCATACTGACTGTATAAAACTGCCAAAAGTTGAACTTGTAACCTTTGACAGCTGTTATAAATAATGGATAGATTTCTATACAACGGTGGCTCTCTGAATTAGAAAAATTCCAAAATTTAAGGTCTAGTTTGAGAGGCGAGGCGGGACGTGTAATTGAAACATTAGAAGCATCCGAGGAAAATGATTCAGTTGCAAGGGAGTCGCTGAAAGCACCTTTCGATAATAAACGGGTAATCATACAAAATTACGTTTTTACATTACTCAAATTGCCAACGATGACTAGGGAATCTGCTGTCGAATTAATAAAATTTCTAGATACGATTTAACTTACATAGGATCTTTAAAATCATTGGGCGAACCCGTTGAGCAGCGGGGCTCATAATTAATTTACATTCTCAAAATCGATCAAAACAGCCACGCAGAATGGCAAAAATCTATTAAAGGCACCGAAATGCCCAAAATGTGCGATTTCACGAAATTTTTAAAGGAACGCTGTCAAATATTAAGAATGGCAGCCATAAGCGCAGATTTAGATTTAGAATCAAACAAGCAAAGTGGTCTTTTGCATAAAAAAACAAGCACTGGCATACCCACAAAAATTAGTTGTTGAAGTTTAAGCATGTGAAAAATTACAAAAGATGGATGTAAATGAACGCTGGAAACATATAATACATTAATACACTACAATAATGCGAATAATTAGGGTAATCAATAAAAATTTAAAAAATCGGAAAAAGACGCGTATCTGGGAAACTGTTCGAGTTTCCCAGATATGCGTCTACGGTACAAAGGTATAAAGGTACGTAGTGCCATAGTGGCTACGTAGGTTTTATTGCTGAAGGCGTTAATTAATGTAAAAGGAAGGAATGGTGAAATTATTCAAGCTTGAGTGTTACTAGGCAATGGATCGCAATCGCTTTCATCACGAAAAAACTGGCGGACTGATTAAAAATACATTCATTCAAAAATATAGATCTCCCTGTAGAAGGTTTAAATCAGTTGAAAACTCGTATCAAACATAAGTCAAAATAGAAATCAAATGAAAATTCAATAATTACAGCGATATGGTAGAATTTTTATTCCTTCCTCGAATTTGAAACAATTTACCAAATGAATGATAAACGCGTTCTCAAAGTACCTCATAATATAAAACTCAAATTTAAAATTGTATGAACCGGGCAAAACTGATGCGATATTCAGCATTAAAATATTTTACGAGCTACGAAATTCTATGACATAAGAAGTGATTGTATAATACAAAATTAGGCTAGATAATTCCTGGAAAAGTAGGCAACGATGAAAAATATCAAAAAATAATAACTGAATTCTAACATTTAACTTACTACACAAAAGTATCTGAAAATTTGGGAAACATGAAATAGAAAAGTTGATATTTTTATCTGAGGAAGAATATCAAGCAGAAGAACATTTTAAACCACTCAACGAGAAAATAGGTCAGGGCGTTCGTCCACCATTTAGTGAAAAAATTGGAAATCTAGGTATATCATAGAAAAGCGCCGAAAAACGATTCCATGCATTAGAGAAAAACTCAGAAAAATCCAGAGCAGAAAACACAATATATTGAACGTGTGCGTGAAGCTATCACACATGAAACGTATCAATTCACATGAAATTAAAAAAGGACATTGTTTTCCACCACGTTACCCTGTAATTAAAGAGTCGAGTTCAACCACGAAAGTATAATGCTTCATCCATAACTAGCTCAAATATTTCTTTGAACGAATGCATAAAAGTCGGAGCCGTCGTTCAAAGTACAAATCTTGACATCATTCTCAGATTTTGGACACATCAAATTATTTTATTATCTAATATCGAAAAGATGTGTGAACAAATTCTCCTCGAAGAACGGGATATGTATTATCAATTAGTTTTATGGCGAGAAAATGTAAACTATATGTTACAAATATTCACAATCCCGGTAGTCTTATTCGGTTGTGCATCGGTACCACATTCGGCTACAACCAATTACCTGAGGATGAACGTTCAAGACATTGAAAGGACAGTGGATTTCTGAAACGCGACTGCCACATAGATAATATAAGGACAGGAACAGATACTGTGAACGACTTAATAAACTTATTTAAGGATCCCTTTGAGCTAACAAATGCTGGGGAATTTACACTTAGAAAATGGACATCGTACAACTCTGAGATTGTAGCTATGGTAGATAAAGATTCTGCTGACATCAATATATTTACGGAAGATATATCTCAAACAAAAGCGTTAGGCGTTCAATGGAAATTAATAAAGGACGAAATCGCATACACGAACAAGGATTCGACAAATCTAAAATTTACTAAACGTCACACATTATCAAACATTGCTTTGGTTTATGTACCAATCGGTCTGATAGGCCCCGTAATAGTTTGTGCTAAAATGCTCATGCAAAAATTGTGGTAATGTAACGCTGGGTCGGATGATTTATTATCTGAAGACATACGGAGCACTCGAATAACGATTCAACAACAATTACCGATCCTGAATAAAATCACATTCACAAGAAAAGTTATAATAGCGAATGCTAAGCGCGTTGAAATTCTTGGATTCTGTGACGCTAGCAAAAGGGTACACGGAGCATGCATTTATGTGAGATCCATAGACAACACCGGAGAAATATCTATAAATCTATTATGTTCAAAAAATTGAATAGCCCCACTAAAACAATATTATTAACTAAGTTGGAACTATGTGCGGCATTATTACTCTCACAACTCGTAAAAAGTATTTTGTCTGCTCTTAGTCGAACAATTGACGAAGTCTTTTTGTGGTTTGATTCATCCATTGCTTTACTCAAAACGTTTGTTACTAACAGAGTTTCAGAAATTAGGGACTCAACAAAATGATTTATTGGAAACATGCGCCATCGCAGGAGTATATGGTAGACGTTCTTTTACGTGGACAGCTACCATTAAAATTTCAAAATATTAATTGCTGGAAAACAGGTCCAGAATGGCTACGACAAGACCAGGGTGAGTGACCAAATAGTATCGTAGAAGTGGTACCATTAACGGATTTAAAACCGATAATTATGACCACTATTACAGACTCAGATTCATTTTCAATTAAATTAATCTTCAGTCGGTAAACTCAAACGCGTTCTAGTTTATATATTGCGATTTAAAAACAATACCATGAAACATCAGCCTAAATCTGTTGGAGACCTCACAACGAAAGAGTTAGACTTAGCGCTAAATTTGATAGTAATAATAACCCAACAAGGATGTTTTAAGAACGAAATTAAACAATTACCCCCCACAGTGCTGCTTAGCTCTAACAGTAAAATTCGGGCATTAAATCTATTTTTAGACAAAGACGGACTTATTCGCGTAGGAGATAAACTAGGTGAACACCTACGAAGAGTTAGAGACATACGTGGTAGACATCGAGGCAATCCTTATTTCGAGACCAATAACTCCTTTACTCAAAGACCCCAACGACCTTCAACGTCTTACTCCCGCACACTTCCTCATAGAAGTTACGTTCACAAGCATTCCCGATCCAAATTTGATAGTTCACACAATTAATCAACTGTTAAACTGGCAACATATTGAGTACATCAAATAACACTTTTGGGAAAAGATGGTACAAGGAGGACTTGAATCAACTGTTGGTCCGGAAAAAGTGGCAGGGTAAAACACATAATCAAATAAGAACCAGTATGCTAGTTTTACTGAAAGAAGACAACGTACCACCTTTATATAGGCCACTTGGGTACATCAAAGATGTTCATTCCGGAGGTGATGGTGGAGTTCATGTTGCCACCATGCAAACACATTCGGGAATTTATAAACGATCTATGTTCCGAATCGCTGTTTTATTGATAAATTATGATTGATAAATGTAATTAATAATTTCGAGAATATGTATAATTTAAGTAACAAAATTTAAGTTTATATTTTGTAGTTCATTTCGGTATATTAAGAATTGTATATTAGTATATTAATTTTTGTAGTTTATTTCGGTATATTAAGAATTGTATATTAATTCGGTATATTAAGAATTGTATTCTCTAAAATATTTCAAATTTACAACACATACCTGCCGCATATTGTAAAATACTCTTCGTAAACTATATTTGTCAAGAAGTGAGAAAACCCAATCACGCCTAATATCTGTATAGAGTGAAAGGCCACTATAAACATTTATTGTCTTACATTCTGTATTGTCTTCGCTAGTTTTGTTGTTCACTAGGTGCAACAAAAGGGATTACAAAGGACTGAGTTTTCCGAAGGCGGGCCGCCCACCATAGATTTTTAGCCAATAAAATAATTTTGTTTTAAGCACCGATATTTTTTTAAAGCTAACAAAATTGGTAAACGACACTTCGATCTTGGAAGTCAAACAATTCACACCATTTTAATAACATCACATTTTCAAAATATATGTCAAATAATTCATTTTTGTGAGCGCCTTAATAAAATAAATAGCTAGTATTTTAATAATCTAATAACAATTAGGTATTGTTATTTCAATTATAAGTACCATAAAAATTACAATAAAAAAGTAACGTTTTCTAAATTAAACTTCTTATTACACACCAAGCGCATCCCAAATTAAGAATTACTGAATAGATATCGATAATATTAGGCTTGTAAGTTTTGATTTAGGTGGATGATATCATTATCAAAATTATTTGAAGTACTGCTATGTTACCTCTTGGTCAGGATTGAGGAATAGGTATAAAGACCAGAAAATGGAAATAATTTATTTGGTTTCTTTTTAAACGAAAATATTAATTAAAAAGAAATGCATTGTATTCGGTGCGTCATTAAAATAAAAGAAAATAAATTTATAAATCGTTTTATTTGAAGTTCAATATACATATATATATATATATATATATATATATATACACACACACACACACACACACACACATATATATATATATATATATATATATATATATATATATATAAACTCTTTTGCAAAAAAAACGGACACTTATAGGAATAAACCATATCAGAGTTATTTTATTTTTATTTGATGCATTTTATATGGCGATATGATGAGAATATTGTTATTTATTATTGAGATATCGTTTTTACCTACTTCACTCATTAAAAATGCGAGTAAATAAAAAAAATCGATGTAAAGTCCACAGACGAGCGTTTTCATACTGGTGCATTAAAAATGGCTAAAGTTTATTTGTTATTTTTTATTAATTTAACATAAAATTTGCAAATTTAGTAACGAGTATGGCCTCCTCTAGCTAAAATCAATGCGCTTAATTTGCTAGGCATGCTTTTGACGACATTTTTTATCATTTCCTGAGGAATACGTTCCCATTCAGCGATGATCACATTTTTAAGGAATGTTTTCTGGAGCTGGTTTTACGGCTCTGATGCGTCGTTTAGAGATTATCCCATATGTGTTCAATCGGATTGAGGTCGGGACTTCTATCTGGCCAGTCTAACCGACGAATTCCGGCCTCCTGCATATACGCATCAACGTCCCTAGAGCGGTAAAATCTGTAGTTGGTAAAATTTACTGAGTGATTAGCTCTTGAATACCTTGACCTATCTTTAAGAGTTAAGAGATCTTACAATACGAAGATTTAATCGGAGCGAGCACCCCTTGGGGCAATAAAAGGTGCTTAGATAGAGTGTAGAATCGATGGTTTGAAAAGAATTGTGTAAAGAGAAAAAAAATGAAATAGTCGTCGTATAGGTCAGTAATAGAAATGTTAGGAAAGTACTTAATGTATTTAAGTATACAGTGTTAACTCGAAATTTTGAATTTTTCTCCAAACAGTTTATCACCACAGGTATTCTATTACCCCCATAACTCATAGATAATATGTTAGAATATGGCTGTATAATTAAACCACTTATCTTAAAATTTTCTTCATTTACTTTATTATTAAACCAACCGAAATGCCATGGTATACTAAAAGAAATAGTCTCAAAGGAAATTGGTTAATTAACCGACTTCAAAATTGACTACGTTTTCAATTTGACTATATTTTTTGTGTATGTTTGTGTTTATGTATGTCTGAACAAGTGTTGATAGACGTTGCTTGATGCCGACTTTTTGAAATAATATATTCGTGCGGAACTCAATCCATGAAGACCCAAGCATTTTTCTCCAGCACTGCATTTTCAGAGCGTCTATATTCTTTTCGAGTATTCGTAGTGTCCATGGCTTTGCGGCGTAGAGAAATATGGGTACCAGAATTCAAACGAGCCGGGTCATAGTGGCCTTGCTAATGTTTTGGTCTCTCCTAATTTTTTCCAATTTGTCCATAGCGTATCTTGTCATCGTCATACGCCTCCTCACCTCATCTAAGCATTCGCCGTTGGTAATATATAAGCCAACCAAGTAAAATATAGCATTCGTCTGTGTATGCAAGTGTGCATATCTGTGAGAGAAATATTAATGTCGACCAGACACCGATTCCACAAATCTCTAGGAGCACAGTATTTGGAAAATTTATATATGTTCGGAAAGGTGCTACTAAATACACATATTTTGATTATTTTATCACTTTCAGTCGCTTTTATTTCGTAGTTATTTGACGTCGGCTTCATTTTTTTAATAAATATTTTAGGTTCTTAACAAAATTCTAGTGCATTTTATTGATAACGCATGCATAAAATAGATCATTGCTTTATAATTTTGTTGCAAACTATATAGAAGATAATTTCACATATAATACCAGATTTGTAGATTGTCGATCATGTATAACTTCTTTAATAATGATTGCAATTTCGTGAAATGAACTTTAAATTTTCCAAAGATGTAAATTGTACATGTTTCAAACGAATCGCATCACTAGTTTTTTACTTAAAAAATAAGTAAATTTCCTAGTTAAAAAAAAACGAAAAAATAAAAACATAATTTTATAATCAAGGACCCCTTAAGATAATGAGTCCAAACTCAATGAGTTTATTGTTAGACATTAAGAAGTTCTCGTGACCATATATCAAAATATGTAGCCAAAGGGTTCATTGCAACAAGTCACCCTGATGGATTCAATGAAACTTGATCACCTTACTCCTTGATCATCAAGTCATTCCGTTTAGAATATGTAACAAACGGCGCTTTGAGACAAGTTAAACGAGATCCAACTCTACAGATTTACTGTCAGCCATTGAAAAGTTTCTATAACCACCTCCCTCCTCTTCACGATATTTGCTCAACGGTACCATGTTATTATATTGTCATTAGTATTGTATATGTTTGCAAGTTTAAAATCGATACGATAATTAGAAATGAATAAAAAAGTTAGGTATAATATTTGTTTACAATGTTAGGAAGTTAGGGGTAAAGTTAGTAAAAGCTTGGAAAAAAATATAACACGCTGATAATTTCCTGTATATTAAAAAATATGCCATTCAACAAAGAACAGTTATGAGCATATATCATGTTGATTATGACTGTTCATATAAATTTGTTCTGTGCATTAGCCAGAAGGAGCATTCGTAAACTGTTATGTGCATTAGCATAAACGTTATCAACAATCGAAAATGACGTTTATAAACAAGCCATAGTTTTTTGCATTAGTATGATGGTTACGATCATTCATAAACAATATCCGTATGTATCAGCATAACGATTAAGAGTATTGTAATTACGATTATTGCCATTTGCATAATTATCATTAGCAAACGGTCATAATCATAGTATTCATTAAGTAATAACTGATAAAATAACCTGTATTCGTAAAACGAGACGAAGTCATTCCAAGCGACGCAAGAGTAGTGTTTATTAATACCGAAGCTAAGAGCATGTTTTATTGTCTCCAGACAAACTGAAATGGATTAACTTATGCAAAGTTTTAATTGATATTTGAACTGTTGGTTAGGTTGCTGCCTTTGAATATTGTCTGGAGAATGCGTTGAGATATTACTTCCGCATCTGTTGAAGAAGGTCGGCGATGTGCCAGTTATTTCAGAGGTTATCAAAGGCTTTGAATAACGCTGATGGTTTAGGGAAGAATCATTATGGAAATGGAAGTAATTATGAGTTGTCAGACTGCTTTTAACAGTTTCATTCAGCATTAGTAAGAGTATTTAAGTTAATTTTCATGAAGCACATTATTATGTGGTTTAGCCTTTTAAACTCTTTGGTTTTTATGGGGACTTTGGAAACGGTCTATGATTCTGTTTCCAAAGAGACACTTAAATGCCATTTGTAGGCCCCAATACTTTAAGCTTAAAAGCTGTTGCTTGTCCTTGTTGAATTTTTATGATATTTAATATATAATTAATGTTCATTACCAAAGACAGCCTTTTTGTAAATGAAAAAAAATTTAAAATGTAAATTTTTACAATTGATAGTTTGATCTTTTCAGAAACGCTTGAGAATTTTCGAACATATATTTAAAATTTTCTACTTAGTTTAATGCACAGAACAAAGATGTATGAATTAAAAGATACGTTTTTGTTACAGTGTGTACAGGTATAAGTTCTTATTATGTCCATAATTTAAAAGTATTATATTATTTAATAGTGATATCGCAAAAATACTATATCGATATTATTGTAATTTCTTGTACGGTATGAATCATATACACGATGTTATTTACACTTGTATAACAAAAAATAATATTTTTTTTTAAATCGTCAAAGGAAGTATTGTGGTTAGATATATCTAAAAGGCGATTAAGTTCAATCGGCTTTAAAATATTAGTTCTAATTTGAAAGAAATTTTACGATTGTTTTGAATTGATGTCTAATGGTAAGTATTAGTTACTCCATCCCAACTTCGTGAACTAACTGAAGTTGGATAGAAATCTAGGAATGATTTCCTTTAGTGCCTCTCCGACTGATTATTTCTCCTGAACGACTGTCTATGACAATTTCTACCGCAATTACAGAAGGGTACGAAAAATATTATTCTAATATTGATATTTAGCTTACTTTAGGGACAGATTTTTATTTTACTTATATTTCACTGCATGTAACAAAAGCATACCTTATAATTAACACTTGTATTAATAATGTTTTAAATAGAGTAGAAAATATTATTAATTTATTTCTACTCATATTTCATTACAGATACACATTACAGTTTTAACACCTTTACCTTTCAATAACAACGACTAGATAGTTTATTAAATTTAATAATATTACAGCACAACGATGGCACACTTCAGCTACACTCTCACTCATAGCAAACACGTTATATCTGGCGCATTGAAGCATTTGACCAATTGTGTACGTGGGAAAGTGGACAATTTTTATTTACCTCGATTCTAGATGCTGACATAGCATAATGATGACACTGTGCGAGTGTAGATAATTATGAAATGTGAAGCACGAGAGTTTTTTTCAGTAAATTAGGGCATAAAATCTTTCGATTTAAAAATGCAAAAAAATTAATTACATTTTTTTGCCAGTCTACAACGTATGGTAACATGGCATACCGAAAAGAAAATCGGTAGGAAATAGGAAAGGGAAGTAACCATAACGTTTCATAATCATCGGAGGAACATTTTTGGATACGGTCAATCATCAGGCTATATTTCGGTTCATGTTGGTTCCAAATAATAGAGCTTGCTACTAATTTGCTTTGTATCAAAGTCATTTATAGTTTATTTAAAGAAATACATCGAAAGTATTTAATATTACGCAATATAAATCCAGGTCTTTTGAATGACTTTCGCTATATCTGTCAAATGTCCACGAAAAGTCAGGTGCAAATCAATTTGAATTCCTAGATCATCTACCTCAAGACGTCTGCGTAAAGGCGTCCCGTTAATGGTGTATTCATACTCGAGAGGAGCGTGCACTCGACTGTAGCTCATTGCAGATAGTTTGCTTGAATTGGACTGCAGATGGATCGCATCGCTTCACTCCAGAACAGAATCGATGTCACGCTGCAGCAACTTGCAATCCGCTAGTTCTCTAATAGCTGAGAAAATTTTCATGTCATCCGCAAATAGAAGACCTTGTCAAATTTTAACAATATTATCGATATTGTGTTCCAGGATAAAATTATTTTATTGATTAAAGCCAAAAAAATATTGGTTAAAGCGCCGCCTTTCGAACCCTTACGTACTCCTGATCGTGTGGAATACGAATAAGATATAAATTACTCACTCGTTTTATTGTCTTTTGCTCGCATGATACGAAGGAAGGATATGTAAGAAATAAAGAGAAGAATGTCAACTGAGTAGAAAAGCCAACTTCGCCAATTAAGGAACTTTATGAAAAAATCTCAACCGTTTCTGAAAAGTTAACGTCAAAGTTGGTTGCTTGTTCTCAATAGTATACCGTTCGAAAAATTTTGGGAAAACTTCCGTTTTAAAACTATAATCCTAAAATAATGTTCTATAAAAACTTTTCATTTACTGCTAGAAATTAAATTGACACACAATTCTTGGAACTAGAATCGGAAAAACGGACCACTTACGAAATTTCTTCAGAGTCTATTTGTATAACAGTAACAGGCATTTCACTTGCAGACCGTTTTATATTGAAAGGCAGTATATTTGTAAGCAGTAGTGGTTAAGAGGTAGACGTTACGCGTACAAAGTTGAATTTTAACTTTTGGGGAACAGGCGATTTTATTTACAGTCATCGTTATGGTATCAAATTAATTTAAAGTTTAATGTATAAATGTTTTTTAAAGTGATTATTAGTATAAACTTTCATTTTATAATTTTAACGTAATTTCGTTGTAAAAAAAAATTCCAAAAGGGCTGTTTCCCTTTCGATCTTCATAAATATCAGTACGAAAAGTTTAAAAAAATCGGGAACTTTGGTGATATGGTGATTGTCTACATAGTCTACGTTAACCAAAAATTATGAGTCGTATTACTGGGATAGTTATTATATTTTATAGATACTTTTGATTCAAATATATAATAAATTTTCTACTTTTTTTTCAAGTTTACGTTTTTTGGAAAATGTTAACCTAACACAGTTTGTTCAAATGAGAAGAAATAAATTAATAATGTTTTCTACCCTATTTAAAGCATTATTAATATAAGCGACTTCCTGTATAATTATAATGTATACTTTTTGTTACTTACAGTGCAATACAAGTAAAATATGTCTCTAAACTAAGCAAAATAGCAATATTAGAATAATATTTTTTGTGTCCTGTAATTGCGATAGAATTGTCAAAGACAGTCGTTCAGGAAAAATAACCAACTGGAGGGGCAATAAAGGAAATTATTCCTAGATTTCTATCCGACTTCAGTTAGTTCCCGAAATTAGGATGGTGTAACCAATACTTACCAGTAGACATCAATACATACATAATAAATTTAGATTTCAAAATAATCTTAAAATTTCTTTCAAGTTAGCACTAATATTGTAAAGCTGATTGCACTTAATCAATCGCCTTTTATATATATCTAATCATAATTTAAATGTTTTAAATCGTCAAAGGGGGTGTTCCTTTGACGATTTAAAACATTTAAATTTTTTTTATGTTATACAAGTTTAAATAAGATGATATTTATGATATAGAAAAAAATAAAACAATAAATTGTGCAAAGTTCAAATGGTGTTCATTTTGACCGAATATTGGACTAATTAATATCTAGTTGATCATTTAATTTTTATAATAATTATTTAATTAACAAATTGCAATAGATCCTGGACTATGTATAAACGTCCATTTCTGGGGGTTGAACATGACCAAGACCATACCGCTTAACTGAGAGGAAAACTAGAATGCGCACCATAGGAAAAAGCCGCAGAATATCGGTACATGGCTGAGGTGCATAAAGCAGCTGACACGAGAAATGGATAAGAATAATAATCAAACACATTTAGCAATCAGTTTAACCAATTGTCTTTTAACGTTCTATAAAAAGAGGATACAAACAAGGAAACAAACCAGCCAGGTTAAATGAAAATTAATTCCTAAAATGAGTACTTACTACGTACTTACGTACTTCCTAAATGAGTACAGTCCGAAATAGTGTCAGTATACAGCTAATGTAAGTATAGTATCTAGAATTGCTTATAATAAACCTAAAAATCTTAAGCGATTTTGTTCCAAACTTTGGGCACATGTTATTATTTATTATTCGTGTTGTGTCTGACCTAGAGTAAATTTATGTGTACTTTTATATTACACACAGGAATTTCTTAAGGTAAGGATGAGCTGGAATAATGAGAAAGTGCATGTAGAAATATATTGTCATCATATAATTACTGTCATTAAAAGGTAATTTATTTCCCTGAGACCATTGTTGAATTAATTGTTGACATAAATCTAAAAAATATTTTAAATGATAGTGGTAAATGATAGACAATAGTGGAGAATAAACCATCATTAATTAAAAGAAATACAAATGGAACGAGATTAATTCCCAGGCTTAAGCGAAAATTAATAAAATAGAATTTCCAAATTTCTCTCTTTCGGAAAAATAGTTAAGTTCAGAAAAATATGGTCAAGTCCAAGTAGGACTCACGTCCTGAGGACACCGTATAGTTATGTCATATTACTGTAAAATTTTGTAAGTAGGTGTTTCAAAAATATACAAATAAAAAACAAATGAAACGAAAAATCATTCCACACAGAAACAGAAATTAATTATTATCTTTTATTATGAGAATTTTCTTCGTGCCAAGTTTCAAGATTTTAGGTCAACAGGAATTACTCTTCAGATTTTTGTGAGTAAGTCAGAGTCGGTATCAAACTACGCGACGTTTGAGGGGCTTGAGTTTTTAAAGAACTACGTGGTCGTACACGTTATTTTTCTATAAACTTCAAGTCGATATATCTAGTCTTTCCTAACAAAAACGGTTTTGATGAACAACAAAGTAATGTTTTGAGTTTGCCTTTTTCATTCTCTGATAAAAAGTCCTAAAATACATAAAAATACCCACAAATTCATTTATAGTACCGACTAAAATATAAACAAATTCCTTACAGTGACTGCTATTGCAAAAATGTGCCAGAATTAGTTCAATTTAGTAGTGTATAGAATAGTAATTAAAATTATTTGTTGTTTTAATTAAGTAAATATGCATCGAACCATAGAAACATCTGAAAATAACATATTGTTCTTTGTTTCATGTTTGAACAAAAGAACAATAGGCTCTTCGCAGGAGCGAATACATAGATTTTGGGAAATACGTTATTACAGTTGTTATAGTATCTTGTTTACACACAGTACTTGAACATTTTCATTGATACAAGGTGAAATCTGGTGGAAGGGCGGGTCATTCTCCTGAATACATAAAACCGTAACTGGCTCGCAATGTCGGCAGATCAATTTGTTTTTCAATGTAGTAAAACAAAGAACAGTGAACAGTTATAGATGATAAACTTCTAGACGGTTATGCATACAGTTTGTTTTGTTCATTCACTATATTAGAATGTATTTCCCATTATGTTCAATATAAAATACATTATTAATTCGTGGAAGGGTTCATTTTAAATACACATATAAACACTTATCAGGTAGTACTGAATGTTTTGGTATTGCTAATTTAGTATTAAGGTTTAAAAAAATGTATGAAATAGAACTCTTTTACAAAGAAAGATTACATGTAAAGATCTAACGCACAGAAGCTAACATTATCTCATAACCAGAGGGTAGACTTTTAAGAATTTGAACCCTTCTTAAGAAAAATAAACAAGATTTGTTATAATGAGCAAATTTTTCAGGCGAAATTATTAATAGCGAAATTATATTTAAAAAGTAATAAAAGAGTGAAATTCTTTCCTCCTTTGAACCAGGCCAGAAGAAAGGAAAAATAATTTAAATCAAAGTCATAACAGTTCATTTCCTAGAAATAAAATGACCCATATTTTCTTCAAAGTGTAATTAAATAAATTATTCTAAATATTTACAACAAAAAACTGTTAACAAAGAGTACTGTACATAAAAGCTTTTGGTTTTCAGAGAAATACCGTCATCGAGGAAGATAGGTAAATACTAAACTTTAATTAGTTTTTAACAGTGTTTAAAGAAAAAATAAGAATTATCGTAGGTTTGAGAATTTTAACTAGTAAAAATGCCTGTGATATTTATTTGTAATTGAAAAGAAATCTAAGTATATTTGGCTACAAATCCAGATTAAACGTCAAAATCTATTTTGTAATGCTAATGTCTTTAGGCCAAATTCTTTTCTAGCCCAAGCGAGTATTTTGTGTAGAATAATTTAATTAGAATCATGCAGCCGATGTAAGTTAGCAATAAATGTATCCTAACCATGGGAATGGTTTTAGGTATTATATTTATGGTATATTAAAATTAAATGAACCAAAATCAAAAACTATTGTCTTTTCATACACATGGATAACAATGTATCTTACAGACACATCGATTCAGAAACACCAATTTCAACAGATTAAAATGAAGATTTCAGACTGATAGATAGATTGACCTAAATATGAAAGTCAGATAGATCTAAATAGCAGCCCAGTTACAATTACAGTCAGTTTGCACAAAGAAATAAAGGTTAAGAAAAAATCGAAGCTCGTCTAATTTTTATAGTTTCCTCCAGCATATCAATAATCAATAATCATAATCCAAAGGCGGTTATAATTTTCCATTGTTTTCCAATCTTTAATTGATAGTCTTCTTCTCTTTGAAGGATAGTGTTTTATTATTATTGATAGTTTTTCTATTATTATTGATAGTTTTTTTATTATTATTGATAATTTTTTTCTCTTTGAAGAAGATTTTCAAATCTAATATGTTTATCGTACTTATTCTTTTCTATTGTGATTTCTCTAGAGTTCAAATATTACCATGTTAATTACGCTAAAAAATGAAAAAAAACTTTAACGTTTTAGTGACACTTTTTAGATCTGTTTCATATCTTTAATATTTAACAAAATTTTCTACCGAAAACTATTGAAAACTTGTGTTTCGAAGAAAGTGACGTTAAATTAGTACCGGTACATTGTATGCATTTTATGTTATACAATGTGCAAGTCTCAAGAAACGTGTGTTTCATATTTAAATATTGCATACGACGGAGACCGTCATCTAGTTTTAAAATAACGAATTACACTACAAAAGGCGGAAGTACTAAATCTCAAAGTGCCGTTCCATGACCGCTACTACATTTATGACAGATGAAGTGGGTCACGCAGAGTAATACTTTAACGACAACCAATGTTTGACACGTTTGTGAAATGTGTCATGTGTAAAATTACTTGCAATGAAATTATTTATTAGTGGTATATTTATCAATTAGTTCTTAGTGGTAAAAGTATTTAACTAATCAAAATACTCGTAGTAGATACATTCAAATTATTCTATAAACTATCATCTCCCTTTTACGTATTTATTCATTTTAACATTTTGAGTATCAAAATAATATATATATATATATATATATATATATATATATATATATATATATATATATATGTGTGTGTGTATATACATGTATATATTTAATATCTTATAAAATAATAATATTTTCAAAGATCAACATTACTTTCATAACAGCTGGTTACGAATAGATAAGGCATAGTCGAGAAAAGCCAATTCGTTTAAATTTCAATATTAATTTGATTTGTTAAAGTAATTGGAAATATTCCAACCTGTGTGGTTAAGAATGTATTTACCTAGTAGAATTATATAGTCGGACACAGTTTTTTTTATCCTATTAAGAGTAGGAGTACTCAAGTTTGAATTTTAAAATGATATTCTGGAAAAGATCTACTGATTTGAAGAACGTGTTTGCTTTACAGGCTCATCTTGGGTACGTTACTTTGATTTACCGGTTAATTTTGATAGTTACTGAATTCAGTCGCCAAAGTGTTCAACTTCAAGGTAGATGTATCTACAGGTATTCAAGAAATATTACTGGAAATTCTTTGAAAATAGATGTATATTTAGAAAGCTATTTTAATAGTAATAGGCAAACGCAAACAAATGTTTTGGAAGCATCTTAGAGTGGAATTATGCTACTTTAAATAAGCTTTTATTTTCTTTCTTTTGAAATAAGGATTTTTATTGATTGTCTCTTGATAAACTTTTTTATTGTCTATGTTTTCAGTACAGATTAATGTATTGTAAATTAATTGGAGCGATGAGTAAGAAAAACATTTTTTATATTATTGGAAATAATTATTTTGTAATACATATAAATATTTAATTAATTTATTCGAATCTTTTATTTAACTTTACTAAAATAATTATTAGTTACCAAATTACGGTTACCAATAACAAAAATATTATTTATAATAAGTTTAATAAAGTACTGCTGGATTATATTTCAAAACTTAAATTATTTTGGCAACATAACGTAAAAAGGTAGCCTTTTTAAATAAGTGCCGGACAGTTTCCCTTTCATTTATTGTTCGTTTACATATTGTGAGGATTTTAATAAGACTGTTATTACCTTAAATTGTTGTATTATATAAAAATAACTTTGCGTATTATATAAAAATATTATAATATATCAAGGAAAATCCATAAAAATATGTTTTCTATCTGAAAAAAAACAATTGAATGAGAGGCCGCTCCGCGCATCGAGAGTTCCGTACCTCGTTTGAAGTGAAATTATTTTATTTACCGTAAGTAATCATTAACATATACTTTCTATTGCAATGATTTAATAATATCCAAAATTAATGAAATATATAGATATTATAGTGAATATTTAAAAAACTGTGACATTTGGAATAATCGTTACGGTGTCGAAATGCAGTGAAGGTAGTTTTTTTGCACGTATTTCAGTATATACCTCAAGATCCTTTAAGTCCTTAATTTGCATTCCCTAAAATTTTTTTACCAGTATGTTGGAGTGTTAGCTACCGAGATATGTGCTGATTAATATGATTTATTATTACGCCAAAACTCAAGCAGTTTCTGAATCAGCAGTGACAGTGAGTAATCTGAAAAGTGTTCCTTTTTAATTTTTAGGCAGAGGACGCTAAAAATTTTTAGAAAAATCATTGCGGTCACTTAATTTAGAGTCTAAATGTGGCTGTGATCCATGTTTAGTCATAAATTAAAAAAAATAACGAAATAACTTTCCTTTTCATATATAATTCCACTTCATAAGTTATTTCAATATAAAATAAAAGTAAAGTCGATAAGTAAATACAATATTACACAAATACTTATAATTTTACAATACATTTTTAGAATTACTCTCTTTTAAAGAAATCATGAAGAAGTATTTTCGCCTCTCCAGATAAAGAATTTAAGACACTTGATTGTAAAGAGGGCTTTAAAAAATATCCTTAATTATTTTCTTTACACTCGTTTAATGAAGTAATTTGAAAAATATTGTTTAAGCAATTTAAAAAATATTGTACCGTATATGTGAAACGTAGAGCTTAAATGGGGAAAGAAACATGTTCCAAGAAATTATATGAAGACCATTTTTGACATCTGTGATCAATGTTTGTGACACGATTTATGGAAGGATATCGTTCAGACGTTTCTTTGCCAATTAATAAAGAGATTAATAAACTATACAGAAGATTAGCAGCAAGAGAGTGTACACTCGAAATAAAATCTAATATATTCTGTTATCCCGCGGCGAAGATTATTCTATTATTGGCCACAAGCTTATTCTGGTACTGGTCATATAGTAGTTAAAATGATTAGATAACCACTGTGAGAAATTTGTGTGAAATACGTGTTACAATAAAGAAGAGATTTCTTTCAAAACTCCCACGTTATGTGATAACATTAACAGATGTATTTATATTCAATTTATAAATTTAAATCGAAATTTTTCAGATACTAACGTCCATCTTTACATTATCAAAAATCTGTTTCAGTCTATTACTTGACATAGGTTTCTGTCATTGCGCGAGTCATAGGCGATCGCAGTGCGTAGAGTCTCGCATCAGCGGCGCTGCTGCGTTTCACTAGTCTGTGAGATTTTGAGGAATTTTAGTTACGCGACTACAAATATAACTCCAACCCTGCTGACTAGCGGTCTGGAATCGAATCCAGGAACCCGTGATGCGCTACGCTCTCAAAAGGCGTAAGCTTGTAGTCAATCAAATATACTACGGCAGCGACTGGTGACCGTTCGGCGACCGACCGATGTTACGGTCCGGATGTTACTTATTGTACTTAAAATAAATTTCATCGATTTTAGAAAGAAGACAGTAAATAAATTGGCGATATTTTCAATAACGAATGAATAATAAAATTATATGGCCAATTTTTATATGGATCTCTGCCTATCTTGCAAATTTTAATATACATCACACATTTTTACTCTTTTGTAACCCTGGGTATCTATAATATATAAGTAACCGGTTCGACGCCGATGAAGTTTCCACAAAAATAACAAAAAATAGGTATATTTAAGTATACTCTTACATATTATATACATTGTTTTGTTTGGAAAGTACCATGCACGTCCTCAAATTATTAATAAAACAGTAAATATAAGCAGTCCAATAATATAAATGGATAATAAAAATATTAAAAAGCAGTACAAAAAGTAACAGAACAAAACGAAGTGTCATCTTTTGCTGTCATCTGTCAGTGTACCAAATTTCAATATAAGTAATTTTAATATAATTTTTTTAATTATATATTATAATTACGGTAAGTTGTATTTTCTTGATGTAAGAATTGATTAAAATATATACAATACAATTCGCAACAGCATATGACGAATGCAATAGTAATCTATTTATGACATTGAGAATATAATTCTTATATAAATAAAAATACGTTGATGGTCTGAATAAAAATATATTTAATATAATATGGCAGCAATACATTCAATCATTTTATAATAATAATATTAAAGCTTTATTAAATCCCATGCAAAAAAAATGTACAAGGCCATAATTTCTTTACGTTCAATAAACAAAATTATATCTAGTTATTAATATAATCAAAAACGTTTTAACATAGTTGAACATAGTTTAAAAAATAAGTTTAGTATAATTAGAATTGAGTCTCAAATAATTATTTACAGTGATATTTTGTATTGTGATGTTGTTACATTATAAGTAGAAATTTTTTTTGCATCCTTCGGGTAAAAGCCTCCTTCAAGGTAAAAGATATAATTCTTTTAAAAGTTAATAATATAATTCTTTTTAAAGTTGCTATTGTAAAATAAAAATTACAGATATGCATTTATATCAGTATATTGAAATTGCCGCTTTGAATTTTATAATTGAAAGTATATAATAATGGCTCTAAGTTGTGTTATTATTCAGAGAATTGAGGTTTCTTATGATTTTCAACTTTATTCTGTTCCTAAAACTATATATAAGAGCTTGTCCACATTTTCAGTTTAGAATCATTGAATTCAATAGTCCACTATAATGTAATATAAAACATATGATAAGGAAATGTTTGTCTAATAATAAACTAAAAAAATAAAATAGTTACATAAAATAAAAGAAAATTTATGTAACTATTTTATGTATCTAGTATCACTATATTTTATGTATCAACTATCATTTTATTATTACACCGTTAATTAAGAGACTCTTAGAATTCAAATGTAAACACACACTCTTTTTCATTTGTCAGTGTTACCATCTTTCAAAATAATTTTGTCATAATGATTTTGTGACAGTACCGTTTTCGTATTTTATTGCGTGGTTCAGACAATTTTTACACTATAATAATTATTTTCAACTATGACAAGGTGCATTACTTGAATATTAAAATAAGTACCATTGGATTATTCGAATCACTATCCATACTTTAAATGGGATATCCAAATAATATAATATGGAAGCAATGTAAAAGAAAAAAGAAATCTCCAATACATTCCTTTTTAATTCCTCTAAATAGTTCCTCCCAAGCTCCGCAGATGGATGAATACACCATAATTTGTTCATTTATTTTTTAAGTTTTTCGTATTTTAAATTATTACGTTCTATAACAATTAATAAATAGTAGACCAAAATCACACAGAACGTATGTTGATAAAAACAGTTTGTACTTCTAAAAATCGCCAGAATTGTTTGTAGCAGATTTAATTATTTATGATAATAAAAACAAATTGGTGTGCATAAGATCACAATGTAGAAGTGAAAACTTTAGCAACCAAGATAATCGTACTGTGTGTGTTGAAATTTTTCAATACCAAAATTAAAAAATAAAAATAATATACGCGTATTAAATTATCTACATATATTATATGAAATTGGTCGTGTGTGCGCACATATTTCACTCTGCAGTCAAAACTACATATCGTACACGAACGGCATTTATGCGTGGTAGTAGCTTCAGCCCTTCTGTCGTGCACAACGGTGATTGCGCGTCGATAACTATAAGAGTGTGGAAGAAATGAGGGTTGAAAGTAGTCAACCTCGAAAATGTGTAACTTCCCATATGAAAGTTCCAATTTTTTCTAGAAAGCTCTAGAAGTTTTAAGAAATTTCTGCAATATTCTGGAATATTGTCGAATTCTCACACACCCTTTTTTTTCACTCTCGCAACCCACCCCTTCTCATTTCTTTTAACATTAATAATACATTATAGTTTGAAGAATGTATTTGAATAAAATTATTTAATATATATATATATATATATATATATATACATATATACATATACATATATATATATATATATATATACATATATACATATATATATATATATATATATACATGGATAAGTGCTTATGGATTCTTTGTATGGTATTTAAGTACAAAATAAAAAAGACAATTTTTGTATAAAAAAATGTATTAGAAATTAATAAATGTAGGGCTAAAAAAACAAGCGAAGGGGGTATTTGGTGCTAGTGCTCACATAAAATATTATTCAGAAATAGAACATAATTCCTGAAAGGACGCACTCCATATTAGTGAACTCGCTCAGCCGATGCCGAAGGGAGCCAAGTTTACACAAACAATGCAGTGCACATTCAACTGATGACATGTTATCAGTTTTGAAATTGGAACTCGATTGGCTGAAGTCGAGTTTACCTGATTCAGAGTCGCCGACCTGAATCTGATGGCTCTGTTTCATTCACTGTTCAGGAAAAGTGGGCAGGTGCACCTAAAGAACTTTTAACTTCAATAAATTCTTGTAAAAGTACAACGAGATCAATGGATCAATAATAAGGAATTGGGTATTTGACTAAATTTTTTTTATTTCATTAATCATAATTTCAAGGTACAAACTGATGAAGAGTGAAAATTTTTTTAATAATCTTAAAAATTGACCGAGTTATAAAAGTTTAAATTTAATCTTTAGAGAAGGACGGCAATACTGTGTTGTGAGGTCATTTTTAATATTGCACATTATATTCTACGAGAGGAAAAGAGACAGGGATATATCCAACTCTATCCGAATCTTCAAATTTAGAAGCCTACAACTGGCTTATTTTTCAATCAATGTTTGAATTTTTTTCAAAACTGGTTTTTAATAAACTTACATTTCATAAAATTGTACGAAAAATATCAAAATTTAGAATGAGTCAACTATCGTATTGTGAAATACCTTCATATTCAATGTACGTATTGTACCTATTTAGGTTTACCCAATAGAAAAACGTTTGTGTCTGTTAGTCTTACGGCTCACAATTCTAACCGTTGGCAACTTACGAACTGTTTATATTTTGGTTTACAAACGATTTATAGATTGTTCCAGAACACATTAATTTAAAATAACAATAAACTTGATGAGTTGTTCATTATTGAAAACATCATCAAGTTTCGCACTACTTTCATTATTAAAATTAATGAATTAACTTTGATGATAATAAATAAAGTCTTTAGGTAGTCTGGTTTAATAATAATGGAATAATATGAACCCATAAAATTCCAGAATTTTGTACCATTATATATTGACAAGCTGTCATCTTGGCTTCTGATTAATGTTTTTGTTATTCAAAATATTCTCAGGCTAATTTCAGTTGGTCTGCGTTGTAAGACAGATTATTTTACTGACCTCGTCTTTTTGTTATCATTTCTTCAAATAAGGTTTCATGACTGAATGAATACCCTTTCTTTTCTCCATATTTGGATATAAATTAGAATTGAATGCAGTAATGTTAAATAACCATGAATGAACACTATTGGGAAAAGTCTATTTTATGTTGGACAAATAGCTTCATTTCCTGGTTTCTAAAACGCTTTAATGCGTAGTTTAACAGAGTACATACTGAATACAAAATAAGTCTACCAAACGTAATATAATTATATTAAGCTTTTTAGTAACGATAATAAGCTTTTAGGTTTATAGGAACATAAAAATAAAAATTTCATTTACTTTAAAGCTAATAAAGTTCATCACTAAAGGGCAAACTTTTCGTTGCTTTTTTATTTATGGGAATGTTTGCTGTCCGTCTCTTGATGATCAGTTGCTTGAAAAATTAGAAAGCCATCAGTATTTAGATGTCCATTATACATTTAGCTTTAAAAACGCTAATATATTTCTGAGTTTAGATCATGGCTCAACAGGCAGCGGTTTGTGAACGGAATATTGTATTATTTTGTCCTTTCTTAACATTTTAATAATTACACTATATGTCTTTGGACAGGTCCTTCATTTTCTAGACATTAATGGTCCTTTTGTAAATACGCGAAAAATTATTCTTAAAAGGATGAACGCTTAATCAAGTCGTCAAGTTAAAGGCAGCATTAGATCTCAATTTTCGAAACGTACCGAAACGACTGACGCTTAAAATATTCCATATATATATACCTCCCCTAACTTTCCGTTATTTCAAACTTGGACCATTTTTTATAAATGTTCAATTTCTTTTTCAATTTTATTTCTCAAAATTATTGTTAATATTAGATTAATTAAAATATTTTGCATTCCACTTCGGAACTAATTGTTTTTATTTCCCAGGCTATGGTTGACTGAACAATTTTAATCCTGTAGCAATAAATGCGTTGTATCGACATTTATATTACAATGGAGATGATGTATGATCGATATAGCAAATAAAATATATTATTATTTTAAGGTAAGATTGAGATTCGCAATTTTGGAATTTTTCAGAGATGTAAATAAACCTGAAATAGGTGACAAGAAGGTTGAATGAGACTTGGAATTAAAACAAATTAATGTCTATAATAAGGGAAGCGGTATAAAGCCGGAAATGGTTCGGCACCCCACAATGGCCACTTTCCTAGTTTGGTGTGTTATAACAACATGATGGCTAAATAAAAAGGCAACTTTTTATTTCCATTCACTTATGAACATGTTTAAGGAAGTGTTTCAACTTATGTGCGTACATAATAAGGTATTTTTAGTTGATTAGCATGTAAAAGATTTATAGTTGAATTTCAGAAATATATACAGAATATATATATCTATCACGGAAATCTTCACTTGAATTTCGGCGTGTTTCGGAATGTCTTTGTCGACTGTCGTCTCTAAATACCACATACACATGTACACACAGACACACACACACTTACATATATATATATATATATATATATATATGTGTATGTGTGTGTGTGTGTGCGTATGTATGTGTATGTGGGAAATATTCTATAAACGATGTTTGTAGATGCTGTACATTTTTTATTCAGTCGGATTAAAAGTAAACACAAAATTGTGTTTATTCGTAGATTGACAAAGTTGATTCAATAGTTTAATAAATCATAAATAGTACAATTTTGTAAATAATTTATTAAATTAAGAAAGGGAAGTTTCAAAACATGACAAATTTTATGTACAAACTTTTTTTATCCCTTATACGAAAAAAAAATTAAAGACACGATTAATTGAAAAAATTTAAATAAAAAAACAAGTACTTACATTAAAAGTGTGATTTAGAATCCTAACAAATAATTCTCAACTATCATCCTTAACCTGTCGTATTAAATAGAGGGAAAATCATTGGACGCTTCACAAGGAAACAAGGAAAAATACTTTTTTACGTAGCGTAAATTAATAATCCAGCAAAACTAAATTGCTACGATAACGATATCAATAAGGTTGTGCAAGAAAATTAATTGCTAAGCAAGTTTCGAGTACAAGATGGCGCTGTGTTAGTTACATAATAAAACCAAAATTTTATTAAAACCCTAATTAAATAAACAAATAGATGGTATATTATTCCACAAACATATTATTTTTTTTGCAAACTTCCCTTCCACACTACTTTCAAAATGCTTTTTAATTATTAACATTTCCTTAACAAAATGAATGAGTAATCAAAAACTCCACGAAATTCACCTCGCCAACTGGCGTTTGTCATCGTTGGTATTTTTAATCAATGTGATCTATTATAAATACGACTCCAATGGAAAATAATCTAGTTATGCGACATCGTTGTAAACATTACCTATATTCACAATTAAATGAAACTACGTGATGTAGTATTATTTCTACTTTCTTTAACTTCTTTACCACCAAGTGGTAAAGAACTTAAAGAAAGTAGAAATAATACTACATCACGTAGTTTCATTTAATTGTGAATAATGTATTTCTACAAAATTAATGCCAAATATATTCAATATTTAATTTACCTATGTTTAAAAACAGTTAGTAAATCTACTTGTTGTAACTAAAAAATAGCATATACTTGTCGAGTTGAAAAAAACTCTTACCCGAATAATTATTTAGAACGCTGTTTATCATGAATCATGAAACTAAAAAAATCAATTTTATTTATTAATGAGTCAATGGATACGAGTAATCGACGTAAAATTACGATTTTGTAATTATATCTGTCGCTCATATAATGAATTAACATTATATGAGCGACAGATCCTTACATTTATTTAAGTATCGAGCAAATTAATACTATGGTAATATTTCACCACTTGAACCATTTATAATATGGCAATAATTAATTATATGAGCGACAGATACTTACATTTATTTAAGTATCGAGCAAATTAATACTATGGTAATATTTCACCACTTGAACCATTTATAATATGGCAATAATTAATTATATGAGCGACAGATCCTTGCATTTATTTAAGTATCGGGCAAATTAATACTATGGTAATATTTCACCACGTGATTCATTTATAATATGGTAATAACTAATTATATGAGCGACAGATCCTTACATTTATTTAAATATCAAGCAAATTAACACTATGGTAATATTTCACAACTTGACCCATTTATAATATGGTAAAAATGTTTCTTTTTGTGCAACAAAAATCTTGTTTTACGGTTTCATGTAAATCGCCATATAAATATTATTATATAGATTCTAAGCCACAGATGATTAAAGATGCATATAATACTATCGATAAAATTAGTTCACCAGCATATGAGACGTGAATCCATAGAAACCTAGAATGTTTTTATGAATGAGCTACCAGTTCCTCATTTTGTTCAATTATAGAAGGGGAATTTTATGATTTTGCGCGTTAATGTTCTCTACAAAGTTCAGAGAAAATTAGGAAAGATGTCGCTTTGAAAATGTTTGTGCTCTTGAGACGGCACACAAAATAAATATTGATGTACAACTTATTTACGATTATCTATAAATTGTAATTGGCCTGCATATTTTAGAATATTTGACTATTGTTTATAAATGGATATTATTTTGATTTATTTACTTGGTGCGAAGTTATTGTCCAAGTACATTTTAATTTTTTTTTAAATATGTATGTAAATATTATTTGTAACTACAGTCTGATATATATATATATATATATATATATATATTTGATAAAGCATGATAACCACAGGTTATCAAACGAAGTAAGTAGTTCTTGAAGAAAAAAAGATTGGTTGAAATTTCTCTTCGGCGCAGGGTTTTTTTTGTAGAACTGTTTAATTTTTATTATGATATTTTTCATTTATTTCATAATTTTAGAAATACAGTAAAATATCATTTATTGTTTTAAATAGACTGGAAGAAATTTTATTTGCATATTAACGATTTTAAGAGTTTTGCCTTTAGACCAATTTTCAGTGTCATTGTATTTTTGTACATAGGATATTTTTGTACATATTTTGTACATTTTGTACATAGTTCGATGGGATTATTTATATTTTTACAAAAGTCAATCAATTTTGCGCTAACCTTACATTTAATCTATTTTAAATTTCACAGCGATACTATTGCGCTTTTCAATTTATATTTACTGATACCCATAAAATTAAATTATATTAATCAATACTATTTATTAAGGGTATACGCAATAATTTTACATGGAATAAAATTTATATGAACGTGAATCATGGCTTGTTAATTTATGTGCTCAAGTTGTATTCCAGAACGCATTTACCAGAACCGATCGACCGGTAAGTAACTTAGCGAGGAAATTTGCAATTACATGAATATAACCTTTCAAGTTTGCATTGTCCCTTAAAAATTTAATGTTTAATCTGTGTTAATATCAAATGTATTTTAGTTTTAATTAAGAAACAGCTCGTTAATTTATTGCAAAATAAGATCAAATAGTTTGCCCGGCACATTAGGTTTGAGTAAATCTATTTACCGCAGAATGGGGCATTTGACCTTTTAAAGCTTGAAATATTGTTCCATTTATATGTTAAATAAATATTTAGTTAATATTTAACATGATTTTTTATATTTTAAAAAAATATCATAAATCGCCATTATGTCAGCACTGCGAAGGCAATAGTGTATTTTAGGTTTAACATTATAATAATTGCATAAAATATACAACTTTTTAATATTTATATTATAATATACTAGCCATGACGTTACAGTTATTACAAGATTAGGCTGATGTCGAATAAAAAATATTTGTTTTTTTCTCATTATAACTTTAAAACATATCAATCGCTTTATTTTTTAATGGTTTTACTAGAAAATATTACTAGATTACGATTTAAGCAAAACGATTTCGGAATTACCTAAGCCATTAAAAATTACTAGGTTGTCGGTTTTAAAGTTAATTTTTAATCTTTTTTTCCTCAGGGTACCTTTTATCAATCATATGGTATTTTGTTAAGAAGATTTTATATTTTGTTCCATGACATGAAGGCTTCTATAAGTAAAATTATGGATTTGTAACATTTGGGTACCTTTTTGCTTGAAGTAATTACCACGTTAATCTCAATCTATTCTACTTATCATTCAATTCTATTTCAAAAAAAATACAAACGATAAAAAAGTAAACTAAAAGTAATGTGTCATTCGAAAACTTGCCTTTCATCATTCTGCTTCAATTAGCCCTGTAGCAATTTAAAGTTATATAGCAATGTACAGCATGATTCCTCAGGCATAAATGATTCCTCAGCAATAACACGTCATTCGCGTACTATTTACGTATACCTGTACTATGCCACAGGTATAACAAAAAACCGTCTTAGAATTACAAACATATCAGTAGCAAAATTAATTTATCTTTTTCATCATCCATGTATGTAGTTTTATTTATGAGCATTATAATAATATACAAAACTGAATTGTATCAATGAATATAATCGGTTTTATGATTTAGGTATATATGCGGTAATAATCTTTGTTTAAGTAATAATTTCTGGTTAAGTATAAAAAGAAAACCTAATATTATCAAGATATATAGACTCTAGTTTGCTAAGCGATAAAAGAAAATACTTCGTCTTCACCTAATATAGATTTGTGTACTACTTGTTAATGCCGTTTGCTTTTGCACAACAAATTTAAACCATATTGACAGATTTAATGTCTAAATTCAATTTACCCCGCGGATTTTTCGAATAAAGTCTGGCTTAATAAATTTGTTTATTGATTGAATCTTGTCGTAAATCTATACCGTTCCTACTAGTGAAATGTAATTATTTGCAAATGTTTATCTATGTAGATTTACACAATGCGGCATTCTGTCTCCGTCTTGCTTCTGTTTACAAGTTTACAGAAGTGGCATTAAAATTGCGAATAGCAAAAATGAGAATTGCGCTGGAAAATTAAACAATTTTCATATTTAGTGGATCCTGAAAAACTTGTAGTAGCAGCAGTTTAATATTTGTGCGGAAATCGTTTATGTAAGGAGAATATATATTTGATTTTGCAAGTTAAAGGTTTAAAGGAGCGAGCAATAAGTGTATACAACAGTTAGAAATTAAACCACGTGATAACATGGTTTGTTTACAATGAATAAAGTGATTGGTGCTTAATTTTAAGTAGTAAAACATTACCCAAATATTATTATATTTCCTTATTTCTTATATTTATATTTCCTTATATTTCACATTATTGCCACATTTACGTTTCTACTTACATTTGATGTGTCCTTATGAAATAAAAAAAATTCCACCAGGCATGAGTAGAACACGCGTACTGAGTGGTAATTTGGCTAGAACTGTAAATTTATTTTTTAAAATTATATGACAAATTAAAAAAAATACTTCTATGACTTCTCTTTATAAAAAAATACAGGTCATTGCAAAGAAAAAGTGTAATAAAAAATAATGGAAAAATCATGATGATTAAAAAATATGGTAAAAATTAAAAAAAAATCGAAATTATCAGATATTCTCAAATTATATTAATAATATTTGAATAACACGGTTCTTCACATACTTCTGGTTTATCATACTATACGTTAAATTAATCATTTTTTTAAACTAGTTTAAAAATCCACTCTGTTACAATTTTATTATATGTATGGATTTTAAGGAAAAGAAATTATTCCTGTAATGTTAAGCTAGAATAAATCTCGCAATACAGGGCTTTGTATATATTTAAGTACTTATAAACATTTAAGACCACGTAATATACTATAAAACTGTTTTCAAATATTAGTTCTTCATAACGCAAAAATATTACATATTATTTACTTATTATTCACAAGCGTAAAAACGTGGTGTATAATTTCACAAATTGTGACGCTCAGAATCACATTATCCTTTTCTTTTAATCTCTGATAGCTTCTAAAACCACATTTTTCACAATTTTAAATTAAAAAGGGGAGAATCAAATTTCAAGTTTCTACGTCAAGTGACTTTCGAGAAAAAAGAACTGTGTGATGAAATTTTTTTATTTTGGGCACAAAGTAAATATTTGTTGATAAATGTGTATATGCAATTCACAATTGAATATTTAGTTTTTAGAGAAAAATTGGACTTTGTTTGAAAATATACGATATATCCCAACTTTAAGGCGATCCTCATATGAGACTAGGAACTTCACAACTGATTCAAATAACTCATCACTCACGTTTTATAAGATTGTGCAAAAAAAACTTGAGTTCAGGATTCATATATATAGGCGACAAGTGGCTTAACTCATTTTACTAAATGAGACACCGTTAACATTAACATGTTATCTCGAGTAATATAGGCAATATGACGTTACGAAAAGATCAAAATAGTAGTCGTTGTTGGCGGTCATTACATTTCAGATATTTTTTTACTCGTTTGTAATCTATTGATTTTCAATGGGAAAATTTCAAACTGCATTGATATGCTCACACTATAAGTCTCACGTCTAACTAAAAGCCTCACATAATTAAAAACAACCCAATGAATCAATTGGAAAAGACAATTTCTTTTTGGACGCGGGGGAACGAATTATGCGAGGTGATGTCGTTTTTTTACAAATTTAAAAAAAAATTGAAAATATTAGTTAAATGCTGTATTTTTAAGTCAATTTTATACAGATATAATGTTAAAGACTCGCCATTGGTGAGTAAATACACTTTTCAGAAGACTGAAAGCCTTTTAAATATGGATATGTATAAATATATTGCTAATATCCTGGATAGAAATGGATCGAAACAATGTAGTTCTACACCGAAAAAAGAAATATATGGAGGTAATAATAACAATACTTGTTATTATAACAATACTTGTTATTATTACCTATTATAATAACAATACTTGTTGGTAATAATAACAAATCTTGTGTATTTCAATCCTTTAAGCATATAATGCGATACCCAGAGATATATAATGTACTTCGTCTAATAATACACGATAAGATAAATGGACACATAAGATAATTAAAGGAAATAAGAGAAACTTAGTCTTAGCATTCTTAATGACAAGCCAGCTGTAACTGCAATTTTTTCTTCTCAATTAATTTTACTCACGCAGTTATGTTTTTAATACATTTAATTAAATTATTTTTTTAAATTTAATGCACGTTTATTTCAATGCTCAATAAGTTACTAACCGTCAGTGCTTTTACTGACATACACGTGCAGTAATTAAACAGTTATTAAGCGATAATTTGAGCCAGTTATTAGTGTTTTCCTACTATGTGAGAATAGCCTAAGTATAACATTTAAAAAAATTGGTATTTATACAGAAAGTTAAACACTTTAAAATTAATGTTACCATTTTTTGACACATTTAAATGTTGACATCAATATAGCTCAATATAGTTAACTGCAGTGATCGGAAAATGATTTAACAACATCACGACAATGATGGAAATTAAGTTCATGAGGCACTTTATTTCGGATTTATATCTGAAACTTGAATAAAATATAATCATTTAAAAAATGGTTCAAACTGCAGCAAGTTGTAGTGACGGTACAATTTTCATAATTTTTTCAAATTTATCGATACTGATATTTAAGAAATGCGTTAGTACAAGAATAATTCCTATTTTTGGTCTTAAGTATTTCTTATGTTTAAAATGCGTTGAATTATACTTTTATTGTAAACAAATATCGACATGGTGTTTCGACTTATGCTGTATTATTCACCACTGAGTGTTGATGCGTTCGCCTTTTCAAGCGGAAGACACATCGCCCAGCCAGGGACTAAGTTTAATTGAGACTGGAAACTTGGGGAATTCATGGAAGACGAATATGAATATATGAACATATATATATATATATATATATATATATATATATATATATATATATACATATACATATTCATATTCTATGAACCGTAAAATTTATTTTAGACCCTTTCCATTGGACCTATATTTTATTTTCTCTCTAGTGATATGCGAAAATGCGTTGAAATTAAAAATTTGTAAATTTTGTGATATTTATGAATTTACATTGAATTAATTAGCGTCAATTATCTACAGACCCGTCTGAGCAAAAACAAGGAGAAGAAGAGTAGAAGTGACGTTTTTGCTGAAACCGCGGAAACATTTCCAATATCGTCTGAGGCGAGGGAAATCACCCTGTGGGTCATCATAGGAGTGAGGTATAGAAAACCATATTGGACGTGGACACGAATGTACCAATATGCGGAAGACGTTCCAGCAGCCAGCATTTGAATATCCAATAACTTTTAGCCAACGTCAGTTACTTCAAACGGACGAATTAAAAAGAAATTGCATGAAGAACTACAAAATTAAGGTCTCTTTTAATTTAAATTTCTAAGTCTGACGTTACTAAATGTTTTTCATTGTGTTATATAAATTTAATCTTGTTTATTTGTGTTTTACTCGTAAATAATTATATTTTCAGCATTTCTTTATATAAGAATTTTCCACTTACATTTAATGATATTGATATTAATATTTATATACAGTGTTACCTATTTTACACATTCCAAGACACTCGTACTTCAGAAGAAAACTCTAGTCGCGCGTCGGAGCTAACACGCACAATTTTATTGTCTTCTTTAATATCACTCACATAAACACCTGACATATAAAATTAGTGTTCAATAATATTCACGATAAATATACGTATGTACAAACAATTATTACTCACGAGTATTCAGAACACAAGTATCAAATAGATATACCTCTGCTGTGACATTAGGCACTCTGTCAATTAGCTAACAGGATCAAACATCTTTATTAATAAATACTACCGAATTAACCCTAATGGTTTAATGTAGGAAGGAAATGAATGGAAAATATTTCTCCAGGGCACTGGAAAAACCGCAAATTTTGCTCTTTGGTTTTAACGTGTAGCTTTCGTTAGTTTAATACGGTAGAATTTCATTTATTATTCACGCTTGACGAGTTACGTGCCGTTATGTCGTGGCCGAGTGATGTCTATTTTAAGATATACTTTAGCTTAAATTGTATTAAATGAATGGTTCTCGTTTTTTTAAGATATTTTAACACGTCAACAGTAATAAATTCACCTTAAAATACTTCTCTTGAACAAGTTTACCCATTTGGTGTTATGAATTATTCCGATACGTTGGAAGTAGATTTTTTTTTGAAATGAAAGCCCGATGTAAAATATAATTCGTTTAAATTGGTCGTGCTCTAAATAAAAATTATTATTACATAATTTATTATTTACTGGTTTAGAATCTTCAAACTTTATACTGTATTTATTCATCATTCTTTGCTCTTTCTGATGTTAGTTACATTATTACACTATAATACTATTATAGAATAATAAAATAAAAACTTAGTAATATGAGTAATGGAATGTATTTAGGGTTGGATGTTGTATTTTGACTATTTCATAATTCGTTAAACCATTTGACTAATTTCCATATAGCTTTCTTTATAATGTTCTTTTTAATGTTGTTACTGGTTTTATTAAATATTATTTACATATTTTCATTGCTTATTATACCACCAATAGCTGTTGCAATGTAACAAAGGTTCATAAAAAGTTAACTGACTTTAAAATGTTAAATTATTCCTTATACGATATTTTAAGTATTATTAATCAATTAATTTATTTTCTTCTTATTATTAATTGCCTCATCTAGAATTTTAAATAAATATTTTTGAGTACTTATTACTGAGTATTTATTACTACTCTCAATTTCCGTTCGCCTCGCCCGATCACACTTTTCGTAACGCTCTCGACACGCATTCACCAGCTTACTCCCCAAGGCAAGCGTGCGTAAAGAAGTTTTACTTTAAAAAATATTATCAAAAAGCTATGAAAAGTTTTCTCACAAACTTTTTATAGAATACTGTTATTTTGGACACTTTTTAAATAAAATTATTGCTATTGAAATTTTGTTAATAAATTAGGTAAAATAACCACTTTGCTCCACCATTATTAAATCTATCTTTTAGTCCTATCGCGTCGGATGTGTAGAAATATGTTTCAAGGTATCGTTACAATGCAGATTGCATGACGTCGCGTGTGATGCGATAGCTCTGCGCGGGCGATGCTCCAGTAATTACAATTTTAGATAAATAGCAAGAAAATATATCGATAATAATTTAAATAATTTATGACGCAGCTAAGTGTTGGTTTTATTGATGCAAAGAAATAAATTTGTATACTTCCGTTAATTCTAATCCAGGGCGACTACCTATATTATATTTGGAAAAAAATTAAAAAATCTGAGTGACATGGATCTAGGGTATGCAAAATTACGTTAACGTAAGCTGGCAGAGTTATTAATAAATTACAAAAATTAATATATTAATAAATACAATATTTAGTGAATTTTTTCTTTCGCCACTAGTTCCATGCCGAATTATGAAATCTATCTCGTAAAATGTTGGTTTTTGTTTCATAAACTCTGTTTCTTTGTTTTGATATGACGCTGATTAAGTTTTGTAAGATGGAATGTATTCAAATAAATTAGCACCCACTTTTGTATGCAGAAATCTAACTTAATTAAAAATAACGATGTTGACTGCTTTTTGTGCAGAAAAATTTGTGCTATTTCACATATTTCAAAATATTCAAAATTTTTCCTTGTATAGTGCATTTAAGAAGGGCTATTTCATATATTCAAAATATTCAAACTTTTTCCTTGTATAGTGCCTACGATGAGGATACCCTGGAATATGATCGATAGTGATGATACCCTAATTGCCACCATGTAAATATAAAGGAATTTCTAAGCAGAAAAACCTTCATTATTAAGTAGTAATCGTCTTGTTGACACACACAAACACACGTGCACACACACACACACACGCGCGTGTAAATGACCATGTATACATTTTTATAAACATCGTAGACCTAGTTATTGGAGGACTTCTTTCAAACGCTTATCGTTATAGTTTCCGCCTACTTGTTAACCAGCCAACCTTTTCCTTCCTTATAGTAAAAAAATATTTATTAATTTAAAAACGAATTGTGAATTGAAAATAAATAAATAAAAAAAAACTATGAAAACAGTGTAACTAAGCGGAAGTAAAGTTACAATAACTTATGATTTAAAAGTAATAACAAAATTTTGACATAAGTAGGGGAGGATGGCAGAAATGGTGAGAGAAAGGATTACTGAATTAAGGTAAGATCAATTTTTTCGTAAGAGTTTTGAAAGAGTATTCTCTGAAGATGATACCATATTTAGCCATAAGGGAAATGAGTACCGAAATTTAACACCACGAGAAGTTAATATTATGAATCTGGACTTAAGATAAGAAAAATTGCAGAGACTCTTTTAAATATTAAAGTAAATTTTCCTATTCAGTTAAAGTGTCTACCTAATCTCAGAAGCATATTTCTTACGATCATTCGAATAATGCACACATAGATTTTGAAGTCGTTCGAAGAAAGTGTTTTATTATTCCGAACATACGTACATAAACTACAGTTAAATTTAAAAACGCTAAATACACGTTTCGAATATAAAAAGTGCGTGCCATTTATCGTACAACTTTGGCATCAGATCCAAAGAAAGAATACGTCAATAAAAACACGAAAGTGGTCAAATGTAAGTGATAAAATTATTAAACAACTTTATTGACGTGTATAATTCTGAATCATCTCAGGCCAGCTCGTCTACCGTAACGATGTGGCGTTGCGTTCGTAAAAGTTTCCAGTAACCAGACGTCATCTCGTTTATGGCAATTTCGTGGAAAGAGCTTTGTATTTGCTGATATTTGAACTTTTCCCTGAGCGAGCTAGTGTATTTTTTTTAATGGTATCGTAACAGTGTATAGATAAAATAATGTTTCCAATATTATTGTTTATTTCACAAATACTGAAGTTACAAGTAGTTATTCGAGAAAGTACGCATAGATTTTATTTGCAAATTTTACACTCCACAATTATCGATGACTATAAAAGAAAACAAGCCTATCGAAATGTTTTACTTTAAATATTCTTACTATAAGAAAGGAAATGATTTCACAACAAATGTTACTTTATTAATTTAAACATGAATTGTGAACTGAAAATAAATGAATACAACAAAAACTCGGTTCTTTTGGGCGACAATCATACTTAGAATTCCATAAAATTTTAATGACTTAATTTCGTTTTCCTTATTTAAGCGTTTATGAACACTATAAACATCTTTTTCAGTGAAAACAATGAAACTAAAGGAAAGGTAGACCCTAGCTTATGAATAAAAAAAATTGACATAAGTAGGGGAGAAAAGCAGAAAGGGCAGGGTTAAGAGCAAAAGTATTACAGTAATAAGGTAAGATCAACTTTTTCACAAAAGTTTTGAAAAAGTGTACACCAAATGTGATACTATATTTAGCCATAAGGGAAATGAGAATCGAAATATAACACCACGAGCATCAATATTACGAATCTGGAATTAAGATCAGAAAATTGTAGAGATTCTTTCAAATATTAAAGTAAATTTTCCTATTCAGTTAAAGTGCCTACCTAAGCTCAGTAGCATATATTTTTTTAGGATCATTCGAATAATGCACATATGCTCGTAGATTTTGAAGTCGTCCAAAAGTATTTTATTATTCCAAACATATGTAAATAAACTACACTTAAATTTCAAAACGCGGAATATACGTTTCGAATATAATAAGTGCCTGCCAGTTATACTCTAAATTTGATATCAGATCCAAAAAAAGAAAACGCCAATAAAAAACGAAAGCTGTTATCAAATTATTAACAATTTTATTGACACGTATGATTCCGAATCATCTCAAGCAAGCTCGTCTATCGCAATGACCTGACATTGCGTTCGTAAAACTTTCCAGAAAGCAGACGTCGTTTCGTTTATGGCATTTCGTGGAATGACCTTTGTATTTGATGATGTTTGAACTTTTCCCTGAGTGAGTCAGTGGAATTCTTGTAATGGTAATAGAATATCGATGAAATAACGTTAATATATGTGTATATATATATATATATATATATATATATATATATATATATATATATATACATATATATATATATATATATATATATATATATATATATATATATATATATATATACATATATATATATATATATATATATATATATATATATATATATATATATATATATATAATACAAGCATTTTAAAAATGTTGAATTTGACTAGTTAATGAAATAGTTATTTTTTTCCTTTCTGATATCAACGTGATTAAGAAAATTTGCTTCACCGGTTGTTTGAATTATATTAAACGGTGTAAGTAACGATGTCGATTTAGACGAAGAGTAATATCAAGTTCAGATATCAATTCCATTAGCAGAATATATTTTAAGCATATTCTTTACTTTATCGTTGAAATTCGAAAAAATGAGACATATATATTGCCACTACTGTTAACTAAGAAGAGAAACTCTTTTTTATATCTAATATATGGTCGATGATTTTTGAAATTTGGCATTTCCATTTGTGTTCACGATAGTTTGTGAAACCATGTACAAGTTGAAGTCTCTAGAATCAATAACATTAATCATACATGTAATCCGAAGTAAAGGTGTAACCGGGGTCAGTAAAATTCGGGGAATGTACTCAGAATACAAAATGAACAACAGAATACCAATACTGAAAGACACTCGTAGCCACGTTGGTATTTAGGGGCGTCAGCTGAAGCAGAACACGTACTATGTATATAAGAACATTACGACAGAATTGTTTTAATTCCTTGTTTACGATGCTTGTATGTACAATATTTGATTTGTCGGTTCATAATATTGTGATTTTTAATTTGTTACACTAACAATTCTGATAATCGGTTCGGTTTGTCTTCTATTAAATGTATTATTCCCATTAGAAATAAAATTTCTAGGACTTGTCTTATTTTTGCGCCTGTTTCTTTACTTAACTGAATACGATTTTGTGAAGTTGCGAAGAGATTTTCAAAAAATTTATTACGATTGTAAATATAATGACGTATTAACTATACGACAACTTTGAATTAAAAATTTAATTCAAACTGATTCGTTCGTAAAAGTAATAAATAAAGACGTGTAATACTCAAAAACCATTTAAGTGCGCATTGGAACACTCATAATTGGAACCGTGTTTCATAGTTACCTGAAACTTTTGGATGGAAGTTAACATTAATAGTTTTATTTAGAAGTTCTAATCGAATGCAAGTACTTAGATTTTTAAAATTTTTCGTATCCATGATTTGAAAATCAACACATTGCGTATAATTTTGAAGGTTAATCTTGTATTTCATTCCAAAGAAGTTTTCTTAAACGATGCTCAAAAACGAAAAGTGTTACAATGGACTTCAATGTTAGTTTTAAAAATATCGTTAAATAATATTCCACTTGATGTATTTTGTTTAATACATTACATATTAAATGAAACCCATGTATAAACAAATAAAAAAATTACAAAATTGTATTTTATTTTCCATAGAAACTTGCGAATGGCAGATGCTAGTAGGAAAGGTAAGTTTTGCAGAGTTTTGACAACATATAAAGTGAGGAAAAAATAATGATGGGAATCGGTATACCAGGGAGAACTTTGGTTCCGTTAGAAATTAAAACAAGGCAAACTATTTGTTTGTTTGTATAATATTTTGAAAACAAATGCAGCAGTGGAGTCAAAATATAGTATATTTACTTAATTAATCTGTCGTTTGTTAAAAGATATATACAATTTATGGAATATATGATAAAATCGGGTCAAATTTAATTTTCCATAAATGCCATCATCATCCGTCCTAAGAAGGAAAACAATGTCCTTATAAGATTACTCCCAAGTCATAATGTAATTTGTTTTATATCAATTTACATGATCCGTACCTAAGAAGGAAAACAACGTCCTTATAAGATTATAGCCAAGTCCTACCATCAATCTGTCACAGCCATTTTTAGAAATTTGTATTTTACCACAGAGATAAAACATATTGACCAGTATAGTTATGTACTGGTATAGGTAGCGGTATAGGCAAGTAAAATATTGGAAAACGTATTTGTTTATTTCATATGTCGTATGTGTTATCATTCGACGGAGTTAGTTATAACGACTGATTCCATAATTTTATTTTCTGACTAATATTATTTTCTGAAAAATCCTACAAAAAAAGGTTAGGTTCCTTCCACTACCGAAATTCTTAAAATTAAGATTACGAAGAAAGTAACGTTACTAGACATTTACCTTAAATTTACTAGAAAACTGTAATCATGATTATACATTTTATATTTTTGAGAAATTATATAAGATTATAAATGATATGCTAACGTTTGAATAAGATCTGAGTAATGAAATATATCTATAGTTACCATTAAAAATAATTTGTTTTTGAGTCGGACTGCGAACTTATTACTCCAACCCAGGTGCAGTCAAAAACCATATGCCTTTTGATCAACTCGACACACCCCGGCGACTACAATTATTTTATATTAAAGTCACCATAATAATATAATTGATAAAAGTTCTGAGAAAATAGACTACCAAACTAAGTTTCATTCGTAATTAGCTGTGCCGGCGACTTCGTTCGCGTGAGCTTTAAAATATTGTTCACAAAAGTTCCCTGTAAATAATGTTTCTTTTGGAACAGTCAGAAACATAAACAAATAAAATGTTAGCGTTACTGACGCGGGAGGGTGCTACATACAGCTGTCCGTGCGAAAAGCAACTGATGCTTAGCGCCACGCCAGCTATGCGCAAGGTTTGTCCTCTTTTTGAAATTTACTTGCGACATTTTTCGTTGAATAGCGTGCAACGAACAATTAATAAAAACATATCGCGTTATATAACAGAAAACATTTAGCGTTATATATCGTCGAATAGAAATCAAAAGTACATGAATTAATTAAAACAACGTAAAAAAAGCGTGTTATTTAAAATCCCTAATTGCGCCATCTGTTGTAGAAAAGCAAAATAATAGCAAAAACTTTGTAATTTTATTTAAGCCGAAAAATATTTATAGAGCATGGATATGATGTCAATTATATTGCATCGCATTATGTAATTTGACACAGTGCAATATAAAAAAGATCCAAATCCATTCAGTGGTAATTGACTCGGCACGATAGACGAAAATTACGTATTTTAAAAACCTTGTGATGACTCTTATTGGTGATTTTTTAAACTGAACTTAATTAAATATTATTGAGCTGTTTTACTTTATTTTTTAAATTATGGGTATTTATATTTATTTCTTGCCTGATTTTGTATTTTTTTATATTCCAAATATGTATCGATATATCGATATATATATATATATATATACATATATATATATATATATATATATATATATATATATATATATATATATATATATATATATATAATATTGGTGTGCGACTCTGCAGAAAAAACTCACAATAATACGTATTGAATTTGTTTGGACTAACTGTTACAGTCGTTTGCTTTATGATGTGTATTTTAGTTAATTATTTTAATTAATATAAAAAGTCTCATTTTATTTAATAAATTATGATAATAGTAACTTTATGTATTTCGAGTTCTAAGTTCATGAGTAGTAGAGATCAGAAATCAAATTCGTTTTTGGCTGTCTTACATTAGTATTTTATTATAATGCGTTTGCAAAAAAATATATAGATATATAAATTATTATCACAAGACAGGATTTTTCAAATCAAGATTTATTCAAATCAAGATTTATTCAAATCTTGATTTGAATAAATCTTGATTTGAATAAATCTTGATTTGAAAAATCCTGTCTTGTGATAATAATTTATATATCTATATATTTTTTTGCAAACGCATTATAATAAAATACTAATGTACAAAATGCATCGTCTATTTCTTTCTTTACTTATAACTTGTGTTCTACTTGGCCTATTTTTATGAAATTCTCACTGCAGAGAGAGTATTTATCCAGGAAATTGTTTGTGTAGAAAAAATTAATGTAGATGCTCAGATTATGAAGATAAGTTAATATTTGTGACGCATATCCTTGTACGCGAATAGGATAATGCGACGACGGGAAGAAACAGGCGAGCGGGGTAAGTCCTTTTATTAGGGTCATATTGCATACTAGTATATAGTATGCATATTGCATGCTGTATCGATGCAACTCGTCCGAATGGAATTCCATATAAGAAAACCTATGACCAATTTTTTGTGTTTGTTTTTGTGTTTTGTGGCTTCAGGGTCATAAACTTTACTAAAAACATTAACAGATGGCTTTTGCAGTACCATATCGTAATATATATCTGTGAGCATAATGTTTACTAAAATCGGTAATAGATGGCATTGGCAGTACGGATATCGTAATATTCACCAAGGAAGGGTGTTTTGTTATAATTAATATGTACGTAAAAAGTTTTCCATATGTTGCTCGAGAGTATAAACTATTACCGTACCAAATTTGATTAAAATTCGTGACGTAGATTTTGTGTGATTGAGGTACAAATTAATACACAAAGAGACAAAAATATGAAAGCAGGTTTTTTGGCTTGTACTGTCATTCTTAACCAATCAATATTTTAAAAATATTTTCTATGTACACAATTTACTGTCACAATTTTATTATTGTATGGATTAATCGTTTCAGTGCATTCACCATTATTAACTTTTTGCAAGTACTTGGTAGTAAGTGATGTTGCTTAATACTATAATAGTAATCTTTAAAAATCTTCTAAGTACAAGTATAACTTGTACTACGAGTACTCCATATACTCTTATATAAATAATATTTAAATGTTTAAACTTTTTTATATGTTTAAACTTTTATACTATAAAAGTTTAAACATTTAAGACAAAATAGAATTTTCTCTATCTTACTTAGAATAAATATTATTTTAACTCTAATTATATTTCTTGGTATATTATTTACAAAAATAAGACAAATAATTTTCTTGCCGATTATTTTATAATAAAAATGACACAAAATAATTTTACACCTTAAATATTTACTCAATAACGCTCTTCTCATTTTTCCGGTTTGGCTTATATTGCAAACCAATTTAGAAGCTTATCGCCAAGCAGACGCCGTGTTAAAATATTTTACTTGAATTTTCCATTACGTTTTAAAAGATTTACACTTTAGAAGATTTACACATTAACTCTTGTTTAATAGAGAAATAATTAAATAAGAGTTAATTTATTTTCTCATCACGTTCACTTATTTCGATTGTAATGTATTGTTGTGAAAATTCATAACGACCTGTTCTAACAGAGCTATGTTGCTGTGATATATAATATGAATCAAAATTCAAACATGACAAAATTATAAGACAACAAAATAATTAATTATTTAGCTATGAACCTCTGAAACATTATTAAATTATTTTTCATGTGGGTAAAATGTGAATAAGGAATCGATACAGTACATTGATCTGAAACATTTCGTTGCCATATTCTAATAATTTCGTACGAGGATATCACTGTAAATAAGCTGATTGATTTCTAAATACCATGACCGAAGCTTTTATATCAATTTATCATTTAATACAAAGTTGCAGTAACAATAGAATTATAATATCACACAAAACATATGTACATTTTGGCAGTCATGAGCCTACAAAGTAGGAAGGAAAATCAAATAGTCGTCTTGAATTTTTCAATTCAACAACCATATAGAACATAATGCAAGATTTATTTGTTTCCGGATCAATTAAAATGCAGTGTTTTTAATCGACATAATTCTACCGATTCATTGGAGTCGTTGGGGTCATTGAAATGTTTCGATTTTTTTATTGATTCAGATTCAGTGATTCATTTCACTTAAGCGAATCAAGATTACGCACGATTATCTTATGGAGTTTTAATATTTAATCATAATTTGCGGAATTTGTTTATTGCAAATTAGATGTTTCATAATAGAAATAGACAGTCTTTGAATGGTGTGGTAATAAATGACGACTCGTCATACGTCACTTCACTAAATCATTTAGCGTTTAGGTAAATACGTAACAAATAAGTTACATTGAAAAAAATCCTTTATTACTACTATATGAAATACAAAACAATTAATATTTGTGAAATTTATCAACGCCAATAGATGGTTGTGCACTACGAACGTGCGGTCGTTAGCACTAACAACGAGCCGTTTGACTCAAGACTTGGAACAATCTTCATTAGTCAAGATGTTCGGCAGACAATGAGAAACTAAACTGTTGGGCTAACGGCGAACGTAGGAGATAATTTTGGATGAATGCGATTAATTAGCGTTTAATAACGGCAATGAGTCGATGCTCAGACGGTCTTGATCGAGTAATAAATTTTATCTCAAGATAATTTAAGGTGCAGCATATAATTTGTGTTGTAACTTGGTGAATTCTTTCAGAAAATGCTTCACAAATTATGTTCGTAAATAAAATATGTCATTGAACCAATTTTTGTATCTATGAATAGTTGTATTTTAAGGTTCTAGAGACATGAAGAGAAAAACTGCCAAGTACGGGTACAACTGGCACTGCGAGGGTTTTGCACACTTTTAGATACTTACGAACATTTAGTTTACATGGCATTTTATTTAAACTATTTACGAATAATACTTTTTCACAATTGAATATTGAATATATTCGGCATTAATTTTGTAGAAATTCATAATTCACAATTAAATGAAACTACGTGATGTAGTAATATTTCTACTTTCTTTGAGTTCTTTACCACGACCTAGGTTTCTTTGTATTACAATATCTTCAGGTGGGCTATTAGCAAAGATTAATAGCCCACCTGAAGATGTTGTAATACAACGAAGCCTAGGTTGTGGTAAAGAACTCAAAGAAAGTAGAAATAATACTACATCATGTAGTCTATATCTATCATATGCGACAAAACAGTGGAAATTTTGAAAATTATGAGATCTAGGATAATCGCAATAGTTTTTCTACAATCTTTAATACTATATTACTTTAAATTATTAAGAAAATATTTTTGACGCCTTGATTATTAGCTCTTTTAAGCGATACTTTACGGCATACGTGGAAATGATAAATAAATTCGTGTAATTTGTTCCCCTCAAAATTTTAATACAAATATTTTTAAGTGTTTTTTGGGATATGTTTAGGTTAATATGTTTTATTACTTTGACAAATTCCAAGTTTTTAGGTCAAGTAGTTTCTGCAAAAAACGACTGGGACAAGAAGATATTATTGGAGCCAAATTAAGTCTTAATTTTTTACACTTTATGTAGTTAATACATCAGTAACATTAATACTTATAAAAATTTTAAAAGAAATATTACGTCCTTTTAAATACTTATATGGTCCTAACTCTGAACATAACTGTTATAGTGTAAGTTCTACCCTTACTTAAATAATTATTTTAAAGTAGGTATGATTCAGATTATTTTTCGGCTAATACTTTGTGAAAGAGCAGACACAACTTAAGTTAAATTGTCGCACTGATTTTTTAAATTAAAATGTCAATTTGGAAAATAATTTTGTAGATTTTAATAACATTTTGTAATATTTATGTCAGTTTATTTGAGATGAATAAATTGTAAGGGGTTAATGCGTAATTAAGAAGTCTAATTATTTTTTTCTCACTTTCTAAATCAATTATAATTAAGGCTTAAATCATTAACTTTGTGCATATTTAGCATAAATGTATTGGCTTGTAATACATTAAGTTATGTTCTAGCGTATTAGTGATACATTTAGCTATGTATATCTTTAGTTATTATATTAAATCTGCGCTATTATGTTTAATTAATTTTTTATGTAATTAAATATAGCGAATTAATTTTAAAAAGCAGTTAACGAAATTGTGTTCTTTTTCTTCCGTTTTTTCCATTTATGGTCCCTAATAAAATGATACTGAGCTACAAAAGTTTCTCTGAAGATTGAAGTGTATAAGGGTGAAAAGTTACTAATATTTAATAATATTTTCGTAAAGCTTAAGGAAATAAATATTTGCTTCATGTTGCGTGGTCAAAAAGTTTTATGGTATCGTATGTATATAGCAACTTTACTATAAGTCTTAAGAGGTTATTCAACTGAAACTTCTCCAAAAGAAATAACTCTAATAACAAAATAGGTTATTGAAATATCTAAGTAAAAACTTTCTTATTTCAATCGAAGCCTGCTTCCCTATACATCGTTAATTGTTTATGTTGTCACATCTAAAACAAGAAATCTCTAAGCAGGAATACCCAAAATCTTACTCGATGCGGTCAGTATACGATGCTTACCACCACAAGACATTTGTACTTCGCCGAAGTCTATATATAAAGTATGGACGAGTGCTACAAAATCAGAGTGACTTTTAGGATTCGGTAGCTCAAAAGAAAAAAACTAACCCTTATAAGGGTATTTATGTATCCATTCATTTGTTAAAGACGTTTTTTCAGGAAACTTGACATAATAGCATGAAATTGGCACAGTGATGAAGCATATTGATCCGCATATATTTAAATACTTATCGCACAACAATTTTGATTAACAATTTAGAGGGAGAAAATAAAGTAATCAGACATCGTAGGCGGTATCAATTGAAAGTTAGTAGGATTTCAAAACAATTTTTTTTTAAATATTACGCAAGGTAATTCCTGGCATATTCGGTTGAAGTAGAAGTTTGAAATTAGGTACTGTAAGAAAGTGTATTAATCTGCATATATTTCAGAAGTACATTTTACACAGATTTTAGAATGAATTACAAAAAAGGAATGTTTTCAATTACATATAGATCTTATATAAGTGAATGACAACAGATTAAAAGGGAAAGTCATAATGATTTCAAAACAATTACTTCGAATTTTTTTAAGTGAATTCTAGAGATATTGTTAAAATTATCGACTATGAATTTCGACTATGAAGTCCCCGAAAGACCAAAACTTTTGCAATTAATTAAAATTATGAAATATTCTGCTGAAAAAAAAAATTAATACTTTTAAATACTTTAAAAGTACTTTTTAATGTTCACATGTGCCGAAGTGTTTATGGTACCCTCGTAGTGTGTGTTTCATTCGTACTCAACAATTATTGATAACTAAACACTAAACACAAAAGTACAAAAGTATAAAAATGTGTATATAACATAATAGAACAATTAAGTGAATGTCGAAATGAAGGCAAGATAACACGTTAGACAAAATTGTAAATTGTATCTCAGCATTTTTGGTCTGAAACTAACAATCTATAAGTATGTAAGATTTTAAGTTGTTATTTTTGGTCTAATAAATGGTCTGAAACAACTTTCCATGTGCAGGGATGTGGACCACTAAGGTAAAGCAAGCTAAGCAAAAGTAAAGTAAATTATGTAGGAAAGATTGTTAGATTATTTAATTTCCATTGGAGAGCAAAAATGATTGCGAGAATTTCTGTCATAACATTCACGTATTTTATAAATATTCTCGTATGAGGTATAAATTCAATTAATTGATACCAAAGTATAAAGAGATAGATGACACTTCGTAGTTTATTTTATATGCTCTGTATAAAATAAAACTATGAATTTGATGATAATGCTTTTTAACGCTGAGCATTAGAAGTTTATATTTTGAAATATTTTTAAGATAAACTTAATTCGTAAGTAACTATGCAGCATTTAACGATTTTTGAAATTCTCATAAAATTATACTTGTCAGCAATTTTAACGTTTAAAGTGTCGAAACTCGACATTGAAAAAAGTTGTGGCATACTTTGACATTTTTTTTAAATTTCGAATTTTTGTGACAGTATTCACTTAGGATACGGTATCTTAAAAAAATCACATAAATTCGGTTTTCTATTATCGCTACGTTATCTGCATTTAAGTGTATATGCATGCTCTCGTACATGTATACATAAGTGTTTGCAATTGCGCACATGTACGTGTATACATACGTGCTCGCAATTACGGATGTGTACCTGTGTGAATGCGTGTGCACGTGATCTTGCTTTTTGTGTATATGCGTGTGTACTTATCATAAACATAGGGTTTTATACCCAATTATTATATTTTATTATCAGTTTTCTTCCATTTTATCTGTGTCTGAATGATTGGATCTATAGAAAAAAATAACATTCGTTTTCACTACTTCATGGGGGAAATTTTGAAAAATCTATTCGTAGTGTTTGTTATACAGAAAAATATAATTTTTAAATTCGAATACGAGTGTAACCAAAAAGGTATTGATTATTCCTACAGATAATCCTATTGATCAAATTGAGTTTATTTGAAGCGAGTGTTTTTCAAATATTAAATTTTTTTTAAATCGCAATTTTTACAGCAATTTTCCAGAAACCGTAGAGAATTTTCATTGCACGTTACCGTAATATTTTGTATTATACATTGACCGGTCTTTTTAGAGTAGTGTCCTGAAGTTTACGGACAGTAACAGTTCACCTTGAAATTAATGGAAGGATTTCTCAACTTCGCCATAAACTTTATTGGTTTGGAACGTGATAGACGATGGTATTACTGAAAAGAAGCTTTCCGTATTTTGCGCTCTTGTGCCAATAGTCCGATATATATATATATATATATATATATATATATATATATATATATATATATATATATATGTATATATATATATATACATATATATATATATATATATATATATATATATATATATATATATATATATATATATATATATTAATATTATTCATCGTGAAATACATATCATCTACAAAACCTTAGGAAACATTATGACCCTATGTCACATGACGAGATACAGGAATGTTCTTGATTCTGAAATATTCCACTATTGATAAGGTGAAAAGCAGTTTGATATTCAAAAGTTCGTTACTCATTATACGAGGTCGGAAATAGTATGAAGCGGCGATGGGTGTATTTCCTAACCCTAATCATTCTTGACCATATTCTTACCTAAATCATTCTTGATATCAGAAAACAGGAAATGTCAGTACCATTCTTTTTTCCCGTTCCACTCTTTTTCGCTCGATTGAAGCATGTTTGTTGAAAAAATTATTCGCCTTTCATTATTATTAACTTTGTAAATTCCATCCGTAGACTCTATATGATTAAATAATGCCTTAAATGAAGTTAAAGTTAAAGTAGCAAAGCAGTAAAGGTGTGGCGTACCTGCCAAGTGTAGGGGTTTAGTGTCCACGTCTACTGATTTTACATCTGTTGTGATAGGAATCGCCCAATTGATTAAAACTTCGACTAAAATATCTGGCACAGAATAAATATTCTGAAACAGATTTTTACCTGCTGTTTCTGGTGGTAAATTATTGCGGAATAATTCTTATAATTTCAAATTACTACGAATTGATCACGGAATTTACCACGCCAGATAATCTCGCTTTATGATCTTTCGGCCTTCTTGTCGTGTGAGTCTAAGAAACAATATGACTATTTTTTGAAAGCTATGCAAGTTGAGATCTGTTCGCAGTGATAACGCCAATTAATTTCTGCAAAAAATTTTATTATGCTATTTTCTAAATTTGGAAATTCTTGCTCACTCAAATGGTAGTTTAACGCTGACACCGTGAAAGTTTAATTGTGGCACAAGTTTTAAAGCTGCTAAATAATTACTAAATATTTCTTGTATGTCTGTTTTTGGCGTCGATAAAATGCACTGCCAATAAAGTTTATCACCTGTGATTAAAATATAATTTGAATTCTAACAGTTCATGTATTAGAATCTGTTGTAGCAAAGGTAAAGAAACAACTGCTGCTGTAGAAGTATAATGTTTGCCAGCGGAATAAATTCCAAAGTGAGCACTTGCTTGATGAAAGATATATATATATATATATATATATATATATATATATATATATCTATATATATATATATATATCTATATATATATATATATATATATATCTATATATATATATATATATATATATATATATATATATATATATATATATATATATATATATAGATGCCGATGTTTGTACTAATAAATCTATTATCAGGCCACTATTACACCGGTCTTGTATATTATGTTTTAAACAACTACTTGGATATTATTTATAGGGATATTTATATTTTCAGTTTGCTATGACCTCAAAGTTTGGCCTATCCTTCCGATATAAAATATTAAGCCTTAATACCTACTGTAGCGTAGCCTTAATCCTAAAAAAAATTTTGATAAAAGGAATTATTCTATATAATAGCCTTTGTTCCACATCTGATTAAATAGTTAATTATATTGGTTAAGATGTTACTTTCATTTTATTCCAATAAGATTGAGGAGGAATTTTCCTCTTTCTAAGATTAGTGGTGCATTGAGACATGCGGTATCTTTCCGCAGCGCTGCTATCTCAGGTTGGAGCAAGTCATCCAGTGGTGCTGCTTTCAGAGTAATATATTGCTTTAAATACAATAACTATTTACGTACCATGTACATACATACCATACAAAAATTGTCTGCAAATTGATTTATCCTTTTAGAAAAGTTAAAAAGTACGTAATCTCTGGAACGTTTGACGGACTCTGGCCAGACGCTATATCTTGGACGGCCGCTGGAACAAGTCGAAATTGAGGGTTAGGTACTAGCTACCAATTCGTATGCTTTCCCCATTATTATACATACATATTATTATTATAGATATATACCATTGTCATAGGGTATTACCATGCAACGATACATTACTTAGTGCTAGTGCCATTATATGAATTACAGCGAATAATGTATTACTCGAAGTTATCAACTTAAATTGATAACTTTGAGTAGTGTGGGTCTGCGGCTTCATATTTTACGCTAATATTGTAATAGCTTGACTAATACTAAAGTATGAACAAGATTAAAATTTTTTAATGCATTTTAAGTTTTTACCAAAGAATTCGGGATTTTTAGAAAACAGGCTGGAATACTCTGGGTTAATGGCAGTTAGTTATCTACCGATTTTGTCAAATTGACATTTATCGTGATTGTAAATTGCATTAATTTTGCGCAAAATTATTAGTAATGTCGAGCTCAAGCTAACGTGATAAACATTTTTAAATTGTTTGTGACGCACACGTATTATGTTGAAATTATATTAATTAATAATAAAGTGAAATAAAAGTTAAAAACTAAAATAAAAGTGCTCCCTAGTTATCCTAGGTTTACCTTAATTTAATACACTGCAAGATGTATTATATTTCTTTGCATATTCATTTTAAAATTTTGTAACCGAATTAAATAAAATTGTAATAATCTAATCAAAATTTAACGTGTAAAATTCAGATTAAAATGCAAAAATGTTTCAAATAATAGAACATGACATTTACCTGCGGTAAAAATAATTTCATTGACAGTAAACCGTAGGATACATTCAGCAGCAAATGGTTGTGGGATGCATACAAACCGTTGTTCAGTAACTGTTACTAGTGCTGACATGTATAGTCTCTTTTAGTTTATGAGTTACGATGCGAACCCTGCTGGAAATGTCATTAGGTGAGAGAATGATTTCAAAATTGTTGTGGACTATTTGTTGTATGGGAAGGTAACTGTTTGTTTCAGGAAGTTAAACAAACGAATTCTTGAAGACGAATCCTGTTCCAAGTGCCTTATGGATTTAGATGTACAATAATTGAATATATTTGGCGTTAATTTTGTAGAAATTCATTATTCACAATTAAATGAAACTACGTGATATAGTATTACTTCTACTTTCTTTAATTTCTTTACACGTCTATTTTATTATTTAAGTTCTTTATCACGTCTACGTCATTATTAAATCTTTGCTAATAGCCCACCTGAAGATGTTGTAATACAACGAAACCTAGGCCGTGGTAAAGAACTTAAAGAAAGTAGAAATAATACTACATCACGTAGTTTCATTTAATTGTGAATCTACAATAATCATAATACCGAATTGGAGAAGATTCTAGACTGAATACTGGACGATTAAGGAACTCTATTTCAGCTACAGATTAATACTGACTCATTTGCATTAATTAGGAAATTTACCAAAATACGAAATATTTTCATATCCTCTAAGAATATGTCGATGTCAAAAACTTATTAACTAAACTAATATATGGTTTTAAATTCTCATTTCAATTACTTTAACCATGTCTACTATTAAAAGAATCCTTTTCCCTCTCATTTCGCCCCTTCTCTTCGAAACGAAAATTCGACTTTTTGTGCATAATCATGTCCTTTATCTATTCTCGTATTTCCGTGTAAAATTTTAACTTTTCTTGTATTTCCGTATGAAATTAAAATTTTTACTATGCCACACAGATAGATCGATATTTATACGATATGTTATAGTTCAGTTTTTTAAACTTATTTACGGAACACAAAAACCAGTAATTTAAAAGTCAACCATTTTAGATTGCAACTTGTGTAATAATTGATCTTCATGGAATAAATACCGTTCCAAAAAAAAGAGAAAAATTATTCGAAATAAATTATCCAAAATAGTCCTTTCATAAATGGAAAGTCGTAATGAAAACGTTGTAGCACCAATTCGAGATCATTGTCCTTCCCGTAGTTCAATTTTCATATTTCATTCGATAAAAGGTACAATTTTCTTATCTGGAAAAGTACGAGTATTCCCAATTGTGTACGCAGCGCGGCTCAGCATATATTGCTCGAAACGAAACAGAATTTATATTTTGGCAAACTCTGCATATTGAGTACGAATGGATGACATAACAGTCTTGAAAAGAAAAGCAAACATGAAATGTAATTTAGTGGCACAAAAAGGGTAAAAAATAGTGTTTTGAAATTTCAGTGCGTGTTACAGCAATTATATAAATTGCCCGAGATATCTCTTATCGTCGCTCTAATCTGCATTGCAAGTGATAGTTGCGGCCAGTGAGATAGAGTTTGTTACATGAATTCGAAGGAAACAAAGTTAGTTGAAAATATGACTTTTAATGAAATATACCAAACAGGATTTTCTTCTCATTTGGAGTAGTTCGAAATCGTTCATATTTTCGATGAATGGCATTCACGTGTGGGTACACGTGTGGGTACACGTGTGGGTAAATAGCGGGTCATCCAATATTTTTTTGCTTTACTAATATAATTTATGACAAGAGAAACTGAATACATTTATGTACATTTTTATTTATTTACTCGATTACACATAGTATTACTATATACATTTATTACCTATATACGTTTCAATTACGGTAACAATTAAATGCATTCAATAACACTACGACACATAACGATGACATGGCTCAAGAAGTTAGTTCTTACTTATCGTATTTTGTACAATCACGACCAGATTATTGAAGAAATGTGGGGAATTTGATATTATTCGTTACTGGACGCGGTACACCAAAAAGGTGATGACAACGTGGACGTAAGGACGTAGTTTTTTTTAGAAACAGGTATTAATTTTTTTGCTTTACGATTATTTAAATTGGGACAAACAAGTATTATTTTAATTTATCAATAAAAGTTGATTGAAATAATTTTGCATTTGAGAACTTACTGAAGACACTTAGAATTTTCATAAACGTAGTCAAAAATCAGGTGGGGTCGAGGAAGCGGATACATTTCACAATACTTTGGAGACTAGTTTAAAATATTGAAGTAGACGCCATGTCATGAAATATTGTAAACAATTCTGATTACATTTTAAAATATTTTGTCTCTGAAAAAACAATTTTTCTCTCTATTCGTGCGTTTAAGTAATCACACTATGTCATTTTGTAAAATTTCATTACCATGGGTCTTAAATTAAAACAGTTTTAATGCTGTGACTTACAGACAGACGAATAGATACGCAGACATGCCAAAATTGTGAGGGTTATTTTTTGCCAATTAACAACGGAACCCTAAAATGAATTTGTGATATTTATTTTTTTAATATATCTCTCAAGATATGCTACTTGAAATTATGAAATTACTTTTGCGTCACCTTTCAAAGGATAAGCCATATTATACACGGATTTTGAAATTTTTTTTCGAATGCTTAATTTGCATCTATCTTTATTCCCTTTAAAATTTCTATTTAATTGTTTTTAAGTATTTAAGTCAAACGGTTTCTTAGAAAAACTGCAGTGACAGACTGACAGATGGGCACGTGAGTTCCATTTCTGCTTGTTTGTGAAACTTTAAATACGAAATTTTGATCGAACCGCGGTTAGTAACATATTAATGACTAATTAGTTAAAAAACTTTATTTAAACGAAATAAATATCGGCATTTGGATAATCATTAAAAGCCAACACGTTTATAACAGGCATATAAAAAAGAAATAAACGTCGTTGTTAATTAATTAAGTAATCATATGATAATTAATTTAGTAGGATAAGAGTTAAGTAATAGCTTTGTTTATATCTATCAAAGATGTTAATCAAGCATCTAAGATATAGAACGGTAAAGTTTCATTAAAACTTTACCAATGGTTTTTGAGTGATGTACGCATAGACTTGATCTTGTTACCATTTTTTTTGTAGGCATACTTTTAATGCAATATATTAGGGTAATTGTAAAGAAAGTAAGACTAATTAAATCAATTTTTGATTTCAAAACCATAGTCGCAGCAAGCTGAAAAAAAAAATATTCTAAATACTTGGCTGAATGATGTTTTCATATTGACGTAAAAAGTATTATTCTATCGATGGTTTTCGGACAAAATAATAAAGAATGCAATACGAAAAAGAATGAACTAGAATGTGTCTAACTAATGATTTATTAGACAAAAAATTTTAATCATGTATATACAAATACGTCTAGTAAATTCATAGTTTAAATTTATATGACATTTATTTAATCATATATGTTTACTTAAGGTTTTGTACTCAAATGATCTTTTGATTGGATCACTTACCTGATCCTTACCTTAGACAAGAAATGTTAGTCATGTATATAAAAATGCATATAGTAAATTCATAGATTCAATTTATGTGACATATATTTAATCATATATGTTTTCTTAAGGTTTTGTACTCAAGTGATCTTTTGATTGGATCACTTACCTGATCCTTACCTTAGACAAGAAATGTTAGTCATGTATATAAAAATGCATATAGTAAATTCATAGATTCAATTTATGTGACATTTATTTAATCATATATGTTTTCTTAAGGTTTTGTACTCAAGTGATCTTTTGATTGGATCACTTACCTGATCCTTACCTTAGACAAGAAATGTTAGTCATGTATATACAAATGCATATAGTAAATTCGTAGATTCAATTTATATGACATTTATTTAATCATATATGTTTTCTTAAGGTTTCGTACACAAGTAACCAATCAAAACCTTGTTGTGATGCGATGTTCGTCCATCTTTCTGTTCGTTTGACCGTCTGACTGTTCGTCAGTCTGTCTAAAGCCTATATCTCGAATTGTACAATAGTCTCAAATTTACAGTTATTACATAATATCTTAATGTTAAATGAAATATTTAATTTAAAATTACATACGAGTAGCATGAAGTTTAAGGAGAATATCTTTATATATGTAGGAGGGTTGAGGGGTGAAAAATTTTGAAGGTTTTTTTGATGAAGGGTTTTTCTCACATAGCCGTGTGATCTGTCGTTGAAGTATTTGAATAGAAATAAATACATTTTTGCACTTTCTGACCTCTGTTAAATAAAATTTTGGTTGATTTTATATGCGTTCCGACACACATCAGAAGTGTTTTGTTCTGCAATAATCAGGACAATGCCGCTTCACACGTTAGCCAGAAATTTAACTCCTGCCTATTAAAAATGTAGTTAATATTTGTTTAAGTGAAAATTAAATGAAGTTATTCGTTAATTTAGGAAATAAAAAGAAGCAAATAAAAAATAGAAGTGCAAGTATGGGATATAATCGTTTTTTAAGTTTAACTGATTTTGGTGGATGGTTGAAAGACACAGTGATGTGTATTCTCACAATCTGAAGAAAACAGTCGTTTCATATTGTACTTACGCTTGTTATCAAACTTGTTGGTAACAAATACCAAACGTCTGAGAAGTAATATCGCTTAAGAAATCGACGTTTATAAAAGGCTTTGGCGGCGTCGATACCAGACGTGCCGATTCACTAGACAGGTCTATGACTCGAACATGTCTGGTTCATCCAGTTACCGGTTCAAGTTTTACAGGTTTCTTTTCACTGAAAATTAATTGTCACGTACAGCTTTCCAGCAGTGGATGCTTACAAAGAGTTGAAACTTTGTGAAACTTACTCCCAAGTAATTTTACAATTTTTTTCATTGAATGATTTAGAGAGTTCTCATTGTTGTCTGTTAGAAGCTAATTGTTAATTTATAAAGCAAGGTTAATTTTTTCCTACTTCAGAAATTAAAAATGTATTTTATGGCGAGATTAAATTATACCGGTTTACCTCCCAAACTATTATCAATAACCTTTAAAATTTAATCCATTAAACCGGTTTACCTCCCAAACTATTAGCAATAACCTTTAAAATTTAATGCTATTATTAATTTCAATTTTGGAGAAGACGAATTTTCGCCCCAGTGTTTCTCTAATAAAAGTATATTATTACGCAAAGCTAGCTTAATTTTGCTTTTGGTAATCTATTGAAATATAAATGTATATTTTCCGCGGGGATTTGACAGTTTATCCTGTATTTATAGCTATCGGTGTATATCAAGCATAAGGTTAATATATATTATTAGCACCTTTTTATTATTAGTAGAGTTTCTATTATATTTTTTTAATTAAATACAAACAGGTTGTATTACAGAAACAGTAACAGTACATATTTGCATTAAGATGTTAAAAATTAAAACAGTGTGATTTTTTAATAAAATACTCAAAAACAATTGACGCAATGTAATATTTATATTCTTATTCATATTTTTTTAAGAAGTGAAGCTGATAAACATTTTATTTCTCAAAAACGGTTTTACAAATTATACGTAAAGGAGGTATTTAGCTATAATAAAATTCATCCCATTGATTATAATCTATGCACCTTCGGGGATAATGATGGAGACATGAATGTTCATTATAATATAATTATATGAAATGCAATAAGTTTTGTCTCGTGATTTTCCAAAATAATAATACCCCTAAATAAGTATTATTGTATGAAATATTTTTGAAACTACGAACTAGTGCTGCCCTAAGTATTATATAACAACGAGACAAATACTCTCATAAGACTGGAACTTCAAAAACTGTGCAAAACGTTGGGAAACGGCGAATGGTGCATAACTAGGACGGTGCGAAACGGCTTACAGTGCGTAAATGTCGCCGTAGAAAACGGCATATTGTGCATAAATAAAACAGTGCGAAACGGCACACGGTGCCTAACCGAAACGATGCGAAACGAAGTATGATGTGTAACCAGTGCACAAAACGGTGCGAAGGAGTGCACAAACGGTGCGGTTAATGCTCGGGAAAAACACATTTCTTACCGATACGATTTCGCGGTTCCGGGTGACGTCATTTTTTCAGTGTACTTGCTTTCCCAAAGTGTAAGATTAGGAAATGCGATCACATTTTAACTTACTTATTTTTTCATGAGCAATTATCAATATTACAATACCACATAAGATAAATTAAAACCGACAAAAAGTGTATATAAATGAAAAAAACAATATCGCAAAGACGTTAAAACGATAATTTTTTAATTAAAGAATTATAAATTATGGTAATGACTTGCCTCAAGATTCATAACAAATGCGACTCAATGTTTAATTTTGAACTGGCTGATAAAAGATTGTACCTTCCATTTCTGAAATTTCAAATAAAGTCGGACAGCAGATATCGCTTACCTGACGGAAAAGTACACTTAATCTTTGACCGGAAATAATAAATTTTCAGTTTGGGGTCAGGCCGGAACTAGACCACGGGGAAGTAAATTTCGGTCGGATTTCCGATCTTTAAAATGTTTCAAACTTTCCACGAACATTTGTAGGACGGGCTACTAATTTTTTATGTTTTTTGACGTAATTATTGAGTTCAAGAAGCATTTTCAATGGAAATGTATCAATATACGAAATGTTTTATTTTTGAGTAAATCTGTAAACATTTTTCGAAACTTGAGAAATATCACGTACTCAAAATAATTATAGGACGGACTTGACTTTTTTAATTTTAAAAATCGAAATGTTATTTTTTAAATAGTTTTTTCCTTTTTATATTTCTCTTAGAAGATTAATGTGTATAAACCTATATTTAATCATTGTCATGTCTATTTAGCTATTTGATTAATGTGTATAAACCTATATTTAATCATTGTCATGTCTACTTAGCTATTTGATTAATGTGTAGTCATTGTGATACATTGTTGTCACCTGGTTTAATATTATCGTATTGCATTTTTTTCAATAGGACAAAAAATATATAAAAGAATGGCTAATCGCAGTTAGTGTTGATGGTTCATTGAGAAATCTGGTTTATTATACCTATATATATATATATATATATATATATATATATATATATGTTTATATATATTAACTTAAAGAAAATTCAAAACAAGAGGTAAAGTTTGTTTGTTTAATCGATTTGTAACATATTTGGATCCGGTGAATTAGATATTTGAAGTTCATGTAAGACCAAGTATGGCCTCCTGTTTAAAAGGTGCCATTTTATACGTGATATGGTTTAGTTGCTTCCCTTTTCCGTTCCGATCTGATTTTCTCCAGAGCATGTTAGATTTCATCAATTCTTTGTAGCTCAGCATATACACTTTTCTCTTACAATGTATTTTTAATTATGTAATAGATACAAATAATTTTCGTTCAAATTCTTCAAGGGAAAAGACTATTTTTTCTCTTAGCCAATTATTTTAGAATTATTCATAATTTTTAAAAACATTGCATCTAGATGTATAATTTATAAATTTTTTATATGTATTGTAAAATTACTGGCATTAAAGGTTACCGAAAAATATAGGTGCATAATTGTAGTGTTTTTGTTACTGTATATAATAACAAATAAAAATAAATAAATAAATTTCTTTGTTTAAATAATCAACAAATTAATTGAATTCATATAAATAATTCTTTCATTGCTAGATATACGATTTCTTTCATATGAATGTAAGCAATATTGTATTATATTGGAGGATGTTAGCTGGAATGATTGATTCATCAGTTTTCAACAATTTGTATATTTAATTCAGTTTGTAATAAAGGGGATTCCCACGCAACTATGGGACCTAATAGTGCATCAAAGTAATTGGACTACAATGAAACTTATTTTATTGTATTTAGTCAGTTTATTGAAATAACAAAAAAATAACTCCAGTTTAAATAGTGGGTATAACTAAAAATTGACCATTGAATTCGAGCAACGTGACTCAGACTCGGTCATTATTGTTTTATTACTACTTTGTATATGATATGGCGTTATTATTAGAGTCTTTAGTATCAACATTATGAAAAACGCCAACCCCATAAGAATAGATGAAATGATTGATTCATTAATTTTCAGTAATTCGTATATTTATTTCAGTACGAAATAAAGAGGATAATTATGGAACGGAGGAGGCAATTATGGAACCCAATAGTGCATCAAAGTAATTGGTTACAATGAAACTTATTTTATTTTGTTTTATTTAGTCAGTGTATTGAAATAATAAAAAAATCCAGCTTAAGTAGTGGGTATAACTAAAAATTGAATTCGAACAATGTGATTGAGACTCGGTCACTATTTTTTAACACTATTTTATTTATAATGTGGTGTTATTATTAGAGCTTTGAATTGTAAACATTAACGAACATGCTATCCTTACTAGGAATCAAATGTAAAATTTAATAATTTTGTTAAAATTTCAAACAACTCACACGACTCTCGGTTTATTCAAGTCGGTAACAGGTTTCCAAAAACATATTATGTTTATTAAGGTTATTATTTATATGTAATAAGATTATTATGTGGAATAATAATATGAGAAATTTTAATAAATACTAGCAATATATGTCGTAACCATGGTTTATTTATGTTAAATAAACAATACATTATACAAGACACATTATACTCAATATGAACGTTATATTGTCAGAGGTTGGTTTGCGTTGATATTCTTCATTGTAGCTATTCCATATACTATGTTGCTGAATATGTCATATAGGTTTATTTAAGATAACGATTACCTTTGATAATAACATAAAAAAATTAAATTTATTGAAATAAAAGATTAATTTTACTGATTAACTAAACTTAAACACAATTCTGAAACAAAGACCATCACAAAACAAAAATTCACAATGCAAACTCTCCAAAAATAATATCACCGTACGAACGAAAACGATGGTATGGTCCTCCGTAGCGAGTATCTTATTTATTATGCGATTTTGTTTATGCATTTCGCGACTTTTTTCTATTATTAAATTTTTTCACCAAGTTTGCTGCATATAATTCGAGGCGATAATAAACAGAAAAGATGATTTTTTATGTTTATTAGAAAGAGACAGAAGTAATAAATAACATAAAGTAACTTCGACGGAAAGGAAATCATAGGGTGTTATTGTGATAAAATAGAATCTTGCATACTTACGAAATGGAATCAAACCGGAAATGGCATAGGATTAATTTTTTACGAGTAAATTTTCCAAAAAACATTTCATCTACATTAAATGGGGTAATTTATAACAAACGAAAGCGCAATTTTTGACATTTAAATATTACCTAAATCACTGGTGGGCAGTCACCTTTCTAGCTATTTTAAATTCGATGTTAGTTTTCGTTTTCCTATGCTAGAATACAATATTAGCCTTTGATCTTAAAGGCCATTTGAGTCGACAAAATGAAAGTCGTGCTACCAATGTATCATACCGTGCTACCCGCTTCCTGTTCCTTAATGCCGGTTTAGTAAGATTCCTTTATATATTTTTTATCCAGATGATTAAGCCGCGTCGTACTCGCATACCTCCTAGAATGTAAAGATTCTCTAGATTGCAAACCAGTTCCGTTTTAGGCACGCGTAAGATTCGTTTTAGCTTGTGTGTCACAATTTCAGTCACAATTGCAAATGCATCATTTATCAAAATAACTTTAATCTTTCTAGGCTCTAATTAATATCAAATAAATATAGTTTGTCCTATATATATAGATTATTAGAAAAAAACAACCCAGGTTCATCGTAATCTGATAAAATACTGGTTGCATATCAACGGTTTGATTTCATTTTTTATTACTTTCTTTTGATATAAAATTTCGGCTAAGTATGTGTTTATGTAATTAATAGATTTATTATTTTAAAGACGAATGGTACCACCATACTGTTTGTACATACATTCTTGCAAAATGTAAATGCGTATGTATGTTTTCAGGGTTTCGTAACAGCTAGCTATAAACAGAAGAAAAAAAGTAAATTAATTATAAGTATGGCTGTAAGTATTCGAATCTCACACCCCTAAACCATAAAACAGTTAAAGCGTCACGACACAGTAAGAGTGACGAGGCATGCTGTGGAGATGCACTATATCTTCATTTGTGTAGAGATGCACTATATTTTCATTTGCATCGATATCTTGAATCCTGATCGTAACTTTATGATACGATACTAGGGACGTATCGTCACAGTCACTATTCTGTTGTAACAGTTACAATTCGATCCTCCGAATATAGTATTGATCGATTGATTGGACCTGATCTCCCTGATTGATCGTTAAAGAAAAAAAACGATTTATTTAATTTATGCAAATAGCTAATTCATTATTTGGTTAAAATAAATAAACAACAATACAAATGGAAAAGTGTATTATATGAATATGATAGGTAAGAAACGATAAATGTATCAAAATTTGGATCCATTATTTGACTGTTTTTTTGTCTATGGAATATTCAGTATTCCTGAAAAAGTCTGTGGCTATCGATTTTTGTAAAAATAATATAGGTAATTAAAAATATAAGTGATTGATTACATGACCTAGTTCAGTCAGTATCAAAAAAATACTAAAAAAATTAATATGATTAATCGGATATATGTTAGTGTATTGGAACACAATATCAACATTTTTTAAATCCATCCATTTGTATAATTTAAAACCTAATTACTCACGGCCTACTATATTAAAAACAAAGCAAGCAGGTATATAAAAAAAAACAAAGTCTGCCAGCGCCCGCCACCAATCGCCTAGCAAACATATCGAATGTTTTATTCTAAACTTTAATAATTTAGTTCAACTGACCTTGCGGATACATTACTGATGTAATCAATTAGAATTTAATGATTAGATGCTATACTAATATGTTTATATCGTACCGTTTGGTACGATATAAACATATTAGCCTTTACCGCATTTGTTCGTGTTGATTTAAAATATCAAATTGTTTATAGTGTAGTGTCGACATTTGAAAGATCAGATCGGATTGTGAAACGCTACTGTGGCACTTTCGCCATTCACGGCACCTAGCTACACAAATCACTACGTAGCTGGTAAAAGTCGGACATTGTTCAAATGCAAACGTCTTAACACTGTGAACATATTTGGGAAATTAAATGTTTTATGCGATAACTTCATATTAAGAATTTCCCTAAAATCAGTGTTTTCCACATATTTCTACCTTACATCATCATTAATCTCATTTAAGTACAAACTTTGCAAAATTTATTTAAATGCCTTGTTAATTACACAAATTTTTATTTCCTTTTTGAGAAGTAACTGACCAATTTCACCACATAGTACAAAACCGTTGGCGAAAATTGTTTACTCACTGTGGACTCGATTTTCGATCTACAATCAATATTCTTAGTTTTAGAAAGGTTCTAAATTCTAAAGTATGTAGTTTTATAATTGTACTAATTTTTATATATGTTTATTCACTATATACTCCAAGTATATAGTTCATAATTTACTCTTGGCCATTCAGTAGCAGTAAGATTCTAACACGTGTAAACTTCTAATGTTATAGACCCACTTGGGGTTTCTACTAAAAGTTAAAAATTAAATATTTATACGTAATTAAAACTAGAGAACTTTTAACTCCAAGTAAAACTGTAATCTAAGTACTTTTTATTCCTAATAGGTTTTTATGTTTAATTTGTTTTCAACAATAAAATCTATGCATGCGCCAGGAGCATTTACCTCTTCTCTTATCTCACACCAATAGGCGATGGGTCATTTGCCTCATTGGTGAACTTAAATCAGAAAAGTTTTCTAATATCGCAAACGACTCGGGGATTTTATACACAGTAAGTTCTAATGAAAACGTCTTAAGGGTATGAACGAGTGAAGTTAGTAAAGTTATATACAGTCACGCCACCTTAATTAAAACCAACATGCGAAGTATTATTTAAATATATTGAAAAATGATCATATTATTAGCTTTTGTAAAATATCGATGGATTACGGATCTTAAAAGGGTTCATATTTGTTACAGCACCACAGACGAGTAAATAATTTCAGTGATTTTTATGTAAAATAATATTTCTAAACTACAAACTTCCCGCAGGTTTATGAAATTTCTATGTAAAATTATATTTCTAATTTACAAACTTCCCGCAGTTTTATGGAATTTTCTACATTATTATGTATTCAAAGTATGTTTTATAATAACAATATTTTCAAAATATAATTTTTGCCCTACTCTAGAATCCTGTTGTATGAAATTAACAAAATAGATAACTGATAAATCACTCACTACAATTTGTCTCACACAACGATGTTTATTTTACTAGCATGCTTTAACACAAACGTTTGGTACATTACGCAATTTCACGCTTAACATAATACGCCTGCATATACTAGCTGCACTTATATATTAACAATGGACGATTAACTTCTCCTCAGTTCAGCTCTGGGGTACTAATCTTAATTTTTAATAATTACTTATTAGGTTGCATCGCGGTGCATGCAAGTCATTTAATATAAAAAAATTGAAACATGAATACCGAAGCGTATGCTACATACCATTTCATTTAATTTGTTCAATTAATAATATATAGTATTGTTTCTCAAAAGGTGAAAATAATTATCTTGGGAATCGCTGAGATAGATGATGAGTTTTCACAAAATTAAGTATAAGTAATAAAAAATAAAACAGAATTCCTGATAAAAATATTTATTTCGAAAAGTTATACCCAAAATCATGTTATTTTTAAAAAACATATTTTTGCATTGATCCACGCCATTAATTTCAATAGTTATTTCATTGCTCGAAACATCAAATATATATTCTAATTTATAGATACGCAGAAACAAAAAATGTGACTAGCTCTATGAAATAAAAATATTTTTAAATAATAAAAAGAATTGAATTCATTTATGTATTTGTTTTTAATTTGTCTTCAAAGGAAAAAATGAACATTTCTGATTAATAAAAATAAATAGTTGCTGTTATGTTTCCGAGGCTAATTATTTTTCCCAAATGTTGTGAAATGGTTTTTATAACCTTTTATATTTTAAGGATTAAGGTAAAATTTTTACATGGCTAAGTCTTTTATACGGCTGTATCATTTCATTTTTAGCAAATGTAAATTGTATTAACTGTAGCTCAGCATTTTATATAGCTATTGTCATCATCGAAATATCAGATGATATTTCGATAAGCTTGAATTCAATAGTAACCATTTTCTTGACACAACGTTATTTTCATTAACGAGATTGAGTTCTAATCTTATCGACAAATCTTCATAATTTCATCTGGGAACATTTTTCAGTGGGCATCACATCTAGTAACCGGTTCATAATATTTCTTCTAAAACCATTTGATTTATTTATTATTGCCAGAAATTAACGAATAAGTAAAAAAAAAATTATATGGTGTGTAAGGCGATATAATTTCGTTTCTATAGTTGTAATGATTTTGAAAAAGAAAATTGTTTTGTTGCGATTTTGCAAATTAAAATCTTAATCATTTATGTTCCCAATATGTGTTACAGTTAAATAAACTTATAAAAAAAGACATTTGATTTTGAGAATGACATTTTTTTTTAAAGCATTGTCAGTTTATTTTGTAATTCTAAAAGTTTTGCAATAATGTTACCCTGATAATGGTTTGGCTCAAATTTGGACAAACCATAATAAGTAAAGACCTGTTTTATTTGATAATGGGGAAAATGATAACGATCAGCTTCTAATAAAATCCACAATTTTCATAGCTTTTCATTGTTTTCCTGATTCGAATTTTTTTTACATTTTTGTAATGCTTGCATTTTTGTAGTGCACTCATTCCTTTTCGTTTTATTATTAAATCATTGGCCTCTTTTTTCAAATTGTGAGGGAATCGATATCACATTTTACTGTTTTTTAGGATAAGTTTAATTATGTTATATAAACATATTGGAAACTTTTATACAATATTTCAAGAAATCTTTATTGCTTAGTCGTATACTTATACACAAACTGCAAGATTTTCGACAGGGTTGTCTATTAATCAAAGTGTAGAGCGAAAAATTGATTCGTATTCTTTTTTGAAATATCTGGTAGTTAATAAATATCTGACATCTCTTCGTTTCGCACTGACATATTGCTGTTGAATGGCTCTAACACATTTCTCTCACTGAAAGTACTGATAAAAGCATGAGGCAACTCACAGTCGTAGGGGCCTTAAACATCTTTATTATTCTTAATGCTTTAAGATATTATGCTTGAAGTTTTGTTTTATTACTTTGACTTCATTTAAAAACAATTCTTTATTAATTTCCAACATCTGTAGTTGCAAGATTTCCCTTTCAATGGGTTGTTTAGTTTCAATATGCTGAATTAATTTCAGTTGCTTCTTTTTTCGGTGTAAAGGTCTTAAAGAAGTGTTAGATGCGTATACATTTTTATATCACTTTTTTTCAAATACTTTTCATTGTAAAAACAATCTATCAACCTACGAATTAAATTTTAAGAATGTTGATGTTGGAAAATACATGTTGGATTTATGACTGTATGGGAACTTTCACCCCAAATAGTTTATTTTATACGTTTAGAAAAATAGACAAAATAATTTATCCGTTTACTGTGATCGCGTTTTCTAATATAGGACAATTTTAACGTTAGACGGAAACTACTCTCGAAGTTCAGCTATTTCTGCTCCAACTTTATCAACGTAATACGATAAAGTGATTTTAAGTAAAATGTCAATGATACTTTATGAAATGATAGTTCCACATCACAACATCTTTATAGTTGATGGATCTATCAGTGTCAATAGATGACAAAGTCATAAAGTTCAATTGTAGTTTGAAATAGGTATGCAAAATTTCTGAAGTTGAATGATTTTATTTTAATCCCAGATTTTCTTCCTACGCCTTTATATATTTATCCTTCTTTCTGTAACTGACTAAAGCAAACTGGAATGAGAAAAGACATTATTTTGCGAATCACACTCATTTCACATCACACATTCTTTCACCAGTTCTGGCTCACATATATAATTTCGAGTTTCCAATGTTTTTTGGTTAATATTTTTCTAAATTCACTTTTGTAATTATACCCAATTCCATCGTCTAGCATATCGTCCTATATTTACTTTCCTTATCTTCATAATTACATTTTATTTAACTTGACTCTCTTTAAATCTGAATAATTTTTCTGGAAATTTCCTTGATCTAAGTGACCAATTTCCGTTTCATTTTGATTTTATCACACTTTTGTATTATTGAAACTTTTATTCGTAGATAATTGCTTGTCATAATAAACGACAGGTACATACTCGTATATCCTAGTGATCGATTATCGGTGTAAGAATGTAAATTAATAATGAGCCCAACTACTTAACGGGTTCGGCTAATGATTTTAAAGATTTTATGTGTGTTAAAATTGTATCTAGAAACTGTTTTAATTCAGCAGCAGATTTTTTAGTCATCGTTGGCAATTTGAGTAATGTAAAAACGTGATTTCGTATGATTACGCGTTTATTATCGAAGCGGGTTTTCAGCGATTTACATGCAACTAATTAATTTTCCTCAGAATTTTCTAATGCTTCAATTACACCTATTGCCTCGTCTCTCAAACTAGACCTTAAATATTGGAATTTTTCTAATTCCGAGAGCCACGGTAGATCATGAATGAATCGTTTAAAATTTGTATAGAAATCTAACCATTCTTTATAAGAGCCGTCGAAGGTTACAAGTTCAACCTTTGGCAGTTTTATATGGTGTGGTCACGTCGTATTTGAATTACATATTTCATTTGAGCTTGCGATATGTTGTGCTGATGTGGACAACAATTTAAAAGATAATGCAGTATTTATTTCGTGTTTCATTTGTTATGGGCACATTCTACTACTTGTAGAATTTCAAATTACAAAAATGAAAGTATCTTGTAACAATAAAATTCATAGACGATCTTCATTTTACGATTAATTACGATCAATTTATAATAAAATTGTTGGACTTTGAACATAGACTATATTTTGTATTTATATAAAAATAAAATGAAAAATATGGTATTTTGACTTTCATACAATATATTTTCCAAACTAACATTTTTTTTCTTCAGCTTTAACATACATTCAACTTTTTTAGAAACCAATAAAAAAATTTTCAAAATGTTTAGTACATATACAACTATTATATATATATTTATATATATATATATATATATATATATATATATATATATATATATACATATATATATATAAATAAAATGGAAAATATGGTATTTTGATTCTCATAAAATATATTTTAAAAACAAATATTTTTTGATCTTCTGCTTTAACACACATACAACAATTTTTCACAATTTTTTAGTCTAAGCTATACGAGTATAATGTGTCCAAAATTGAATATACATTTATTCTTTTTCAAGATTATGAAGTTAATGCAGTGTATATTCAAGCGACTATCGATATTTATCGAGTCCTGTATATTGCTCGGTGTTTGTGCACAATGTTGCATTGATGAAGTATGTTATCTCTGTGGACGATTGGTTGAATGCCTAAAACAGAATTCAAACGCAGCGTAGTACGCGGTTCGGCTTGTCGTATTGCAACATTGCCCTGTTTAATGACTCAGACTCGTTGATGAGTTCTCCAACTGGGTTAATGTTACATACGTTACATATCGGATATACGCAATTTCGTTACATAAGATAATGCTTCTTTAGAATTACGCTGTAAGTGAATGACATAATAAGGAAAAATGTTACTTATTCCGTTAACGTTGATGAAATTAAAAAGATCTAAAATGACACTAAAAAGGAACGAATTGTTTGTTTAAATTCTCTTTTAATACTAGCTGTGCCTATTACTTCGTTCGCGTTAGATTTTTAAATACATTTTTTATCGAATTACTAACTATTTTTTAAATTTGTTTACCTCTTACCATTTTTTACTGTTTAGCTTATTAGAATAAAAATATATTTGAAATATTTATACAACTTCTTTATAAATAAAATTTCTTATAGTATTGTTTGGACTATATATAAGTAAATTGTCTTCGTTGCTTACACGGGAGGGGGCGACCTAAAGTTGTCTTTGACAAAAGCAGGAGGCACTTAGATCCACGCCTGCAATATGCAGGGTCCGCCCTTGCACTTTGTTGATGGGCATAGTGGAGCAGACACTAGGGAATTGAACACGTTTAAGGTGGAAAGTAAAGTTGCTGGGAATCAATGGTATGCGTGGAATAAATACACGTTAACCCGATTGAAAATTCCGTCAATACCTTTGCTTCTATTATATTTCGCTGCAACAATATTACCTTAAGTCGAGTACTATTACACAATTTTGCTGGACTTAGTTTCCGCAATAACATTACACCCACTTTTAATCTACTTTTATAAAACATCGAAATGTATGACTGGTGGTGTCGAAATGTACGACTGGTGGATGGTGCTTATGTAGGAAAGATGAAGATACGCCAGATAGTCTCGGAGGAACTGTTGTAACATCCAGTTTGGAATCTGGTGACTTCTTCGCGATAATTTGTGATACATTACATAGCTTGGTTACCTCCTTTATTAATGTATTTACAAATATACTTAATGCTTTCGATACTATTTCATATGTCCATGTTAGTGTGACAATTATTGTTTTTCAACAGCAGGGGTGAATGAGGTACCTATCTGTTATCAAGGACAATCACTTGGCACGTGACCTTATTTTTGGTGTATGACTACTCTGCTGTGTGACCATCTATGATACTTGTTGTAGTATCTTCAGTCATCACTCGTGGATATATTTTAGTGCATCTACCGTCTTCCATGCATGGTGAGTTTGTATTCAAAATACTGCAAGGATTGGACGCCATATGGGTTTTTATAATATCGTGTAATTTTGGAACATCATCGCGATTTGTAAATTCGGCACAAATTAATTTTAATTAGACAAAATAAAAAATATTCTATTTGTAATTTTTACATAATTAAGGGCATAAATTGAGTTCATCTTTATAGAACGCATATTTTATTTTATTCACCACCAAATTGTGTTAATATTTATATCATTAGTTAATATTAGGAGAAAACAATTGAGTATTTGCGGCAAGATACCCAGAGTATTTTTTCTTTTTAATCCCAACTTATTTCCAATAAACATATTTACAACGCTTAACTTGCGTACCAATCATGAATGAACTTTTATCAATAGTTCTAAATACCTATGCGTCATCAAGATAAATTAATGATCAATGGGAAAGAAACCAATTTTTTACATAATTCAAATTTTAAATAATTCATGGGCATAGACGATTATAAAAAAGCGATTGCTTGTCAATTTTATTGTCATTTCAGATAGAAGCCCTACAATTCTTAAATCTGTAAATACAAATTTCCACTGCCAGTTGGTATAATCGCATTTTTGATGGCATGAAGAACTAGAAATATAATTTATATAAGACATTCTTAAATTTTAAAATTTGAATTTCACTGAGTTATGAAAGGGTTAAAAGGAAAAGAAGGACGCAATAAGAAAATTGTGTAAACCGATAACTATAAGTCTCGTGGGGTTGATTCCGTAAAAAATAATGTTTGCATCATGAATTCAACCAACCAGGTATAGAATAGGTAGTTAGAGATAATCTCTTCCCTCTGTGGATTGGTGGTAAAAGTGATAAATAAGTCAAGTTGAACATACTTTTTGACGTAGCAAAAGGCATCTTTAATACCTTTATTCATGTAACGCTGACCACCAGCAAAACTTGAAGTCAAAATCACTAAATGACTCATATTTTCAACGTCCTTATCCTGTTTGGGATCCTGTAGATCAATATAATTCTCAGAACGCAATATATTTTGGTGTTTCGCTCGGTTTCACTTTTTGCATATATTTCTACGAAAAATTGGTTAAATAAAACACGAAACCTCTGTAAGCAGAAAGAATGGTTGGGTCTCATTCGCAGTAGATATAAAACTGCATTACAATCGTCTTTTTGTTATGATTGGGCGATTCATTAATTGAGTTAACATTGTACGTATCAAATCTATGTACATTTTCCGAGGACAATAAATCAGTGAGTACTGAAGAGAGTCGTAGGAGCGGTGTGTGTATTAGATGCGCTACAACTATTATCCCGTGCACAAGCACAATATCGTCTCAGTCGCATTCCTGGTCAACCAACAGCGACCGCGATATTCGTGTATTCGGCCGTCTTTGTACTGTTATTACGAATTTTTACTAAGTGGTCTGAGCTTGCGCAACGGACTCCATAGCAATTGATTGTAGACAAACACAAAATATATTTGTGGAAATTTAGGCTCGTTTACAGATAATAAGGAACCAATAGCACGGTAAACCTGGCCTTGAATTTTGCATGGGCGTATCTAGCCTTAGGTCAAGGTGAGAAAATCAGGAATTTCTTGCGGGTGGTCAAATAATTCAACATGAAGGCAGCGATAACCTAATGGATAGTGAGTCAGCCTGTAACAGAAATGTCGCAGGCTAGGATGCAGGGCCTGTACCAATAAATTCGTATTTTTGAATTTATGTACAGATTTCTAATTATCAGTTTCACGTTGCACAACAAAAAGAAAACATTCTGTAAAAACCGTACTTTTATGAAATTATACTTTAAAAGACGTCTGTAGCGCGTACCTAACCTGAGAAAGTTCTGGTTTTCATTATGGGTTGTGGGCGTCTGACGGCAGTTGCTCCATGTAGAAACCAGTATCTTCGCTAAATCCTCGGGTTTAGGAAGCGAAGTTCAATACCCCTAGTGGGAAACGGGACAACCCAAGACAAAAGGTGCACTAAACAAATAATCACTACATTTTAACTAGGAGAAAAAAAAGAGTCAGAAGAACTAAAAGTAAATTAAAAAATGTGCATTTATTAGTTCAGAGTTTAAATATTTATTTGAAAAGTAATTTTTGTGGATCTTTAGCAAAGTGGTATATAACACCTGCCATGAAAGAATCGCCCATACTATTTACAAGTTTTTTGTGTATATTCAGCATACAAAATCCGTTTAGTCTCTCTTCAATCGTTATTGATCGCAGTCAAGTTTTTGCTCGTCTGAGAGTACTAAACGTCCTTGTAATGGTAGCTGTAGAATAAGGCATGACCAATCAAATTTGTAGCTCTTTAATCTTTGGATAGAAAGTTTCCGCATATTGAATCACTTCTGTCATCTTCAAAGATTCAAAATTCTCCTTCTTGTTTGTCCAAAAATGCGCCACAGCTTGGCATTCGATGTTATTAATCCCCTTTAATCCATAAAATTTTGAGACTCCTCCCATATTAATTTTTAAATCTAAATCTGTAATTTTTGTTACCTGAGCAAGATGAAACAACGAAAGAGTAAACACTGGCGATTGATCTTTGCTAAACCTCGCCTCTAATGAGGATGATAACGTGTCCAAGTAGAGTACACTTGTGAGCGGCGCAATTACTATTTTAATTAATTAGTTGGATGATTTACCTTATATTGTTGACGGCCTACAGTTCGTGGAAGACGCAGCTCTAATTTTAAAACTTTAAATATTTCATAAGCTGATTTTAAAAACTCCTCACTGCCTTCTTGGGCTGAATGTCTGTGTTTTGTAACTGCAGTTGATTGTTTTTGGATATACTCTGCATACTTGATAATGTCCAGAGTTTTTGACTATAATATAATTGCGAACGGCTGCTTGAGGGAATTGTACTTGTCTATAATACATAAAGCTAATATGTAGTTTGTTCAACCATAGATAACAACTGAAAAGCTACTTTTCTTGTCCCAGAATTCTACAATTCAACATTTAGACATTCTACAATTTCAACAAAATATTTCTTAAATATTGAGACAATTCTGTATTTGTAAGACCACCTTGTTCCATACAGCTGTGGTATTTTTTTTACATATTTTTAGGGAAAAACTGATTCCCTAAAGAAATTAATTTTCGCACTTTGTTGTTTTATGCAGTTGCGGATCTGAGGAACATTACTTAAGTCGTTTAATAGAAGATTTAATTTATTGCAGGCCCGGATGAAAATATAAAACCTTTTTAAATATTGGTTTCAATATTTTTTGGATACTACTATCTTTTCCCGTTATCGTAGCACATCCGTTGCAACTCTACCCCACGCATCCGTTAACATAAATATTTAATACATTAATAAATTTATTAATTTCAGCAGCTGCCGTTTAGGCATTCATTTCTTCTAACTCAACAGAGCCTTAAATTACTCCCTTACATTTTTTCTTCTTTGGTCGTAGAATCTAAGTCCTATTGATAGCTGTTCCTTTCCCAACATATAAGCTGATTCATTAGCCAATATGCAGCATATTGGCATTTACTGCTTTAACATTATCGACCAAATTTTCTCTGATTAAGATTACATATATTTAAAATCTCATTTTAAATTTTTGGAGATGTGTATTGGGCGTTTTTATATCCCGTTTCTAAATATTTCTTTAATATTTTATCGCCAGAATTAATTTATAGTTTAAGCAAATCTTGAAAAATACTTTCATCATTTTCTTTTCCTCTTAATGGCAAATCATGAGTACCGCAAAAAAACAATTGTATTGTCTATAGGTCTTAATGCATTTCTGTTATCATTAATAATTCTTGCGTGGCCTATTTGCACTGCAACCAGTAGATTTATTTTTGCGTTGCCAAGGAAAACGGTAGACGCCCTCGACACTCTGTGTCATTGACTATTTATATGTGCTTTACAATAATTGTGTATGTCATTATACTTAGTGAATGGTCGGATAATTAAAGATCCCTGCACATCACGTACACATTTCAGCGTAAATAAAATGCAAAACGAACAAAACCTATCTTTAAATTTCTTCGAATAAGCAAGCCAAGGCTTGTACATTTCTAACTAAATATGTTTAAATTTACGTTTTAAGTATGCGGAATCACCAGCAAAATCATAATTTTCTCCAGATGCCCAGCACCGCTGTAATATTTGTATTCGCTTTTCAGTAGTCATTACAAAAGATCGTCCCGTTACCCGATATCATCTTCATGTCAATCATCTCCATTTCTCAGAAGTGAAGGAGATTGAAATGCATGAGATTAAGAAGATACCTTGTCAATTATATTTTCAGAATTTACGGAATCGGAAGATTTCAATCCATCTACTTGGATCAGTAAGAAATTATTCTAGTTTTAATACTTTTATCTACTGGATGATCAGGATGAGATTGTGTAACTGCCGCTTGATCCGCCTCAATAGATTTATTGCCGTTTGAACCATTACTTTTAGTTGTAATTTTTCCCTTTTTTGGTTTTGTTGCTACAGATAATTAAAAATAAAAACACCAGGTTAATCTAAAAATTATGGTTCGATTAAGAATTGATATGATAACCACAATTTCCGAAATATCGCATTCGCATAGGTAATTAGGTAAGTACCTACATCAGGTATAAACAAAAATATTGTTTCCTTCTACAAATAAAGAAATAAAACAATAATAAAAAATATTCACAAAAAAATTTTATTCAACGTGATACTCTTTATTTATCGTTCAACTGAATGCACAACACGGTATTGAATTAAATATTTTTTTTTCAGAATCGCTTTGTCATAAACATCTTCAAAACAAATAACAACAGTGACAATAAATAAATAAAAACCGCTTGTAACTCCCCCCATCTTGGTTTACCTCGCAAGAACGCGTGGTCGGGTGGACTCGCCGTTGTCCATGTTAGCATGAGTAGCTTTTCACGTATCTTTTTGGCTCCAAAAAAGCATTTGAAAAATACCATTATAAGAACGAATACATTTTAGAAACTGCTTAGAATCTAAATATTTACCAATCAGCAATGACTTTAAAGGAATACGGAGGGTCTTGAATAATATTTAAGCGTACTTTACTAGCAGCGCAACCCAATCCATTTGATTATTTTCACCATTTCAATGCTGCTCAATGTTGAGAGAACTCTAACATTGTACCGATACCAGAGAATTGGCCATAATTTACTTTCGGACAATAAGCGAACCCACTCCGTTCCTGGGGTTCGTTGTCGCCTTCATTTGAAAATTATATTCTATTTAATTAGTGTATAAAACGGTCATCATTTAAGACTGTTTTGCGCTGTTCCATTGTTTCGTGTTCCCTGATTTTTTCAATCCTGTCCCTTTCGAGAGACAAAAAGGTATCATGGTCTTGACGTATACGATGATATAATTCGCTGTCTGTTTCCAGCCGCATTTGATGTTGTTCTTTAGTTTTCGCAGGCATCTAATGTACTTTTTTAGTTATGACATGATGCTCGTGGTCAATTGTCAATCTATTTTCTCGTTGTGAAAATGTTTCAGTGGCGCGAAATACAGCATGATTTCGTCATCAACCGCACCTCACGATTCGTGAACGTCTAACGCTCGAGACTGCATGACGCTCTCGGGCAGAATTCCACCGAGCGGCACATATAGAATTCGCTCCGTTATAATTTTATTATACGTATAGATTTTGAAACTAATTCGGCGTCTGGGCGAAAAGGTTTAAATAATTTTAAGTCGCGTGGTATTTAATGAATGCAATACATTAATATATGTAATACATTAACATAATTGTGTAATAGATATTTTTGTGTACTTTTTAGCGATTTTAAAAATTCGTGAACAAAATAAATATAATTTTCGTATTTTAGAAGTATTTAAATCACATACACATTGCAAACTGATACTCGATTAACATTTTAATTGTATGTTGTTACTAAGAAATTTGATAGGGTGATATAAAATAATATGCTTAGATACATTAGAAAGCCACTTTAAAATTAAATGTGCGGTTCTTGCACATCACGTGAAAACAATAACCTAAACAAGTTGCTACGCCACTGATAACTTATCCCTAGTTGAGTGGTCATTTTTTCTGTACATAACCGATAAGATGGCCAGTGGCAAGGTTTTACTACCTTTTATAAATTATTATTTATACAGTTGCGACAGATCTCAGTATCCAAAAATGATTAAATATATTTCAATAAAAAATTGAATCCTTTTAATTTAAGTTCTGAAATGGCTTCCTAAAAAAATATTGCCTTATTCATCTAAATTGTACTAAATTTTGTGCACATATATGTTTTGTGTTTGTCTCAATATCGCAGTTATATATATTTTATTTTGCATTTTCTTTTGAAATTAAAATCAAGCAACAGCGAGGGTTATCCAGCAAAAAATAAATTCGTGAAAGTTTCTTAGTCTTTTCTTCAACTTGACATTGTCAAAAGTTCTCCCTCTAAAAGGAATTAACCGCTCTAGAATAAATGGTGAAGAAAACTATGGAAAGTTACATACCAGATAGGAGGAGTGGCATCCTGTTTTCAAATGGTCACATTTGTGTGTATATAAAACGCAATTTATTCGAATGCACAATTTGGATTAAATATTTTTTTAGTTTCCTTCTCTACTTATTAGGTGGGATTTCCTCTAAATTAAATAATATCAATGTTAAGTGTATTTTATCTAGGCCTTTGTATGAGGGAGGTTCAAGAAATTTAATTTTGGTTAATTTTTTTAAGGAACCGAAACATGGCAAAACTTTCATATATTGAAGATTATCTTGACCTATAATAAATGATCAGGTTAAAAATATCAAACATCACAATAATGCACACCTGTATGTTGCTCAATCTGTCAAGTGATCTTTGAAAGAAAAAGGAATTGTCTTGTCGAACACTGCTGCAATTATTTTCATGGAAACCTCAATATACGATACACGAAAATAAATAAAATTTTAGTTTTCAATCGCTTAATTAATTTCAATTTAGCTTTATTGAATAAATGTAAGAGAGTAAAGGGATTTATTGAATAAGGGTCCAGATATATATAACTTTGAAATTATTTGAATATTTGAATTTCACAGCGGTACTGGCCCAAATTTACGTCCTTCTTTGAAACGAAATGCGCTTTGTTTATTTTTAGCCGAATACCCATACGATATTAAAAAAAGATTTTACTCTCTATTCAACCCAAATTTTGTTGTTTTCTTCTGACTATTCACAAACCGATAAGAAGATGAAGTGATGATCATTTGAGTAAGATTTTGACATTATGACATTGTAAGATTTTGACATTATGAGATTTTGACATTATTTCCAAACATGGCCTGTATTTCTTTTTACAGAAATGAACCAAGCGAGAATAAAAGTGTATTGCACTCCACAGGGACTATTTTGGAAAGTAGTTTGTTGAAATGGATTCCAAATGAAATATCAAATTATAGCGTGTGCATAATTGCTTTTTGGACTGATCTCCCATATTTAGATCAAGGATTATCACTGTTTTAAATTCTTCCTCTTTTCTATTTATATACACTGCTTGGCAATATTGTTCTTTCTGATATGTAAAATTTTATCCAGATGTGATATAGAATTACAATAATTCTTTAATATATTAAATATTATTCTACGGGTATTGTAATAAGTGTCCTTAATAATGTTTTAATGAAAATCATTTGTGCAAATATGCGTTCTTTATTAAGTTTATGGTTAGGACGATGATTGCATAAAATTCATTCGCAGCTAAGAAACATTTTTCATTGTAGAAAAATGTCCGTAATATCTATAAAAATGTAGGTAGATAAATATGTATCCAAGTTAGGCATCTTTATGGAAATCTGACTCATAGGAGCATTCGTTTTCTATACCCTATGAACTTGAACCTGGACGGATACTACGTGAATGTAAGAACGAATGTTTGAAGTTTCGTAGACTGAGTTGCATATTAACGCATCTATACTCCAAGAATTGAGAATCAAGCAGTGTTTGTCCAGCATCGTACAAACTCGTATTGTAAAATTATTTTCACACTTGTAGCGATGTAGCGACGATATTATTGAACGTCTGGTGGTACAGAGTAAAGTGAAAGGCAACATATTACGTGGAACATTATAAAAGAAATAGGGAAGTCGAGTCAAGGCAGCCAAAGATGCATCCCTTTAAGAGTTCGTCCTGAGAACAGCTGCCAGAGAGGAATGGCAATATATCCTGGAGTTCGTCACTTATCTACAACATATATGACTCAATGACTATGATCACTCAACTGAGAGTGTAACGTTTGAAAAGAAAGGCACATTTACTATAATAAGAGCTTCATATATTTGGCTTCTTAGCCCACAAATTTTTTTTCTGATACATTATTATTTTTGCCGCGAAATACTTATGTTGTCATAAAGTGTTTACAATATTACTTTGCAATATAAACATGTTTTGGGACGAAAAACTCTCAGGAAGGATCGCTTTGATCTTGGAACTACATCGACAATATAATCCGTCTCTGAGCAATTATTTTCATGTAGCTCAATTTTTCGCAAATTATTTAGGTGGAGACAATTTGTTAGATGCATTAAACTCGATTCGAGTGCAGCATAGCATGTGATTCGACTCGTCCCATGGCAACTCTACTGGGTTAATTGGCTGTTATGGGCCGGCGCGTTCTCTAATTGCGTTAACAGTGAATAACTGAATGTTAATTTAGTTGAAATTTGATGGTCAATCTATGTTGCAAGTAATGAACCAAGAAATAGTTTAAAGAAATAGTTTTGTGGTATAGCTTAGTTTTATGGAAGAATTAGAAAATATTTTTAGCGTCAGGAAATATAAAAATTTATGCCTTATTGCACTGTTTGTGTAACGTTTTGTATAATCTACTTATCTCTTTTGTCGTTTTACAAACAGCTAAAACCCTTGTTTTTAAGAGAGTTTTTGCGCAATTAGCATTTATAATAGTGGTAAATATAGTTGCTAATAAGTAAATTTATATGAACTATGAAATTATACTACTATAATTATACATTTATTAAAATTAAATAAATAGCGCCTAATAGCGGAGAAATAAATAGTATATATTAATTTACTGGGATCGTTGTTTATAAACAAAATAGACATCATCGGTAATTAATTTGACTTAATTATTTCAATAAATATTTAAACAATTGATGTACTTGATTAAACTTTGTGCCAAAATACGTTTAAATCCTTCTCTGCATCCACTGAAGAACTAATAGCAAATATCCACGTATACACAGAGAAATAGATGTTGGATTGGTATTATTAAAAATTATTAAACAAAATCATCTTATTCGTTTAAATTTAAATTTAGAACCTTACATTTATTTAAACTCAGTCAACTAAGTAATCAGAATTTATCAGCCAGTTCGCAGAATGAGCGTAGATCTGATAAATCAAATATTAGAATTCAGAAGCACGCTCTCGACGAATGGTAACCACCTCGATGAAGAGTAAATTTCAATAAACTTGGATGAAAGTAAAATTTTCAATTTTCTTTTAATCTAATTTTGATGAAATTTCCTTTTCAAAAATCGTTTTAATAATGTGATTTTTATTGGTATCATGCGTGTTGATAAAAATGTATAAAGGACGATACAAATAATACTTATACATTCTTCAAACATTCAAGGGTTCATTGGTTGTTATTTTTATTATTTGTATTTAATAAATAAAAATGCAAATCCAAAAGGAAAGGTGTGAACAAAAATTTTGAAGTTCTATTACTTTCGGCTATTTCGATGTCTTCATTGTTTTAATTGTGCTAAAACCTAGAAATTATGTGCTGAAAATATGTTTTTCAAAATATAATCCTCTAAGAAAGTTTTTTTTTCTGGAAATGATTAAGAGAAAGTGTCCCTAAGTATTATAAACATAACTTTATACGTACCGAAGCAACGTAAAAACCGTTTTATTAATTTTCTAGATCTCTTATAATATACCTATATAAATATAGCTATACGGCTATCTTTAAATTACTGGGTAAATGTGACTCGATTATACGTAACTCCATTACAAATATATTTGAAATATTGTGCTGTTAATTTGCATAAAGCTGCTTTTGTTTTTTTTGTTTTCTAACCATAATATTTATTTTTATTCATACATTATACATATATTAACAGGAAAAAACCTTTATAGTTGACTAAATTTTATTTTTATTTAATAACGTTTATTAGTTTCACTCGATATTTTGACAATATGTCTTGAAAATTTACTTCGTGTGACCTGGCACACGAAGTAAATTTTTTAAGACTACCACGTGTTGATGGCCGCCTAAACGTTTAAATAAGTGAAGGTTAAATAATCTATAATGGGACAAAATTTAATGGCGTGTGGGTAAACAATTGATCTGACCGAATAAATAATTAAAGTTTATAGATATTCTACTTTCAAATTTCGACATTTAAGAAAATCTACTTAAAGAAAAGGCACTCGTGCACCTTAATTATTTTTAAAGTATTCAAACTTAACGATGGGATGGATGCACAATGACTAATTTGCAATAGTTTCTATTTGTTTTTTATACAGTATGTATACAGTATGTAATGCTAAAACGATTAGGAGAAAATCATTAACATCATAACATCAACGTTGAATTTCGAATCCATTATATCTCGAAATAAAAACAAATACCAGTGTACCTCTTAATTAATTGAAAAACCTGGTAACCCTTCTTACCTTCAAGCATATAAAGTGGAAAGCGGGTATTAAAAGCGTTCATTGAAAGTTTGCATTCCAAATGCAAACTTTCAAGGGGAACCTTTAACGGAAGACGAATTCCATTAAATTTAACGTGAAAAATACATTATTTGGAAGCAGTTCTCTCTATTTCATAACCATTTGATTACTTTCGTAATTTCGTCATAATACTTCAATTGTGTTCGTTTTAATATATAATAATAAACGTAATAAAGTTGCAAATTTTTCGTAGAAGTTTGTAATCAAAATAATATGCAGCAATTCTTTAAAAATGGACTAGTTAAAACGGTATAATGCTTAGCAGAATAATGATTAAGTGTCAATGAAATTAAGTTAAAATAAAAGGCAATTTTCAAAAATTAGTGGATTCCTAATTAGTATAATTAGCGGTAAGAATATGTTATTTATGACGGATTGATTGACAGAATAAAGATGTACAAGCTTTCATTATATTAATAGTAATTAATATGTACAAGCTACATTGGTTAAAGGTATTTAAATGAATTCAAGTTACATTGAATTCAAGCTACATTGGTTAAAGGTATTTAAATTAATTACAACTAGATGTACAAGCTTTCATTATATTAATAGTAATTAATTAATAACCCATTTTCCATGCTTTGGTTTTTGAACGTTCAGGAAAGTAAGATTTATAATATTACTAGCTTTGACTCACTAACTAAACGGCAAAAGAAGAAATCTTTCCATGAATGAAAAATATTAATTGATACAAGTTCAAACCACAACACCTTTTGACAAATTAATCTATATTGATTAACTCAAGATCCAGGGGTTTATTTTCAAACTCTCCAAAATATTGCTTTAATATTATACTTGTAAGTAAATAAATTTAAGTCTTTTTAGTTTTTGAATCGAAAAATTATTCTGGTTTGTTTAGTTCAATTTTTGCGATTTTGCGTCCCATCCTGAGTGGTTTGCGTGTACTCGGCGATAGGCCGAGTTTAGTCTATGAGTAAGTCGGGGGGTAAGTCGGGGTTTCTTTCTTAGAATTAACAGATGACAATAATTAATAAATTAACAGTTCGAGTAATTCCAATGAAGTATATAGAGGAAATGTTGATATCAATCACAGTGATAACGATACGCATGACTTTTATTTGTTATTTTTTTTAAATATAAAGTTCATTCCTTTTATATCAAATGATTTATTATGTTAAATATCATTTTTCTTGTAATATTCATTTCCCACATACGTAGAATAATAATATTGGTTGTCAAAGATTTAACTTCTACTGTGTGATGTTAAACACAACGAATTATTTTTTTATTTCTTTTATATCCAAATACGTACCTAATATCAATAACTTTACATAAAATTTGTATTGGACAATTTTAGAGCGTTTAAGAGATTTTCTCTATATGAGAGTGTCATTTTTATTCCTGTAATATCTGGGTCCAATGCTATACAGACTTCTGCCGGTTTCTTTTACGTAGTGGCCAATAATTGCATCAATGTCCAAAACAAATTCAGAATAGTATTTCGTTTCAAATTCTTGCATTTCTAGATACAAATCGCGGGAGACTATACAATTTTACGTCTTGACTAAAGGGGGGAGTCTAATTGAGGGGTTTTATCAGGATTTTTTATGGGTTTACATTATCTCATCCATCTTCTGTTCATAAAATCGTAACTATTTAAACTATTTAATTTTAGGTATAGGTAAAAAAACAAATATATTCAAATGATGGTCAAAGATCAATGTCAACATAGTGTCGTTTAGTTCTTATTTCTTCATTTCGTATTTCGTTAAATTTAAAAGACGTGAAACTTTTTTCGAAATCTCAGATGATTTAGTGTTTATTGATATTGTTTTAGATGTTTCAATTTTTGATTCATTATAAATAAACTCAAATTCATTTAGACATGGCATAGATATGTTAAAATTTTAAGCATTTCATTTTTTAAACGCAAGTTACCTCCTTCTGCCTTTAAATATAAAAAGTTGTATAAAATAAAATATCAAATAGTAGAAAATGTAAAAAGAACCATCGGTGGTTATAATTAGTTTCTAATAGTAAATATTACATATTGACACGACAAGACGATGCGTAGATTGGTGAAATGATCAACAGAAATGAAGAGGCTGAAAGAGTGAAATATAATAAAAAAGAAATACTTCACTAAAAACGTTTAGGAGGTAGAGTATCTTACACTATCTGCTAAACCTAGAGTATTATAAAAATACATATAAAAAACGCGATCAAGAAAAATTAATGAAGCTTTATAATGACACATATAATAAATAGACATCAAATTAAAATAAAGTGATTGAAAGAGGATATGTGGATGAATACATAAAAATATAGTAGTGTCAAATTTAAACAAATGAGAAATCGATTAAAGCGAAGAATTCCTGTGCAAAGTGGAGCGGAGATAAAAGTACAAGACGTCCTTTTTTTTGTCTGTAGGTCAAACGTTGGAGGTTTGTACTGATACTTATAGAATTATAGATTGTTTGAGGATTACTTATTGGAGACTTGCACTGGAAATTAGAGAAGAAGATTAACTTGTATGGAAGAATGTTGAATTATAGAAGTTTTGATCAATTATATTATAATTTATTATTAAATTATCTTTTACATTTATTAAATTATTTTTTCTATAATATGTTCCATTTTGACATTTCCAATCCCTTGCGTCGAACTTTCTCTTGAAGGAGATCGCCTCGGAAATAATTCGTCCGTTGACCTCGTCCGCTCGCTCGACCTTTCTTATCCGCTTCCTTTGTCCATGCATTTCCGCGTTATTGTTGCATCACAGGGACTCGGTCGTTGTGCTTAAAATACTGCTCGCGAAAACTGGACAAACAGTCATCATGGGGCTGTATTTACATCGTAAATATTAACAAATAAGTTTACATGACAATTTTTATGTTAACCCGGAAACAGTAAATCGATTCTTTAATATCATATTGGGTACTTATGTAGTTTAAAGTTGAATAGAGACGAGAGAGAAATCCCGATGTATTGAGTATCTTTATGGTATTTTACATTGTTCACTTAAAAACGCTTCACTTTATTCTTTAAAAAACAATACCGTCACTTGGAATAAGTAATGTAATTGTCATGATGTGCATTTTATAGTAAGATGGAAGTGAGCAGAAAATACGTTCAAAACACCAAAGTTTTAAAAAATTTTTGTGTTTTCTAGATTAATAAATAATATACGTTTCGGAGGCGTTCCTTGTATTTGGTATTTTTTAAGTCCTTCTAATTCTGAATTGATTTTTGGTAGGTCTTGAAAATCGGCGTATTGTTGATATTCACATATAACTACTTTGAATAAGTGTCAGGTACGCTAATTTAACTTTTATCACGATTAAAAAAAGCAGCGGTCCTAAATATATAAAATAATAGAAAAATTATGTTTTTTTGGGACATTTTATGAGGTCAAATTCATCTGCCCTACAACTTTTATACGAAAAAATGTTTTTAAGCTATAAGAACCGAAAATTTCATAAATTCGAAAGCACAAATTCCTTACTGCTCTTTCATTTAGCCACAGAGAAAAAGAGATGTAAAATTGAATATAACAATTAAATACCCAATCTACACCGTCCGACCGAGAGGTAAGTTAGATAATAATAAAACGGTTAACTAACAGATGAAATCGAATAACGCGAAAGCAGGTCGCTCGATCTGATAAATTTGGAGATCACATTGCCTACAGTCAATAAAACTTTAGAAAGAACTATAGTAACATTTTGCTTTAAATTATCTTCTTATAAAATTTGTAGTTTAAAATTGTAACACTGGGTTGAAATTGTAACAATTTGTAGTTTAAAAGGTAACATAGTAACTTGGGAAAATCGTTCTCCGTAATAACATTGTGACATTAATTGTGGATTTGAAAATATCGGCATGGACTCGGATAGGCAGGTTAAAGTTATGTGGCAAAGAATAATAAAACATTAGTTAACATACATATAAATATTTGGAGAAAAAGTGCTTAATTATCAATAAGCTTTCTCTAAGTCAATTCAGTCTTGAATAAGTAGAAAAAGGTAAAATTTAAGATAAATTGTATGAAGGAAGATTTATTTCTATTACTCTAATCGCAGGATCATTAAATTTGTAGCTTGTGGATAAGCTCACAATTTTACGTAAAAACTTCAGAAAGGAGAAATAATACGAAAAAAATAAATACCCCATTTTAGTATCTCCGAAATGTTTTTCTCTCCGTTAACGGACTGTTTTCTTTATCCGACGAGAAATTAATTCGCCAAGCTTATTTGATCATAAAAGGAGCGTGTATTATTTTGCTACTATAAATAAATTTTTTATTTTGACAGCATTACAGTATTATATGGTCCGTTAAATTGACAAAGTAAAGTACCTCCTTATGAAAAGATATATCATGATTTTTGGGTGTAAATATTTTATTACCTACCTAAATATATTTAAATGTAATTTGTTTCACTACTTTATAAAGAATTTTGCGAACTGATTTTTTTTCTTTACTCCAAACATAAATTAAGATATTTTATAAAAACATTAGTTTATAGATACACACACACACACACACACATATATATGTATGCGCGCGCACAAGCATGCGCGCGTGTGTGTGTACGTGTGCGCGTGTATGCGTGCGTGCGTGCGTGCTCTCGTGAGTACATGCATGCTTACGTGCGTGCGTACGTGCGTGCATGTGTGCATGTGCGTGTATGCGTGCGTGTAAATAGAGAAATGGCTCAAAAAAGTTCCAGAAACTGGAAAATTTCGTTACATAAATGAGTGCAATAACATGTTCAATTTGATTCAACATTTTGTTTTTAAATATTGAATATATTTGGCGTTAATTTTGTAGAAATTCATTTTTCGCAGTTAAATGAAACGTTATCTTTGCTAACAGCCCACCTGGATATGTTGTAATACAACGAAACCTAGGTCGTAGTAAAGAATTTAAAGAAAGTAGAAATAATACTACATCACGTAGTTTCATTTCATTTTGTTTCTGAAGTGATTTTATTAGTGTGGCCCATTTACATCCCATATCAACATTTTTATTGTCAAAAGATTTTATATTAACTTTGTAAGTGTCCAAAATTATATTTTGAAAATTTCAGTCAAATTTTATTTTGTTCAAACTAACGAAATGTTGATTTTTTGAACATACAAAAATTCGTTTTCAATTGATTTGCTATTCAAAAATAACCAGTCTTTTTATATCTCTGTTTAAAAGTACTGACTGAGGAAAGTTGAACAAATGGTTTGTTTCAATTTTATTTAGTCTTTAATTTCTCAGTTTTACATAACTCTTTTTTATCTGTTACATTTGTAATCACTGTTATCGATTTGCGGTATTTAGTATATTAATATCGATTACTAATATCTAAATATTAATAAATGTAGTTCTAGCATCAGAGATTTATCGTTTCAGTTGGTAACGTCACGTTGCGCTTCATGTACACAAATATTACTTCACACTTCCCACACATTAAATATATTTAATGTTATGAAACATTCCTATGGCAAGAGTATGCGAAACGAGATATGGATACATGAACGATGCGAAGACGGGGCACTTACGTATTATTAAATTATTTCAATGCTAGTAAATTCAATTTATGCTGTATATGCAACTTTCTAAATTTTTTGACAAACATATTACCTAGATCTTCTAAACACGCTTCATGCTCCAGATATTGAAATCGTAATTTGAAAAAATAAAAGGAAAATAAAAAACTAAAGTCAGGTACTCTTAAAGGTTATCAGTCTATTTGGATGTTTATTTAACTATTTAAGCAATATCCTCAAACATATGTTAGGTTATTTTATTTCTCGCAATATAAAGTACTTTTTTGCATAAAATATTTAACGTCGTGTTGTCTTTAATTTATTTTGAGTTTATAACGGCAAGTTTTAAATCATGTTCTGGGTCCGGAGTTGTCTTCTCTGGAGTTAGAAGTTCTGTTCACAAAGTATGCGATGATATAATATTGTCTTGTCCTGTGAATGCTGTCCTTACGTGAACATTCGTAAATTTCCGGTATCACGTTTTGTGGAAGAATAGGGTTCAAGATATTAAAATAGTAAACACCTACGCATTAAAGGTTCCCAAAACTCTAAATTTTACATTTGTTTCTAAATTGCGTTCAGTGTAAATTATTATGTTTACTCTCTTCTCAGATATTTTGTTAGTTTAGGCAAAACGTCTCGTATTTGTAAGTTTATACGTTTATATTATGAGTGGTTTTGCTTAAAAAAGTTTTAGAATAATTTGTATTGTATAGTGGAGGTAAAGAACTTAAAGTGTTGTTACAAATTTAATAAATGATGTTTTAAAGGCCAAAAATAATGGACCAATAACAATAGGAGAATATTTAAATCAACTTTAACACACGACTAAATAAATAAATCCATCCTTATGGGCTGACGAGATTTATTGACGTATACATAGTTTGTTACATTGTATATAATATTCATATATGAATATCAAGTACAAAAATAAAATATTAAGATTTTTACGCCAACTGAAATGGTCAAAATTTTGAGGGCATTCATTGTTGCTCGTTGTGTCAATTAGTGTATCATGTAACTACAGTGAGAGTAGTTATAATACAATCTTACTGAGTGAGGCAAAAGAAATATATATCAAACGACAGCATTGGACAAGTATTTAAATTTATTATGTACGTCAAAGATCATCGTTGATAATATACTTCATGCCATCCCTCCCCCATTTCAGGAATATTGTGTAGCAAAATTAGGACGAAGTACGTGCGAAACCTTGAATTGATCTATTAAATGACACTATTTATCTCGCTTATCTCGCCTCGTTGACTGTACAGCTTGTAATACCCGAGGCAGTTTTCATACACGTACATGACCCCTATTTATTACTATCCAGGGGAGGAATTTTCCAAAGAAAAAAAAAATTAAAATATTGTCCTCATAGTCATGAAATCCATAGTAAAAAAGTAATATTATAAACCGTAACGTCAGTGAAAATTAATGAAATGTAAAAGTGCAACAATAAAAGTAACAAGTGACATATAAAAGTGAATAAATATTGTTTATAGAAACATCAGATTACAACTTATAAAAAAAAGCTCTGTGCAAATAACACGTAAACAAACATTTAATAATTTGCTTTGACAGTCTGTGATTACATTTAAAGTCTCATTAGTGACAAACACTTTATAGAGACCATGTTACGATACGATATTTTGGAATTTGATCTCCATAATATTGTATTCTAAAATAATAACAAGTGTGTTGTTATATACGGACAAATAGTGCCACCTCTTTCTTCTATCTTATCCACATACAACCGCACCTGCCGAATGACATTTTCAGTGAATTAATTACACGAGACGTTTGCCAGTTGAAACTGTGTCGACCGAAGTATATGCATCCTCCAGCATGTAGCATTCTGTGTTTGACGTGAAGTGCATTCACACCGTCGGCTCTTGCGTTTCATGTAGGGGACTATTTATCTTTCTTAAATGTTAATTGTATGTATGTAATTTGTTTACAGTCTTGTTGTCTCATTTGCATCTTGTATGCGCGAGTGGTAATCATAAGAAAAAACATTTTTAGATTCAAAAATGGGAAAGACGTGAAAAGCGATTATGAAATGTAACAAATCGACTTGAACTTTTTTTATGCATTTTACGTATTTCGCGACGTACAAAAAGTGTTACGTGATTATTTCAAAATATAGAGTTCCAATTATATAAATCAAAATTTATTACTGTCAGTTTTGCATGGTCTTCTTAAGGAAAATTTGTCCTACTCCACAGATTTCTAGGCCGTCAAATATTTTTCCTTGGGATGCATCCAAGTGGGTCACTAAAAGACCGTTGAACAATGATAATATTTTAGTTACTGATATGCATTTTGCGTTACTATGTTTAAAATATTTATTAAAAATAAAAACGAAACTCTAAGAAACTAAAATTGACTTAAAAAAACTGAATAGGAGGCAAACGAGTTAGGTAATTATAATATCACTGAAGGATAATCGTAATTGAATTGTGAGACGTATTGTGAGACGACAGCATTCAGTTTTGAGGTGAATGCCGTCAGTTTCACCATTCTTCTTTACTTTTCTGTTTCCGGCTTTCTTTACTATTCAGTTTTTTTTGACGTAAAGGGGGTGTTTTTTACAGCTTCGTTTTTATTTCACCTTTTTTGGTAGCTTAATATAAAATTATCCGAAAGCCGGGTGCATATAGAACTTTTCATTTTTAATATTTATACCAAAATTGGCTATCTTTTCATGTTTATGAAAAAATAGTTGAAGAAATCTCATAACTATTTATAAAGACCCCAAGTTTTCATGTTCTGCGTCGCATGGTTTCTAAGAAAATCAGCCGTGAATATAGAAAAATGTATGTATATTGACCATTATTTCTTTTATAGGTATAAAAACATGGTGCCCATTTCAAAAGAGTGTCGTCGTATAAGGGAATCGTCCCTACAGTTTTCTCATAAACTTTTCTTGGGCTTCTAAAAACCTCTGTTTTTTCATAGCTTTAAATTAAGTTGATTCGGAAAGAAGAGTGGGGAGGGGGTGGGACATATATTTTGCATATATTTTCATATCTCTGGGGATGCAATACCTAAAACTATGAAAACAATATTTTGTAACCCTTATAACAATCTCTTTTGAATAATACTTCATACTACATATGGAATCAAAACAAAATTTACAGTGCGTAATTTGTACAGCTTAAAATTTCGAATTATTTTGAAATATATCTGCGAGTTAATATATTTTATCCATTTGCAAAATTTCAAGTTTCTACCTCAAACAGGTTTTAAGAAAAACGGATGTTTTAGGAAGACGGACAGACTCGTAAATGATCTTGTAAGGGTTCCGTATTTACTTTTGAGATATAGAACCACAAAAATTGTTAATTTATCCACTTTTATGATAAATTTAAAAACGGGTAAAAAAATTAATTATTTATCTGTTTTCGGATGAATTAATAATTATTATTTTCCCGATATAGTTACAAGGGGATAAAATCATTATTATTAATTTATCCATTTAGGGTCTCCGTAGACTTTTTTAGCTTCAGAACTATAATTCTTGAACCGTTAAGATCTCTAATCTAGTTAAAATAGAGTAATACCACTTAGCAAAAGTTGTCAAAAAAAAGTTTTAAATAACATACGTTGTAAAGATAATAAAAATTATAACTTTCCCTTTATTTATTTGTTTATTTATTTACCGATATTTAGTTATCAAAAGATTAGCAGAAAGAAAAGAAAGCAAAATATAAGTAAACAAAAAAACGGGATGAACGACAATTTGATATAAATGGGAATGTATTCAAATACTCTTTCGCAATAAATATATCACATTTAGCAATGTTCGCGAAGAGACATTATATAGGATTAATATCACGACACGATAAGACCCCTCGATATAGATCTATTAAAGACGGAGGTACATCAGAGTTTTTTGCTCAAGAGCTCTGGTAAATTTTTTAGGGCAAAAATACTGTCCGATATAATAGAATAGAATTTTTTTTCAAACGACGCTTTGTGAATGAAAATGAATAATGTTGTATCTCTTCGAAATTCAAGAGAATGGTATTTTCAAAGTGAAGTGAAATGCCGAGTGTGAGAATATAAGAAGGGAGAAGAGAAATGACCATATAGTTTTCTATGTTAGCACATTAAAAGCTGTTTTGAACTCTTTCAAGCATAATACAGAACTTATCTTTTCGATAACTTCATCTTAATTCGAACGGATGAATCTATTGTATCGTGATAAGAACGCGTGTATTTCACAGCAAAAACCTGAAAGTACGAATGAAGGAGCGGGATATTTCAGTTACGTAATCATGAAATTGAAATAAAGTTTGCGATGAATCTTATACCCAAATCCGTAATTTAATACAAAGGATACAATAAGTTCGGGTTAATGTAGCAATTTTTCTGACAAGATTACGAGCAAGGCTGTAACTTAGAACAGGATATTTGTCTGGGCATCTGTTTGCTTTACTCAGTTCAACTACTTCATCTACATCACGTTGTAGATCTTGAGAGTTGGCTACACAGCATATTCTGATATAAAACCAAGGGTCATTGGTAATGTATCGCTAATCGTTGCGTTTATCATAGTTGAAGACATTAAGCGGGTTGATGAAAAGAAACGAATTTTAATGCTTAACATCAATCTTAAATTTAATCCAAAATAACCATTTTAGTTAGCGTGTATGTAACTTTGTGACTTTATAGAGAGCAGATATATTTTTACTTTTGCAAAAACATTCTAATATGTCAATGTAATTTGGACAATGGGTTGCCCCATATTAAATGGGTTCACATTCAAAGAACTTAAAAAAATGTGATGATCGAACGAAGGGTGGATCAGTGTAAGATGCACCTAAGAGCTACTTTTGACTCAATTGTGATAAGATATCTTAGAAATGAAAGTAGATGAAATTACCAAATCATAAAAAATATTCGCAAACTTTTTGTGAAAAATATACTTCCTGCTGAAACAATAGTAAATTCAAAAATTTTGTTTGTAACACGAATGAAATTATTATAAAAAAAACGGGCTAAACCATAATCAATAAGTAGGGAATAAACCATATCAGAGTTATTTTATTATTTTTTGGTGCATTTTATATGATGAGAATATTGTTATTTATTATTGAGATATCGTTTTTACCTACTTCAATCATTAAAAATGCTAATAAATAAAAAAAAACGATGTAAAGTCCACAGACGAGTGTTTTCATACTGGTACATTAAAAATGGCTAAAGCTTATTTTTGAATATTTTTTATTAATTTAACATAAAATTTCAAATTTTAGTAACGAGTATAGCCTCCTCTAGCTAAAACCAATGCGCTTAATCTGCTAGGCATGCTTTCGACGACGTTTTTTATAATTTCTTGAGGAATACGTTCCCATTCAGCGACGATCACATTTTTAAGGGCCTGAATGTTTTCTGGAGTTGGATTTACGGCTCTAACGCATTGTTTGAGATTATCCCATATGTGTTCTATCGGATTGAGATCAAGATTTCTAGCTGGCCAGTCTAACCGATGAATTCCGGCCTCCTGCATATACGCATCAACGTCTGTAAAGCGGTGGGCGCGAGCGTTGTCGGCCATAAAAATGAACTCGCCTCCAACTGCTGTTAATGTGGGTTGGGCATGAGGAATAAGAACCTCTGTTATGTACCTTTGCGCATTAAATGTACCATTTTCAATAAAAATTAACTCGGTACGGTTATATTAAATAATAATATAATAAAAAAAAGAGAAAGAAAGGTCATACTAAATAAAATAATTCAAATATTATCTCTATAAATGTAATCGTAAATCCATTTATATGTACACATATATTTCTTTAGAAATGTAAATTTTTAGGTAGTAATTAATCAAAATTCCTTTATCTCCTCAGTTACTCTCATATAAAAAATTATTCCACTTTCTTTTTATGTATTTTTGATATTTAAATAAATTATCGTCAAATGATGAGAAAAATCCATTAAATATGACTTGTGATTAAACTTTCATACACCATTAAAAGTTATTTATATCATATTTACATTAGTTAAATCAGTAATTTAGTTTTACGATACCATTTCAATAAAAGAAATGAGAATAAATGGTTCAATAATTGCTTTAGTCCCAACTTTGATATGAAATGGAAATATGAGGCTGCTATAGCAAACTAGTGATAATTTTTTAGAAAATAATATACATAAATAACGACACCTTTAAGAAAAGTATTCAATTGCGATTAATTTATTATTTAATTGCAATTAATATATTTTTGTTGTATTTATTGTGAGTATTTTTTTTCAAATCATTTTTTAAAAAGGTAACGATAAAAATTAAATAAAAAAGAAAATAGAAATTTGGATTAGCCCGATGTCAATAAAATCAAAATTAATTATTTCGTAAATTTATAACAAACGGCAAACAATTTTTTAAAATTATTGTTGATGATTTTCGTTTCAAATTCATTCGATGAGTTTCAAAAATCTTTACACTACATCGTACATGTATAACAAATGCATAAATATAGGTTATATAGTGAAAATATAAGATAAGGTGAGGATAAGAACTAAGCATATGGATTAAAAAAGAGTATGATTCAAAAAATGTATTATATGAGTATGATATTTAAAGATAACTAATATTTAAGATGCGACTTATAAAAATGAAGAAGATATTGAAAAAGATACGTCTAAAGTTTTAAAAACAGGCAAATGTGCAGAATGGGTTCTATGTCGAAGAATTGAGAACTATTCGTATATAAAAACCGTAACGTGAAATTGAAATCCACACTGTGCATAGACTATAAACGTCATTCAGTAAATTAGTGAAAATCTGAAAGTATTACCAGAAACTATTCAATGCACATTTCACCAAGCACAGCTAGGAGGAAGTAAGTAATTATACAGTCCTTCAACTTCTCTCAATCAAGCCAAACCGTTGCTACTTCACGTCTCAAAACATAATTAGTCGCGCTCTTGAATCTGGGAGGGTTCCTCACAAAAAGTCGACGACCTCTTAAGTCAAGAGGCGTGCGTGTCCGGGTGCTTCCCCGATTTTCCGAAGTTTGGCGCCACACAATGCATTGTCAGATAATATGACAACAGCAGTCTGGGCGAAGAATATTGTCGGTAAGTCATCAAGTTTGAAATAATTAAAAAAACAATATATTATTACATTTTGAAAATATTCCGTTGTGGTAAAACTTACTATTATGGTAAAATAAATAACAAGTGTGCTTCAAATGAATAAAAAAGAAAAAACAGTGGTTGGGGATTGTTGTTGTAGACTGCTACTTTAGGGAGTGCACTGATTTCGAACAAATTTATGTTGCAAAACTACATTTACTAGCAGCATCACAAAAATACGAGACGTCTCTCTCTTTATTTATCGTTTGATATTTTAACTAGTAGATTTTTTTCAATACCGATTCTTTCTGTTTTGCATTAAACATTTATGAGATTTAGTACTTAATTAAAGTGTTTGCTTATCTATTATAATTTAGTAAAATTTATTTTTAAAGCTGATTTCATGAACTTTTGGTTTATGATGAAGATTGAACGTAAATCAATTTTTTTTGTCATTACCAATTCCATTTCCAGAGCATTTGTTTTTGAATTAATTGAACATTTCTGCTGGTATATTATTTTTATCAGCATATTTACATTCTCTAAGACGCACGTGTGTGTGTCATTACCTTTTGAATGGTATAAATAGGGAATGATCACACAGATTTTAGGTTCATGAGAGAGTCTTTGCAATAAGATGGCGATGAATATAAATGCATACAGCGATCTCTAATGTTAGTTATGATGGACATAGACGCTACGCAACTACACCACGATAAAATTTACATGCAAACCATACAACGCTGAGCATGTTGTGAAATAACTTTGAAAGCAAAGGTTTACTGCGAAATGTATTATATTTCATACATTTAATATTATAGAAATAATATTCTATTGCGTTACTATATATTAAGATTTATTTGTTATTTGCTATTTTATATTTTGTAATTAAAAATGTTGTATATTATCCAAGCACGAGAAAAATACCGGAATTGTCGTTTTTGTCCTTACCTCGTACCGAGGGTTGCTAAGTGTTTCATTTATTGTTTATTATATACTGTTGTGAGATGATATTTTAAAGATTAATGTAAATTTCATACACTAACGACGCAAAACATAATTGTTGGTATCTTGCGACTTTGCAAAGATGTTTTTTGCAGAAACTGAATATCTAAGAGTTGGAAAGTCATTTTGGTATTATCCATATTAACTCTTGTAATATTTTGTACACGCGACAATTTAACGGATTATATTTTCAAATAGCATGATTGAAAAAGTAATATTCCGTGTATCCATTTGATTTTAGTCAAAATTAATTTTTTTTTACTTACGCTAAACGAAGTTTTAGTTATGGATGCCGGTTATGACATAATTTAACAGAATATGGATCGTTTAAGGTTTATCGTACAAATATCAGTTTCATTGCAAGGATTGTTGTAAGAAAATATTTCCTCTTAATTTACTTCACACAGCTGGGTGTGTTTGCCTGTTGTAAAACGATTTTTCAAATTGATTTTTTTATTAAATAATGTTATGAGTGGCATTCACGGCTTATTCAAAATGTTGTTTGCTGTCAGTTTTCTTCCAATTGAAAGAAAGAAAAAGAGAAGTGATTTACTGTTGCTAAACTGCGCTTATGTTCGTTTTATTTACATTGTAATTATTATATCTAATTTAATGTTTTGTTTTTTTGTGCAAAAAGCGTGGTTAAAATTGTGTACCAGGAAATAATTAGCAACTGCAGAAGAAACTTCATTAATTCAAATTTGAAAACTTTCCAGCTTAAAAAATTACTGTACAGTGATGCTGCACTGAGCCAGATTTTCTGACAGAAGAAACCAGATGAGCAGTGGAAGAACCAGGTACCGGCTCATGGACAGTTGCAGCAGGAAACTACCATTAAGAACTTTGTTGCTTCAGTTGAAGAATGTCTAAGGTTATTTACATGATAATACCATAATTTCCTTGTGCACCAACTTTTGCTTGCATAACTGAGTATGTTCTTTAAATATCAATTACAAATGTATAATTTTGAAATACCACATACATTTATGCATTTTATTATAAATAAAGGAAGAGATACACTTAGAGGCAGCTTCTTCGGAGTCCGGATCGTTGAAGAGCAACAAAGGCGGAAGACGTGGGATGTTCATATTTGTAAGGAAGGTTAATCTATTGATTCAGCAATTCAAACAGAAATCAAGAAAATTGCAGAAACTAGGGCAGCGTGTTAATTTGCAAAGTATAAAAATCAATTCAGCAAAACAATGTTTTTAACATTGTTTTGTTTATCAAAAGCATCGCATACTTTATTTGAACAAGAGTTGCAAAATTATCTTAGAAAATAAACAACAGCTCTCCCCTCCCTCCGTATATGGTTCTAAATGGAAGAAATTTGTATGAAATAGAATTTGAATTCCCCAAGAGGCTATAAACATTTTGCTACCATTCTAAAACTACCTCCAGCCCGAAGTCTACGTCGTTGGGGTACTAAGATTCTTATTCAAACAGGGATAAATGATTTTATTACATATTAGTATAAACATATATATATATATATATATATATACACACACACATATATATATATATATATATATATACTTTTATGTACATGAAGATAAAGTTTGGAACCTAAATATATAATCAATCATTATGTACTGTAATGAGGGTTTTAACGCTCTTCAAAAATAGAGTCACAAGCACATACAGTTAATTTCATATCTGACGTAAATCAATTATTTTATACTTTTAATAGTAAAAATTGTAGTAGAGAAATTATTGTTTGCTGCATGCCTTTTCACTTAAAACCCTTTTTGGAGGAATGATTAACATTTTTATTAAAAGTTTAAAGATGACTAAAGATTTAACAGATTGTAGATTTTGAAATGCAAAAATACCCATTTAATAGTAATGGTTAGACAATATCTATAAAATCTTTGATCAGGATATGTAACAAAATTTCTTCCCAGTACAAAAGTATGTAAATTAACAACTCTTTGACTAAATTAAGAACCCCCAGAAAATTTCTTTTCAATTGCTGGTAGCAGAATTGTGAGTGTCAAAATCCAACAGTAAGCCAGTTTATGTATTTTCTCAGACAGACATCAGTAAAATATCAAAAATATGTATGAATAACAATTGTGAGGAGGATAATAATTATTTTATTTTATGTCTTAAATCGGCTTCAAATCATAATATCCAGCCTGTATCTAAAACAACCCCTATTCAATTTCATTGTGAAAGTTATACTAACAAGATTGTTATTGAAAATAATACTGTTTATTATGTTGCAGGTTACAAAACAACGATTTTCTTCGATAGGATTCACAATTATAGCACATGTAAAAATTTGATTATTGATCAATCAAGAACTCAAGATGCTGATTACAAATTATTTACAACTTGTAAAATGTATAACAACTTAACGAGCGATATTTATTTTTGATTACATAATTCATGTCAAAAAAAAATTGGAAAGCCAAATTTTGTGTAATAGTACAACTAGAAGTGCTCAAATAATGTGATCATATAACTAAACGTACCATAAATAGTTCTGAAAGTTAAGAAATAAACAATTTGAAAAATTTAAAATCAATTAGTATAAAAACTCAATTAGCTCAAAAACAAGTTACCGATTAGCGCAAAAAAACAAGAGTAGTTGATTGGTAATTAATTTACAACGCACCCCCAAGGCTTATTGCAAATTACAAGAGCTATGCGTCAAATGAAGGCCAGGGCAACGACCCCCGAACTAATCATAATAGATAAAATATGCGTTTGCCCTTTTTTGCCTAAGGAAGAAGATGTGGTGGGGGAAGGAGGCTGCATAACGATTTACGCAGGCCTAGTGCCTGCATAAATAGTTATTAGTTTATATACGAGATTTAAGGAGCCACATACTGAGGGTATGAAAATATGGTAAATTTTAAAATTTCTTTTATTTTAATAAAGAAATATATCTTAAAGTATGTATTGAATATATTTGGGTTAATTTTGTAGAAATTCATTATTCGCAATTAAATGAAACTATGTGATGTAGTATTATTTCCACTTTCTTTAAGTTCTTTACCACGACCTAAGTTTCGTTGTATTACATCTTCAGGTGGGCTTTTAGCTAAGATCTTTGCTAATAGCCCACCTGAAGATGTTGCAATACAACGAAGCCTAGGTCGTGGTAAAGAACTTAAAGAAAGTAGAAATAATACTACATCACGTAGTTTCATTTAATTGCAATTAAAGTATGTACTTTTTATTACATTCATCAGTATAAATTACATTAAAAATACGGAAAAATGCAGAGAGTCGACATAATCGTGTTGAGACCTTTTGTTGAACACTTCGAAAGACTTGTCACTTTCGAAGTGTTGTTCCATCCATTTTATATACAAAATAAAAATGATGATTTAGAACTAGCTTTTTTTTAAATAGGGCTCATTGAAAATCAGGGTACGATTTTGGCGTAGAAAATTCTACTTTTCTTTATATATAAAAAAGGACCATTTAAAAAAATACGAAAAATAGTGAACATTTGTATAAAGGAATCTGTGGAAATTTTGATTTGGAGTTAATTAGTTCCACATGCACAAAAATTTAGGCATGTCCTTACCCTTTTTCAAAATATAGCTTCGAGAAAAAATATGTTTAAAATTTTGGACGCAGATATTTTCAAGAAAATATATTTTTTTAAACCTTGAATGGAATCATCTTTTCTTGTCCCATATACTTTCTCTTCTGTGGATATCATGACTTACAATAAGCTTTTTTATTTTTTTCAATAATGTTACATCTCTTTTAGAGAGATATAATACCACTTTCCACTAAACGAAGTCGATTGAAAGTGATAACTTCCTTGCAAAATTTTTAAACACTTTGCAAGTACCAGGAATTCCATTACACTGCCTTCGACTGAAAATTAAATCTCCGAACATTCTACTAGAAATCTCAACTCACCAAAACCATGTAATGGAACAAGGATTATCGTCAAACAGCTATCGAATAACATCATCGAAGCCGAACTTATGACTGGGAAGGCCAAAGGGCACACAGTATTTGTCCTTGGAATACCACTGATATCACTAAACTGCCATCCAAATTAAAAGACTGCAATTTTCAATCAAATTAGCCTATAGTTTTGCAATTAACAAAGCACAAAGACAAACTTTAAAACATTGTGGCATCAACCTCAAAGATTCCTGCTTTTTCCATGGTCTACTATACGTAGCTTGCTTTCGAGTAGGAAATTCGAAAAATTTGAACATATATACTCCGGATATATACCCCGGATAAATAAGATATTTTGATGTGTACTTTTCCTGTCATGAATGCAGATCTGCGCTTTATTTTAACGTTATGGTTCATAGCGAATAATAACAACAATTATGGTTACATGATTCACCTTTCTTTTAAATTGAATTGAATTTTTGTCTACAAAGTTGATACCGTTTATTCTACAAACAATTTTTTTTCAAACACATCAGATAAGCTTCAAAAGATCTTCGAAATGTTTCAGCGACTGACCGACTACATCTATCTATTTACTTTAATGTATCTATTTTATACATATGGCGGACTTATTGCAACGAGAGTAATAAGTCCGCCATATGTATCAACCATAACACCAGTCTAGTCCAGTAGACCGAGAATCAAACTTGGGTCGCCGCGGTCAAAGGCCGTATGCCTTGTAACCAACCCAACACACTACAACGACGACGAATATACCATATAATTATCCATAAATCATTATCTAGAATTTTGTATTCTATTTAGAGTCATTGTTTCATAAAATTAATATAACAAATCATAGAATGGAACATCTTAATTTAATCTATTCTATTCATCAAACTGCAAAGGAATTTTATAAAATTTCCCAGCTCTTTCTGAAAAAAATCACTGTCAAAATTCCGATTTTAACAAAAACAATACGTTTTTACACGCTTCAAATATATCCAATTTTGTGCATAAATTACTTATGTGTATAATAAACTGAAGATTACAAAGACTGTCCTTGATGAGAAAGATTAATCCTATATCGAAGTTTCATAAAAATTCAACATTGATAAACGGCATCTTTAGGGCTTAAAGTAAGGGGACGTGACATTTAGTGCGCTTTTGGAAATATAATTATAAATATATCCCAAAATTCCTTTTAAATATCTATAAATTTAAGATAATAATCGACGTAATGCACTTCCCAAAAAACCATAAATTATATGCGTGCAGATTAAAATTGTTAAAAGCTATTATGCAAGTGACTATTGACTTCCGTTTCCATATTCTCAAAACAATCAACACTGTCCAAAGTATGATAATATCCTCCAAATTAACCGAAACATCTACTTTCTTCAATAAATACGAACGTAAGAACTCAACGCATTCCCCTGGTAATATTCAAAGGCCGTAACTTAACCGACAGTTCAAATACTAATTAAAAGTTTGCATAACTTAATCCATTTCAGCTTGTATAGAGACAATAAAATATACCCTTAATTTCGTTACTGGTAAATACTACTTCGCTGGGACTTTGTGTTGTTTTGTTCATATAATTACATTATTTTACTTTTTATTACTTGATTAAAATTAATATTATGCACGTATTTTCAATAGAGTAGAAGAGAGGCAGAAATATAACTCAAGCGTAGCTTAGGTATTTTAAATGAAAATTCAAAAGAAACATATGTAAATATATGTGTGCGTGCGTGCGTGCGTACGTGCTAGCGTGCGTGCATGCGTGCGTGCGTGCGTTTGTGCGTACGTGCGAGAAAAACGGGTGACCATAGGTTTCTCTTGTTTCTTCTGTGGTACGGAGCATTAAAAACCAATTTTAAATTAATTTATATCAGTAATTGTAATAAGCAATGGGTTAAAAATTTTATAGTAAATCAGAATTATTTGCAGCTTTAAATATATAGGCATATCTTAAAGAACACTTAAATTAACATATGGTTTATTTTTCAAGTTCTAACAGTGAGCTCTTTGTATGAGGATAAAGATCCAGCTATTATATATATATTTGAGAAACATTGTTGCATTTGAAACAATGTTTTGTTTACACAAAGCTCGAAGACAATATCATTGACGCACACGGTAAATCAGAAGTTGGTGGGAAGATGGGTCATTATCCTAAAACCATAAAACATTAATTGGCTCGCAATTTCAGCGTAATTTAATAGATAAGTTTATTTTTCAATGTAATAGAACAAAGACCATTGAACAGATATCGATGAAAGGATTCCAGGCAATTATATGTGCAGTTGCTTTTCTATATAATTAAGAATGTATTTCACATTAGTCATAACACAAAAGACGTTGTTAATTTATGCACAGTCACATTAAGTATAAACATAAATTTGGTAATATTGCTAATCCTTGAAACTGGCCAGTTAGTTACATGGTTTAAAAAAATATGTATGTATATTAAAACCCTTTCCATGTAAAAATATTATTTGAATAACTTACGGTTACAACGTCTAATAAGCAAAGGGTGTATTTTCCTTATGGTTACAACATCTAATAAGCAAAGGGTGTATTTTCGACAATCGTTACTCCCCTGAATAATTGTACGAAGAAACCAATGATATAATTCGATAAATTGGGCAAATTCTTGCAGTTGATATAATTAATAGTAGTTTGTTGAAAAATAAATAAATGTTTGAAAAATACAAAAAATAGCGTATAAATTGTCGGTAATATCTCAAAAACTATGACGTTTGAAACATTGGTACAGATTTCCTACAATCTTTGAGTAGGTTTTTTAAAGTTAAACTTTTTCATAACTTTAAGTTCAGCAGTTTTGAAGATAAGGGGAAATACATTTTTTACGTATTTTCCAATATATCTATTAGTAAATTTAAATAAAATTATGAAAAACATATATTTTTGAGACCCTTATGATTAACCCTTTCAATCGATACCTTACGCGGATCAATTAATATGCTTTATTACTATTGCGGTTTTATAGTTTGCTTTGGCACTTTATCTTCTTCAACCGTTATGCCGAAATCTCGCAACTATCAAAATGAATCCATTTTCATGACGCGTAATAACTCGACGTGAAAATGGTTCGCTTTTATGTCATGATAGCTAAAAAACAAGCTTGGGAATGATTTCTCTTCTACCGTTCGTTTAATTTGTGCGGAAACTATATATTTAGCTTTTTAACCTTAACGATTTGTTTCTGATCTTTAATTTTATTGGAATAAAAATAACACATATTGTTGCTAATTCACGCGTAGATTCGATATATTGAGCAAATTGATAATAGTGAAAATGAACTGTTGATATGTATGATATATATATATATATATATATATATATATATATATATATATATATGTTCATTTCCATTGCAGTTAGTTGTTATCCACCTCGGTCTCGGGTCGCTCACGTGGTTTATTTGGAAGTTCAAAATTGGCAGATGGGAGTTTTTCAAATTCAGGTGGGATATTAGCAAAGATATTAGCATCTTTGCTAATATCCCACCTGAAGATGTTGTAATACAACCAAAACGTAGGTTGTGGTAAAGAAATTAAAGAAAGTAGAAATAATACTACATCACGTTGTTTCATTTAATTGTGAATAATGAATTTCTACAAAATTAACGCCAAATATATTCAATATTTGTTACTTGAAATCAGACATTTTATATTTAAATAATTTAATAACATTTTTTGTCTGATTAGGGTCAGGTGATTATACAGTTAAACATTGTTCAAAAGCGCAGATATCCAACATTAGTTCCATGCGGTATTACTGTAAAACTATAGTGGTTATAAGAACGCATGAAATTAATGAGAATTAGAAGGAGGATTTTTAAATAATAGAGTATCTAATATTTTTTCTTTTATTAAAGAAAACTAAATTCCATAAAAGCCTCTTTTACTTTGAAAAAATTAGAAACCGAGTATAACCAGAGAGAATATGTATTTTGGTAGAAGAATGAAAAACGCTTTTAGGTCAATTTCCCATCAATGTTTGCAATTGAAAAAAATTAGAATTACCTACGCTTGTGAAATTTTGAAGTTTAAACGAGGTGATTGGAGATATAACTTGATACGAGACAAAGAAAAATTTCTATGATACACAAAGAATCTTTCAGTTTAATATATTAACAATATAAATACACAACTTCATGTCGAAATTCGTAAAACTTTTGAGTGACAAGTTCTTGAATCCCCAGATCTGACGTTTTGGAGTTAAGCGCTTTTAAAATTCGAGACCTTAATTGACGTGATCATCCCTAGGGGCTACAAAATATGTTTTCATAAAGTGTTGAAACGAGATTATAAGGGGGCTTAAAAAAGAACTTTTCAAAGAAAAAGGCACATTAAATTGAGAAATAAAAAAGGCAAGTACTTTATGTACTTAAGTTATTATATTATTAAACTCGCAGTTTTGAACGCTCTTCTCGAAATTGCAAGTATTATGTAATGATATTTTATAACAATTGATTAATTACATTCAAATTTGCTTCAAATAATTCATAATTGGACGAACCAAAGTAACTTGGTGTATTTCAAGGCTTGAAGGAAGTTGATTAATTTTGCAGTCAAAATTAATTATGCTTGTAATTGATAACATAAACTTTTATTTATGTCACTGCAACCTAAATAGAAGGTGACATTATAAAGAACATGAAATTTCTAGAGTGTGATTACCGGTCACATACAACTTCTATATTAATAATCAAAATCGTATTAAATGAACTGTAACCTTTCCAAAAGTAAATGTAAGTTAAGTTTCAATTGAATAAGTCGCCAATTTCCTTATCTAAAAATAGGTAAAATATTTAGTTTAAGAAAAAAAATTAAAACACGCTGTTTTAACTAAAGGACCCATGAAGAAAAATGTAATGAGCCCAAACTCGATGAGTTTGAGCTCATTGAGAAGTTTCCATAACCACTTCCCTCCTCTTTTATCAGACCTTCCTGATTACAATGCGTAACCATAATATAAACCTGTCAAGTTTAGACTCATTTAAATAGGCTCTTTGAGACTGTTTAAATGAATTTAAGCTTGGCAGGTTTATAGTTTGTAATTGAAAAGTTCCTATGACGAACTCGTTCTTCTATCATTATATCCGCTTAATGGTACCATATTACAATAATGTCATCAGAACTGCGTAAGTTTGCAAAGTGTCAAATCAATATATCAATTAAAAGTAGATAAGAAACATATGTTTACAATGTTAGGAAGTTACAGGTCAAGCAAATAAAATCGTACTAAAAAAATTTCAAATTTGCTGTTAATTCTCATGCAGCCAATGAGATATGGTCTACCAAAGGATGAGCGGTGATGAGCATTACTCTCTTAGTTATGAGTATCCGTAAACGGTTATTCTTTATATTAGCTTGAAGAGCATTCACAAAATTACTATTGTGTGCATTAGCATAAATAAAAGCATAAATAATAAAAGCATTAGCATTAAAAAATGATATTTACGAACAAAAGATAGTTATTTGCATTAAATTATGATTATAACTACTTCCAAAAGACAACCATAAACTATCACATAACGATAATAAGCATTCACATCAATATTAGTATCCGGTAATGGTAATAATTTTACATGCGTCGGATTTCGAATAAAACATAGTTATTTGCATTAAATTATGATTATGACTATTTCCAAAAGACAACCATGTGCTTTCACATAACGATAATAAGAATTCACATCAATATTAGTATTCGGTAATGGTAATAATTTTATATGCGTCAGATTTCGAACAAAACATAGTTATTTGCATTAAATTATGATTATGACTATTTCCGAAAAACAACCATGTGTTTTCACATAACGATAATAAGCATTCCCATCAATGTTTGTATTCGGTAATGGTAATAATTATATCTAGTGTGTAATAACTGAATTACATTTCTGTCTTTAATAGGAACAGTTGTACCGTATTAATTCTCATTAAGTAATAAATAAAGTAAGCATATTAGCAACACGAGATAAAATATTTTTCTAATGGCGCTACAGTAGTGTTTATAAGTGCCAAAATTAAGAGCATGTTTTATTGTCACTAGATAAGCTGAAATAGGTTAAGTTTTAGAAACTTTTAATTAGTATTTGAGCTGTTGGTAAAGTTGCAGTTTTTGATTACTGTCAGGGGAGCGCGTTGATTTATTACGTTTGTCTCTATTGAAGAAAGTCCAAGATGTACCAGTTAATTCGGAGGAAGTTAAAGGCTCCGATGATTACGGTAAGAATCATTATGGGAACGGAAGTCGTTATGAATTGAGTGACTGCTTTTAACAATTTAAACCTATAGTCCTAACCGTTCTTAATTTAAGATAATTTTCGTGACGCATTATACCGTGGGTAAGTAATAAAAAATTTTTAGGATTTTAGTACAAATTGGAATATTTCTTAGTATACTTTTCCTGAGGGGAAATTTAAATGCGACTTGCATGCCCGCATACTTTAAGCTTTAAATGATTGTCTATCAACGTTGATTTTTTTTATGAAATTAATTTTTTTTATTAATTAATTTACCAAAGGTATTTTTTAAAATATAATGAAAAATATAAACAATTTAGAATCAAATGAAATATTGTGATTAGGAATTTCTAAAAAGTTATTAATTTCATGTCAGTCTTCGAAGACGTATACAACTATCGCAGTGGAATATAAAAAATAAACGTGTACCCGACATAACTATTTATCCTAACTTTGAGACATATTTTATACAGAGTGTAGTAAAAGCTATTCATAAATATAATTGGGTCAGAATCAAATAAACTGAATACAGAATGTTAAGGAACTACATGAAAACTATTTCTGAATGATCGCTGTCAAAGTTGCATTTCCTCGGGAAAAAAATCATAGAAATTTTCTTTATTTCAACCGGTTGTATACTCGTATACACGTGTATACATACCTGGCGTTCTTTATGACATTACTGCGAGTGGAAAAGAGATGATGATACGTGAATAAATAAAACTATTTTGATTTGACAGATAAAAGTGTCCAGTAGTTTCTTGTTTCCATAGTGTCTCGCCGTATTTTAGTATTTTTGTATATTTTCAAATAATATTTCTACAATATTATTTTAGGATAAGCAATGGTGTTTTGTTCAGTATTGGATTGTGAAGTAACATATATGAATAATCCGAATAAAGAGACATTTTAGAGGTAAATGCAATACACGTACTTATTTTTTATCACTTATTTTCCGGTAAATAATTATTGTTAACTGTACTTGGTCAAACATACATATCGTAGTAAATATGTTCTATTTACGTTTTATTATTTATTTTTATATTTTATGTGTATAATTACAAGATATTGTATCCGTGAAAAACTACATTTTACGAAATGACATATAGGGATTGGCATTATTTTATCGTAAAGTCATATCGATATTTTTCCATAGTGAAAATAAAAGCAGATTGCGATAGACATTGTTAGTAGATGAAATGAAACGAAAAAAAATATTAATTTTATTTACAATGTAGCACTTAGTGATATATGTGAGCGAAAAAGGCGTGTTTTCAAATCACGCACAGACTAAAAACATATTTTCAGACTTAAAACAATTGAATAAATCTAAATCATTCAGTATTTAAAGTCAAAAACAAGTTGGCAATTAGTGAGAAAGTGAAATTTGCATTCAATCTTTTAATAAATGGTCTCCATATTATTGTTCAAAATATTATTCAAAAATAGATTTTTCGGATTTCCAAGGAATTCTATACGAAGAGAAAAATGGACATAATTCTTAAAAGATAAAACTGGACTCCTCGTGAAAATTCAATAGTGTGTAGTAAACATTTTGATAGAAAATGTTTTGTAAAAAAAGTACATCGATTTATTTTGAAAAAGGGTTTAGTGCTTACAGACTTTTGTACCGGTGTGGTTGTTAATATATTAATTTATACTTTATCATTTATAATTAAGCCTCTTATAAATGTTTAGTGTATTCACAAAGATTGGATAAGCTACACACTGCTTAGTAAGCGCGCGTTGACTCTAGAGAGAATTCATGTCATAAATAGAAAGTAAGTTTATTTTTCCAATTGACATTATTTTTGTTCCAAAAAAAATTCAACCCAATCAATACGTTTTTCCTCGAGAATTACTTTTTTTATATTATGACGCTGTAATTATTATTCTTCATCAGACATCTATTTTAAGTGGAGATTAAAATAATTTAAAAAATTATTCATATATTTAAAAAAGGATTAAAATTCGTTTGAACAACTACATCCTATACAGCCACTTATTCATAATAATAACATTCAAGCCATTAATAGATAATAATACAATTGCATTTTATAGAGGATCGTTATGTAATTCGTATATCGATATTTATTTCGTGTATCACCTCAAGGTGATACATGAAATAAATATCACCTTGAATGGGACCTCTAAGGAGCAAGACGACGTGGCCGACCAAGAAAGACTTGGCAGAGAACGGTTCAGGAAGAAGGAAAGATAGCTGGAAAGACCTGGAGAGAGGTTAAGCAACTGGCCGCTGACCGCAACAAATGGAGAAATTTTACGTCTGCCCTATGCCCCGACCGGAGCGACAGGAACTGATGATGATGACCTCAAGAGAATGACCATTTTCAAAGTAACAAATTTTCTAATTTTTACAATCCTTTTCAAAATCAATAAACGGATAAAATTTCCTTTAAATAATTAAATATATCGAAGAACTATTACTATTTATTTATTCAAAATCATAATTGTATTACCACCGATGGCAGATGTCAGTGCGCAAGATGAATTTCATAGAGTTTTTGATTACCTATATTGTCCATTTTATTAGGAATAGGTATCCTTGCGTCAATGATGCAACCAGTGGTGGTATCGTGGATCGAGGACCTCGTGAGCAATCAATCTAAAGCAAAATAGGCTTATACAAAAGTAGATAGATTAGAAGTGATTTAATATTTTAAATTGAAAAATTCTCGATTGATGTATTTTGAATCATTAATAGACCCTGCATCGAGACCATGGCTTGGATAGCCATGAAATTTGGTGGATATATAGCTTATTATTATGGCTATAAAATAATCTGTTGTTTTATATTAAAAACTAACAAATTCTTATGTTTCAGTAATTTTTTATAAAATGTGGAATTCTTAAAATAAATAATTTTAGTTTTTCTGTGACCCTCTGGGTAAAAGAGTTTAATTAAGATGACATTTAAATTATTTTAAAAACTGTTATAATTAATGATTTATAAAGTGAACAATTTTAAAAAATCTACTAGGAAACATTATGAAAATTTACATTTTTTGCAACATTACTGGAAAATTATTACGATTCCTTTTCTTTCTATTCGGCCTCTTATGGTACTCTCAGTAAAACAAAACAGTATAAATCTATTATTTGAGAAATTAAATGGGAAACCTATAATATTCATAGGTTTTTCTCTAATGGCAACTTGATTTCGTGTTTCCGGAATAATTACAACAACAGCAAGTAATAATGATAAACCTATTTCAATATAGAGGATATGCGAAGAAAAAAGCAAATTTGTCTATCATTGATCTGTTCCGGTCAGTTAATTGCCTTTCGCCCTTACTACTTTAAGTTATTTATATAGTTTACTACTTTACGATTTAGAAGGTATTATGGTGTTAACTTTTGTTACTAGACTCGTCTCACTCTTATGATTTGGATTGGTGTATCAGAAATAATGACTTGGCTTGTTATCTGAATTATTGCCAAAACAGAACTGTGGTCTGTTTTACGTGCCATTACTCCAGACCTCAAAAAGTTTACTTATTAGCTGCGTTAGTAACGCTATGATGCATTATTAATATTATAGTGCATGGGTCAGTGATAGGTAAACTGCTAGAATCTAATAATTACGCCATCAAACATGTAGGAGGAGTAGCCAAATGACTTCCTGACCCTTGTGTCCTTATCAGATTATACTTAATTAAATTTGCAAGATAGAACAAGTATTGGCTTTTAGAAACATCCAATAGCTGTAAACATTAACAGAAGAGAGGAATAAGGACTGACTCATATTGAAAATGAGCCAACATTGACTGTGCGACAAATTGCAAGACGTATTGGCATGCCACATTCTGTTGTTCATCAGATATTACGTTCTGTTATTCATTAAAAGGAATATGTGGATCCTACAATGCAGAGTTTACTGTCAGAAAATTTTAAAAATAAAGGGCAAGTTTGTTGAGAGATGTTGAGGAAAGGTATTGAATACCCAGACTTTTCTTACAACAGAATGTGAAGTTGTGAATCAAAATTCACGCGTTTAGGACTTTTTAACATGCATAATATGTGATATTGGTCCATCGTAAAATCGCACTACGAGACGATAATCCAGTTTCCAACATCAATTCTCGATGAATTTGTTTAGTTGAATTTGATAATTTATTGGTCCTGTCAGGCTGTCCTCAAATTTAACCGGAACACGATATTTGGAGTTTCCACAAAGCGAATTGTTAGACTTACTAGAATATGCCCGCTAGATGCCTATTAGAGAATGTAGTACCAGCACGAATACGCACCGTATCACTACGCATGGAGTATATAATAGCACTCATACCACATTTTTCCACATCGAATGGTCACAGTTGGTCAGCGCTTTTACTGGACCTAAATCTGATTAATTTATTTTTCAATTTGAGCTAATTTAAAGGCAAAGTTCACCCCGGTGAGATTACGTTCGAATAAAAATTCGAACTGCAGTTGAAAATCAGCAACTGTCTATTTGCGGTGTAATTTTCAGAGGTGATGTAGACTATACTTTAGTTCATGGCCGTCAATTCGAATATTTCACGTAAATAATTCATTGTATCTCTTGAAATAAAAACTTTATTTAATCGAGTTGTTAAATAAATTCTTTGGCATAGGGTTGTGTTTCACTAGTATCATCATAAACGGCCAAAACATAAAAAATCCAATTTCGTAACTATCAATCGCATGGTCTCAATAGAGGTTCGGTTAATATGGGTCAAAATATGAAAAATCTAAATATATGTATATAATAATGAATAGCTTCTACGTATTCTAGAACATAACAATTTAAAATATCAATACATATAACGAGCCGCTCGTTATTAAAAACATCGTTAATTTATATACGGCTTTCTTTACTAACATTGGCAACATTAACTTTAAAAATAATAAACTGGATAGTAGCAACGGTGATCGGACGCCGCCGGTCGCCGTTTCGCGCCGCATCGGTGTATTGCGTAGATCAGAGGGTTATGACTTTTGACGGCGCGGTGCATTACGGGTTCGATTTCCTTCTGTCTGTCAAGCGGAGGTAGAGTGTTGAATGTAACTGCCTAGCTAGACCAGTGACAGACTGTAGCGCTACCGATGTGAAAATATACGCGCAGCGCTTGTCGATTGTCCAGTGTGGAGATTACGGGCATTATCTCCATGATCCGAGCATTGAAAGAGTCCATTTCCAGCAATAGATGGAAACACACTATTAATTATAATGATAAACGGTAGCAAATTCCAAGTTTCGATTTAGACTTTGAAAATTAATATAAGGTATACATTAAATATTTCTTGTTCCAATACTTATACTTAAATTTTTCTCAACTAACTGAAAATACGCTATGTAGTATTATTTATACTTTATTTAAATTCTTTACCACGATCTAAGTTTCGTTGTATAATAACATCTTCAGGTGGACAATTTATAAAGATCTTTACAAATTGTCCACCTGAAGATGTTATTATACAACGAAACCTAGGTCGTGATAAAGAATTTAAATAAAGTATAAATAATAATACATTGCGTAGTTTCATCAAGTTGAGAAAAATTTAATTATAATAAATTTCTGCATAATTAACCCCAAATATATTTGCGATTTTATACTATTTATTAAGCTCTTCATTAAAGTATTATAGTTAATTTATATAATATCCTAAATTCCAAGCTAATAGACTGTAAAAGTTTTAGTATAATTCAGAGAGTATTTAATATGTACAAAATAAATAATAAACATATTGATGTAAGAAGGTTATCTCTTTACAAGATAGCCAAAATAATATTAGATAATATATAAATACCATCAAACGTTGGTATATATTATGTAAACATTACCGTAAAACGTTGCTGTGAACTACAATCCGACAAATCAGGAAAATATTATCACACTCTCTCCCCGCTCCATGTTCCGTAATTAAAATTATTGTGAACATAAAAATTATATATTAAAATATTTAATAATAGGAGTTTACCTATTATTATATATTTCAATATAATTATTTGTAATAGGATAAAAAATGTTACATTAAACTAATTGTTTTAATTACTTTGCGAAAAAATTTGATAAAATATATGTAAATTTAGGAATTAGTCTATATTGAAAACATTGACAATATATGTTTTTACCAAGATACAAAAAAAATTGCATTTTAAAGTTTTATATAGCAATATAATGCCCCCATAAGGTTGACCATTGGCTATTATTATTAAAAATGCTTTGAAAATATGCACCACAATTTTCAATGAATCCCCCCACAATGCTCCGTGAGTACCAGTGGATATACATCGAAGTCTACCTTACGATTTAGTTCGGCGGCCATCAAAACTAACTTGTAAATCAAAATAATGTACTCAATATTCCTTTATTCCAAATATGTTATTAAAATCAGTAGATATTTTCCAGAATATGATGTTAAAATTCAAACTTGAATACGCTTAATACTCTTAGCAGCGTAGATAAACCGTGTTTGACTTCACCGATGTTTCTACTATCTAGATTGTTAAACTAAATTACATTGCTAACCACGTGACTTGAATATATTGCTTTACCAACTCAAGTCAGTATTGAAGTTTAAACCATGTAAACAGACTTTATTAACTGTATCTGCTGATGATCAGCTTTTATATCTTTATTGTGAGAGTAATATCCATTGATGTTTGAAAATATTGTTATTTCGATCTTTGAAAAATTAAGAAAAAAATTTAGTTTTACTAACAAATATCTAAAATACAGAATAATTAGCATAATTGCATAAATTAACAACCTTGCTTAATTGAATAATTTTATCGGTGTAAAAAATATATAGAAACAATAGGACATAAGTCACTAATAAATCCACAGAACGTAAAACAAAAATAAATTATTTTGTAGCAAGTCACTGCAAATGATACATTTAACAAATTTTCACTTACACATTTGTTGTTAAAATGTTACTCTGCGGTTACCGACTTCGTCTCTCATAAATGTCGTAGCCATATAGGAAATATAGTGGTTAGGGAACGGTGCTTTGAGATTTAGTACTTCCGCCTTTTGCAATGCAGTTCGTTAGTTTAAAACCGGATGTCGGCCTCCGCCATATGCAATATTCAAATATGCAATGAGAACGTATATTTCTTGTAACTTATAAGTTGTATAACATTTGAAGTATAAAATTTACTCGTACTTACTTAATATTTTTGAAGTGAAAACTTCTTTAGGCGCACCTGTGCAATTTGACGCTGAAAAGGATATACTCGGCTCCCTTTGAAATTGGCCATGCCAGTTCATTGTCTAACACGGAGTGCATCCTTTCAAGAATTACTTTTTATTTTTTATTAATATTTTATTTCAATATAATATGCGTATGTTATTTTACTAAAATATTAATTATTAAATGAATTCTTATAGAACTCCCTCTGTTCTGAGTTCGAGGTATACTCATTGTGTAAAATCCGTATTTATAATGAAGATGTATATTTTCTCTGTGGACAAATGCGTTTTTATATGATTTTTATAAAATATGATTAATTGAATGTGACTGCATTTTTGGTTTGTTTGCGTGTTTCCGTGAATATATAGACAGTACACAAATAATATTGCTCTTAATTATTTTTATTTTATTATTTTCACATTTAATATTTCCAAGATATATTGGTTGCCAAAGTTTTTACTAGTACAGTGTGGTGTCAAGCACGAATTGTTTTTTTCTCTGTAACACAAGTTTTCATTAGTTTCCAATAAAAATATATACCTGCATTATGGGAAAATGAATTACATCCAAAATAAAAAATGTTAGTAAATCATTTAACTTTTAATGGAGGCTTTTTATTTTTTTACCACAAATAATGTAGTAATATTTATAATTCAACGAAATTACAAGAAAATAAAAAAAATACAAAAAATGTTAAACTCACAATATATTTCTTAACGAGAAAAACTATTCATAGTAATAAAAACAAAGGAAGATTCAACGAAGACTTAAAATGTTATCGGCCTTTACATTATTAGTTAATATGGTTCAAGGAAATTTTGATAGAAAGGTTAGGATCGGTTTTTCTCATCCCTTATTATCTAATGTAAGCTCGCTATAATTGGAGCAGCTGTGCTATTTGAAAGCCGTTTGAAATTTTTATATCAGTATATTGAAATTGGATTTGTCGTCAATTGTTTGAAAAGTGTTTATTTAATGGATTGTGTCATATCTAATTTAATGGCTACTATTAATGTTTCACATATGTTTACATATCAATAACATTTCCATGGTTAGGGAAAATTTATTGGCATCTCATTTGACAAAATCGGTTGCTTGGTGTCGGCTAAACAATTCTGCCAGACATAATTGCCATACGATACCCCTTTGAAACTTGAAAGCGATTTGGCTTAAAGACAACAATGCAAAAAAGATTTTGCAGTAGAATATAATTAGATAGACTAGTTTTATCGAATCGCGCTTAATGATAATGAATCCCACATTGCCGACCTTTGCAAATGAGCAATAAATGCTCCCATAAGATACGTTTAAAATTTTAAGGTTTACATTACAAAGTCACCTTCAGAGATCTTAAACTACTTAAAATAGCAAAAAATATAGGTATATATCACATATATTTCAAGGGGATGGAACTCTTACACCAAAGGAAAATATTCCACGTTTTTAAACACTATTAAAAGTTAATTAAACTTAAACATCTACCCACCTTCGTCGATAACGGTATTTCTGTGAAAACCGATGCCATCAATTGAAACATTTTCCTCTACTCGAGTGTCATCTCTCGGAATATATGTTTCTGGATACTTCAAGTTCTATTAAAATATTTTAATTTATTATTTATTTAATTAGTGGCAACCAAGTGGTAAAAATTGGACCATAATTCATTACATTTTTAAGTTTAGACGTTATTGAGGTTCTTTTTCAAAGAGTACCTCTATAATCATTGCACATAACTTTTTTAAATTTTGTTCTATTGCGTTAACTGATAGTGTATACAAAAACATCATTAGAGTGTATTATTTACTTTAATTTCCACAAATAAAATTTAATGTTAGTAACAGTTGAAAAAAAAAACATAATTACAGCTTGTATTTGTATTTATTATAACAGAGATATCTATTACACAAATTTAAAATATACGCCTTTTTTGCCTTGACATGTACACCGTAGACTTGAAAAAAAACATTTGAATCACACAAAATAAAAGCTCGAAACTCATTCCGTCAATCTGACATTTTAAAATTCTTTAGCAACAATCTCTACTCTGTGCGACTATTCGACCACAGATTATTATATGTTTGGCATTGACAGTATTAATTTCTGTTAATATATTTATATTATATAATTTAACGTTTAGTAACACATATTATGTATAAATTTTAACTTTATGTCCCACTCCTTCTTCATATAAACTTTAACGATACAAAATCTCCCACACCTCCGTGCGCTCAATATACTTAAAAAGGCGTTTAAATTTTCGGCGTAAAAAAGGCAAACCTTAAATTAAGTAAATAAAATAGATCGGTCAAGTATTAATTAAACCTTGTGCAGTGAGTGAACCGTACCGAAGTATTAATAATAGAATTTTAGTATTACTGAAATCGCGAGCTTACACACTACACTACACTACTACTTCTACAGTGTGTAAACCGTGTTATAAAAACATTGAAATGTTTTTCGTGAATTAGAATTAAATTATTTATAACAATGAAAAAACTATGCCAGTAACACGATCCTCATAACTTTGGGTCAAGACAAACTATGTAGACCATCACCATATTGACAATATTCTCGATTTTTTGCCATATTTTTCTGATCGATATTTACGGAGATAGTAAGGCAGCTATTTTACGAGACATTTTGGAAAATTTAAGTATAACGAAATTACATTAAATTTACATAATGAAATTTTTACTAAAAAAGCAATTATATATTCTTGAAATCGCATTTAACTAAAGTTTGACATTTATTTGATATCCTACACGATGAGCATAACAAATTAAAAGTTAAAAAATGAAAAAAACATGCTTTTGTAAATACTGCAGTAAAAATTTTTAAAAAATATTATTATCGATCCCGTTTTCTTTGTCTACCTGTAAGGATTTTAGTGTAAGCCATGTTTATCTATGGGTATAATATTTGAGGGTAAAAGTACGCTTTTTATCGAAATCTAACTGATATTTTAAATGTTTTCATTCACATAATATTAATTTGAGTAGCAAAATCATTTATTTTTGAGAAAAACGCTTCAAGTTTTTACACTCAAATATTATACTTGATGACAGAGACAGCGTAAACTAAAGTCCTTACACAGGTTCAGTAATTATTTTTTGGTTTTTAGTGCAGTATTTTGTAAAATACTAACGTAACAACGTATTCTTCGGTAAAAGCATATATTATGTACTTAACTTAACCTTTATATTGCACACTGACGTTAGAAGCTCGAACAGACAGAAGACAATCGAACCAGTATTGCCATACAAAAAATATTGTATTCAACACCTCCACCCCTCAATGTAATAATGTATAAAAAAAACGAATACTATGCTTACTTTCCATACAGACCACACTTATTTGTGAACCTCAATAATACATTTTTATTCATAGCCTTTGTAAACATATCTGCGGTCTGATCTTCTGTTTTTAAATATTTGACATTTAATTACCGTCCCTTATTAACTCTGTAATAAAATTATATCTAATATCAATATGTTTCAAATGATTAACACAATCAGTCTTATCAACCATTATGATACTTTGAGTGTCACTGAATATTGTGATTGGGTAAACATTTACAATACTAAAATCTTTTAATACATTCACAAACCAGCAGGCTTGACTTGATGCCATACTGATTGCCACATATTCTCACTCTGTAGAAGACAGACTGATGCTGGCTTTTTTGAAGCCAGCATCACTGGCACATCAAGAAATTTAACAATTTGCAAGTATAAAACAATAACTAGTGGTGGATCTTCTATATATTAAATCCCTCCCCTCCAATTGGCATGTAATTATTACATTTATAAATTAATTTGTAATCAATGGTGCCTTTTACATATCTCAAAACTCCTTTTAAAGCGGCTAACAAAACATTATTTGCTTTATTTTTATATCTGCTTAAAATTGATATGACAGCTAAAATATCTAGTCTTGTTCCTAATGCTGCATAAGACATACAACCTATAATTCTCCTACATGTCTTTTCAATATCTTTATCAATTACAGAAGCATTATTTCCTTCCAATATATTAACATTAAAGATCACATCCATAGAGATACACATTTCTTTACAATTATACATTTAAAATGTTTGCATTATTATTTCATATGTATGCCGGTTTGCAAATATTTATTTCATATGTATGCCTAAGAAGTTCGATACCAAGCCCGTGTCTTTCATTTTGAAATTGCCGTTTAACATTGATTTAAGGTCATATATCATTGTTTTATCATTTACAAAAGTTAACAAGTCGTTAAAGTATAGTAAAACAAATATCTTAGCATCACCGTTACACCTAGTATATAAACAACAGTTACTTTGAGACCTGATTAAACCTTGTTTCACTATTTCAGAGTTCAATTTATCATCCCGGTATTTGGGAGTTTTTCAAACCATATAAAGATTTATTTAATTTAACAGTTTTTGTATCCCCACTATAAGCGCCTTCTGGCAGTTCCAAATATACATGTTCAGCAATATTTCCATATAAGAAGGTCCTGGTAACGCCCATCTGATAAATAGGTAAATTTAACTTTGTAGCTACTGACACAAATATCCGAAGAGTAGACAATTTAGCTACTGGTGCATAAATTTCACATAAAGTCATTATATTATCCTGTTCAAAGTCCCTAGCTGCTAATCTAGCATTGCATTGAATATTATCTTCTGAATTTTTTATTTTAAAAACACACATACTACTTACTACTTTTTTATTTACGTGGGGTTAAATCTTCATTACTGATACAAGGCATGTATAAATCTTTTTCACTTTTCAATGTATCTAACATTAAGACTTTCCTCTTGCTCTCTGGACTGCTCTTCACCTTTGGTGGACTGTTTTTCTCCTTCTGTAGATTGCTTTTATTCTCTGTATTTAACACTTGTTCCTTATGTTTACTCACCTGTTAATTTACGTCATAATCAAGCTTAACCAACTGTTCCTTCTTTTCCTCACATTTTTCTATAAAAAACATCTCTTCTGACTTGAACACTGCTCTTCTCTAGGAAATATGCTCTGTAACATTTAACTTCTTCTCCGTAGCTAAACATGATTCCTTTCTGAGCTTTAAAATCCCATTTTTGTCTTTTCTCCTTTGGGATGTAGACAAATACAGTGGTGCCAAAAATCTTCAATGTATTTATGTCAAAGTATTTGTTTGTCCACGTCTCGTATGGTGTCTTTCCAACCTCATTAATTTTACCAGTTCTGTTTAATACGTATGCTGCGGTATGAATAGCTTCTGCCCATAATTCCTTTGGTAGACCTTTTGCTTTCTCACTCTACCTTGCCCTGGTGTTTGGTGTACCACGCCTCGCAAATAGGTTTTGCACTTCCTTATTAATAAACTCTAATCCATTATCACTCCTGAAGTGGAGCACTTTCTTGTTTGTAACGTTTTCAGCTTTATTAATTAAGTTTTCAATATATTTCTTTACCTAATCCTTCCTTTTTACAAAGTACACTGACCTGTCGTTGCTGAAGTCATCTTTTAGGATGACGAAAAATTTGGAACCTCCCACAGATGGCACCTCCCTAAGACCGCATTCACTCGACCTATTTGTTTTACTTTCACTGGTATTGAAGGATAAACGATGTATTTTACCCTCCAAGCAGTCCTCGCACTTTACATATTAATCGTCTTTCACTAAAATATTAATATTTTTAAGTACAGTTTTACGTACTGCGGATTTAGATAAGTAAGTTTTTCATGCCACTCTTTTAACCCAGAGTCAGGTTTACTATTTCACACTTATAACGTACGTCGATATGGTACATATGTCCATTACGATGGGCTAGCGCACACAATCTATTTGTTTTAAAAATTTACATAAATTGTTATTTACAATTATAACATAACCTCTGTTTTTAGCACAGTTCACAGAGAATAAATTTGTTTTTAAATCCGTCACATACAATACATTGTCCATGGTCGTGTTTATCCATTTGCGACCATTAAAAATCTGCACCGGCACCTGTCAACAACCATGCTCAATAATTATATTACACTGCCGTTAGCGACTATCACTGATTTATTCTGAATAAATCTCGATCACTAGCACCGGTGTCCACTAACCACTGCGAATCTTGAAAAAGTCCACTTGAACTCACGATTGTGAACACGCTACTGTCTCTTCCTTTATATTTTCTAAATTGACACTGGCTTTTAAAATGTTCTATTTTGTTACAATACAAACAATTTAACTTAACAGATTTATTGTTTACTGAACTGTTATTATGATTGTTTACGATACTTACGTTACGTTACTACACGATAATGTTCCTATCTATTATATTTGTAACATTTTATTTTTTTTTATTCATTCTCCTTGTAACAAAAGCCGATGATTGCTGAGCTATTTTTCCTTTTTCTTTCAATCGCTCCTCTTCTATCAGTAGTCTAGGAACGAGATGGTCGTATATTTGTTTTTTTCCCGTCACCGACCCCCATGCAGGCACAAAATGCTTGTAACAATCTGGAAGCAACATCAACACATTTTTAATGACGAATTTTTCAGAAATCTCTTCTCCCAACTGTTTTAGTTGATATTTCAATTATTCTATTTTGGACAAAAAAACAGACTTCTCCGTGCCCTCCTCGTATTTGTATTGGAAAAAACGCTGTTGCACGATGTAGATGCTTATTTCAGATTGTTGTTTGTAAACACTAGTTGGTTTCCTCCACATTTCCGCGGATATAGTGCAAGTTATAATATGCATCATCGCGTTTTTTGACAGTCTTGTTACAAGCCATGTTTGAGTTTTTGCATCTTTCTTGTCCCGTATAGTCTTATTAACCCATTCCTATGGTTTAACACTCTTTCCTTCTACTAATTCCATTAAATTTTGATTTCGTAGTAAAATAACAGATTGAAACTTCCGTAGATTCCAATTTGATGTTCTTTTTAGCTTGATGTGGAAGCTAAGTATTTTAGAGTTATCTTCCATCGTCGTATTATTGCTGCTCGTCCCATTCTTGTTCAACAAGACAAGTTTTCTTTCCCCCTGGCTTCAAACGCCTCAAAACGCAACACGCGCCGCGCCAACGCCAACAGTATTTCTTGACGAAACAGTAATCTTTTTTTTACTTAATCGCGGCAGGATTACGTGTCTGGGCCCGTAACCTGATGGATTTTGAATGAAAAACAAAGGTTTTGTGTGGTAAAAGAATATATTATTTATTTAACTTAACCTTTACATTGCACACTGACATTTGATACTTGAAAAGACAGAATCACTGTTTCCATACAAAAAATATTATATTGTCATTTACCTATCAATAATAATTTTGTTTGAACTTTCTTTATACTATATTTGGAATTACTTGCACCAAATTAATACTTTATGAAAAAAACTTTTACAAAATTCAAATTAGTATAGCGGCAAAGAGTGCAAATCCTCTTCCTCTCCCAATGCATCAATATTGCAAAGGCGTCTTTCCAGTAAGCTTGAAACAATACAATTCTTCTATCTGACTTCCGGTTCTATTTCTTTGAATTAGTGATGATGGTACTATTTTATTGTGTTGTCATCAGATTTTTTATTGTGTCGTCATCAGGCAATTGCCAAGTTTCAAGATGATACAATAGTTGTTCCGTTTTCGAGTTAAGTGTCTAACTTTCGGTTGTGTTTCACTGAATCAGCCTGATGGCACCATTTTATTGTGTTGTCACCAAAACTACGCACAACTGACAAGCTTCATGATGATACAATAATTAGAAGCCTAAAAACGATTAGGATACATTGTTCCCTTATTGAGTTCAGTACCTAACTTCAGGTTCTATTTCATGGAATCGGTCCAAATTCGTTATATTACAATCAGAATTGCATACAACTACTAAGTTTTATTATGATACAATAATTAGAAGGGCGCAAAATTTAGTTTCACAGATGCCATGACAAAGGTTTCATAAATGTCTCAAAAGTTTCACAAAAGCGTGTTAAAAAGTCACTTCCTCCCTCACCTCCCAAAAACTCCCAAAAATTTTTGTGCATAAAGTCTTAAGCTAAACCACTACTGGCTACAAATATAATGAATTTAGGTGTCAAATATATGAAAGTGAATAAAAAATCCATGTACATGGGATAACACATTTCCTGAAAGTCTTCGAAAGGCACAATATCAAGATCTGGCAAAAAACTTTACATTGATTTTTTTAGAGGAGATTTGAGAATTTTCATAATATTCTTTTATGAACAGAATGGATCACTTTCATGAACAATAGATATTTTTATTTGCTTAACTCTTTCTAATAAATATGAAATTCTATTCCTAAATTGGGATAAATAGCGATATCAGAATCACTGAAACAGCAAGAGACGTTTTCGAAGACAGTTGTTCAGAATAAAATCAATTGAATTAAGGATACAATTAGTCGGTTTCTGCAAAACTACAGTCAGCTGGGGAAATTGGTTGTTGCTAAATAAGTGCTTACAAGCTTAAAGTATGGAGAGACGCAAGTAGTTTTGAAGTGTATCTTTAAGGAGAAAATCCTAAAAATATTTCAAAACTCATTATGAAAACAAATGTATTACAAAACTAGTCCACGAAATATGCGTCACTCGATAGTTATCTTACATTAAATAGGAGTACGAATACAGATTGAAATTGTTAACAGCAGTATCACAACTCATAATAACTTCCGTTCTCATAATGATTATTTCCAAAAACAAACGACATTATTCCAAGCCTTTATTGGCCTCTAAATTAACCGCCATTCCCAAGCTTCTTCGACAGATACTAACGTAATAACTTAACGCATTCCTCTGATAATATTCAAAAGCCACAACCTAACCAACGTTCAAATACTAAGTAAAAGTTTGCATAACTTAATTCATTTCAGTTTGTCTAGAGACGATAAAACAGGCCCTTTATTTTGCTACCGATAAACGGTGCGCCAGTACTGCTGGGAAAGGACTTCAACTTGTTTTGCTTACTTTTTGTACTTACTTTATTTCATCATTTATTAGTTAATGAGAATTAACACTGCGCACGTGTCTTCATTCGAATAGAAGACATTAGAAATGTAGCTTAGGTATTTGAAAGAAAAACCTGACGAATGTTTATTTGTTAATATTACCGAAAGCGTATGCTAATTATTGTTATGTGAATGTTCAGAGTTAACTTTTGCAAAATGTCATAATCGCAATTTAATTATTCTTCTAATCAATCCTAATATATTCTACTATTATTTACGAATGCTCGTAATTATAATAAGAATTCAAATAACCATCGTTTTTTTATAATGGTTATTTTAGAATATCGTTAACCTCAATGCTAAGGCACGTAACAGTCAGTCAGACATTTGCGAATGTGTCTTTAGGCTTAATGCACAGAACAAACATTTGCAAACACTCATAATCAACATGCCAATGCTCATAAGTGTCCTTTAATGAATCCTATCTCCTTGATTGTATGGCAATTAATAGCATAGTAGATATTTTAACACCCTTTATTAACAAACCTTATAACTCAGTTTCACTTACTTTTAATTGTCATATAAACATGAAACTTTGAAACTTAATGCAATTTTGATGGAAATACAATAGTAAGGTACCATTAAGCTGTTTTGATTATGAAAAATAGAGATGGTCATAGACATTTTTTAATGGCTAACAGTAAACCTGTTATGTTTGGACGTTTCATTTGGCTTGTTTCAAAGACCCCTTTAATTACGTAATGTAACCGGAAGAATCTGAAGATGAAGGAAAGAAGTATTCATAGGAATTTCTAAATTACTGGTATATCACGTTATTAAGATTTATTGGCAGGAGATAGAGATCAAGTGTGGAAAATTTTGAGGAATTCGGTGGAAAACTGGAAAATATCCACACATATATATTTTGACATCCAACTATTTATGAATTACTTTTTTAATTCCTTTCTAAACTGAAAAAAACTTGTGCCTTTCCACTTGTTTATATTCCTAAACCCTAGACCCCCCCTAAGATATGAAATAGGTAGCGATAAGTACAAATATTTGATTTTTAAATTGGGTTTTGTGGTTAGATATTCCGTACAAAAATATTAAAAATCAAGATTAAAAAACGTACCCTTCTGCTTTACAAGGTCTAAAACTTTAAAAATTATTAAAACAAAATTAGCAAAACCAAAAGTGAAAGTGCAAAAAGCATGAAATGAATATTGTACGGAATTGAAAAATGAAAAAAATATTGTTCGGAATTATTGGAATTTCTCGATGTAAAACCGAATGAAATAATAGCAGAAAAAAAAATTACAAAAAGAAAGAAAAATTCTCGTCATTTTATTTTCATTTAAATTTCTAATATTAATCTAATAACCTATCTATATGCGGAAATTCACCTGGCTTAAAAGTGTTTCTCAATTCTCGACTCAAACCTATTCCCTGTGGTCATGATTGTTTTCCATTCTTTTCAGCCTAAAATAAACTTTGAGTGGAATATCTAGATATTACGCTTGATAGATGAAGAAATAGAGAAGATCCTCTATTCTTTAGAAAAAAACTGCTTCTTGGTCTCGTTTCTTTCATATGTTTTTTAGTTATCTTTATTTTACAATGACAAACTCTAGAACTAACAGCAGATTCTTCTCTTTTTAGCAGTACTTAATTGTCCATTCAAGTAAATGTGACCGCAACTATAGTTACAAATAAAATGATGACAATGGAAATGAATTATTAATATCCAAGCCAAGGTCCCATTCATTATCATAATAAATTTCATAGGAAATATTAACAGACTTGCAGTATAATGATTAACACAATGTGATAGCGGTTTCATGTTAACAAAATGGCTTATACCTAAAAAACTGTTCATAATAAATTTCAGTAAAATTCCATTCTAATAATATATAAAGAAAACAATTGTCAAGTTCAAAACTTAACTGAAAATTTTCTTTCCAAAACGGGATACGATACAAACTTTCTTCTTACTTTTATAGTCGATTACTGAATTTCGTGAGAAAGGGGTGAGTACAAAGTATGTATGAAACTGCTTTCAAAACGAAATTTAAAACTTTACTTAGTTATGACACTTATCCACTGGGGATATCCTTTTTATATCTCCACTAAATAAAAGTTTATTGTAATACGTACATTATATATTGGACATTGGAAAATACGACCATGTTTTTGTTTCCAAATTAAGATGATTCAATTTGGAGATGATTTGCGACTAAATCAATATTCATATTTTTTAACCTCTTACCTCGGTGCCATGTTCACTCAAGACATATTCCCTCAGATTTTCTGCCATTTTAATGCAGATAGATGTCTATGTTCAAAAAATAAACACTCGCTTCACTTCTGTAAATCTTTGGTTCTTCCCCCACTTTCTCTCACATTCTGTGCCATTTTAACGCAGATAGATAGATGTCTATGTTCAAAAAATAAACACTCGCTTCACTTCTGAAAATCTTTGGTTCTTTTATGAATGCTAGTAGTCACCCAATAGTCATTAAAATAAAAACATTTTAAGTTTCAAAGTTATTATGGCTTTTTGTCAAAGCGTATACTTCTATAATAAATGCATATCACTTTTTTTAATTTTCTTTCCGTTACGTCAACTAAGAGGGTGTAGAAATACGTCATTTATTTGCCTCAATTCATCTTTTGTTTTTTGCCTTAATTCCCTCCAATAACTCTGAATGTTAATAATAGTTTAAAAAAAACACGCAATTATAAGCTAAAAACACAAATATAGCTTATATTTGCATTTATTTTTTCATACAATTCACCGTCAGTTTAATTTTTGTCATGTTACTATTGAATTAAATAAATGTTAATAAAAATGAGACCTGATATTTATAGAAATATAAGATACATTGTTTAATCTCACACCCTTACATGTGCGTAATATGCTTAAACAGGGATACAAAGTTTTATCTTACGTAAACTTAGATATAATGTATCTATATACATTATATCTAAGTTTCAGCTTTCTGCACTTGTTTTCTATATAACTTTAACTATGCCCAATCTCATACACCTCCATGCGCTCATGTGCTTAAAAAAGGGTACAAATTTTTCTCTTCGTATATAATATATAAATTCTTTCACTGTTTTCGTTCCACTTTCATTTTCAGAAATACACCGTCCATAGAAACTAACGAAACATTATTTAAAAATAATCACATCTCTCTTAATTCACCTTCTGCTTCATCCCTTGGTTTAGATCCTATTTCCTTCATGCCTCCTTTTCAATCAACATTCTGAAATTAAAATTAAAATTTTTTTACTAATACGTTAATGACTGCAGTTTTTTTATACAATAACTTTTTTATTAACCTATAATACAATCTTATGCAGGTCACTTCGGCCCTGATTATTTCACTTTGTTAACTGGAAGGAATAAATTTATTATTACACATCCATTTTATGTACATGCCATATTGAACATGCGAGTAATAATTAAATATATTTTTATCACCGGAAACCACCAGTTTTTTCTTAACGGTCTCCAAATTACTAAAGGGTATCATAACAGATTCGAATAATTTTGATGGTAACTTCATCGACGTAAATCTAAAGTCATGACAAAAATTCCAAAGTATTGGTATTATTATAACCTATTTGTTTCGCTATCTCAAAAGAAGCTGTTAAAATTTAGTATAATTTTCACATTAACTTTTAAGAGATTTTATATGGCTAGGCATTATTTTTCAAAAATATTTTTATCTGACCTCATTGTCAATTTACTACATTGTATATCCTCATATTGTACACCTTTACAATTTATGCGTCGTATATCTTTAAAATTTATAAAACTTAGAATTTATATCTTATAATGAGCAAATATGTGCCCAAGCCCATTGTCGTATATGCTATTATTTATCGAACGTCATATTATTTTAATCAGCCATATTTTATGTAGTTGTATGACTATTTTTAAATCATTTATATTTTGCTGCTCGAGCTGATCAGTTCGCTATTTTAGTGTAAATTTCCATTTCAAAATAAAAATCTCAATAGCTTACGAGAAAGGCAAAAGAAAAAAGCCAATAGGAAATTAAACTCTTAACGATTTATCAAATACGCTTGCTTCTTTTCGTAATTTTTTTTCTCTGTTAATATAGACTATTAAGTCTATTTGCGAAAATTTTCATCGAAAATATATTCTATAAAACATACTGTGGGTACACACGAAATAACGGGACATGTAATAATTTAATATGGATAATAAATAAAAAAGTAAGTTATTGTGTACCACTTATTATGCTGGAGGCAGTGATGCATATATTTTCAACATAGCATTCAAATAATTTTTGAAAATAATGCGAAAAATATAAATTAAATTATGAGCATAGAATTAATCCACTTAATTTGGTGGAACGCGCGACTAATAGCTTATTATAGAGCCCCTTTAGAATTATCAGAAATAATAATAAAAAAATCCATTATATTTAATTGTGCAAGAAGAACTATAAGATCCAATATTTAATGATTCAAGGCAAACATGAAAAAATTGTTCTCAAAAATATCTATATCTAAAGTTTAAACATATTTTTTCTAGAAGCTATATTTAGGTAAAGGTTAACCGATACGAGTACCTGTCTAAATTTTTTCATACGTAGAACTAATTAACTTCAAATCAAACTGTCCATAGACAACTCTGTACAATACATTATTACATTAATAATTTTCTTAAACATTTGTTTTTTTTTCACTAAAAAACGAAGTGTACACTTATTTTTATTTTGGATAAAATTGTTGTACTACAAAGTTTACCATAGAAACCCCTATCAGCAAACAGCCTCCACGCAATGATGTCCACACGCTGTTTTTTCAATAATTTGTAATTAAATTTATATCAAACATATTTAAAACTATGAACGTTAAGATATATTAGTTTATTTGGTACTATTTTACTTACTTGAGAATATAATTAACATCTACCAAATTGTTTAGCCCTCGGCTATGTGTGACTGGCTTAAATTTCGTTCGATCTCTCTTCCCTTTGCTAGGAAAAAGATCGCAAACACGCATATTTTGTCTATTTTGATTCAGTTCCATGTTCGTTGTCGTTTGATCCATAACCCTTCTAATTCGCAATACGTCTCGGGGGCGGGGAGTACTTAATGATAATTTGTTATTTTTGCGCCAATAAAATTTTTATCCTAATTGATTTCTATCCGTTTTTACGTTAAAGTATTAAATTGTTTTTTTAACGTCGGGAACGTTTACGAGGATGTTTAATGCAATTATGTAAGGGTGCTATTTGGACTTTTCTATTTAAACTAGGAGCTTGAAACTTGGTATTTGGATAGTACATGAATTGTTAATACCTGGAAACGTTACCAGTGTTTTATCCAATTACCACGAAGAAATAAGGACAAGGATAAACTTGAACTTTTGCGTCGAATTTTAAGGCTATTGGCTTGTGCGATACCCGTGATTGTTTACGGAAAATCTCCAAAGGTCGTAATTAATAACTCCTTTATTGAATTCACAACATAATGAATCTCCTGGATTCCTGATCGTATATAGATTATTGGTGAAAACCTGAATTTATTATCTCAAGAGGTTTAGAAATTATACCACAATAAATATTTCAATATGTCTTCAATATGTCTGCAACATGTAAGGATTTACATATTCCATTATGTACGCCTTACCGCCAGGTAAAGTTATTATTAATGACTTTATTTGGCATATTAGGTAAATAATGAGTCCAGCCGTTCGAACATCGCAAATAAATGATATCTTACTCATAAGTAATAAACGTGAAAATGGGTCTACAAGTGAAAAGAGAGCGGTGCTATGTTGCCACTCTCTTTTCGTATACAAGAACGCATTCGTAGACAAAGTCAATTATTAATTTATTAGATTGTGAAATCTCTTTGTGTACAATTGTGTTGCGTTACCACACTCCGTTGTCGAAGTTCGTGACAGGCTAAACGAAATTTTTGGTATCCAGTGGATAATTCGATTTGGATGTATACTTTGGTCTCCACATTTACCAGACATAACCTTATTGGACTTCTCCTGTGGGGAATCATTAAAGAATTAGTGTTAGAGAAAAATTGTGATAGTGAATTATAGATGTGTGCGCGAATTATCACTGTTTTTTGCAAAGTTGAAAATACCATTAATCAGGACATAAGACATATCTATGTATTTAATAGGGTCTACGAACAAACAGAAAAACTAGTGCAAAAATGTATCGAAAACGGGGGGCGACATGTTCACAATGCTTATGTAATTTAATTTGTTCTTTCATTTTAATTAACTTGTGATTTTACAACTTATTTTTACGTCAATCCATTGAAAAATCAGAACAATCATAATTTGATATATCATCCTTGCACGCCCAGGGCAAACATAGGTACATATCTATAACTGGCGAGCACTCATGCACAAATTACCACTGTAAATAGATTAATACTATTATATGTGCAAAATACTACTATTAAATAAACCGGTGATGTATACTGCGGTATTTAAAATCACCAAGCACCCTTAATTACGAAATCATAGTTGCAAGCGTAAGCCATACATACTGCATACAACCATACGCAATTGCCAAAACTCATACATACGTAATACCCAATTTAGGCGTTCGCCTCGCCACTCCATCCTTTGATCTCAATAAAAAAACCGCCACCGAAGCGAGCATCGCAAATGACGAGGCGAGTTACGTGGCGAATGGTGAGTGCTTCGTAACGCGGCGCGAGCGTTGAAAACATAGGTTATGGTCACAATAAATTTTTTATTATTTATTAAAAATCTAACATGTTAATATTTTTTCTGAAATATATGATGTTTTGCAACCTCCTGGTGGAGCACAACTCAATTTTTCTCGAATATTAGTCGCGACCACCTTACACACATTTATTTTCGGATGAAATGTTACGAAATTACTGTGATTTGTCTTGGGAATTAATTGTTCTCGAAAATTGTTTATAAAGTCCGGTACTTATGGCAAACAAATACGTTTAGATAATGGATTTGTTATTACTATTTTGCTGTCTTGTTAGTTTTCCCTGAAAAGGGAATACTCACCAGCGGTATCCGTTAGTTTTAAAGTTTAAATTTATGAAATTAATATTAAAAATATAGATTTTATTTATTATATATTACCCCACATTACGTAAACTCAGTGAATGAATTTAATAATAGAAATAAAAGGTAATCAAATGGTTTATAAAGTCGTGTAGTGATTAAGAAGGTGGCTGTAGTGTCATAAAAATATATGTCTTCCCAATTTGCGTTGTGAATATTGGTTTTGTAATTATTTCGTTAAATTTTCCGCATAATGATGGAATATTGCATATTGAGTACTTTTATTTCTTTCGCTCCTATTTATTGCTCTTCTAAAGTATGAACTCACAAATACTGTATTTGAGTCAAGGGATGAATATTTCTTTTTTAACCTGACATAAATCTAAATAACCGATTAATCTTAATCATTATATTAAGATGTGTCTGAAAAACAAGAAATCTATTTTTTTCCATTAAACTATTCATAAAATGAAAATATTTTCATTGTGACTACTTTTTGCAGTGGACCTTTTTTATACTTTTCTATAGTGGGCAAAACTAAGTTACTTTACACTAAGACTAATTGCAACTGTGACAAATTTTCTGTTCTACACAATATTTTTTGCCGGAGGTCGGCAAGTTAGCTACATTTAATTTTTGAGTAGTAGATATATTTTTACTTAAGTTTAATATTTACTTCATAAGAACCATATCACCCTATTCACTAACCGTATATTTCTACATTTTAAGCATAATGGTAATACCCCGAAAGTCACATAAAGCGATACATGCAAAAATATAATTGTCATAATAATCGGGGCAGCGTTATTATCACAGAGAATGGAGATGATGACAGAATCTTTAGCCCTGAAGATTTCGACGAAGGATGTTAATAACCATCAAAATCCCTAGGGTATGTTTCAACCGATTTCTTGTGAGGAACCATAAAATGCATGATCAACCAACTTCACGATTTGTGATCCTGTTAAAATTTTATAGGATAAATAACTAATTACTTAAATAACAACTCGAAATATATAAGCATTTTTTTTAAACCATAATCGATAAATAATTCAGTCTAATAATTCAGGAATAAGTCTGAATGTACTTCCTAGAATCTACTGGTTGTTTATTGTGTAAGAATGTCTTACCTCTGTATGTTTATTAACTTTACCTCTGGATTTTTATTAACTTTATTATCTCTATACATACACATAAAAACTTGAATAGAACTGAGTGAAGATGGTAACGGAATGAGAGGAGGAAAATTACTGAAACTTACATAATTGCAAACCCAATTGACAAGCGGGGCGCAGGAGCTGGTAAAAACGGTCAGAGTTGAATTAGGTGCGTCGATTATATATCAGTTGACATGCGATTGAATACTAACACATTTTTTATTGAAATTTATTTGTTGTTTTTCTGGAAACTGTTGAAAATTTTGAACTAAAATTAAATAAGTTAAGAGTGGAATCTACAGCTTTCGGCATTGTTAGTAACTTTACACCACCCTATTGTATGCATATTTAATATGTACTGTTAATTTACTTAAATTTATATATATTTTTAAATTTATTTAAATTTTTTTATAATTTCAGAAATATGTAGTTAATGTAACTATACATTTCTGAAATTATATAAAGTATTTATAGAAAATACTATAATGTAAACCTATAAGGTAATTGACGACTAACCTGTGAGGAGCAACATATAAATTGTGACCGGTATCATTTAATCTTACCCCCAATTCAAGACCATATGAAGGTATGCTATAAAAATACATTGTAAAGTAAAAAATACGCACGTGATAATTTTAAACATTGTGTACAAATTTGATTAATTTTGAGTATTTTAGATATCATTTAATAGCATTTAGCGATTATTTCGGCACTTGCCGTATCGTTTTCACTAGAAACACAGAACATAAAACGAGACATTTATGCTCTGCGACTAGAGATGTGACGAAGATTCTTTATTCTTTCTCAGATCTGTAAGCAATGACAGTAAAGTAATTATAATTTTGGGTGATAAAAATGGGATTCTTAAAAACCATAGACCGAAACTCTTTAACGATTAGAGTGACGAAAGATATAGTAAGGATGCCAAATAATGGGGAAAGAAAAACAAAGGATGGTTGTTTTTTATTTTTATTCATCATTTTATTTATTTTTTAAAACTTTGCTAAAATATGAATACAACAAAAATGAAAAAGGAAATATATTAGTTTATTATTAACGCATCTCCTTAGCAATATTTTTTTATTAAATTTGATAAAGTTTATACCAAATTTCATGTGCTTAAAATCTAAAATGTGACGCAAAGATGATACGAGTTATATTCTGGCATGAGTCTAAGGATACTTAATATTTATAAAATGTCAGATTTTCTCCTCGTTAATTGTTCTGGTAATGTTTTTCTGATCATTCCGCAATAATAAAAATATATTTATCAACTTGGGATCACGAAATATGAACATGTTAATGGACATCTTTATAAGAGAGATGATTTAAAAACTATATTTTTGAAGGGATTTAAGAAAATGTTGATTCTTTTTTCCTTTATTTAACAGTTGAATACTTAATACTATACTATCTAAGCTGATCTTAACAACTAGATAGCTCCCAATTTGTAATACCGTAATCATACAAAAAATTAATATTCCAATGTCAGCTACATGTCTTACTTCCCAAATATACAATATGCTACTTTTGAAATACTATCGTTAACAAGAGGAGTCATTGCAGGAGTGAAGTCATAATTTAGTTCTTAATTGTTGAGCTTGAGGCCAATTTTGTGTTCTGTATTCCTCGTTTCGAAATGAATGTATTCAAATTACATTTTTTGCTAATAATACTTTCTTATTTGAGATTGTTAATTGAAAATTATCCTGCAGTGTTTCATGTCAATGCATTAATTGAATACTGAGAAATTACATTTTTGTAAAAATAACTCTGTCCAGCTCGCTTGTTACCCGAGTTGTCATAAAAGACGAAAACGAAATATTTTTGGACAGGTGTCTAAAGTTTGTTTCTTTCATAATATGCACTCGAATGCTAAGATGTTATGTGAAGGTAAAATTTATTAAATAGGTATTTATAGTTATCCATGGTCTATGTAGATTTAAAAATAACATTGTAATTATATAACACTTAAATTTGCACAAATCAACACTTCTTCAATTTATACATGGCGGTGATATATACGTGTGGGTTTTTAAGATTAATTAGTGAAATAAGAAATTCATATCATTCTATCGAGTCCTTTCGTCCCTCTTTCCATTTATTCATCTGTCATGTCCTAATAGTTTTCATAATTTCAGAACATACTAACAAAAACAATTTTAATGTACCTCCTAAATACACAACGTGAAGGCAAAATTGTTGTCTGCAGAACACCGTCTAATGAAATATCTTTGAAAAAGACATCATATTTAAACCCTACTTGAGAAATTTCTCCATTTATATATTTAATTTTTAATGGTAAATTCGAAAAATTAGAAAAAAACTTTTCAATACCAGCACTTGATTAAAATTTCCCTTAAAACTATTTCGGTCTACTCACACCAATATTTTCAATAGATGTATGAAAAACTATATCATTTTGCATAGTACGTATTTCGACATGAATTAAGTCAGTTTTTTCATAAAAATTACAAAAACTAGGTGAATTTAATTCAATTTAGATCTGAAATGAAAATCGACAAAAATTCGAGTTAAGGTGACGAGAATGTAAGTAAAAGTAAGGATATGAGCCAAAAATGCAAAGTGAAAGAGAGTATAACTAAAATAGAGATTCTTTTGGTAAGATTTTTTAATTAAAAAAAAAACGATAAACGGTAAACTTAAAAGCATATAATTGCCCAATTTGCAGAAGAAGATCACATAAAACACAGTTTGATCAAATGAACAAAAAAAAATCTTAAAGAGAATAATGTAAATAGTTTCATAAATAGATAGACAAACAAGCGTAAAGGATTCTATATGAGTGAAAGAATTTAGAAAACATTATCGGAACCTTTCGTACGTCAGAACTTTCACGTACTACGGTATCGTATTTACTTACCATCGCAATTTGCATATCTAGATATAATTGTATAATTTAATTGAAAACCGTAATATTTAATCTACGAGTATACCTCACTGAGTGCAACAACAAATAAGTAATTATCTAGTCTTTCAACTTCTCTCAACAAAACTAAACCGCTGCTTCACGTCCCAAAACATAATTAGTCCACCCACTTAAAGCTAACAGGTACACTCGTAAACAAGTTTACGACTACGCAAGTCAAGAGCTGCGCGTATCTGGCGGCTTCCTTAATTTACAGGGCGCAACAAAATTCATTAACATGCGACGTGACAGCAACAGTCTCAATAGCATTAACAAATAGTGGAAAAGCTATCAATTTTCAAATAAGTCAAATATACTATTACAATTAGGAGGAATAACCTCTACGTCTATCCATCAAATGAATAAAAAAAGGAAAAATATTAGTTGCACTTTACATATTGTGGCTTTAGATTGTTCTAACGTATCTAAAGACTGAGATGTGATTAGGACCAAATTTAAGTTTCAAATTTGAAATGACCTGTGGAAAGATACTTTGTATTAGGTAGAATTTCAAATAATACAAGAAGCATCACGAAAAATGGTAATGGGAGTAGCGGAGAATAAAGGTATTAAATGGCCTCTCCATCGTAAGACAGGGGAGCATGCTGCTAAAGAACGTACGCTATACGTTTGAAAAGGTTTAACAAGATTTACGTAAACTGTTAGATATAACCATTTCATTAACGCAGTATAACGAATCGTTTATTTCGAGAGCGCTGTCTACGAAGTCTAACAATACATGTGCTAATAACTCAGTTCTATATTTACAAAAAAAAAATTGTTTCAAACACCTTTGTTCTCTATACATTTAATTTATGTTAGAATCTATTATATAAATCCGACTTTAAACAGGTAGGAACTAAATAACAAAAATGGTTATTTTGATATACAATCTCGCTGTCTGTCCTTATAGAATATAGTATTTTGTATAGTATTTGATAGTATTTTGGGCAGATATTTTTATTGTTCCACACTATAAAAAATTAAATGCTGAAAGTTACTAGAATCACTTATTAATCTTCTACTTGTTTGTTTTTAGCCGAGTTATAACTGTGAACCATGGACCGAAAGTTTATGAAATGAAATCTAAAAACAAGTTTTAATAAAGCATAATGAATAAATAAAAAAATGTATTTCAATAATATATTTAATATTTAACCCAAAATGGAGAGGAAAATTCTTGGAATAAGTCTAATAGAAGAAGTGCCAACTGAAAAATAAAAAGAAAAACGTCACGTATTTTTATAATGTAGCTTGCCTCAGTTCATAATCTTCTTTACATAAAGATCTTTCCATAAATAAACGTAGTTTTGAAACATAAATTTGGACCGAATCACAGTCAAATACGCTACCTTCACAGTACCTAGATGCAACTGGAGTCACTGGTTTCCCTTTTTTTCCTCATTTAATGTATATTCGTAATTGCTTTTATCATAATAGTATATTTTTTATCGTGATAATATATTCCAGAGACATGAGTATATTTTATGTTTAGAGTATATAATATATAAGAGTTTTGGCTCGTTTCAAAATTGATGTCTTACTCACGACCTCTCTTCCCTGTCGACCAGACTGCTACATTAATTGACAATGTAATATGTGACGCCACACTTGGGTAAATCGAGGAAGAACCCCGATACGCGCGCTTCTTGACTAAGGAATCGTCGACCCTGTTAGCTTAAAGAACGGGAGCTAATTATGTTCTGAGTTGCGGAGCACCTTGATTGAGAGAATTTGAAGGACTTTACAATTTCTTATTATTTTGTCGCTGTGCTCGGTGAACTGCTCTAAATTGCTGCTGCACCGTGTGAAGGTCAATTCCAAGTGAAGGTTCTGACACACGAATAGACCAGTGAAAATTCTCTCGGTTCTTTCTCTGATACAGAATTGTGCAGTCATGATACAGTCTTGTACATACAGTGTTGTAATATATTAGACTTGAAAGAATTAAAAAATGCCTCTGATGTAACTTATATGGAAGATAATATTGTTACTTCACATTTCTCTTTCCAACTTGTTTTACCCTTAGTATTTCACTTCACTCTATAATTGTGCCGAATTTCGAAGGAATTTAACGTAACCCATTTTTATTTACAAACGGCTGTACGAAAACGAATTCTGTCGCATTCCATTATATCAGATATCCTTTTATGCTCTAAATAAATATATAAGAGCTCTTGAACAAAAAGCTCTTCGTCGTACCTCCGCCGTTAACCGATCTATATCGAGGCATCCTCCACGCCGTGATGTGGATCTTGATAATTCTCTCTCCGCGAGAATAGGAAAATTTTTTGTGCGATATATTTTAGCGACTGAAAATTGAAATATCATATTATGTAAAATTCTCATCAATACATGAATTTTTTTTCTTTAATTGAATTATTGTTTCTTTTCTTATTATTAATATTTTGGTCTATAATAATAATATTTTGGTTGGTATCTATAGCACAATGATAAATTATGATAAATAATAGACTTTTGCCAATTTTATATCTTTACAAGTTTGCATAACTTGTAAAGATACTAAACTTACGACCTATTTCTTTGACGACTTTTATTAATTACTACTCTTCTAATTCAGCGTAGAGTAGAAAATCTAACTGTTTAATAATTATAGTTCTTAAATTATAAAATTCTGCGGGTAAATCAATAATTACTAATTTATCCACTTAAATTCGAGAAAATTATGGAGAAGATTACTTATCTACTTTAAAAATATAAGTGTTTTCCATAAAACTATTGAATACAAATAAAATTTTACATAAAATTAATTATTCGAATCCATCATATCGTGGATATCAAAGAAATAGTTTCAAAAATCAATTCTAAAATACTTTTATAAAAAAAAGGAAAAAAATACAGAACATGACAAATGACAAATTTTTTTCAAATTTGATTTCGAATTATTTTTATGAATAATAGATAAATTTATACAATTGTCTTTATTATACGTATAAATACGAGTATATATACAAATATATATCTATATATATATATATATATATATATATATATATACATATATATATATTATATTTATATATATATATATATATATATATATATATATATATATATATATATATATATATATATATATATAACATTTGTTAACCTTCGAAAATTAATTATAATTTTCGATATTCTCACAAAGCTTTCATAAATTCTTACCTTTTATACCCCAGAATTGAACTTAAGAAAATTAATTTTTTATTTTGCATATACTAAGAAAATTTTGTGTCTGTAAAAAATATTAAATAATCATGTCGTTCATTAATATTAGGATCTTAAACGGAGCGCTTAATGAATTGACAGAGGTAATGATAATGTAAGGTATAAAGATAATTTTTCAGAAAATAATATTTAGAAGCTCACGATGGAATCTAATTAATTTGTTTTCTTCCCTTCATATGCTTAATATTTTATATCTTCAAAAAGGTTTTGATATGACTAATTTCCATATCCTGTCTTAATTCAAGAAGCTCCCAGTATTTTAGTCTTTCATTACTTAGGTCAAAACATTGTAATTTTGTTGAATATAATAATAGAACATTATAATGTGGAATATGATTCGACTAGAAGGTCTTGGAAAACAGAGCAAAAATAATTCATTTAAGAAAATTTATTAGCATTTTAAAGCATAAATAATACAATTTATTATTATTTCAAAGCAAAGTACTAAACAAATGAGGGCTACAATCAATTGAGTAAACTTGCCTCAAATCACTACAATGGGAAAGAGTTAAAAGATATCAAATATAGGCGAATATTACACACATCAATTCCTCTCTACATTAACCAAAAAAACCGAGGATTACATGTTATTATGTTATATTTTAATGTAAAGCTTAGTTATATACAAATTAAAAAGAAAACAAAATTTAGAAGCCATAAATTTTAATTATGTAACATAAATTTAACATGATATCAAATTTAAAAATTTTCCTTTACTTGGGCTATGAGACCTTCCTTCGTACTAAATTTCAAGATTCTAGGTGAACAAGTATCAAAGTATGTGGTATTTGAAAGACCGCATCTTTTTATTGCATGGAGTTAGAAGGATGTGTGGTTATTGATTTTTACCATGCTATGGAATCATAGCCCTCAGTATTCGCTATCAATTTTAATTTGATATTTCCAGCCATTCTTGACAAAAAGGGTCTCAATAGACAGATAGTCAAACGGGTAACAAAATGATTCTAAAAGTTTTCCATGATATTATTTTGAAGTACGGAACCCTATAAATACACTAACATCAAAAATAAACCTCACCTATCTTACTCAATAGCGTGTTTATGGAAACTAGAAATTCGAAAATGTTCCGGGAGATGGATTATATATTTTTTGGAGTTGGATTGATTATATGAGATGGATTATATATACTTTCGAAAAAGAAACTACATGGAATTAGAGTGAAGATATTCGTTTCTCACAAAGATGTAATTGAAAATAAACGCATCGACGGAACAAACGTGAAGATGAAATAAATGCCGAGATACCAATATATATAAAATATAATATAGGATATAATAAAGAAAAGTAAGTACAGTCAAATGCACAAAACAATGTACAGTCACGTAGATATGAAAAAAACATTTAATTATGTGTGGAAAAAATGGTTAGAGTACTTACGTATACATTTTCAAGGGTTACTTGTATTATTAAATATATTACAAAATGTATTGATCTATTATTGAACTTAGTATTAATTTAGCATTATATTATTTTCCCCATACTGAAAAAAACATTAATTCTACCATAGCTGGTATTAATTTGCAAATAATGTATTTTATATATCCTTTTTAAATGTTAATAAATTCGATTCAAAAATGTCCAAGGACGGATGTTGAGAAATATAAATATCGTTATACAATCGTTACATTCGAATTATGGGTTTATCAAAAAATGTTTCATTGTTTTAAGTATGAATAATCCTGTAATGGTATATGAAATCTGAGTCGAGTGTTAAAGTGAATAGAAAGACGAGATATGGATAATCAAAATGCGAATGTACGATTTTATATAAATATAATAGCTCAGCACTTTTTCTCCGTGCAGCTAGTGATGACAAATTAAGTCTTTGTAGTTGGATTTCATGGGATCTGTACTCTCATCTAAGATGAAGTCGGAACTAAGTTGTTTGACGAATACAGAATTAATTTTTGCGCACGAATATAATTTCTTTTTTTTAAATAATGTGCTTAAGAAAAGTATACTTTATTAGGCAAAAGGAAGTCAATTGTGCCAACTTTGCCTTAATGCAAATCCAAGCAGAGAAGAGAGTTGGCAAAGAAAAAGCAGCAGCGAATAGCCAAGGGCGGGGAGACGCGATTAGCGACATCAAATTGACTACGTTGTTTCCTTAATAGCGCCAAGGCTAATTGTTGAAGTCCCATCAAACGATTTGACCCAGCAATTCAATTGAGGTAAGTAACGCGTATAATATAATCGAGGTAAATAAGTGTACAATTAATATTTGATTTTTAGAGTTTTTTAGAAACTGATTAATATGCTAACAGGGCACTGAAAATGTATAGATTTATTTATTTGAAGTGATTTTTATTCCAATTTTTATTTAATACTGGAAAAGCAGTATTACAAACTTAAATGGTTTGTAATATTTGCACCTTATCACCTTTAAAATTATAAATTGTATAATTCATTTAAAAACCTTTCCATTGGACTTTTATTTTCTTTTTAGTGATATGCAAAAATGTGTTGAAATTTAAAATTTTTAAATTTGTGGTATTCATGCATTGACACTGAATTAGTCAATTATCTAGAGACCCGTCCGAGCAACAATCGACGAGTAGAAGTAAACTTTATGCTAAAGGCGTGGAAACATTTCCAAGATTGTCCGAGGCAACAGAAGATTTTCCTGCGGGTCAGCTTAGAGGTGAGGTGAGGTACAGGAAACCATATTGGACGTGAACACGAATGTACTAATATACAGGAGACGCTCCAGCAGCCAGCATTCAGATATCCGGCTCACTTTCAGCCAAACAAGGAAATTTTGTTAAATCAAGATAGAGAAACGAAAACGATATTTTTGATCTTACATAAAAATGGTAGGAACTATTTGTTAAAGTCGCATTCATGTTGTCAAGCTTTGTTAATAAGAGTCTATAAGTATACATTTCAATTTGTTAAGAGATTGGTAAAAAAATATTTTCAGTGAAACGGTGTCTTAACCAATGAAATAAGATTTTCATATTGAAACCCTATGAAAAATGATTTGTATTATCTAGCCCAAATTAATTTTGCACGATTTTGTTTTAGTTATGGGCAAATAGAACGATACATTGAATTTCAATATCAAATTTTTTACATAATGTAGCTTCTGTCATCAGTTGTACTCGAATTCAATTGTTAGGATAAAATATGTTTTTGCAAGTATTTGTTAACTTATCAAATATTGATAACTTCCTGAATTAAAGCAGTCACTGGCTTGTATCATCTAGTTCAAACTAATTGAATGCATATTTTATCATTCTGGCTATATGTAAAGTGAACCTTCCAGTGGAAACTAATTTTAATGTACATTTTAATATTCTAACTATAGATAAAGGGAATCATGTCGCTAGTCAGATTGCATTTTAGGAACAGAATTTTTAAATTTTAACCATTAAATATCATCATGAGTGAATAGTGAAAGTGTCTTCTATCCTACAAAAAAGTCTCTTTCAATTTTAAATTCTTCGCCTGACGTTACTAAATGTTTTAAAATTTGTTGTATAAATTTGTGTTTTTTTTTAATTTTCTTATTAAACAATTTTCCATTTATATTTAATTATATTGGTGATTATATTTATATACAGTGTTACCTATTTTATACATTCCAAAACTTAAAGACTTAAGGAGTTAACTCGCGACATCGTACAATTTTAGTTATTTTTTTTAAATATCAAGAAAATATAGGTTTCTTATTTAACTTTCAGTAAAGCTAAATTCATTTGTTCAATTAGGCTTTGTGCATTAAACAATTATTCCAATAAAGCAAGGTATTCAACATATAAATCCAAATCAAAATAGCTCAAACTCTCCGAAGAAAAAGATTTTAAGTTCCAGAACTAAATAACAAATTGAACCAATAGGATACTTTTAGATTTCTGGAGCACATTATTTCGTAAATCAATAAGAGGCTACACAGGTTTCTTGAACTATTTCTAAAATCCAAGAGAAGCGGTTATATTATTTATTTACATTAAAACAGATTTTTAATAAAAAAAATTATTTTATTTTTCATTGCACTTTCTTACCTGTATATTTACAATTCTTATCTCGTTTCCGATAATTATAAAATTACCACGCTAGAAAAATGTAATCCAAAACCATTTAGACAAACAAATATCACAATCGTGTAACTTACGTATTCCTTGAGAACAAGAAAACATTTTCCTCTCTATACATCAAATCCTTCAGTTCTAATATAATATTGAATATATTTGGCGTTAATTTTGTAGAAATTCATTATTCACAATTAAATGAAACTATGTGATGTAGTATTATTTCTAACTACGTGATGTATTAAAGTAGAAATAACACTACATCATGTAGTTAAATTAAATTGTTTCTAATATAATCTTAAATACTTATTAACCGTTTTATCGTACCGTTGAAAAAGAATAAATAATTTCTAAGACTAATTTTATGATGATAGCTTTTATACAATTACCAGCATTTTACCTTTCCACCGTAATTACATTATTTATTGTATTTTTAATTAAGTAAAATTTAAGATACGTCCACTAAATCTATAACTTTATTGTTATGTTCAATCCTTATGATTATAATATTATGTTAAATATTCTTTTATTTTTCTCTTTTTGTAAGAAACTATTTACTTGGACAATGAAACTACATCAAATATATCCCGCTCTCTTCTGATCATTCGAAGAAAGAGTTTTCTTGTTTATACGAGGGAAACCATTACTTATATATTTGTTTATTTTCAACAGAATAAATAACATTCGGCTATATAAAATGAGTCTAGACATATACTTGTAATAAATATATCCAACTTTTAACGATCCCAGATTCATATTTATACAAATATATAAGCTATGTGCATTTATATATATATATATATATATATATATATATATATATATATCTTATCTATCTTACGTGATAGGCTAACCATAAAATAGTTCCACTTGAAAGAAATATCAGAAATTTTAATACATTTTTTACGCCAGGCCAAACGAGCAAAAGGTAAAATAATTGCCTATTTCATATAATTTTACATATTCGGTTTATTTGATATGGTGGTATTCTTTTAAGCTGTGTTTTCTTCATCACATCTGGCATCTATTACATAAAGTAGATGTTTCTTCTGTTTATCAGAAGCAATCCTTTGGAGTAGACTTTGTGAACGCTCTTCGATCTTCTGATTATCTATCGTATATTGATATGTCAAATCATTATATTAAATATTATTTACTTCTAACTATTCGTTGTATGAAATAAATAAATTCTAAATATACCGTGAATTATAAAAAGTAATAACAGTCCATAATTTTGTTTAAATTTTCATTTATGCAAAGCTTACACATTAATATAGCATAAAACATAAATTTTGAACAACTGTTTCAACTTAATATTTACACTAAAGAAATGAATAAGATATTCTAATTTGTAAATTGAGAATTATCTTTTTAATAATTCTTCTTGTCTAGAGACAAGTTCGAAACTTAAATTCCTTACTAGATCACAATCTGCGGATGACGACAGCAATCGGAAGTGATATAAAAGTTTAAGTTATAATTGAAATAATTAGATGTTTAATAAACACAATTAAGAATATACACATGGCTTAATTACTGTAGTTTTGGTTTGAATTATTGGTTATAATCGATGAATAAAAAAATTACTAAAAATCCCGATGATTTTGTCTATAGTGGTTAAGTCCGTATCGGGGCGAGATATATTTCAATATATATAGATATAATAGAATAGGCACATCATAAGTTAAAAACTTTGTTTAAATCATTCAACAAAAAATATGTAAAAATTATTAAAATATGGAATTCAATAATATAGTTTTTAGCTCCGAATGAGAATCGCAATTTCGATTAAAGTCATTTGTTATGAACTTAGAAAAAAATATAAATATTAGTGGAGAAATTTTTTCGACCACCGTTATTTTGTAATTTTTCCTCATTCGCTTTTCATCATAGTTTGGAACTTCTTGAGGCTATTAAATTTATTAACGTCATATCGCCATAGTAAATTATAATATTTTCAAGTGTGCAGACTTTTATTTTTTCAAGTTGATTACAACTGGAGAAACTGGTTTTTTTACACGTCTCAAAAAACACATATTGTTTTTTAAAGAATGTCTTAAACACAACTTTGCCGATCATGTAAAAAAAACATTTTTAACCACTTATTTGAAGTAAATTTTTGACAATTACATTAATATCGTTTGCTTCATGTTTTTCATCATTTAAAAAAGCTTTATTTTTTTTAAACTTGCTTATAAACGCGTACAGAAACGTTTTCTTTATCAGAATATATCTTACCGCATATTGCAGTTACGCCTTGACTAAATATGGCAACACAGAAATTGAAACCTTTCACTGATCAGTATAAAACCAACAACTTAATATCCACCTTTTCTTCTATTTGCTTCAATAAACACAAATTTTGAGTTTTTGGCAATTCACGTTTCAGTACAAAGTCCTAATATTATTAATAAAGTTTGTAATATTTGTTTTACTATCATGTGTCAGGTAACATTTTTGAATTTGAAATTTAAACGTAGAGTTGATTAAAAAATCAGAAAGGTACTTGATAAATAAATAAATTACCATAATAGGGTATAAGTTCTAATCAAATCAAAGCGTGAAGAAAGTTTAGAAAGTTAATTAATCCCATATTTTATTTCGGAATAGACGGGTAAATGTTGCGTTTGATATTTTTCTGATTTAAAATAATGAAAATGAAAAATTTAATTATTTTAACCTAGTTTACGCCGAATACTGACAAATATTATTATCGTAAAACAAATGTGTTCAGGGTTCCATTAAACACAAGCAACGCTTGGAATCTTTTTAAAAGTCATTGACATTATAAATAGACTAAAGTTCATTACACGACTAAATTTAAATATAGTAAGTATATCTAAATATAGTAATGATGAGCTTATAAAATGCCATACATTTTAATACACTGAATTATAGAAATCTCATCTAGGATAGTGTAGCAAAACTTTGTGAATTCGAAGAAAATGAAGTAAACATGAAAATGGGGATGGTCATTACGGTCATAGTGTTCGTGTTGATCGACACGTAAATAAGTTGATTGAGTATCAAAAATATGTAAAGTTAAAAATTATTGCAGTTATAAACCGTATATAATTGTATGCTAGGATGATTTGTTTAAAACTATACCGACAGATCTGTAATTTTAACATTTTTAGATATAATGGATTTTGGATAATAAGAAAAATTTCAAATCTCCAAAAACACTTTTCGATATTTATATTTTTACATTTTTTAACCGATTTAAAAAAAGGAGGAGGTTATCAATTCGATGTATTTTGTTGTGTATGTTACTTCATATTTTCGGCATTTCTCAACCAATGTAGAGAATTCTTTTTGTATTTGGAAGGTTATGATCTCAGTATCGTTCCATAAAAAATTGGCTAGAATCTGATCAAGAAAATTGTAGATACATGTGCCGTCATCAGATTTTAACACGTTGGATGACTCTTTTTTTTATTTGAACAGAATGAACTATTTGAAGAGATGACTCTTTTTTTTCTTAAATTGTGAGACTCGAGAAATAATTGTTTTTAAAATCGTATTTTGAGTCTTAAGCAAAGACTCTTTCATTGAACTCCGGGTTATAACTCCTTAGTTCTATTGCTGCAGGAATGCTGCAAATCTAAACCTAGATATTTTAGGATCTGCTGTTTTCTGTGGATAAAACTCCTCAGTCTTGATGGTGTGGGGGTACTGTTTGCTTAAATCATGCGACTTGAGGATCTGTTTTTTTAATTAGTATTTTGAACTCAAAAAGAGTCACTGGTATTAAAATCCGGGTTTCTTCTCCACAATCTTCGTGCTGTGAAATCTCCGTGCTAAAACGTTAAACTTGCGGATTTGCTGTTTATAAATTAGATTTTTTATTCATATCTTGGACATTAATTAACTTAATTTTTTTGTAGTGTAGAATCATAAGAATTGGTTTAAAATTTCATAATATTCCACTAAGTGAAGGTACACCATAGATTACCTCTGAAATGAGCAGCGTAGATGCTGTAATAGAGTCGTTGTCACGTGAAGTGTAGCACTCATCTGTGTATGTATGGAAGTGTATTTGAGAGAGAAGAGAAGCTTTGACTTGGCAGCGAGTCCAAAAATCTCTAATAGTAGTATTTTCCAGATTTTTTTATATTCACAAACAATAATTTCCAACTGAGCACTCGTACTTTTAAAGTTTTATTTTTTCATTACGTTCCTTATTCAATGATTTATTGGTGTTACTTGGAGTGAATTAAATTTATTTGTAAAATAGTTTTATTTATGTCAAATGTGATGAAATATCGAATAAAGCATCACTTAATTGTTAACTGCAGACGAGGTTTTAAATTTCAACTTATGTAACGAAACGCAAAAGCTACTTGGTCAATATTTGCCTGAAAAATTATTAGTATTTTTACCCAACTCTATCACTACTTAATTAATTGACATCAACATCTATTGTGTTACAATCAACCATCATAATTATGTAAGTTTTATAATTTTCCACTAGATAATAAATGTTTTAAATTTAATAATGTACATATATTTATACATCAGGAAATATAGCATTATCCCTATCCATCAGACTCTTGGGCACTCACTTGAATGCACTCCAAAGAGAGAGAAGATTTGAAGATATAGAAATGTGCAAAATCGCGAGAGCATGCACAATTGCTAATAATGAGTAATTTTAATTTATTTCTAAATTTTATATTTTGAAACGCCATGAAATTCTTTTTGTGTGTCGTACGATACTAAAACCGCATGAAATATTTTAAATCAAACTCTTATTGGTTGTCATCGTTTTATACACCTATTTCTTAAGCTTAATATATTATTTTATGCCATTACAGCATAACTGTACTATAAGTAAAAATAGCATTCCGCGTGAAGCGCAAGAGGTAACAGCTGGAGTGCACTTTACGTCAAACAGAGAACGCAACACGTTACACGATGCTTATTATCACTTCGCTTGACACAATTCCAGTTGGCAATGTCTCATGTATTAATAGACATAGTGAGAGGAGTTAAAGAAAAAAAACACTACTTTTAATAAATATATATTTCCATGAAGATTTAATGATATATAGTAGATTTATGAAACCATTTATAAAAATGAATATTATGTTTTACTGTCCAAATATATTATTTAGTATATCTTTCATAGACTTAAAAGTGTCGTGAATTAAAAAAAACTATGAGATTCAAAATGACAGCAGTAGTTTTTTCGATAAATTCTAGGTAAAAGTCTAGTAACACATTTTCTTATAAATTTGACTTCAGTAGCTTTGAAAATGAGGGACAACATGTGTCTTTGTGGATATTAGATAAATGAGTGTCAATATATTTCATAATAATGTAAAATTTCATATTTCAACGCCGAATTATTTTTAAAAAGAAAAACTGTGACAAACGGATGGATACTTGAGTGAATTTATAAAGTCTCCGTTATTTTCTTTTGAATTATGAAACCTTCAATTTGTTATGGTGAAAACTAAATAACATACATAAAATTATAACGTTGAACTTGTGTTTGTTTATGTCGAACCAAAAATTTAGAAATATAAAACGATGTATAGACTCCCTATAAAATCTAAAATTTCAAAATCATATAAGCTTTTAAAATAACGTAATTTTATAAATTTCGTACGATAAATAGCAAAATAAATACATACTTAGTGATTATTTGTAACGTACGTTGACCTTTCACCATAAATTGAATAGAGTTGTGTTTTATTATCCACTCCTAAAATTAATTGGTTATAAGTCGAGATTATAGTAATATTAATATTTTTGTACATTAATTTAACAATATTTGTGATCCTAATAATCATAAAATTCTCCTCTTCATTCAAAATGTCGAATTTAATAACATTATCTCACGATTTATCGCTAAATGCAAGAAAGTATAATGAACAAAAAAATTACACTTAATCTTTTTTGGAAATTGATGTAAGATATACTATACCAAATAAATTTGTTATTCTAATTTATAATATGAAAACTCATGGATCATTCATAGAAATATAATGGTGTGTATGGTTGTATAAACGGAAAGGCTTATAATTTAAAAAAAATTTGGGCTGATGTAAATATATAAGAGATCAAAAAAGCGTGTAGGAAAACATTTAAATATTAATAAATATTTTGTAAAAGTTAATACGAGGACTTTAGAAATTAAACAGATAATGAATTACAGGAAATAAACAAATGATAATGTTTTTTTGAAAAATGTAACTTCATAACTTTTCTCAACAACGATAAATACGTCAAATATGTGTATTCTCTTATTAGTGAAATGTTTAATAAAAACTTTAAATTGTCTATAACATTCGAGAAACATAACATTTTCCATGGTTTTTTATTGACGCTACTTAATGTTTGAATTTTACTCTATGGGTTCCTTTATATTCAAGATTTTGACTATAGTAACGGGTCTGGATTTTTTTTGGAAAATAATATATTTTATTTTATCATTAGATATTAATTGATGTTTTGAAATCAGTATATTACAGTAAAATATAAATAAATAATATACCGATATTAAATATATATCATGATAACGAAAATCTCGCAACAAGTGTTACCGTTGATTTAAACAGATAGCACAATATTACAATTTAAAAAAAAAATTAAAAAAAAAGAAAGAAATATATATATATATATATATATATATATATATATATATATATATATATATATATATATAATTAAACACTTCGACAATCAACAACAACTACTGCACTAGTCAGAGAAGAATTTGACGATTTGAGAATTTCCTTAGTTCTGTTAAAATAATGTATTGAATGCGCTTCCTAGTTGACACATGAACGCGTTCCTAACAATGCTTATTTAATGAAAGTTCATTGTGTAATGTAATTGATAAATGAAATGTTATAAACCTACTAATTGAATTAAAACGTATTACACTTGACGTCTAAATAAATATTACGATCTGGTAGTCATTTTCTGAGAAATGAGTGAATTGAATATACATTCCTTTCAAAACAAAACGGGCACCGAAATATTTTCTTTTCAGCTATGGAAATGTCAAAAAAAGAAGTTTTATGTGCATTGAAATAATAGGAAATATTTATCTGCGTATCACACGGTGTACTGGCAAGTAAGAAACAATTTTCCAAATTTTAAAATTTAAAATTTGTTTTAAATATATTCGATTGGAATTAATAGATTTATAAGCGTTATGTGGTTTGATGTTCTGTTGTTTATTTAAAAATAACTGTTTAAATAAATTTAATTATTAATAGTTATTTAATTAATTTTAATCATTGAAATTTTTATTTAAGTTTGTTTTACGTGACAAATTTTACACGTAATATGACGGACGTAACAGTAATCCTTAGTAATATAGTGAGTCCTTTTGAAGAAGGCTCTACTCAATGTTAAATTTGTGTGTATATGCATATATATATATATATATATATATATATATATATATATATATATCTATATATCTATATATATATATATATATATATATATATATATACATGGACATATAAGAAAATTACCACTCACTCACTGACTCGCTCAGGGCCAGATCCCTGAAGCTATAAGGTATACGGATTTGACATGTATATTTCTTATGTGACAAAAACACACACTAACAACAAATTTGATCGAAATCAAACCCTACGTGACATTAACATATACTAGGAACTAGAATCAAATCGAAATCAACCCCTGGGGAAGTGAGTGGGAGTGGTTTGTTGGAAGGAGTCGGTGGCACTATTTCTGTACTTATGAACCTACAAACTTTAAATTTGGCACATATTTTCCTCACGTCACGTAGGCACCCACTAAGAATTAATTTAACGGAAATCAATCCCTAAGGGAGTGAGTGGAGTGGGTTGGTGGAATGAGTCGGTGGCACTATTTCTGGACTTATAAGACCTGCATACTTTAAACTTGGCACGTATATTTGCTACGTAACACAGACACCCACTAAGGATGAATTTTACGTAAATCAACCCCTTAGGGAGTGCGTGGGGGAGAGTTTGTGGAATGAGCCAGTGGCACAGTGTCTGGACCTTTAAGACCTACAGACTTCAAATTTGGCATATATTGTCGTCACATAACAAAGACTCCCAGTAAGAATGAATTTTACGGAAATTAACACCAAAGAAGGTGAGCGGGGGTGGATTTGTAGGATGTGAGGTTGACACGTTTGCGGTTTATACAGTTCATAAGCATACAAACCTAAAATCAAAGATGAAATTACTACCAATGTTCAAGCTTATGTCATACCCGATCGAAATTTGACTTGTACGTTTTTCATACTCCTTCAAAATCCGTTGAGAACGTTTCTACTTGAAATACATTTTTAAGGAGTGCAAGAAAGTATAAATGATAAAAAAATATAATTTTTTAAAATCGTTGACCGATATTCCTAATAAACGTTTCAAAATTTTAACTAATTTATAAATAAAAAATTCCAAGGACGTTGAATTATTTAAAAATTATTTTGTACGTTTTTCGTCCGCACTCACGTAAAATGTTACATCACAGAAAATTATATATTTTCTTCTATGTATTTTTCACAGTAATTAATTAATAGGATAAACACAATAAATATTGTCGGTTTTCATCATAATTTTATGAATAACAATTCTTTTGATTAATTATTATTTTATTCCATGCTGAAAAATCTAATTCAAATGGACAAAGTATTTACAATCGAGATTAATAACAACAAAACAATAAGAATAGTAATAATTCAAGTTCAGAAAAAGCTCTATTAAGTTGTGTATAAAAGAAATGACTGATCATAGCATATTTTTATATCATACACATAGAAATAAAACATTAGTCAAAAAGATTATTGTGAAAAAGATATAACTTTAACATTTTACATAACTTGACTTGAACACTTTAATATACTTCTAAGGTTCATACAACTGTAGAGTATTGTAATTCATTAAAGTCAATCAAATAATCTGCATGTATATCAATGATGCATCTAGCAAAATAGGTATTTACGGATGAATATCTAGAGGAAGTGACAAAGCACGAGGCAGGACGGTACATCAGCAATTCCAAAGCTGTTTGATGCATTTTTTGCTTTTCTATTCACTAGAGACCCTACTCAGATGGGGAGGGCCCCTACTGTTATGCACCTTACCGTACATCTCGAAAATTGATAAAGATTTTAATTTTACGACATACAATATCACTGAAAGGATTAATAATCCTCCAAAGACAAAACTTAAGGAATTTTTTTAATTTTATCAAGTCGATGACGCAATAATACTTTCATATTATGAAATTGTGTTGTAGCTATACCAGGTTACCTGGGAATTAAAAAATATCATAGTTTAGTCAGAGTCAATACTGTTCATCCTGTTAAAAATAAGTGTCACTATCTACGTTTTTTGTTGCATCAGATATTCTAACATTATATACTGCTATAAAATCTGTAACTATACTATCCCTATAGCCAACATTTCAAGCGGCTTGCAGGGCACCTGGCTTCCTGAGAGACGATGCTTACGGTAATCGCACCTTGAAAAAAAACATATATTTCTATGCCTTCGTATAAAGTTCTCTGTTAGCAAATATGTTAGATTTTGTTTTTCCGATAATTTGCAGTTTTTGAACTCTTAGAAAATTTTTTACATTTTTGTAGAATTGGAGATCCTATAAAATTGTGAGGAAAATACAATACTAGTCTTGCACTTAAAGAAGTTAAAATTGTCGTATGGGGTGAATGCACTATGGCTCACAAGAAATATGTTGACGATTTGAACGTGACCCTTCAAGACATTAAAGGTTGCAATAGTCTTATGGTTAGAGTAACTTTTCTTTTGGCTGGTAATTTTAAACAGAACCTGTCTGTTGTACCATGTGAGATACGTGTAGATAAAATCAGAGCCTTTCTAAAGACTTCAATTTTATGACCTGATGTCATAACTTGAAATTTGAAATTTACAAAATTATTGATTGGTATAGGTGACATAAATATTCTGGAATAAATAGGAAGAAATCATATTCTGAATGAACTTTTCCATATTATGGAAGATTTGACCCTACATATTTATCTTTCAGATTTCTTTACATCTTGTCCTACGTACATAATTTTGATAGAACTCAATAAATGGTTAATCATCTCTTATTTATATATAGATATTCCTAGTGAAATGAGCGGGAACGTTTAGTATATACATATATACCTAGTTTCGTTTTACTAAATAAATAAGAAAATACATAAGTTATGCGCCCTAAATACTACCAATCATTATTACTCGAAGATAGGCTCACTATGGGCAAAATTTGGAAACACAAAGTCATTTACCAAATTTTACAGCCAAAGGCAAAGACGACATCAATTGCACACACGTGCTGCAGATTCCTGTTAATTTATAAATATAACAGTGTTTTCTTTGTTTATTTTTTACAAATAACTCTGCAACCGAGCAACATATCACTACCAGACATGTATATAGTTTATGTTCCACAGAAATACTTAAGTTATTATCCACGTCTTCACATGCATGGAGTAGTAACACTGAGTAAATATATTTGGATGTTTGTTACTCAATCACTTCTAAAGAGCCTTTTAATGAAATTCGGGATGGACATAGTACACAATTCCATTCAAAATTTATTACTTTATAATATAAAAAAAATGTAATCCTCATGAAATTAATATTTTAACATAATACCAAAATGAATTTATGTCCCTAAATGGATAACATTTTCGACATTATTTCCAGTGAGTTATTGCGATACTTTCAGTCCCTTGGAGACAAATCCTGTTTCTATAATCAAAAATTCACACAAACAAAACTTAATTCTAGTTATTCCCATCTATTGTGAAAATTTTCCTGTCCAAAATTTAATAAAAAAAGGCATAAGAGCATTAAGCCAGGGATAATAATGGGATACAGAAGAAATTTCGATCTACCAATTGTGATAAGTAATGTAATTTCTTTTAAACATGTACAATGAGTATATTTGTATATTTTTAATCAGTTGATTCCATAATCTTATATACGGTTAAGAACTCTATTATGTGGAGTATCCATAGAAAACAGGCCTATGCTGTGGAATTACGAGGGTGTATTTCTTCTTAAAACATAATTCAAGGTGGTGGGTTGGCAGGTATTGGAATTTAGATAAGAGGTATGGGGACGGAATAGTTGCGTGAATTACAAATATTTGACAATTTAAATTGTGATCCATGATTAGAAATATGATCGGAAATTGAGACCAGAAATATAACGAATCCACAGCTTCTAAAGTCGCTCCAATTTATTGACTAAATATTCATTTAGATGAGAATAATAAACATGTCTATAATCAAGGATAGGCAAAAGTAGAGTTGACATGTGTCGTATTAAAAGAAAAAAAGAAAATGTTGAAGCCGTTTGAGAGATCTTATCCTGAAGAAAATCTCACTTCTAAAACCATTTACTTGCGGACGTCACTTTTCACAGATGAAATAAAATTTGAGTATTTTTATCTTAGTATAAATATGTGTTTCGAATAAAATAAAAAAAAACTTAGATTAAACCGTTATTTTATTTAGTTTAAGAAATTAAAGCGTTATTTTATTTTAAAGAGGTGGGGAAACCGACAATCAAAGGAACAATATCACATCCTCAATCATTCATATTAAACTAATTCAGACATTTTTAACTGACATAATAAATGAACCAAACTATAATCGAAATGCTTCTCTTTAAGAAAACCTTTAAAAATTTACAAACGATTATTGCATTTACAAAAATCTTCAGTTTAATAAAGTTAAAACAGGCATTATAAAGATAACCGAATGACGTAAATCAGTATTAAACAGCAAAAGAACGAATATTTCCTTGAAGGAAAAACGTTAATTAATACAAATTCAAAGCGCAGCACCTTTTGACAAATTAATCTAAATTAATTACTTTGTGAATCCAAGGGTCTTAACTGAAGGCCGTTGAGTAAAGTTCAATGACTATTGAAAGGAGAGATAGAAATGGAATTCAGTCTTTCCTGATGGAATGAAAACTGTATTATTGTTGGCAACAAAAATTTTTTTTGTCTTTTCGCCATTTTTTTGTATGGTATAAAATCGCCCAAATATCGAAAAGCTGAATATGAATTATACTTGCTCAGATTAATCATTAATTAACACGTCCTGTACCGCGTGTGCCATATATGCTCTGCGATCATTTTTCTGTTTAAATCATTTGGAACTTAATTATTTTCTATGATGGTAATTTATTATAGCTTTTTAAGGGTTGAACAGTTATAAAACAGAACCCTTATAATATCGCTACTTCCGCCTATAAAGCCATCATAAATATTTAAATATAATTGGGATCGTTATTAAATTTTACAGATTAAATAATGCAATAATCCAATATAAATAACATTTTTTTTCGCTCACCCCATCAGGTGCGACATGATAGAATAGGTCTTTTAAATGCAGTCCATTCCTTGATGAGATATGAGTAACTCAAACTGTCAAATCGTGTATCTACTTTTTTTAACTCCGAAAAATCAAGACAGAGGCTAGTAAACACTAGAAAGGAAAAATATTTTATTTATCTTGCATTAAAAAATTAAAGAGATTTCGTCAATAATTTTTCCCCTTTTTCAAAAACATATTAACTATTAGCCAATATATTATTTACAAAGAAGAAATTAATAATATCATGTTTGAAAGTTTAATTAAGTTACTTTGTAAACGTCGTTGTTTATTCAGTTTAAATTTGTTAAGTTTAATTCTATTCGTACTTAATAGGTTATTTTTCAAACTACATATTTCGAATTTCAATCAGTCTTTTCATTGTGCGTCGTTATAAATTTAGCTAACTAAATTTAAAAGGTTTGGTGAACTGGCAACAATAACCATGAAGTTTGAGACATTCAGTTATTCTGAAAAACCGCCTTTAGTTTTATTTAATTTTAACAAGTATTACGGAAATATTCTTTTGTATTTGTTAATAAATATATTAAATATTGAATATATTTGGCGTTAATTTTGTAGAAATTCATTATTCACAATTAAATGAAACTACGTGATGTAGTATTATTTCTACTTTCTTTAATTTCTTTACCACTACCTAGATTTCGTTGTATTACAACATCTTCAGGTGGGATATTTAGCAAAGATATATAAAAAATTGGAAATATATTAAAGTTATAATATGAAAGTTATTTGAATCAAAACGTTTATTTAAAGTCAATTTTGTCATTATTAAAAATATTGTGACCCCAATTGCTGAGAATATATTGCCACGCATTTTCTAAAATAATTACCTAAAAATTGAGCTTTGTTATAGGGCCTACCTTATAGTCTGTATTGTTTTCTTAAGTATTTTGTCCTTTGTGCTGTTACAAAAATTATAAAACATAAGCCAGAATAAAGATTAAAAATTATAAAGGCCCTGACTGGAAAGTACTCAAATTAGCTCGACAGGGAACATTTTAATTTTACTTTGTTTATAAATAATTATGCAGTTCTATAAAGTATATCATACATTTTTCTTTTCCACTTTTTATAATATGATGGTAAAAAATGAAGGAAGTTTGTATGGCTTACTTACGTTAATTTGGATTCAATAAAAATGTGTTAAATTTGGTACGATTAACACCAAAAAATCTCAAAATATTGCTTTCAGTTATAGCCACTAAACGATTTAAAAATATCTTAACTACGTAAGTTTGTTTGTTTATCTCCCTTTTACTAGTCAAGCAATCATAGTTTTCAACCATGAAGCTTTTATTACAGAGATCAATATTTTTATTTCAAATAATTTGTTTTTGTAAATCAAAATCACTGCGATAAAAATAAGAGCTAGAACACAAGTAAGTATAATACAAGCACATAACGGTCTATTGTTAGTCTACGATCAACTACTGAAGCGCCCAGTCATTCTTCCTTTTCACGTTAGTTGTACAATTTTTTGTCTCACAAACTACTTAGCTGTTCCAATACCAAGGAACAATATTTTGAGAAGAACATTACTTTTAAATTACACCACCATTTTTTAAGACTATTGCAAAGCTAGTAATAATAAAAATCTCTCATTCCCAAACTTTTATTACCAAAGGCATAGAGTATTATCAACATAATTTCTTACAGTGGACGAAATAAACGTTTGTAATAAAAACTTGTGAATAAAATAAAAACTACTGGAACATTATTACAATCATCATTCCATCATAAATAACATATTTTTATGTTCCACTAATTAAAAATCTAATAAGTCATTGCAACATTTTTGCATTTTATCATTAATGGCATTTTGTTTTAATAGATATAAAGTTCGCTCTAAATTTATTTTACAAGCTACTAGGTATTATACCATCTTATCTAATACCATTGTAATGGATTGCTATGTACATATTATTAGCAATTATTTTCACTTCAATTCTAAGGTTTAAAATAAATTCAAACCTGTATTACCTCCATTATACCATACTGAAACGAGCTTTCATCTTTCCCAGAATAAAATTTAAGTATTATTTAAAATTACAAAGTAATCCAATATAATGATATTGGCAAACCCAATGCCGTTTAACAAATTTTTCAGGTAAAGTTTAATGAAATTTACCGTCCGTTCGGGCGAATATGTGCCTGCATTTCAGATTTGTAACCGCTTTAAATATTCGCTTTCCATTTTATATGCTTGGAAGTAGGGCCGGTGACCAAATTAATTTTTACCCGCTTGATTGACTCAATTTAATTAAAATGATTTTGAAGTTTCTAATTTATTAAAAGGTACACTAGTATTTGTCTACATTTCCAATTAATGGATTGTAAATATGGATTCATGCTGTTGCTATAGGGTTAATAAAATTCACACATTTTTTTTAAATTCTGTGGTCTGCAAACCAAATAGAAACTCTTGTCGAATCATCATAGTGTGTCTATCCAGTATAAATTTTTTTTTAAATTCTGTGGTCTGCAAACCAAATAGAAACTCTTGTCGAATCATCATAGTGTATCTACCAAGTCGTTAAGTTTAAATACTTTAAAAAATAATAAACTTATTTTAGTGCCTTTACTTTCTAGATATTTTCTTGTGAGACCAAATTTAATAGCTATTGTTTTGAACGTTATTATATATATTTTTTAATATACAATTCACTTTCTATAAATGATAATAATTAACTCACGGAATAATTTACTGGATCAGGATCAAAATCACATCCACAGGTCATCGACTTTCGTTCCATTGTAGGTTACTTAAACCATGAAAAATAAAAATTACTTCAACTTTTAAATATAGGGCAATAAAATAATTAAAAGAAGAATTAATTGTCAATAATGCTGACACTGTTTCTTATTTCCTTGTAGTAAAGTAAGCGCTTTCAAATATTTTTGTTTTTCTTCTAAACTAGGTGGAATTACTAAAGTATATAAATTTTCTATAATTATTCTGTCGAGAGATTTCACGAATATTGGTCTCTATTTTACATAATAATTTTGTTGTTAGATACAAGGCAAGGCTTAGCATTATTTTGAATATTCCATTTTCGTCTTTTATAATATAGAATCTAATAAAAAATCACGTCGAATTAAATTCATATTTTTCAACAACAACAACAGCATGTTTTGCCATTTATAAATTATGCCGATATCAGTAACAAGCTTAGAATCTGTAAACAAGAATAAAAATTATCTCATAAAATATTTCAAAAAATCATGTCAGAAAAACTAGCGTAAGAGAAATTACATGTCAAGTTTTTCTTCTCACACAAGTTTCTCTCTTCAGTGTTCTTTTTTTAATTTCCCTTCGACCATTTTTCCCAACCTCCACTGGAAGTCGAGAATATCTCGTGTTGTCTGGCATCAAATCGTGATGGTCAGCCGGTTTGTCGGTAAACTTTAATCAGAAAACTTTTCTGTCTTGTTGTTTGTTAATCGAAAAAGATGCTCTCGTAATAAATAAAAGAAAAATTAAGCTGTTTGCAGATAAGGAGAATATTTTTTATGCAAAAACTTGCATTTACTTGAAAACTTTTAGAGAACAAACAATGTTATTTACATCGTCAGTTGTATGAATTTTTGGGTTTCCTTAGTAAAACAAGGAATCCTTATATAGAGATAATATCTGTCTGTTCGTCCGTCCGTCCGTCCATCCGTCTCTCAATACCTTTGAGATCCATGTGTATATAGTTTTTCAGGTATGTACTTCATATGGATATCCCGATTTATATATAGCAAAATCTTAATTTTAGGGTAGCGTAACTCAAAAGAAAGGACGGAACCCTCATAAATAATGTATCTCAAGTGTGCATCTGTCACAGCCCTTTTTAAACATTGCTCGACCTTGAAACTTGGAAATTTGCCATTATAATAAAAATAATTCAATAGCTAACTAACATTCAAAAATAAGGAAATTTAAGGGGAATAACTACCCGGCAAATTGAATATTAGAATTTTTGGAGTTTACTCCTTAAGAATCGATTTTCATACATAGCGCCCGTATGACGTTTTATGAGTAATAATATCAGAAATTCAGGGGTTAAAAAAGAGTAATAGTTTGTAAGTTTGTATGTAGGAGGTAATCTCCGAAACTACTCATTGGATTTCAAAAAATTTTCACCAATATTTGGAAAGGTCCTTTAGAATGGACATAGGTTGTATGTTATCCGGTCAAAAACAAATTATTTATTATACAAAAGTTAAATTTTGTAAATTTGGATGTAGAAGGTAATCTCCGAAACTACTCATCCAATTTCCAAAATTCTTTCACCAATATTTATAAAGAACCTTCAGGATGGACATAGGTTGACATATAATATTTGGTTAAAACAAATTTCTTGGAAACCAATTTTGCAACGTAAGTCAACGAAAAACAGTCGAGCGAATGCGTTTCTTATGAACGCTGCCTTAAGCTTGCTGCGGTAAGAGATGCCATATATTAATAGAGGATATTAACATTTATATTTATATACAGTGTTACCTATTTTGTAAAAACTAACACAATCGTAATTAAGGCATAAACTCCAGTGGTACGTTGGAGTTGAAACGCATAATTTTTTTTTAATTCATCAAACTATATAGGTATCCATGTAATATAAGGTATCGTTTGAAATTTTTTTTTTCATAATCTTAGGTAATTTAGTTATAAGAGAAATACTGAAAAATACTTAAAGGTATGCTCACCTTCCACTTTTTGAAACCACTGAACCAACAATTACGAGAAAGCAAGATTTTTAGAAGCCTTCGCCAAGGTTGTAGGAAAACTGTAGAAAAGAATACAGATGTCACATTTTTTCAGATATTCACAATATTTATATACCCATACTTTATTATATTAGTTTTTATTTGTGCGTTTCTCGACACACATTGGGTGAGTTTTGTACATCTCGGGGCTATATGTACAGCAAATAGTATAGGACGTTTTCAAAGGGATTTTTGTCGTTTACGTTTTTCTCTTTCTTTAAAAGGTTATTACCACTCCGTATCGACCCAATCCTAAAAGTTAGGGTAACAGTACAAATATATTTGTAGAATTATTAATTCTTTCTTATTTAAAAAAAAAACTTCCAATATAAATTATTTACAAAAATTTGTTACGCCACAACATTACTCCGCAGTCGTTCTCATTAACCCAGTAAAAGAACTCATTGACGAATAGAAATACTTAACAGAACAGAAATATCAAAAAATAATTTGAGATATACGCTATACTTGAGTAAATTCCTTTGAATGCGCTCATCAATGTAATCTTGTGAATCTCCAAGTAGTGCATAGAGTTCCATGTATACCAATGTTTATTCAGAGGCACGACAAACAGACGGCGTTAACCTCAAGATCAACGACTAATAATTACAGTAAAGGGTATACCTCCTTTCTTCAAATATAGCTTAAGAGGTTCAGTGCGGATGTCGACACGCTGTATAACGAATGTCTGCTGTCTGTATAACAAATTCAATTCGTGTGAAAGAGGTTGATAGACAGTAAAAATACGAAAAAAATCGTTAACATATCAAGACTAATAAAACCAGGACAAATAAACGTTGTTAGAAAGAAATAAAGTTTAAAAGTTAAAATTAAATTTATTACAAAAATCTAACTTCAAGTGATTACGAGAAAAGTGCCATTTTACAATTATAAAATAAATTTTAATAAAAATGTTATTGCGGTTTTTGATACATAAAACAGAGAATTCAAGTTTAATACTGTTTTATACAGACATTATTTGACGTATATTTCAACAATTTTAATTAATAATATCCCTTAATTTATTGACCAAGGTGTTATTATTGTTATTTATCATTATGTTATGATCAAAAGCTAATAAAACAAATTCCGTACCTGCGTTTTGGAACTATACGTCATATTGTCACCGGATCCCATTTACCCAGTAGTTTTAAAAATAACCGTGTACCTATATTCACACACACAGATACAAACGCACGCACGCACACACGTACACGCGCTCACACACACATACACACACACACGTACACGTACAAGCACACGCGTACGCACGCGCGCAAGCACACGCGCACGCGCAAGCGCAGGCACACGCGCAGGCACATGCGCAGGCGCAGGTGCACGCGCACGCACACGCGCATGCACGCATGTATATATAAGTAAATAATGAAGAAAACGATTTTCACCTCGCTGCGATACGCATAAACTTACATTTTTTATGTTTATGGACACTTTACCCTTAATCATTTCCAAAGAAACGGTTTTTAGTAGATCAGATTTTCAAAAAATATGTATGTGTCAAGCTATTTTTACATTTAGTACAATAAAATAATGAAGGTATCGAAATAGCCGAGCGATAATATGATTATTATTACTCCTGGTTACCAGAATGTAATATAATGTTGAAATTTTTATTCACGTCTTTTGTTTTGAGTTTACATTTTATGATATTAAATAAAAACAATAAGCATAAAAACGTGTGAGCACTTGAGTATTAGAGGAACGAGTAAATATTATTTAGAGCGTTCTCATCCACTTTTATCTATACGTGTGAAAGAAATAAAAATCAATCAGAAAACGATTTTTAATAGTATATATATATATATATATATATATATATATATATATATATATATATGTTTATATATATATATATATATACATATATATATATATATATATAGTATATTCCATTAAAGTTAGAATGTAACTAAAATTACCAATTTTATTTTTAATCATTCTTAATTGAAATTTACCACTCGTAGAGATGAAACGTGCTTCTGAAATATGAATTTATGGCCGCTTTCAATGTTTGATTTATCAGATATTGCGCTCGAGCTGGGAACGGACTGATGGATTCTGATCACCTAATTGATTGAGTTTAATTAAAATTAAGGTTTCGAATTTTTATCCAATAAACGGATATGACATATTTGTATTAAATTTGTTTTATAATTATAAATAATAATGAATCATCTCTCTGCTCATATGTCTGAGTACTTGTTATCAATTCGTTAACGAACTAGAAGGACGAACTTAGATTAAATTTCGCACAAAATAATTGATTAGCAAAAGCTTATACTTGACACACGAGCTTCTGTTAATATACTATTTTTTATTTTATATTTATTAAAAATAATTAAAAAAAACTAAATACCAGCAACGTCAATTTCTCTTATAAGGAACAACCACTAACAACCAACAAAACTTAGTCTTGTAGTTCTCCTTTAATGTTTCATAAATATTTGTAATTTCATAGTTAATTCATATTTACATTTTGTAAATTACAGTATAATAATCACTATTAATTAAATTTTAATGTGATTTGGCAAAAAAAAAACAAAAAAAGTAAATTGTACAAACGTTATTCAAACATTACAATCGAGAATACATTTTCATTTGACCTTATTAAAGCTTTGAATGACGAACTGATGCTGAAAACGTTATCTAACTCCTACCATAAAACAGCTGTACCATAATATAAATTCCTTAGTTGCTCGCATCATAGATTAACTATCAAATTTCAACTAAATTAATGTTCAATTATCCACTCTTAATGTAATTAGAGAATATATCAATCCATATATCCAATTAACCTAATAGAATTGCCCTGGGACGAGTCGAATCACATGCCATGCTGCACTCGAATGCAGTTAAATACTTCTGACAAATGCTCTTCACCTAAGTAACTTTTGAAATATAGAGTCAGATATTCGCCCAGAGACGATCTATATAGTCGATGTAGTTTAATATATGTGTTTTTATTTTGATTTAAGTGACTAAATAAATATATTTAGTTCTCAAATTTATGCCAAAATGCAGTAAAGAACCATAGTATTTATAAAAAAAAATAAAAATTAATGTATAAGAAAAAATATTTGTGGTTTAAAACCTGAATATTTAACATTCTCAGGGTTATGGATATATCTTTTTTCTCAGTAAGGGTATATGTATGTCTGCTTTGACCTAATCTTTTCGATATTCTCCAATATGGTCTGGTGCCTTTCACTTTGCTCCATACCAGCAGGCATTTAATACTATCGTCGCTCCAAAGCGAAATATGTCCAAAGAATTTTGTGACGAAAGTTATACGATACTATAGATACAAACATTTCCTGACACTGATTTCTTGGAGTATAGTTCAGTCTATAAAACTTCAAGTAATCTCCTCAGCACCACATTTCCAAGACGTACACATTTTTCCTATCCCTTCCATGTAATGTTTAGGTCCATGTCCTGACCGTAGAGAAAAATGAGAAAAACTAATGGTCATACCAGTGGAATTATAATATTTATGCCTAATCGTTTTATATATTTATCCAAAATATTGGTAGTATCAATGTTCTTAATCAACTGTAAAGTATTTCGTAAACAACTAGGTTAAAAATAGTTAGGTTAAAAGTATTTCGTAAACAATACCTTATTCAATGGTAGGCTTACTCAGCCCTATTAACAAAACTATAAACTTACCATAGAACATACGTTTACACAAAAAAATTGACTTATTGACTAATATTTTGCTATTAAAGTAGCGTTTTCCCGTAAACAGTTGTATATTAATCCATGTAAACTCCTTGTTAATGACAGTGAGTCCGGACATAATGTTTATTAAAACGACGTTGACAAATCACAGTACGATACAAGTCTATCTGTCTATTATCTAACATTCCTTAATTATTTGTGTCTTTTATTTTATAACGTTTATTCTCTTTTTTAAAGGGAAAGTATTGACATCAAGAAACAAAAAATAAAGAAGCACAACACTAACTAAATCAATTTCTGGATACCTTTCATTATTACTTGCTTACAAAAAATAAATTAAAGAACGATGCAAACAATAAATAAGGAAGAAAATAAAATTTAATAAGCAAAATGATGATACAAAACAAACAAATAACACCGATAATTCAAATGTAACTACAATAGACATGAACACAAAATATACATATAGATATAAGGTAATTCAGGATAATATGCCATGGGGCTTAAAATGGTGAGGTATATTAATATTTATGAAACCTTCATTTTAACATCGTTAGAAACCGAGATCTTTCGTGATTATAAAATTAATTATTTATAAAATATTTATTAAATTGTAAAATATTACCATTGGCTATTATATCGGATATGTGAATATAAGATAGCCACTCTTCTATAAGTTTTCGTTAACCTAGCCACTTATTGGGCTTATAATTACCATACAAAATTGATATAATTTTGTGAAAATTTTTAGGAACAATATAAAATTAAATTATTGTCGTTCTCCAATGTATTATCTATTAAAAAAAATCTTAAAATACCAACATTTTATTTATTTTATTTCAAATAGTAATTTTATTTACATTTTTAAAGAGTTACAAAATCTGTTAGTAATTGAGCGAATTTTTTAAAATCGGTTAGTAAAAAATGTCGGAGTAGGTGACTTATCCTTACTGAAACCAAACTGATGCCAAAAATATGAATTAAATAAAAAGTAAGCGAAAAATATGTTATACAAATGGTTTCAATGTATTGTATATTTAAATGTATTACTTTAATATAACACTGCACAACTTAAAATATTTAAGCAAATGCTCGGATACTGAATGCGAATATTCTAACATTTTAACAATATATTTTGAAAATCATTTTAGATTATACAATTTCGTTAAGATTTACAGAAAAAGAAACATTTTATGTTGACTCAGTCGGAGAACTTCTGGAGTTTCTGACAAATTAACGAGTCAGACTCGTTAATTTATTAGAAACAGTGCTTCAATATTACAATTCAAACCGCATGCGACGCTGCGCTTGAATGCATTCAACAAATTTTCCACAGAGATAACGCTTTTCATCAGTGATTCGAGTATAATATTAAATAAAAATTGTATTCTATATATATATATATACATATATATATATATATATATATATATATATATATATATATATATATATATGTGCGTGTGTAATGTGAGACATTTCTTTTTGAAACAAAAAATTCTAAAAAAAGTTGGATGTATGTAAGGTAATAGAAAAATTATAATTATAAATTAAATTGAATATTTTATGATAACCAAAATACCAATTACTTTTTATTTAAATGAAAAAAAAATGGCGCGTATTTAAAGTGTAAAAATGTAATTATTAATTGTTCAGCGATTAACCGTAAAGTGAAGAAAGTCAAGATGGTCTAAACATTTTGCTTTTGTTAATTATTATTTGTTTTCATAATTTCATGTTCTATGGGTAATAGAATATGCTAATAATAAATAAAACATAGACAAAAACATCGGTAACTTTCCTCGTGACCGTTTTCCATCATACATTTTTATATACTCAAATTATTTACAATCTGCCACGTCTAATGAATTTATACTTTAAAATAAAAATGTTTTCTAAAAATTGGTCGAATTCAAATTTATCTATTTTCGAATAAAAAGAAATCAAAGTAGAGTGGCTGTAATCATACTAGATAAAATAACTTATTGAAAAATTGTTTTTAAATAAAAAATTTGAATTTAACAAAATTTTCAGTTTATATAGCTTAAGTATGCAAAATTTTTATATTATAATGAACTTAAAAGATATTTATACCAAAAATTGGCTTGTATATTACCTAAATAACTGTAAAAATTTGGCTGTCAAATTTAGCAAGCGCATAGTAAAAATAACTGATACCGATTAAGTTTTGTCCTACCTTATATCCCACAAAGAGAAAAGATTTGTTTCTTTTTTGTATATACATTCACGCAATATCTACTGACCCGACTGACATAAAGCTTTAGTAATATCACAGCTTATGGTTTTCAAATCAAGACGTATAAGGTATAGTTAAAAAGTTCAAAAAAGCTGGATATAAAGTAACGCTACGGACACTTTCGCGACGAAAGCTGGCAAAAAAATTAGAGATTTACCGATAATACCTATGAAAGAAGTCTAGATCTTAAAATATTTACGTGAATCTCGCAAAAAATTGAAAAATAAATTTTTTTGCAAAAAAATTGAACGGAATTCAAATAATCGAAATAAAGATCGAAATAACCGAATAAGAAGTACAATAAAAAGTACAAAATAATTAAAATATGAGTACTTAGTCAGAATTTTGGCAGTACCACATCAATTGCGAAGATAAATAAATTTAGAAAATATTGCTATTGCCTTGCTATTCGAATCGGTGTCAAGGCGATGCTTCTCTCCTCCTCACATACAAATATACTCACACAAATTTTGTGTCGGCTCTACAAATCCCTAGCAACAGCAGTATTTTAAAAATTTATATATCTTCAGAATTGATATTCTACCGCAAAAGTCTGAATTGAATGCTTTTCAGTTTCTTGCTATTCAGCGGTTATCTGCAGTCGGTTCAATTTTTTGAAAAATGTTTTATTTTTAAATTTTTAGTGACTATTATATCCTATGTTATTCAGAATATCACGTAATTACAATGAATTCTATATCAATAAAATCTCATTTATTGCAATCGCAATGCACGCTTGCGGCATTTAATAAACTTAAATGTATTCATATATATCTACATACATACCACATTTATACACACACACACACACACATACATAGACGCGGATTTTAAATAGCATTCCCTTTTATGATTTCACCACGGTTAGTTCTTCAAGCCTGTACATACTATGTTTACTTTACAAGTGCTTACTAATATCCAGTTACTTACTGCTTTTGTACATATTTGAATAAACGTACTTTCCTGTTTACTAATATTTTAATTCCTATGTGTTTTTGTGTATACTATTTTATCTAAAAACCAACGTACTAATGTTTAGTCACTTCATGCATTTCTTTATACCTCCGCACATTGGTACCAAAGTTTTAGTATCTTTCTTGCAGCATGCCTTTGCAAGTAACTGTAAATACATACATCTCTCTTTATTTTGTTATTTTGTTGTTCACTTCAAGATAAATAAAAAGAGTCGGAACTTGATGAGTTTACTCCTCATCAGTGAAAAGTTCCCATTATGAAATTCGAGCTCCACCACTCTCATTTGTTCTAGAGTAGACCTATGTTAAAAATTTGGAGACCATTATTCGATTATCATTATACATCATATATCAATCAAACTAGATCACGGCATCTGTACGGTGTTGAGGAGTTCTATGTTATATCTTAAATTTACATAATCAGATTCTAACTAAATTTCATCGATCCTTACTTACGTATCGTTTCCAACGAATAATTTAGAATTAAAAAGTCGTTCCAAAATTATATTCAAATTATTAATATATTACATTGAAATTATTAGGGATATGAATCTAGCAAGCATGACTGGATGCCACGTCCCACTTAAATCAAACACTCGCAAAATTACGTGAAGCTGCACCAATCCGCACACGTATCCTCGCTATCCACGTTTGTTTCTTTTATTACATAAGATATTCACAATAAAATGAATAGTCTTCATTTTAATGCCGTCTTTTCAGTGAAATGTACTAAATGAATCTACAAGATGTAGTATTATTTCTATTTCTACTTTATGTAGTATTATTTTCACATATGAAAAAAAATTGAAAAATATAAAAAAAATTAAATAAATAAATAAATAAAAAGATATGTAAAACTAGTAGTGTAACCTTCTTCGAACCATCAGATACCATTGCTATTATATAAATATATTACTGAGAATAATATCCATTTAATTTATTCACATACACCGGAACATTTTCATTGTATAACCTCATAGAATAACATCAATTTAATTTATTACCCTCACTAAAATACTTGTATATTGTATAACTTTCGAAAATATAATAAAAACTATACGTTCTCCTACAATAACTCACTAACGTAAGCAGTGGGAAAATCTGAACAAAACCGGTTTCCGCTATTGTTTGTGTAATATATAAATGCTGTTGGAAGTTCCTAAGAGTTAATCTTCGCTAATAGCCCACCTGAAGATGTTGTAATACAACAAAACCTAGGTCATGGTGAAGAACTTAAAGAAAGTAGAAATAATATTACATCACGTAGTTTCATTTAATTGTTAACAATGAATGTCTACAAAATTAATGCCAAATATATTCAATATAATAAAAAAATACTTGAAAAGTAACATTCTGATTTTTTCAAATGAAAAAGATAAGTCCAACCTGTATTTATTTAGAGCACATAATATTTCCCGAGTATTCGGATTATTTAAAGATTTTCTTAAAGATAAAACACTTGATATATTGAACCTTTTTCAAGGTACATACCTTTTCACCTAATTAATTACGTTACAAACATAAAAAAGCATCAACTCGTCCTACAAAACTTTGTAGAAAGTTTGAAACATTTTAACTATCGGAAATCCGACTGAAATTTACCTCCCCGTGGTCTAGTTCCGGTTTGACCATAGACTGCAAATTTATTATTTCCGATCAAAGATAAAGTGCCTTTTCTGTAAGTTAAACTGTATCTGCTATCCGGCTTTATTTTAACTTTCGTGGAAAAGATAACCTTTTATTGGTTAGTTTAAAATTGTACATCGAGTCGCAATTATTACGAATCTTAAGGCAAGTAATTACTATCATTTGTACCCGTTTTATCAAAAAAAAAAATTGTTTTAACATCGATATGATATAATTTTTACATACACAGATTTTTTGCCTCAAATTATGTGTTTTATAGTGATGTTGATAATTGATCAAGAAGAAAATAAATAAGTTATAACCACCTAATCTTTGACACACATACTTAAAAAACAAGTAGACTGAAAAAGGTGTTACCCGTAGAACTGTAATGCTACTTGTATGCTAGGGAATTTCTTTCTTCCCGAGCATTTGTACCGTCACAGTTTGTTTGCTGTTGTTTCGCACCGTTTCAGTTACATACCTTGCACTGTTTCCCACCATTCCAGTTACGCACCGTACACCATTTTATACCTTTTCAGATACGTATCGTGCACTGTTTCACACCATTACAGTTAGACATCACTTCAGTTTTTCACCGTTGCACTTACTCACAATGCGCCATTTCCCATCACTGCAGTTTCGCACCGGACGTTGTTTCGTACTTCGTCTCATTACGCTATTTGTATCCCCGCATCACTAATTAATTTTTAATTCGTTTTTGTTTTCGTTTAAACAAATGCCAATTTCTCCTAGGATCGAATTTAGTTCATTAAAATATGAACTAAATTGGAAAAAATCTATCATATAAAATTGTCCAATTAAGTTTTTAACTAAATATGAAATGTGTAGTAACTACAAAAACTTAATTTGTGGCTGACATGTGAAGATGTCATTGTTTTGATAACTCCGAAAAAAAACCCTCGAGCGCATGCCGGAACATTCAAAAAGTAGCATTTCGTAATTGTCTGTATATTTTGGGATTGTAGACACAAGTCAGCCAACGTTATTTTTGAAAATTCTAATTTAATTCTAATTTCTAGATGTTCTCAGATTTATCAAATGAAATTAGTGAGGGGAATTATGAATTTCGCTTTAAGCTTAATATTTCCCGAAAGGAGAAGTGTAAATGAGACAATTCCAATTTAAAATACCTTTCCACTGACATCTCATCGAGTGAAGTATAAAAATGTATTTGTTTTTAGAGTAGAAGGTTGAATTTTTTTTCATCCCTCCACCCTCATGTATGTATGGGGACATCCTTCTTAAAAGTCATGTTATGTGATTTTAAATGCAATATTTAGCATAACGTTAAAATTTCAAGTGATGTATATAAATCTGAAGCCTATAGCTTGATTCGAGATACAGGCCATAGACAGACAGAAAGATATATGAATGGCGTCATCACAATAAGGTTCCGTTTGGGTCATTAAAGTTTGAAACCCTATGAAAACATATACGGTTAAATTAATATAATATAAATTTAATCTACGAATTTACTACATTTATTAATTCAGGGGTAATATTTTTTTGTTTTGTTTCAATTTCAAAAATAGTCAGCGGAACAAGATTTCTTTGAATATTTTTAAAATTTTAAAACAAATTTCTTTTTTATGACAACTATGGTGTCGTAAAAAAGTTTATCAACTCTTTCACTTTCCGACAATCACTTTACTCTGCTATAGTACATATATATATATATATATATATATATATATATATATACATATATATATATATATATGTATATATATATATATATATATATATATATATATATTGATATATATATATATATATATATATAGATATATATATATATATATATATATATATATATTTATGTATATATACATAAATATATTTTTTTTCTTTTTTCAATTAATAAAGAATGATTAATACACTATTTCTTAAATATATGGTATACAAAATGTCATCTTCCTAGTGATATATTCAGTGAGAATGGTCATGGATATCACATCTTAAGTTACTTTTTAAATTGTTATCAAGTCGCAATTTCTGTTTACTGACTATAATTTAATAATGAATACAAATTATTCAGGCTATGAATGCAAGGTTCATTAAGAAAAGCTGGTTTTATACTCTTTGCGGATATTGAGAGATTCCATTCAAGATTATGTACGTGTCCGTCTGTCCATTTATCCGTCTACAAGTCACAACATTATAACTCTTTCAATTTAAGACCCACTGTAATGAAATTTTATAGGAAGACGTAATTTGACCATGTGAATACATGGAAATGTTATAACTAATGCAAGCTATAACTCTGTATACTTATATCTCTATTCAACCCTTATGTTTCATTTCTATATATCTTGTGTACCGAAGACAATACGTAAAAGTGGGTAGTTTTATATCGAATTCTTAATTCACGTGATCACGAATCAGCCAGGATTCGAATCTCGAGTTTACGACTTTATTGTAACTATTCTAGTAAATAATATCGCTAATGCTGCCGTTTGTTTATGGATTCCATGCAGATTATTTTTCAGTTACTAGAGATACAGCAGATTGCAATTTCTGCAGTGTAATATCAACAGCTTTCTCCAGTGGAGGGTTGCGATAGGTCGGCGACTCAATTCAAGTAAAAGAACTGTGGTTAGATACAACTGAGCTCGCTCGTCTCGGTCATGAATACACCATTCACGGGATGCCCTTAGTCTGACGTAATGAAGTAGATAATGTACGTTAATACGTTAATAATAACGTAATGTACGTTCGTTATTTATAGATGAGACGATATGGTTACTTCCCTTTTCTATTCCCTATCGATTTTCTTTTAGTTTTGCTGGATTACCATGCAGTACAGCAAAGAAGTGAAGTTTCTTTGGGAAAATTTATTTTCTGATCAATATTTATTACATAGATCAATATTTTCTGGTCTAGTTCAAAAATTTATGCCCTGATTTATTGGAAAAATTCTCGTTCCTACATTTGCATAGTCATAATATTTCATTATATCAGCATCTACAACAGAATAGTATCAAAATTGCTTAGTTTAATAGGGTGTATAATTATTTAACCAGCTTATTGTGATTGGACCAGAAGGTATATTCAGATAGATATAATGTATATTTTGGTGCAAACGCGATTTGGTGCGATCGCAATATTATATAATAAATTTCTTGAAATAAATCTTCGTTACGTGTTGTAGTGTTATTAAATTTATTTAATTATTAAAATTATTAATACTCACAGGCATAGATGACGGCATAGGTTATTACGTAACAATAACATTCCACACTGTATATAAATAAATAAGAAAGTAAATATGTACCTAAATGTGAACGGTTCCCTCATAGCACAAATTCTACTCGTGTATAACAGGGTTATCGGGTTGCTTACTTGCTTTATTCATGACGTGTTGTTGTTACACGTGAATACCGTTCGTGAATGATATGAACGAATTGCCTATCCATTGTAAATATTATGAAAATCTTATTTAGTATATTTTATTGAACGTCAAATATTTTACCAAACTTTCTTTCCTTCAAATACAATGAAATTTTTTCCAGCAAACTCTTTGTTACTGCAGCAATTGCTACCAATAATACAGACAATAGTGAAAGCAAGGGATGTTTCGGGCAATTTATGTAGTCGTCTTTATAACTCGAATGGTAATAGAAATCCTAGTTTTGGACCAAAATTTCTCGATGCTTTTTCAAACTGCAATTTATATCGTTTGGTATTATAATAAATAAATTAAATTTCATGTTTGTTATTTTTTTCAAGACAATATTGTATCATCTATTCGCACTCAATATGCGGAGTTTGCCAAAATATAAATTCTATTTTGTAAATAGCATTATATGCTGATTCACACTGTGCACACAACTGGGAATACTTTTATTCTTCTGGATGAGAAACGTCTGTCTTCTATAGAATGAAATATGAAAAGTATACTAAGCATAGGACGATGATTTCGAATTGGCGCAAAAATATTATCGTTCGACCGACCTTTTGTTTGCAAAGTGTCTTTATTTAGATAATATATTTCGAATAAGTTATACGTGTACAGTTAAAATAAATTCTTCTAGGGGTAGCTATTTAAACTAATTTACTTATTGGTTTTTAGCTTTCTATTTCTAAACTAAAAAAAATGAAATTTTTTTAAGCAATTTATTATTAGCAAGATCGTAGCAATTTTTGCTTATACTTTGTGATACAAAAAAAAGTCGTAAGACAAAAAGCTACAAAGACAGTCATTTTACAGATTCAAAATTAATCAAATGTCTCCCCTTTATAAACAATATATTACACTATTAAACAATATATTCACTATATGATAGTGAATATATTGTTTAATAGTACTGTACATCTCTCAAAATATTAAATATTGAAACAAACTTCACTTTTATTAAAACACCCCGTGTCACTCGATGAAAAGTGCAATTAATTACAGACTCGCACACCGTTAGTGTTATTACTTTCTGTTCTTCATCATGAACATACTATTTCTTTATTCTCAACAACCTTGCAGATATTAATCTCTAACCCCGCAATATTTATCGAGGTTACTACTCAAACTTTTGTGTTTGGACTTTTAGCAACACGTCAAAAAACATTCGACTCTTCTTAAAAATTATTCAAATTAGCTAATAAATGTGTATGGAGAATCGTAATTTTTTTGTAAATTTTAAAAAGTCTTAGTACAAACAGTATTCCGTATCAGCAATGTAGGAACTTCCGTAAAGGTTTCCAGGTTTGAGATCAACAAACATAGCGACGCCCCGCTGGATGAAGCTTCTCTCCGGTACTGGGAGATTTTACTTGTATTCACCAATCGTATCGTGATCGGAGAAGGGTGGAATTGGTAATTATAGCAATAGTTTAGGCAATTTTTGAGTTAAATCAATTCGTACAGATTAAGAAACACACTGCTATTTGTTTTTAACGCTAGACTCATTTCAATGATCTAGTATTTAAATGGAAAAAAGTATTTAAAACTTATATTATATAGTAAAGATGTCTGTCTGTTTATTACAGACCTGTTTCTCAGATAGAAGTTGATATAGAAATTTGTATATTTTATTTTATTATTTTGGCATAATTATGGGAAATATTGGCTCAATTATAGACGGTATATGCCAAACGACAACTTTTCATTACAGAGTAAAAGTGTGAGAGAGGAGACGGAATCATTTTTTCATGGTCGTTGTATTAAATATTATTAAAATGGAGTTTCGAATCTATACACAGGGTTAACTACGACTTATTCTTAAAGAGTAATCAAGTACCGCAATTTTAGACTTTTTTTTAGAACTCCTCAACAAATCGACGAGCATTCAATAGAAAATCTTCCACAATTAAGTGTCGTAATCATTGTACCTCTAATTCGATGGAGCATCCAGGAAAGGGTTCGTCCTTAAGAGTTTGTGTTCTTGAACTTCCGAAAACAAATTTTCGCCTTCCCTTAGAACACCACTGACTCGCCCCTCGACTGGAATTTGTGACGAGCTTCGCTTCGTGACTCATAAAGTAGAAGAGATCATAAGTTGTAGTGGTATTGATAAATACCAAACGATAGACCGGCATTCGTGAACGATCCACAGTCATCTGTAATTTCTGGTCAAACAAATATCAGTTAGATTTTTAAGATGGATAACCATTATATTTTGTTTTTGAAAAAATAGATTTGTATTATGTTTTGAAATTATTTAAAGTGCGTACATGATAAATTGTCTTTAGATTATAACAATTTTGTTTAATTTGGTTACAAACGTTGAAAGAAGTAAAATATCAAGTAAACACAAACAAGTAATAAAAGAAAAACTATAGAACGTTCTTTATTTTTGAATTTTCAGATTAATATTGGTAAAAGTTCTACCGCTGAAAGAAAATGAACGTCATCGATATTATTAGTAATACGCACAAAAATAACGTAATTTGCAATTGAATATATACGTCAGAATCACAAAATTGAGACAGCGTATTCACAATTAAATGAAACTACGTGATGTAGTATTATTATTTAAGTTCACCATGACCTAGGTCTTTACCACGACCTAGGTTTCGTTGTATTACAACATCTTTAGGTGGGCTATTAGCAAATATTCTATTAGCAAAGATCTTTGCTAATAGCCCACCTGAATATGTAATATAACGAAACTCAGGTCGTGGCAAAGAACTTAAAGAAAGTAGAAATAATACTACATCACGTAGTTTCATTTAATTGTGAATAATGAATTTCTACAAAGTTAACGCCAAATATATTGGCGTTACAATACACAGCGTATTTTTAAGGACAGCATTAACAGGTATCTCGATTTTATAAGGGCGCTACAAACTATCATCTTCATGCATATTCTCTATTGAAAGGTAATGGTAACAGTAATACTAATTGATAATAGATGAAGATAAAAATATCCATAAGTTCCAAATTATTGGGACACATAAACTTTACTGCTTGTAAAATCCTGTTCCCTAGTAAATAAAAAGTATTCGTATATAGATTTTAGATACAGGCGGTTAAAGGTCTAGGGATAACTGTTATTAGGTTATCTCGCTTCGGCCTGTTTTCTAGAAAAGTTCCCGTTGTTAAAAACTTAAAATATATAGAAAATATTGTAAAACTTTTGTGTATGTTTTTATTACAAGTGATCAAGCTATTACAATGTAAACGCAACCTAATGTACGATTGCCGAGAACCTACATTAATCAAATTTGTCTATCCGAAGTTATATCTTTGCTATCAATTGATATAATGGCACAAGTAATAACTTATGTTTCGTTGCATGGAAATACTCTGTAATAATGATATGTATCTATAATAATGGAAAAACCTACAAAGCTTTACCAAAACATATAATTTGATATTACATTCATTAAATTGCCATAAATATTATGTGATTGTTTTCATTATTTTCTCATATCATTTATCTATATTCATAAAAGCGAAATACCATTGATTCACTTATTACGATATTTCTGGAATAATATAGTTAACAAACCTGAAATTTGGAAGGTGGGTTAATTTTATAACCAAGTCACTTTAATAACTTAGAGATCGGCCAAAATGGGATTTTTCAAAATTCAGAAATAAAGGATAAAAATTTGTACCGGATGTCTATTTATTTTAAAATTAGGGGCGTGTGAGCTTATGTTCCAATTTTCTATTACAAAAAAATGGATACCTTGTTCCCCAATCCATCCCTCAAAGGGCTGAAAAAGGAAAAGATCTAAAACGTGTTTACTCCACCCCAAATAACACACTAATACTTTAATTCAAATTTTAAGATATTATGTACATAATCGATGCCAAGCTCATCCCAGACGTTAGTCGAGAAAAACTGGTCTTCATCCGTTGAATTCTTCTGATCTGTTCAGACTACCACTTTGAGTTCATAATCTGAAATTTCGTATAAAGGTTTGCTACGCTATGACTGTAACTAAGGTAAAAGGACAGAGTTGGAAATTAACTGGTGTGGATCTGAGGATTGACCGTCTTTCCAGATTCAGTTCCTCCAGAGTCAGTTCACCTGACAGTTTGTTCATCCGCAAGCCAGAGAGAAAAAAAATTAAGAATATTACATCGAATACTATAGTTAACTAAAAGTCCGACCTAATTTTTTTTTCGAAAAGTTATTAAATAATTGCTAACACTAAGTATTAAAATACATTGTTCCTGAAATTCAGGACCCTGAATGTCAATAATATTCATTAAAAAATTTAAAGTGTCATTTTATTCAGATATCGTGGGGGGTATAAATTGAAAGAAACGGTTAGGAATAGCATGTTTCGTAAGATTTTTTTTTCTTTCATACTTCGATGTCCACTAAATACAATAATATTTAATGTGTACTTTGTGTGGTGGTTTTCATGAAATATTATATGACAAATTTTTGTAATCGTTTTCGCTTTCAAATCGAAATTGGAAATTCTCACTTTTTCTCTCATGCCATTTGCTTGTTGTTAGCAGTCTACATCAGTATAAGGCGAGAATTGTTTCAGAAAATTTTATTCAGACCATTATAGCGCCTTTAATTCTCAAATTCACTGATAAATTGTAGTTTTACATTAGGCAGATACTATAGATTCAATTTGAATTTTTTTCTAACATATTAGCCTGCCTTCGTTATAACCTTCACTAGATTATGCTGTTAAATTGTCTTCATTCTACATTGTGATATTAAATACAAATTGTTTTTATCAATAAACTTTTTAATCTCACGTAAAATGCATATTACGTGGTTCTGTACTGTCTTAGATATATATAAACATTTAAGAGTTCGTAGCATTTCCATTATAGCAGTTATAATTATAAAAAAAAATTATTTTATTATTAATTTTTTTAACAAATAAATCAAATTAAATCTAAAATTAATTTTTGTTTTAAAAATTTAAATAAATGTAATGAATTGTTAAATTTACTAAAACAAACTAAATAAAGTTTCATTAATAATAAAATAAAATGAATCTGCTGAAAATTTGAAAATTATTTATTAATTTTAAATGTTTGATAAATGATAAAGTAACAATGAAAATAATTGAATATCTGGGAAATTTATTGTAATTTTTAAATTTTAATTATTTAATAAATGATAAAGTAATACTCTATAATTTATAGGGCAAATAAAAACCTAATTGGAAGCGGTCGGGCAGATGATTAGCTTGCAATAGAAAGCCAGCAGAAAAAATACTAATATACACTTGCACTTATAATGTGGCAAAAGTGTCATTTTATACTGTAGCAAAAGTGCCGTTCGTAATCTTACACTTTTTATTGGGCTAGCTCTCATTGGCCAAGCGTGCAATATGCCATAATGAACTTCATTCCAAAGGATATGAAATATAATAAAAGGTTTTAAGCATGTATATGGTAGCAGCTTTCGACTGAAATTACGATATTTTCACTAAGGTATATCAATGACTTAGTTAATTGTTTAATTAATTTGTTTCGAAAAGTCCCATGCACTTACTTAATTCAGGTTATATATTTTTCAGATAACATTTGAATTTGGATTATACTCAAATTGAATTATTTGTTAAGACTTAAACTTTTATCGTATTTTTGAACAAAGAAAACAAGGAAAAGAAAATTTTAAACCGTCATCTGGAACAATGGCAAAGCTTTCGATTTGATAACAAAACAGTAAGCAAACGCTTGTTTAAAAAATATAATAATTCGAGAAAGCGTTTTGATTTTACGATGTGAAGCAAATATTTATTGCCTCCCTACTTATTCACTGTATTGTCTCTTGAACTTGAATTGAACTCTCGTGACACTTGCGGTATCTGCAATTTTAAACCTGTTTAAATGAAATTTTGCCTCTATATTTTAGATCTATTTATGAAGCCATACACTTGATGTAAACAACATTTCTCCTCTAAATGTTTTTATGAAGCCAAACACTTTTCACAAGTTTCATAAAAAGGTCTCATAAAAAGATGTAGCAATATAGTAAAAAAAATAATTTAACACACGGCGTGTAAAATGGAAGCGAAAAATTCTTTCGCATATTATGGACTTTTAAAATTATTTTTAGGGTCACGTAGTCAAACACGGAATCCTTACAATTTCATCCTACTCATATGTTGTCCATCTGTATGTCACACACTCATAGTTTCTAAAATTCAAGCAAAGATTTAGTTTAGTTTAGAGCAAAAAAAATTCCTTTTTTTGAAACAAAACTACTCAGGACGAATCGCAACCAACCATCGAAGTATTAGCGATTCTAATACTCCGATGGTTGGTTTTCGATATTCAATTTACCATAGACCTTTATGGGCACGTATGAGCACTTCACGACAATTGAAAAAAGATTGATATTTTGTAAAATGACTACGAAACTCTAATTTATGCGTAGTCCAACACGTACTTGACTAAAACTAAAATATTAAACTTCAAAATTACATTTAAAACCATTCTAGATACATTTGATTATACATTTCAAATAAACTAATTTCAATTAAAATACATTAATAATTTAGGAGATAGATTCAACTACGGACCTCTATGTTGTGTATGTTATTATTTTGTATAACATTTTTTTTTGAGATAGTACAAAAACAATTTTTAAGTTTTTAAAATGAAGTGGCATGATTTCAATAAGCACTTAAAAACAAAACACTATATTTAATTAGACCACAAAAAATAAACTTAACTAATAAATAAATAGTAAACTAATAAGTAAAAAAATTAACTTAACTAATATATTTTTTGTTGATAAATGAAGGCGTACTAAATTTTATATTAAGAATTACAATACATTATGCTAAATACGTACAAAGTTAACTATTTAAATCTTAATTGTACTAAATTTAGGAAATGGAAAAAGATATTTAAATTATCTATTTACGTATTAACTATCGAGGACGTCTTAACTACCGACATTAATTTGCATTTTACTATTCATTCATGTCTACAAAACTATTAGGAAAATTATAAATCTTCAATATAATCTACAAACATTATTTTTGACGAGTGATATTTTAATTAATAAATCAGTTCGGAGACTTAAACTCAGGTTTTGTTTTCTCTTTTAGAAAGCATTAGCTGAAGAACAACCTAAAATATCGCTTTTTGAAAGTAAAATCAATTAAGTAGATGCGGGTAGCTCTTGCACTATGAGTGTTCCGCACATATTTAGGCGCATATAACTATTTAAGAATACCGTAGTATTTTTGTAAACTGTAGTACAATTATTATTATTTTTCACCACATAAATAGATGTATCAGACAATACGTCTAGGATTTCTTTCGCAGGGGTAAAAACATAGCGAATTTCTCAAAAACTATGTGATTTAGAATCTTCACTCAAGTTTTCCCGTAACTTTTATGTAAACCTCTAGTAAAGCTGTTTTTTCATAATTTTTCCTTTTAGAGTTGGAAGGGAAAGGAAATTTCTTTTTTGTTGATATCTTCAGCTGTATCTTTAAAACTGTCTTAAGTAAAATTCTAAAAAAAGGAGTTTTATGTATATATTATAACTGGACACGCGAAATTAAAATCAATTAAACTTAACTGACCCTATAGTGTTTCCATATATACACCTTTGAAGTGTTAAATATTGATATTTGATGAGTAATATACTTTATAATTATTTCAAATTTTAAATATCCATGTAGAACGCTTTTTAAGAAAAACGGCTGTCATAAACGAGCGGATGAATACGCGAGAGATCTTCAAACGAATCCTTTTTTTTACTTTCTGAAATATAGCACCTTAAAAATAATCGAACTTGTTAAAAATTCTTCAAATAATGTCTTCTATTTACAAACAATTTTTTTTTTTTTTTAAAACATTGTATGAAAGTTTGATACAAAATAAGTTATGATACAAAATCATTTTAATAACCAAAATAACCATTAAGGCTTTTTACTCATCAACTAATCCTGTGATAACAATTATTACTAGATCAAGACCGTCTCTGAATATCGGTTCGTTGCTGTTATTAAAGGCTAATTAATCACATTCATCCAAAACTATCTCCTACGATCGCCGTCAGCGCAACAGTTTAGTTTCTCATTGTCTGCCGAACACCTTGACAAATGAAGATTGTTCGCAAGTTTGGCGTCGAATTGCCCGTTGTCAGCGTTAACGATCGCACGTTCAGGTGATATTTACTTACAGATAGGTATCGCGCATTCGTCTATCATTGACGGTACTTCTACAGGTATTATTTATTATATGGGGCACACAATTGTAATACAGTTAATTTATTAAAAGCATCAATTTTTTCCACATTTGCTTCAATATAAAATAATTAAGCAAATAACGTATAGTAAGATGATTTTTAGCCACAATATCACATTATATTAACTAACGGTTTAAATACATAAAACTTATAGCTTAGTGGGATAACCCTTCTTTTTTTATTCTGAGACATTTCAGTTGTATTAAACGAATTCCACAAGGTAAATTTAAATACAAATTCTGCACTGCGAAGTCAATATGATCCGAGCACTTATATCCTAAATGTTGTAATAATGTTCACAATAACAATTCTGTACGGCGAAGTCAAAATAAATCGAACAGTTATATCCTGAATGCGGTAAAAAGTCCACAATATATAGTCGTGGATAATCTTATTTCACCTAAGTGAAATGACTCAAATGAATCAGTAGAAATGTGTCAATCTTTCTTTTACTAAATACTTTTCTTTTACTATGTATACACGTATGTATGAATAGTAAAATAAAGGTATTTAGTTTATTTATTCAACTGTTTAAAAATACTGACATTATTTTTCATCACATCTAATTGCCTAGTAGTACTTCCACAATTGTGAAAATATCGTGATTTTCTCAAAAACTGTGATATTTAGAATCATTGTTATAGTTTTCCAGGAAATTTTATATATTATCTTTAGAACCATTGTTATAGTTTTCAGAAAACTTTAGATAATTTTCTACTAATGCCACTTTTTCATAATTTTGATTTTAAGACTTTCGGTAGTGGAAGGAAACTAATCTGTTTTGGGGGAAATTTCAGCAATATCCTAGGGCTGAGTTATGTAAAAGTAAGAAAATAAATTTTGGAATCAGTCTTTCAAATGATAACCGATACGAAACATGCAATTATTAAAAAAATACTTTTTGACAATTTCCTCTGCCTCCTCTGTAATGTCTGTGTAAATATTTGCTTGTATTAACTATTTAGATAAATACGGGTATATGTATATTTTGTTTCCACGTCGAGCTTAAAATTGATAAAAATGACTGTGATCAACAGATCGACGGAAAGATACGTAAACTAAGTAGATCCACGTTTTTTTTCCTTTTGATCAAAATGCACAAATTATAAACGTCATGATAATGGTATAACATCATTATTTTGAACAGTTAAATTTGACACGATTTTATCCTAAATTCCATGCGTTATTTATATCTTTAAAAAAACGAAAGGTTAATTCACGTAAATATACCAAATTTTAATTTCAGTGCTGCATTCGTTTTCAAGATATTATAGGAACGAACAAATAGGTTGCGTTTTCAGTTTTAACGGAAGCAAAGATCTTGACTAAAGTATTTACTTTCGCATCCAGAATTCAATTAATTCTAATGCATATACTTTCGATAGGATAAGATTCCTATCATACCTATTTCAACTAAAAACACTTCTCTGCACCGTTAGATTATATGTGTACGTCTATTTATATGTTGATATACTTTCGCTTCTAATACATGTTTGTATTAGTTACTAATATACAATATATACGATGTATAAAAAACAATTTGCAATTTTTATTTCGACAGCTCGTATGCTACTGGGAATTCCTGCTCTTCTCGAATGAAACATATTTGTTTGATAAATATATCTGGTCTTTTCCCAAGTGATATATGGAAATTGGACTGAGTATAGGGCAGATTGGTGATATATTTTTATTTATGTGTAACGTTAATATAATATGTGTAGTCAATTTGATCAAATTCTGCGTTTATATTTAATTGTTATCACTTATTCCACAGATAGCCATATAATTATTATTAATCATATATTATTCCATTGCGATGAACTAATTTAATGAATTATAAAGCTATTGTACTTTCAGCATTAATGTTTTATTATAACGTGTACAAAACGATATTTTTAATATGACGAATTCAGCCATTAAAAGTGTAACAAATATGTATTAATTAAAAAGAAAACGTGCAGTTGACAGCTCACTCATAAAAACGTTCTAGATTTCCACAGATCCGAATCTCATCTGTTGGTGAAGTAATTTCAACCGATCATGTATTGTGCATCTTCAATCATCTGAGACTTTGGATCTATATAATCTTATATAAAAATATGGCTTATATGGCGGTTTATATGAAATCATATTACAATTTTTTTTTACGCTAAAAGAAAAAATCAATATCATAATATAAATCACTCAAGTTATAAAACATCACAAGAGTATTTAAAAAAGAAAACATGATGAATCGTCACTCATGTAATGGATTATACGAACAAAGAATTTAAAAATTAAACATTTTTACGTCATTTATTCAAATTCATTAACAGCATATGGATAAACTGATTTTTAATAATATTAGCACTAAATATTTACTAGTCTAAGAATTTTCCTAGACTTGAAAAATATATGTTAGTGTACAGTTATTTTATTGAATATTTATAAACATCGCCAACGTCAACAATAGTGTTACGTAACTAAGTTATTTTCCATTATATTATGATAAATGACACCGTTTGAAAATACTCCCAATGGCAAACTCCAACCAGAAAGGTGAATTTTGCAGTTTTTGATTTTCTATATTGTTGAGGAAAACTAACAACGAAGAAATATTTTGCGTTTAATTAATTTAATTTATTTTTGGATTGAAGCTTGTTTTCCAAATAACTAGTTCTTTTAACGGAATAATATAGTGCCATCTAATTAAGTTCCTAATTAGTTTCATAATAGCATTTAAATTTTATTCCTTTACATAAGTAACACAGCGCACTACTAGTAGAAACTTGATTAGCAGTCAATTTTCTTATATAACCTTATTTAGGTATTTAGTTTAGATAGTGCATATATTTGAACCGCACCTGAAAAAATATTTTCTCCTATTTTCTTTTAACGAGCACGATGATGAATTCGATATATTTTTAAAAGACTGGGAGTATGGTACTGCTAGGAATATTAGAAAAAACTTTTTACATACAAATTATGATGCAATATAACTTTTTTTAGTGATGCATTTTTTGTATATTTTTATTGTGAGATACATTTTTAGGTAATGGTTGGCTTTGTTGGGAGGTGCAATTTTGAAACTATCGGACCAATTTTGTCTGTGTACGAACTTAATGTAAAATTTTACTTGTAATAAAACAAGTTTGTGCAATATTTTATTTTAATTAGAAAAGAAATTCAGCTTCCCGCGCATCTACAAACGTCCTATAACGAATATATGCCAAATAAATATATCTCTAAATTTTCCTTATCTATGGACCATGAAAAGGAAATCACCGTCAACATTCAAAAGTTAAGATGCTTGCAATAGGTGTGTTTCTGCCAATTGGACCAAACATATTTTTCGTACTCAACTAATAGACACATATTTGGTGGTCACGTGTTTCATTCAAAGTGTCATCACATCGCCCAGCCCATCACATAGCTTCATACATATCCGCTTATTAAAAAACATTATCGTTTTTTTAAATTCTAAATTTCATTCAACTAAACCCACGTGTTTTTTGACATGAAACTGCAGGTTTATATATGTTTTACCTTCCTTTTATCAATTCTGCAAATCAGACTAAAAAAATATAGGAGTAATATGGCAATAAATTAAGATTTAAATAAATTTATTACATTAAAAATGTAATGCACGTTTAAAGCACTGAATATTTCAACAATTTAATGGCAACAGACTATAAATGATTTTATTTCACATACACCAAAATATAGAGCAGAAGTGGATAAAATTATCCAAGAAATAGTGCTAAGATTTTTTCCAGAATCGAAAAAGGTGTAAAATAAAATATTCGACTAAAAAAAATTTGATGCCTGTAACTAAGCTGATGCTAAGTCTCATGAAATACAATCAAATATATTCTTTTATTGTCCTGCAAAGTTTTATCTATTATACGCCGAAGCATAGGTGCGCTATGAAACTGAAGTTCATACTTAAGGGCTGTAAGAAAACTGTATGAAATACGTGCTGTATGTTACTATAAGGAAGGGATTTCTATCAAAACTGACATATCAAGGCATTGATAGACATATTTATTTCAAAATCAATCTAGATATTGAAGTTGAACATAAATATGTATATGTAGGATATAAATATTTGTAGATTCTGTCTCAGCCCATTGTCACGCAGTCACATAATAGTCACGCTGACCAGATGGCTCGCCAGTCGCAGTGTGCAGCTTCCGCACCAGTAGCGCTGGTGCTGGTCTCATTGGTATGTGGCATTTTAGTTATGCGATTACAAATATTAAAAGCTGTAAGCCTGTCATAAATTCAACGCATCCCCGACGGCAATCGACCGACTGATGCTAGCATCTAGTCTTGGCGATTTATTATTCTTAAAGTTAATTTCGTCAATTTTATTAAAAATGCGGTGCATCATTTGGTGATATTTTCGCTCGTCGAGTGAGGCTGGACTGATGTTCTGGTTGGCTAGAAGAGATTGCTCTCGTAGTATTAGGTCCGCCATATATATCAATTAGATTCGTTAAATCCATAATAAATAAATAAATATTTGTTCTTAAATATTGTCGCTATATTTCAGAGCTCAGATCACGGCTCAACAGGATAGTGATTCATGAAGGGCATAATATTTGTATTATCTTGTTACTTTCTAACATTTTAAACAATTCGCGTACTTCTTTTTACCTTGGGGCCAGTTTAACGGACTCGGATTGGTCCATTAATTTGGTCCTACGTTCCGTACTCGGATTGAGTGGATCCTACGTTTAGAAAACCTGGCCAAATTCTTTAACTAAAAGAAGGAGAGAAGGATATTTTTTTAACTAAAAGAAATTCCAATTAATATTAACAATTCGAAAGTTTTTGTTCTCATTTCACGTCGTAATGGAGTAACAGATATGACGTGACTTACTGCACAGAGATAATTATGGGACCAGGAAATGACATAGGTAAAATGCCAACCCGGAAAATCTCATCCTAACTAATACGACAATTCCAAACGGTATTAAAAATTCAAAAGTATGTTTGTTTCTTCTTGCTTCACATCGTAATGTAATAACTGATCGTATTGGCTTTTAGCATGGAGATAGCTAGTGGTATAGGAAATGATATAGACTACTTTCCAAACGGGACAATCTTATCCTAACTAATATGGCAATCCCAAAATTTAAAAATTAGGAGGTATGTTCGTTGGTCCTGTTACTATCCTAACTAGTATTACAATCCTAACTAAAATTAACAATTCGAAAGTGTGTTGTTTGTTCTTATTTCATGTCGCAATGGAGCAACCGATCGACGTGATTTTCGGCACAGAACTGTCGTTCCAGGAAACAACACAGACTACTTTCTAACCCGTGAAGTCTCATCTTAACCAATAGAATAATCCCATCAAATAGTAAAAATTTAAAAGTGTGTTTGTTTGTTCTTCTTTCACGTTACCACGGAGCAATAGATCTACATGACTCTCTGTATAATAATAGTTAAATAACCAGGAAATGATATAAACTAATTGTTATCCCGAGAAATTACGTCCAAATAATATTATAATCCTAACCAATGTCAAAAATTCAAAAGCACGTTTCTTTGTTCCTCTTTTACATCGCACTAGAATAACAGATTGACTTGACTTTCTAATAAGAAATAGTTGGTATTCCAGGAAATAACATAGACAATTTTCCATCTTAGAAAACCTTTTCATAGCTAAAAAAAATCCAACCAATATTAAAAATTGGAAAGTATTTGTTTGTCCTTTTTTCACGTCGCCAAGGAGCAACAGATCAGCAGAAAACTTACTCCATAAAGATAGTTGTGGAACCAAGAAGTGACATAGGTAAAATCCCATCTGGGAAATCTCATCCTAGCTAATACGAATATCCCAAATAATAATAAAAATTCAAGTTTGCTTGTTTGTTCTTCCTTTACGTCGCAAAGGAGCAACAGCTTGATGTCGCTTTCGGCACAGAAAGAGTTGGCGGGTCAATAAATATATAGGCTAATTTTCGACCGGGATAACCTTATTCTAAATAATATAGTAATCCCTAAATTTATAAATTAGGAAGTGTATTTGTTTGTCATTCTTTCATGTCACAATGGAGCAATAGATGAAAGTAATTTCCTGCGCAGAAATAGTTGGCGAAAGGGATAAAGATACAGCCTACGTTCCAACCCGAGAAATCTTATCTTATTGTTTGTTCTTTTTTAACTTCACAACAGAGCAACAGATCTACATGACTTTCAGCATAGAAATAATTGGCGAGCCGGTAATTATATGTCCTATTTTTCAATGCGGGAAACCTCATCCTAATTAGAAAAAAATCTTAAGAATGTTAAAAAAAAAATCTTAAAAAATTTAAAGAATGTTAAAAATTCAAAAGTGTTTTGTTCTTCTTTCACATCGCAATGGAGCAACAGATTCACGCAATTTTCTGTGTACAAATAATTAGCGGGCCAGGAAATGGTTTAGATTACTTTTTAATACGAAAATATTATCATAACTAATAAAACAATCCCAACTAGTAATAAAAATTCTAAAGTCTGTTTGTTTGTTCTTCTTTCATGCCACAAAGGAAAAACGCGTTGACTTGATTTTCTACACAGAGATAGATGATGAGCCAAGAAATGATATAAACTATTTCTAACCCGGGAAATTTTATCTTATCGAATAGAACAATCCAAAAAAACATTAAAAATTCCAAAATTTGTTAGTTTGTCCTTCTTAAACGTCGCAATGGAGCAACAGATCGACATGATTTTCTGCGCACAGATATTTGGTAGACCAGAAAATGATATAGGTTACTTTTCAACCCGGAAAATCTCATCCCAACTAATATAACAATCCCAACACATATTACAAATTCCAAAATTTGTCAATTTGTCCTCCTTTCACGTCGCAATGGAGCAATAGACCGAAGACAAAGATAGTTGGCGAGACAAGAATTGACATTGACTACTTTTCAACCTGGGAAATCTGATCGTAACTAATATGATAAGTTAAAATTAAAATGAAAACGTTTACATAAAATACATAAAGAGGAAGTAGAGAATATGTAACTTATAATTTTGTCTATTTTGCATTTTTTTTGAGTATCAAATTTGACGGGACATCTAAAATAAATACACTGTATTTATTTTAGATGTCCCGTCTAAATAAATACTCTGATTCGTGGACGTAATTTTTTACGAATCTTAACTGATTAAATAATCTTATGTGTCCGTATGTATACATACATAGATACATATATACATTCACACACACACGCACACATACATCCATCCAAACAAAAAAAAAAAAATATATATATATATATATATACACATGTTTTACATCGTACTCAAACTGTTAAACGCAAAACTAAAATTAATAGACACCATGAAATGAAATATTTCAATTATATAAAAATATAAAAACAACAGAAAGTAATCTGCCTGAATTATAAATGCAGGTTTGAGCCATTTCTTTATATTAAAATAATTATACTACATATTTCCAGAGTTTATAATAAACTTTGCAAAAATGGGCGATTTTCTTCAAAGATATAAATACCCCTTCAAGTAACATTTAAAAACCTTATTCTCATTTCAAAGAGCACAAGTAACAAATAAGTAATCCTGTTTGTTAATATGCCTAGCGCCTGGCATTAGCATTAGTTTGTCGAAAAGAGAAAGGGGCGGAGCTTGAAAATTCAATCCTTCAAGGTCGATGAGACTTATCATCGTCTTAAGAAAAAAATATAATGTCTACCGGTTGCCCGAAGTTTATACCAATAAATATGACGTTTTCCTGTAATAAGTACAAAATATTATAACTAAAAGTTAACAGCGGTCTATTGAGAGCATTGTTAACATGAGTCTAGCGTCACTCCTTTTTTACTTTTCAGTAATTTTTTTTCACGCTATCACGGTCTGGTACATTCCGGTTCTGGTACGTGTATTTCAATGGTTACTAAAAGTTACTAACCGAAAGATATAATAAAGATTTAGGAAAAAAAAACACCACATATTTTATGTAGTATTCTCCAAAAGAAGAAATTGGTCAGTAATTGATATTATTCCCTACTGAGCAATGAAGTTTCTATATTTTCAAACGGAAGACATCGCCAAACAAGAAACCAAGTTTATTCGAAACTGCGGAAATTGAATACCCATAAAGAGCTACAGTGTTCCAATATAGATGACACGTCAATTTTTTATTCTATTTAATTTTACTCACTTGAATGTTTGACATATAAAAATTAGTTATTATAACGGAGATAGTTACGTAAAGAAAAAAATTGTTATCATGACCGAAGAACAATATTCACGATAAAAATAGCTACGCACAAAAACCTATTACACTTGAGTTTTCATAACATATGTATCAAATAGTCGTATATCACTTGTAGCTGTAGCTGTACCAGGAGTTATGTCAATTAGCTAATAGGATCAAACATCAAAGGTGCCTTTTTGAATAAATATTACCGAATTAACCCTGATGGTTTAATACCGGAAGGGGAAGGGAAATGAATGGAAAATATTTCTCCACGACGATGGAAATACGGCGAATTTGACTGTTTGATTTTATCACGCCGCTTTTGTAAATTTAATGCGGTTGCATTTCATATTTATGCTTGAGTAGTTAAGTGCATTGTGTCATAGTCAAGTGAATGTCTGTTGTAATAAGTTATTGCAAAAGCTGAGAATTATATTAAACGCATGACACAATTAACATATTTTGGCAAGTCAACTGTAATAAATTCATCTTAAAATATTGCGCTTGAACGAGTTTATCCATTTGCTGTTATGAATTATTCCGTTACGTTGGACGCAAGAAATACGATTAAATTTCTGGGTAGACGGAGAGCTTGGTCTAATTATACTTATTTTTCAATTTTTTTGCGCATTAAATAACTCGCTAATTTTTCTTATTTCTACAAAATTGTGTATTTACTGGTTTAGGATCATTAAACTCTGCATAGTATTTACTTAAGCATTGTTTGCTCTTTTCCATGTTAAATTCATAATATTATGAAGTAATAAAAGCAAAATTTACTACCGAGTTGAGAAATGGTATGCATTTTGAGTTAAATATTGTTATACTGGACTGTTTTATAATTCGTTAAATCGCTAGATTAATTTCTAAACCGTTTTCTGTACAAAGTAAATTATATGTTTAAACATACATACATACACATGTGGGTATGTATGTTATGTATATATATATACATATATGTATGTGTATATATATATATATATATATATATATATATATATATATTACATATACACGTTACATACATAGAAAACCTCAGTGGTTGCTGAAATATATAAAGACTTACTTATTTTAAAATGTTACGTAGTCCCTTTATTAAACTACTCTTTTTATATTTTTTTTGTCACATCAGAGTAGGCCTTCTTCTTTGACCAGCCTGATAACAGGAAAGGTTATACTTATCCACACTTGGTTAAAATATTTGGTCACTGAGATGTTGTATTTGCTCACGAAAACAAGTTTTAGCCGAAAGTGTGTACAAGCTATCAAAATAATCCATCGTTTTTCTCTACTATTAGGACTTAAGGTGTTTAAGATCTACTAAAGGAGAGATATTAAATATTGTTATCTTTTATTAACCGTTCAGTTTAAAAGTATGAAAAATATATTATTCGCTAATATATTATAAGGAAAATATATCCGAAGAAAATTCACTTCAAATGTGTTTTATGATAAATAACTATTTAATATCCAGCAGAAAGATACAAAAAGATTCACGGTTTTATTTGGTAAAATGGTACTGTTAAAAATAAAAGTATGAAAACCGTTTCTGATGGTTTTTTTTCCAGGGTTCTTTTATTTGATTTCCTTTATGACTCAATTTCAATGTTAATGTTCTATAACTATTAATACTAGTTTTTGTTACCGTCACGTCGGCTGTGTAGACACACAACTATGTTTTATGGGGTTGTTGTAACGCAGGTTGTATGACGTCGCATATGACGCGATAGGGAATTTCCCTAGACGCTATTCAGTTCGTAATCGACCCAACCCGTTACAATCGATTATTTCCATTAGACTAGTCGATTTTTATATGAATTGTGGATACCATAGATATCACATTGAGAAAAAAAACATTATTTTTTTTGAACTTGTGTAATACATGCTATTTTTTCTTACTGCATTCGATTTTCTTTGAAGATAAAGTCTTCTATGGTCAAGTGTCAAAAGTACTTGATAGTTAATAATGTGGACGTAGGTCAGTCATTATTAGTGTGCAGTAACTACTATAACGGCATAATATATGTGGTACATATTCCTAAAAATGTTATATGCTTGATGTAAATGATATATGTCCCTGAGAAAGAATCCGAAGAAAATATTTTCAGTCTTTTTCAAAAATGAACAATGATGGAATATTATAATAAAGATTTCGGGCGAGGATATCGTTGGCTAACTTGTAAACTGAAAACATAAAATAGAGGAAAAAATCAATCCATCTCTGAATGCAATAAACATAATTGAACTGTCATAAAAATATTATTGATTTAATTTTATTTATACCTTTTTAGCATCTGTGTACACTATACGTATTTACTGGGGCATGAACAGTATCTTTCAGTGAAAACTATAAAAATAACAAGGTGTTACAGCTCACAAATTAAAAAAATAAAATATTGACTTGTATACGGAAGAAAGACAGTAAAAGCGGGATAGGGTCAAGTTTATTTTAAAGTGACACGTATGGAATAAATAGCAAAAGAGATGATGGTATTGTGTTTAGCCCTAAGGGAAATAAGTATCGAAATTTGACACCACGCGTTGTCAATGGATTAAAATAAGATAAATAGCAAAGATTCGTGTAAAGGCTAAGGTAAATTTTCCCACTTTCCATTCCATTCTTCCCAATTGAAGTGTCTACCTAAGCTCAGAAGCATACATTTTAAAATATTATTCTAATAACAAATACATAGATTTTAGCGTCATTACAAAAATCCTTCAGTTTTTTTTTCAAAATCAAGCTATTACCGTTAAATTGTTTAAAGCGCTGAATATGCCTTTGTAATCCAAAGAGACAAAACGTCAATTAAAACAAAAACGCAATCCGTTAAAGGAAGCTATTAAATTATTAAATAATTTTATTGACGCGAATAATGCTGAATCATCCCACGCGAGCTCGTCTACCGCAACAATGCGACGTTGCGTTCATAAAAGCTTCTAGAAAGCAGACGTCATTTCGTTTATAGCCTTTTTGTGAAACGAGCTTTGTACCATAATATTTGAACTTTTCCTTGGGCGATACAATAGAATTGTAGTAATACTATCGATATGTGCAAATGTTCAGAAGTTCCTTTTAATTATATATACGAGGTATATAGTAATTAAACAAGTAAAAAATTATGTTCGTTAAAAAAATAAACTAAATTAAAATTAGCAAATAGACAATTTTACATCAAAAAAGCGATCAAGTGAGTGTGATTGAAGTGAGCACCCAAAAGTTAATTCCGTAGTTATTCCAGGAAAAAAAATTATATAAAACAGCGAAAATATTAAAGTATATCAAATTAGAATGCAAAAGATTGTTTACTTTAATGGTTTCTTACGTCTTGCAACAAAATAATGTATCACGAACTTTTTTGCAGTTTTTAAGTACTTCACAAATCAAAATTTATTAATACTCTATTCAACAATTCTTCCTTATATGTATACGTATTTAAACAAGAAGAAAAATTTAAACCGGAATACAAAAAAAAAATAACTGAAAAGTACGAAATATAAACATGGCCTGTGAAATTCATATCCTTATATACTCTAGAATACTCTGGTTCATTACGAAGCCATAGACATATCATTTGTTGAAATCACTTTAGTAGTTTAATTCAAACGAGGGAACGAGCTATTCACATAAATATATACATGTATATATATATATATATATATATATATATATATATAGCCTGTGAAATTCATAACACTTTCTCTGCTGCAGTTGGGTAAAATAAGCAAGAAACATTAACTTTGCTTCGTATTAATTGATTTCTTTATTTGAGCAGATATATGTAAAATGTCATAATGATATCTTTAAAATTGTTAGACAATGTGGCTGTGATGGATGGATACCAGCATATAATGAACTTATCAATCGTAATTTGGCTATGGAATTGTTAGGAGGACAAAACCATCGATATAGACGGTAAAACTGTCGAATTTGAGTTTTACCGACGATCTTGAATTACTCTCCGATAGCATAGAGAATATATAATTATATTAGAAGACCCGAAACGCGCATCTAAAAAAAGTAGGCCTAAAGATCAACACTTTAGATATTGAAATTATGAATAAAATTCCTAAGGGACGCAACTACCAACTGCCAGTAGAGCAGTGCAAGAATATATTGGGAAAAAAAAACTTTGGGTATCAAAGACGAAAATTCCAGGGAAAGTTAGCTTTAGGCATAAATAAAATCTATGGTGCAAGGCGTTCATAGCGATGAAGGCAACAGTAATCAAATAACATAATCTGCCAATTTTCATTTATGAGATTGAGACCGTAATGTTGAAAATTATATCTAAAGAGAACCTCCAAGTCCTGTAGGGAGATATGGAATGAACGAAACTTAGAATTCCTTTCATGACTGCAAGATCTAAACGTGGATATTGTCAAAGGCAAAAATCCACTCTGTGGTTACAATCATAGTGGAGTTGAAGGCACGTTATATTATTATAATTAACAATGGATACGGAAAAGAAGACTCCCGAAATGGCGACGGCGTACTTACATCAGACGATGCAGAACGCCGAAGAGACCGACAGACAACATCCATCAGTGTTTATAATAGGATTAGAAATTGAGAGTTCAGACCCACTAACAGTAGCGGTAACTAGAGGAAGGCTACATCCAAAAATAGATGGCAGGCCGTCAATATACTCAATGTATACAAGTGTGTACGTGTATACTAGTGTTATTTCAAATTTAACGATGCTTTATGGGTTCGTAACTCGTCTAATTCTTTATGCTTTTATTGTGCCATAAGCAGTAAGTAAGGTAGTAACATTTTTATTACCTGAAAATTATCAGCTATATACTATTTTCGCGTTGTATGCCTTGAAAGTACTTAGAAAGTTGAGTAGTGTAATTAAATTTGGGTGGAGAATTTCTTTTTCAGGCTTTTACATAATGAAATAAGAAACTTCTTTATGGTTTCCATGGTTTGTTTGTCGACTGAAACTTATAATTTTTCAAAATGTGAAATATTTTTATTGCAAAAAATATCAGAGTTTTTTTTAGTTAAATACGTGTTGTCAGTTTTTGGTATTAGTAGAAAAAAATGGGATATATGAATGTATGCAAAAATTAAATTAGCTTGTTGAAGTATTACAAGTATTGTTTGATTTGAAGCGACGATAAAAAATTAAGCAAGTAGTCAAATCAGAGAGTATTTCTCCTTGGTATCCTTTAAAAATACTTATTAACGATCTTAACATTCAGCTGCCATTTTCATTTATCCACGACAAAAACTGAGGAATAAAGAACTGTGTTTCTTATACTGCTCTAGTAGAGTTTAGGTTGTTTATAATTTTTTTGGAAAATAAAATCGAGACATTTTGCATATACCTAAGTTGTTCATATAGGTGTACTAGTTACACATAAGCAATGAATGCTACAAGAAGAATATCGTTTTAACAGGGGAAAATAAAATTGAATCCTCAAAAGACTTTAAGAGTATTTGCTCTTTTAAAATGTGACATGGGAATTAAATACTGTTATATATAGGCACACCTATACGTTATGTACAGGCAGAATCTAAATATGGATGGCGACTTAAATTAAACCAGTTACACCGATCCGTGACTAAACTAGTTTAATGAGTTTAAGTTATATTTGATATTTATTGATACTCAAAGTTATTCCCTTAAGTGTTGGTAATAAGACATTTTTGCAAATGATTTTAGCTTACAAGTAAACTTTACTTTCTATGATTTAAAATTTTTATTGTATTACTTACTATTGTGTTGTGCTGCAAGATACTTTTAATTGCTTAATTGCATTTAATTAACGGGCCAGATCCTTTTGTCAGCTTTCCCCCTTTTGTTCACAATTATGTTTAAACGTTGTATTTGTGAAACTTAATTTTACAGACAATATATTTTTGAGGATTTAACCATTTGTTTGTGAATTATGACCTTTAAAAATATTATCTTCGAAATCCATCAAATTGGGACAATACATGTTATAAATAGTTTTCTACAGATGTTTAGACTCTTGGGGAAATGCATGTTATAAAATAATAATTTTAAATTTGTTTAAATAATAAAAAATAAATACTACAAATAACACTTCAAAATACAAATTATTTATATTTAATATGAAATTGAATGAACATTTAAATAGCAATTTCTATATAAAATTAAATATATATATATATATATATATATATATATATAAATATATGTATATATATATATATATATATATATATATATATGTATGTATGCTTGTTTCGTAACATTGAATCCACCTCGAACGAACCACATACAATTCAATGAGTATTACCAATCATTTTGAAGAAATGAAAAAATAAGTGTAACAATGTGAACACGTATGAATAATATGACACATCTTCTTATATTTTCATATATATGAATGAATAAAAAATCGAATAATCGAAACTACAGAATGCGCTCTTATTATATTGGCTATGGAGTTCTTCGTGCTACAGCCTGTTTATTTGTTCCTGAGCGAGTGCAATATGCCATCTCTTTCAGGAAATACTTCTGCAATTCGACTCAGTGGCCAATGAATTGGTAGTAATATTCCTTTAATACGGCCATTGCGCCAACTTATTAATTCGATAAGTATAAATTAACCGTATTGTTTATTTTTGTTAAATTATTTTCAAATCGCAAAACATAAGTTATAATTCTTTTCAATTTATTTATGAATGAAATTTTAACAAGAAAGACTGATATTGCTCTATGGTTTTTAAATTCTTAGTAACTTTTAATTCATACAGTGTGTCTGGGTGGCTAATGAACCTTGGCCAAGAATATTTGTCTTTGCAGAGCCAATTTGGACTCGTCTTCCAACAATAATTTGCCGTGAATTCAAAGGGTAACTGATCACCAAAGTATATCTGCTACATTCGCTTCAGATGGCGCATATCTCCCATGCATTGATTTTGTAATCTCCCCTATTTCAGACACTGCATTTCTTTCATCCAAAAGAATTTATTTGTACATTTTCTCGGTATCAGTAAGGATCACGATTCGCAGTATGATGTCAAAGCCATGGTTTTGTACAACTGCTATTACCATTAGACAGTTGTTTAAAGATATGCCCGTGCTTCTTTCAGCTAAAGCATTGTGGGCTAATCTGACCTTTGTGGTCAAATTCTCAAGAAGAATCAAATTCTATTCTTTCATTACCGGATGGCGTGGTAAAAACAATACTTTTTCCTATTTCTCGTAAGTTGATCATGAGCATGTGTCCTAATTTTATTGCTTCGCGCAAATTATCGATATATTATATATTCAAGGATGTATTTCTTGCAAGATTTCTTTCAAGAGCGTAAAATTGTTTCGCTGCTAAATTATATGATTCATCTAAAATGTTTATTTAACCAACAAATGACAACATAATGACCGGTTTTATCATTAATACGCAATGAAAAAACCGGTGTTTTTCTCAAAATGTTCTTCGTCTTTTTATTCTTCTTCAGTCAAAAATGATTTATGTTCCATCTTTTTAAGTTTTCAGAACTTTGTTATCATATTGTGAATTGAAATTAGCATCATCATGCAATTAATTGTTTCTATATTTTCTGGTTTTCCCCTTATTCTACCTGAAATAATCTAGTTTAGCTTGGTTTTGCGAAATTTAGCACGATGGCCAGGTATCTTATTTCTACATATACATAATAAACTTGGTACTATTTCTTCACGTAGTAATGCAACAATATCATTTAAACTTAGGATAGGCTAGTTTAATTTTATGGGGCACTTTTATATTACGTTTATCTATATACTGATTGGATAAGTTGTTACATATTTATGTATTATTAAAAACCCTAAGTTTTCACAATAATTACTGTGCATGAAATGTATCTCGGCAGTAATTGTTTTATACATGATTCTAGCCAATTCAGATCCTCTACTCGTGAATCTGTCGTTTGAAGTAGTATTTAACATCGTTTTTTTAAAAATTCTAACAATGTACTAAATTTAGTAATTTCCGAACGTTTATTTGCCTTTTACCATTATTTATTAGTAAGTCTATAACACTTTCCAGTAATTATATGAATTAATAGAGTATCCTAAGTTTTGCAGGGTTCATCCAAAGATTTTAGTCAAGAATGTAAAATTTTACAGTGTGGACTAACTTTCGCAACTCTCGTGCAGATTCTTTTGAAATACTTGACTGTTCGAACATTAATTTAAAATATTTTTCAATTATTACTCTTTTAGTGTTCAAACAATTTTGCAATTCTTTCTAAGCCATTTCGTAGTTTTGATTGAATGTCGATAATGAATTTAAATTTGTTGTCACTTCACTTTTTAAGCAAGTTTTTAAAAATTGAAATTGTCGAATGTGTGATATAGACCTTTTTTCGTGGATGAATACTATAAAGGAAATATAAACCTCTAACCATTGCCGTAAGAACCGTTGAAAGTAGTTAATTAAATTTTTGTCAATTTAATGGAATTGTTTAGTGATGTACTTGTGTTATTCATTGAAATTGAATAATAAAGCTCTGCAAATTCCCCGAGTTCGATTGATTTTTCTTCTATGGTTTGATCTATGATCAACTGTTTCAAACTATTATAATATATTTTTGATATCTTTTAAGCGTAATTTTATTCCCGTATAATCGTCTTTACTTTTTTCGTTATTTACGTATGTTATGAATTGCGTGAATTTTAGCTTTTTTACACTCCTCCTTTCCTTTAAAATCTTTAATTCTTCATAATCAACCATTTTATATTCATTATAACAAACCCAAAGATATAACTATATGTAAATTTAACGAAATATACGTCAATAAAAACAATTTTTTTTTGAGAAAATGATTAGAGGATTGAATATAGCTAGGAAGAGATATTCTTTTCACACTTATCTGATTCTTAATGATATGCTAGACTTTAATGATACATTGACTGCAATTTCCAGTTGGTGTAACTCTGATGTTAATAAGACGATTGAGCTTATTCCCCGGAACGCAGCGATTATCACAATGGATGACATTATGATAATCGCTGCGTTCCGCCAAACTCATACATCGTTTTATACTGTCGTCATTGACTGCTTAGCCCACTTCGTATTTAGCATTTTTCCCATCTTGTCCACACACATGGTTTTTGAGTCTGTACTTTTTTAATGCGTGTTGTTATCTTTTGAACTGCGCTGTATTCATACTGCACCGAGGTGTTATCCGACTCGAAGGACTATGTTATAACCTATAGACAGGATCTTAAAATCTAGTTATAAGTATATCTAAATACTGCCAATACATAAATCTAGTTATAAGCAGATCTAAATACTGTAGACTTACATTAAGTTCTTTACCACTACCTAGATTTCGTATTTAAGTTCTTCACCTCTACCTAGGTTTCGTTGTATTACAACATCTTCAGGTGGGCTATTAGCAAAAATCAAAGAAATCTTTGCTAATAGCCCACCTGAAGATGTTGTAATACAACGAAACCTAGGTCGTGGTAAAGAACTTAAAGAAAGTAGAAATAATTCATTTTAGAAATGTTTCATTTAATTGTGAAATGCAATAATCACAAAAATCGAGTCATCATGAAAAAATCACAATTAAATATCTTTGATTTTTTAATAAGACGATAAAAATAAATCGCTCAGCAAAATTAAAAGAGCAACGAGAATTTTAAAAAACTTCGGTTTATTTTTAAACAAGCGTGATTTTGCCAAAATTGTTCCGATTCAAATAAAAAAAGTGATATTTTATTATTATTAATGATTAAAAGATTAAACCCTTTAATTGCATGCTAAAGTGAAATGCAAATAAAAAAAGTGATATTTTATTATTCTTAATGATTAAAAGTGATATTTTAAAGTGATATTTTATTATTCTTAATGATTAATTGCATGTTAAAGTGAAATACAAATAAAAAAAGTGATATTTTATTATTCTTAATGATTATAAGGTTAAACCCTTTAATTGCATGCTAAAGTGAATTGCATGCTAAAGTATTTCTTTTTCCATTTTTATTTGAAATTGAATATTAATTGCATCAAAATATTGCTCTGTATTCCAAAGGCTAGAATGAAACAATGTTATTGGCGCAAGGTTTATCTGTTAGAAGCATACATTTCTCGAGCAACATATATGAAATGTACACATATTTGAGTTTGTCTATTTATTTGCTTTATTTTCACGCATCCATTTCTCAACCGATTTCCGTAAAAATTTGCACTCATAAAACGTATAATGGAGATGAATATTAGATTTTTGGCTAGAAATAGAATTTATTGCCTTTTGGTACTTAAAAATTACTCCTTTAGGGATAATAACGTGTGCGTGTATATATATATATATATATATATATATATATATATATATATATATATATCTATATACATACACATATATATATATATATATATATATATATATATATATATAAATTTGTACTTATCAAATTGCTTAGCCATTTTTAATGCGAAGATATATTTCCTTATGAATATTATAGTTAAATTGCATAACAATTGTTTCCTTTTTAAATTCAGAGAAGCTGCAAGTCAAAAGTAGTATCAAATAAATACAAGTTAGTTTAGTTGACGAGTTGACATAACTCCAAAATGAATAGTTACATATTGGAGATTTATTAAGTGGTTTTATATGAAAGAATGCAGTCAAGAACAACCGTAAAATAGAATTATAGGGAAATAGATAATAATAATCGTACAACAATGAATTTGATAATATAAGTTTTTAAATTTTTTTTTATCTTATTCAATTATTAATTATCTTTGAATTTAGATATACTTAAAATAGAAGAACCAATGCCAAAGTCTCATAACTTTTGGGAAACAACTATTTAATTATCGTGAATGTAAGCAAACTAGGGAAGAGTTTGGTAAGATCTCGTGCAAAAAAGCTTTTAAGTCATAATTTAACAGTAGACAGTAACGCTACTACCATTTGATAGTCAGAAGCTACGCTATCTATAATAGATCTGTATTCCAAACATCAATAAAACAAATAAATAAAAAATAGCTCATGTCTGCTTCGCAGATACACGTTAGAATTGGTAATATAAATGGAATTCATTAAAAATTTAAATTAATCTAAGGAGTAGAGATCATTACAATAATTCAAAGACATGTTAACAAGCTTTAAAGTGACTCAGAGTACCAATAAACATATCATGGTTATGATATTACTTTGGGAGACAAAATGAGAAGCGAAACGGGAGAATGAATGAAAGTAACTAATATTACTGAAAGAGACGTGTGATAGAAGTGGTGTGCTAGAAGATGAGATGACAAACGCACAAATTTTTTTGTAATTGGCCCATAAGACCCATGACCATAAACTCATAAGACCCATTGACCCATGACATAGGTCTCCGTTGGCGGAATGACATCAAGAAAATAGCGGGAGTATCTCGGAAATAACTCGGTCAAGATATATAATCTGCTGTAGAAAATATAAAAAATACTTCAGTTGAACAATGAATCGTAACAAAGAGAAGAAAGACAAGACTATACAGAATAATCTATAGCCATAACAACCCATAACAGTTTTTACGTTTTATTTCAAATTACTGTATTTTATTTTTAAAAACTTGCTTTACGAAAACTCCAATCGTTAGTGGGCCCCGTACTAGAATATATTTGTACTAGAATATTTTTGGAGGAGAAAAGGTGATAGACATTTCTAGAGTCAAGGAATTTCTAGGGACAGATAAATTCCTACAGCACACCTTAGAGTCTGTTACACGTTTACATGAACACGATCAAAGCACTGGATCCAAATTACTACCATTACGACTCGCAAACTTTGATTAAATCATAAAACGATGAGGGAGATATAGAATAGTTCATGATAGTTTGTGAAACTCTGTACAAGTTTAAGTCTCTAGCAACAATAACATTAATCATACATGTAACGCGAAATACATGCGTAACCGAAGTCAGTAGCACTCGGGCGGAATGTACGCAGCACATTAAATGAACAATGGAACGGTAATACTGAAACGCTCAACATAGGCGTTTACGTGGGTATCTAGTATCGTCAGCTGAAGCAGAGCACGTACTATGTATTCCATATCTGATATTGCAACTAAATGTTTTAACTCCTTGTTTACGACGCTTGTACGCAGAATATCTATCTTGTTTCTAACTTTGTGATATCCGTTTTTTTAAATATTCACCTCAGAAAATTTCTTCGCTTGCCTACCATTAAAGAAAAATATATTCATTTTCCCCTTGAAAATTTATTTACTAAAACTGTACTAATAGTTGCACCTCTTTCTGTACTTTCGCCTTTTTTAAGACCAAAGAAACGTGCAGAGATGCATAATTGTAGGAAAAGTTTGAAAATTTCATAAAATTCTTAATAATCGTACATAAACATAGTAAAGAAAGATGTAAAAGACCAAAAACCAGCCAAGTGATCGTTGGAACATATATCAAGTAGGGTTTCATATTTATTTATTTCTGTACCTTAATATATATATATATATATATATATATATATATATATATATATATATATATATATATATATCTGTGTGTGTGTGTGTATCAGACTTATTGCTACTTAACTAATCTCTTACAGCCAACCAGAACACCAGTCCAGCCTCGTTCGACAAGCGTGTGGAATCGAACGCGAATCCCCGCGGTATGCCGCGACGTCAAAGCCCGTATACCTTGCTATCGACTCGACACATCACGGCGATGACATAGTGTCGGCGATTCATAGTTATTTATATATTTTAAAATTATCGATGTCAGTTGGTAGAAACCATTTTAATGGAAAGTTCTAATCGGATACCAGTAACTAGATTTCTTTTTTAATTTTTTAAATCCCTGATGTAAAAATAAGAGACTGCCACATTGCATTTCATTTCGAAGATTAATCATACGCAAGCGGAGTTCAAAAACGAAAGATAGTAAATGGGAAGAAACTTTAATTTAGTCCTAATATATATTTCCAATGATATCCCATTTGATGTGGTACGCGAAAGAAAATCATCCTCGTTTTACAAATATGGGGTGGTAAATTCATATTTTTAACATGTGTTCATTAGGTCGACCCGACTAACCATGTAATGGAATCTACGAAACTAAATTTCAAAAATTAAGCAAAGTATCCTAAGATGTGTATGGACCTCTAATTCCTGTATCATCATGAAACTTGGCAATTGTGTGTAGTTCTGATGACGACATAATAAAATGATACCAATGCACTGATTCTATGAAACAGAACCGGAAGTTAGATACTGAACTCGACAACGGAACAATATCTTCTAACCGTCTGTGGGCTTCTCGTTGTTGTATCATCATGAAACTTGGCAATTGTGTGTAGTTCTGGTGACAACATAATAAAATGTTACCATCGGACTGATTCAATAAAATAGAACCGGAAGCTAGATACTGACATCAATAACAGAATAACATATTATAACCTTATGTGAGCTTTTAATTGTTGTATCATCACGAAACTTAGCAGTTGTGTACAGTTGTGCTGACAACACAATAAAATGGTACGATCGGACTGATTCAATGAAACAGAACCGGAAGTCAGATCGAAGAATTGAATTGTTTTAAGCTTACCGGAATGTCATTTTCCAATACTGATGCATTGCTAGAGATGGACATAATGCGTTTTCAGTCGCTCATAGACACAGAAACAAGAAGAGATACCTCAGTCTAACCAACTATGGTGCTCTGCTAATTTCAAATCTGTAGAAGTTTTTTAGTGAAGACTTAATATTTGTAAAAGTATTTTAAATGTAATATAGAGCAAGTTCGAAACAGGATAATAGTATTATCTCCTTTAATATAAGACTGAAAATAGTAAAAATAAATTAAAAGTTTAAAAAATTAAAAAGAAACACGCTTTTTAGATTTCAGGAAAAAAATTCCTACGCTTTTACACGTTATCCGCAGATTTGCTTCTGATATAAATGTAGTGTGATAATATTGTAATAGGTTTATGATGTACAGTTACACATAAAAAAACACATTATATATGGGATTAAGGCGTAGTTAACATATCCAAAATAAAGTGTTTTTGTGTATAAAAAATGTTTTATTGAAAATAGGAATCGTAAAGTGTAAGCTGCAGAAAAAAGTTGATACACACTTTTTCAAGTGTCTAACCAAATATGAACTATTGAAGGTCCGTTATTTAACGTTGATGTTTAGCATTTGACGATAAATTAAGCAAATGCGCTTATTTGACTTCTTGTGAACCGCAAATTCTAGAAAGTTTCAATTTTAAAGGAAATACATTTTTTTTAATTAATATTTACAATATTTATATTATCTGTACATTGCGATAAGTGGTGGAGCTGAATCTGTCACTATACTTTCAAACGCAGTGACACATGGATGGCAGGACGTAAATAATGAAATTAAAAGGTTTTCCTATTTTTCTGGAGAATCCTAACTGAAACAATCTTAAGGAGAAGGATGGGAATGGTGTGCAGATAACTTTCATTGGTACTTGGTTAGGTTAGGCAAAATTTTTTAATCACCGCAATCAGTTATTTTTTATCGAATCTTTGCGGTCACAGTGGTTATCACCGATCTTTGATTTCTTTACCAATTTGTTATTTTTAGGATTAACAAATAGAAAAAACTGTTCATCTGAAATTAAATAATATTAAAAGTAGTATTCTATTTCATGTAATTGAGAGATGAAAAAATACGGTACACATAGACATGTGGGGTATCATTATAGATGATAGATCTTAAAATATGATATCGAAGCTCCAAAATAACTTTATGACAAACAAAAACAAATTCTTATTAAAAGTATCTCTTCCCCCTAATATTTCAACTAACATGAGTAAAATTTAAAAAAAATTAAGGTAGTGGAACTAAAAATAAAATTTCAAAGAAAATTGTTTTAAATTAGGTATTTTGGGTAGTTTCTCAGATATTGGAGATTTACGGTACCGGCCGCAGCAACATTTTTATTCGTCAAACCATACCTACAAAAGTCAAAATATGCTTTATTGTATACGAAATTAGTTCAACATTGTTTTGTGCTACGGAACCATTTGTGCGCGAGTGCATCCATATATTTAATAATATAAGGAAGATTATATTTAAAAACGGGCCCAAAATATGAAAGGGTTCTTTCTGAATGTAATTATAATTGATATCGTTTTTCATTATTCATGGCTGAATTCATTGCATCAAAAATATCGTTGTATACATTTTATAATCAATCACGAAGATTAAAAATAAAGCAACTGAAGTATTTAATAAAACAGTTCATTATAACGGAATGAACCCATATGGTTACTGTGAAATGAGTGATATTAACTGAACCTGAACGTAGTAATTGTTCAAATTAATTATACAAATGTATATATTTCATGAACGATAGTCATATAAATAAAAATAAAGTTTTGCCAGTCAATAACCACTAATTTGCGCTCAATCTTATTTCCATATATTACTTGGGGAAAGACAGATATTTTCCATCCAAGAAGGGCAGGAATTGAGAATAGCATGTAGTGGATTGGCATTTAGTGCTTAATACAAAATGCAATTTCTTTTATACCGTATACTAGTACTTAATGTAATACTGACGAATGTATATGAATATGTGAATAGAAATACACATATATTTTAATGGCGTAGTGAAGTCATTAGAAATTTTTTTACGAATATGCCAATTGAATCTGATGCGTCTCTCTGATACATGGATTTAATATCGAGAATATTTTTAGAATTCTGTGTACCAGAGCAGTGTCTTTAGTTGATATAGATCTGGTAAGTATTTGATCCTGTAGTCATGTGTATGTATTAGGATTAATAGTGATTCTGGCTGAGAAAGTAAATATTTCAGTCAAGATATTTGGTTCTGTTAGAAATGAAAACTTGACTTTTATTTATTCATTTCTATAATATCTTGAAAGAAAACGCAACAAAGAAGTTAAGATTTGGTACGTTTACGTGAATTAAGCCCCTTAAGATTGTAAAATATATAAACGATTTACGAAATTTAACATAAATTCGCACTAAATTTAATTCTTCAAAAGTATCACTATTTTTTATCAGCTGTCCATGTTGTGTTTCTGTATCACAAAAGGGAAAAACGAAGTCCAAATAAGTATACTCAGGTGTCTTTCCGTTAATCTCTCTACCATGGATATTTTTAAAAACTTTAAGCTTGGTGCAGAAATTAAAAATATTGACCCGCATACATCCCACAAGTGAAAAATATATAAAAATACTTAAAACTAAAAAAAAATATTTATACAGGAATTTTAGAGGAAGGAAAGGAAGTACTCAAAAAGTAATTTTTTTAATTTCGTATGTCGTATGGGTTGACGTTCAAAAGAGTGAGTTTTAAAGACGGATTTTAAAATTTTATTTTCTGACTTGTGCAGCATAGTCCACAAAAATAAGTAAGTTTCTTTTAACTACCAAAACTCTAAAAATGAAAATTATGTGAAAAGTGGGGTTACTAGAAATTTATTTAAATTTCATTAGAAAACTACACCAATAATTCTAAATATTATAGTTTTTGAGCAAATCACGATATGTTTACGCCCGTGGAAATTTACTAGGCAATGCCTTTGGATATTGAAAAACAATGACAATATTTTAAGTAATGAATACTAATGATCGAAATTCGACCGTAATTCATTAAATTCCTAAGTTTGAATGTTATTGAATTCTTCTGTCAAAGAGTATATCTCTGTAATCATTGCATTGAATTCATATTAAAAAAAAACTTTGTCTTGACATACACTCCGCAAAAAATTGAAAAAGGAACATTTCAAGCCACATAAAATTCACAGCTTGAAACTCATTTAGTTAACATGATATTTTAAAATTCATTGGTATCTGTGCGACTGTTTAACCACAGACTATTATGTGTTTGACCTTGACAGTATGAATGTAAACAAATATAATTTAATGTATTTGTAAAGCATATTGTGTCACACTCTTGTGCGTACTTAATATGCTTAACAAGGGGTAAAAAATATTCTGTTCATGTATTAACATATAGATACTAAATACTTTCAAATACAATTAAATGAAACTACGTGATGTAGTATTATTTCTACTTTCTTTAATTTCTTTACCACGACCTAGGTTTCGTTGTATTACAACATCTTCAGGTGGGATATTAGCAAAGATTCTTTGCTAATCTTTACTAATATCCCACCTGAAGATATTGTAATACAACGAAACCTAGGTCGTGGTAAAGAAATTAAAGAAAGTAGAAATAATACTACATCACGTAGTTTCATTTAATTGTGAATAATGAATTTATACAAAATTAAAGCCAAATATTTTCAATACTTTCAAATAGTTAAACATATATACCTAAATATGTTCAGAACCCTCATGTTGTAAATTTTATTGTTGCTTAAGAGGTTTTATTGAACGTTAGCTACCTTGAAGTTCCTACATAGTTAATGGTTCCAAACCCTTAACAACTAATTATACCTACATACTGATGGAGGTCTGAATTAAATTTTAGAAAATTTACTTCATAATATTCATATATTTTTTTAAATAGTTACATTAATTTTTAAATTTGATTTTGATCGTAAAATATTGACATATCCTATGTAGAAGAAATTCACTATAATACGTATTGAATTCGTTTGTACAAACTCTAATTTCTACAGTTCTAAAAAATGAGTATGTAATACAAAAAGTTATTTTACGTATCCTGAGTTTTAATTTTTGGACAATGGCCTTATTGCGATAGTCATTCACCGCATACATACAGCATATGCTCCTTAAAAAATAAATTGCCTATATCAAAATATGTGTAAACGTCGACTTATTATGCCTGTATGTTTGCTTATAACTTGAGATTGTGGTTTCACTGTTGTAGAGAATATTTATTCAGGGAGATTTGTAAGAATAAAAAATTAGTACAGGTGCTCAACTTACAAAGTTATTGTAAATCTGTGAGGTGTATCATTGAAGGTGGATACCCATGAAGCGCTCCGAACGGTGCGACGAAGTCACTAACACTGAGGAGCGGGGGAAGTTCATCAGAAATATCTTCAATTTCAATCGTCAATTACGTGTGTGATGTTCACAACTTCCACGTGATCCTGACCTGTAGAAGATATCATAGTGTATCAAAACATATACCAATTTTTTAAAATATTGTACCCATGGACAATATGCACATTAGGGGCTATAATTATTGGGGTACTCCTCATAAATTATTTTATGCAGTACATATATGAACTTAAAATACCATTGTAATAGTAGTCATCAAATAACTTTTAAATACGACTCTTAACTAAAACCGGGCTCCATGCTTATTTAAATACACATGGAAGTTTAAATATTGAAGCGTACATGATGTTTAACTAAATTATTTGTAAATATTGATATTGCGTTATAATCAAATTGGTTTCTTACAAATTTTAATACAAGTGGACCAAAATAAATCTTCATTGATATATTTGGTTAATGCCGTTATCCTTGAAAATGGATTAATTATTATATTGTGACAGGCACAAGTAATATATGAGTATGTGAACCAAAAGCATCAATTCAGTACACTGATTCACTAAGCTAAATGAGTCACATGAAATCTTATTGGTTCATTTAACTATTTGATTCAAGATGTTTCGTGCTATACTAATATAAAAAATACGAGGCTACTATTGTGGATAAACTAATCGAGTGACTCAGTTCTATTGATTCAATAGAGTTATTGAGACATTACGATAACTTGATTCTTTTTTTATTCAAAATCACTGAATCATTTTACTTAGGTGAGTCAACTTTTCCATGAATATATTATGAACTTAGTTACTGCATTAATTTGTGATTTTAACCTTGATGTTCAAATTTAACTGCTCGATTTGTTCCGATTTCTACGTGCAGAAGATTTCAAATGAAATATTGTATGACAGGTATTAAATATTCTTGTGGATTTGAACGGTGAGTTAATAAAATGTGGTATTTTTAGTAAATGCCACATGGTGATTTATCATCTTGATATAAGTCACTTTGCTAAATAATTTTATGTTGTGGTAAATGTACGATAAATTTTTTACTTTCAAGAAGTTTCCTTTATTACGATTATGTGAGACATACAATGTCTGTAAACGTAATAACCGCCGATGGAAGAATGCGCGCTATCTATCTTCAAGTAAATATTGCTCGAACGTGTTGTCTTTAGCGCTGACAACGAGCCAGTTGATTCGAGAGTTGTGAACAATCTTTACTTGTCAACGTGTTCGAAATGAAAAACTATGCAAACAGCAAATATAAGAGATAGTTTTGGATGAATGTGATTAATTTCTGAATCTTTGAATAGCTTTGATGTGTTTACAAAGTTTCATATTTCAGAAGAAAAAAGAAATCATTTTAAAATTCCTCGCATATCAGTCTATCAGTAATAGATATTTTTCATGGTAACATTGAATCCTAATAAGATTCAAAAACTATTTTTTTAAGGTTTTTTTATAAGATGGTATTAGAAACATTGCTGAAATTTGATGAAAACTAAACACGTGTCACCGCACTATATAATTAGTAATAATCTTGGCTTCTGCTATATATATATATATATATATATATATATAAAAAAAAAAATATATATATATATATATATAATGTATTATAGTTTCAGTGCGATAATAAACTTTATAGGGCAATAGAAAAAAGAAACATTAATGTGTCAGTGTGTTATTTGGTGGGTTGATACACTTTAGATCATTCCTTATTTTAACTCCTTAAGTGATGAATTTGAAAAAAATCTGTAAACAAGATCCATTTCTTTACAGTAGAGTCCGCATATAAATTTTCGCGCCTATTATTAAATAAACAGACTTCTGGTACTAACTTGCACCCCTTTTTTCTCTTTAGGGAGATAACTTTTAGAAACTGAATTTCGGATAATTGAAATACTTTTTTCCGGATGTTTCTCATTTATAATAAATCTGCAAGTAAGGAAATCTATTAAAGCTTGTTGGCTTTTTGTGCTGGAGGTTTCATGAAAAGTGAATCGGTGGTATACTGTTTTTAAGTATATAGGTAAACGTTATCTGAATATAATGACTACAGTTACGAAATATCTAGATTAATTTAATATACATAATATCAAATTAAATATGTTGCTAAAACTTTTCATATTTCTAACGTTATTATAGAAATATATAATTATTATAGAGTATTGCATTCAACGAAATATAACCCGTTACATGTGCCATTATATAAATTGCTATCAAAATGTAACTGCGTACATGTAACTTTGATTAATGTGAGTCCGCGTTGTTCGCACATTATGTTAAAGCTGGGAAAGCTTTATCAATTATTAAAATATAAAAGTTAACAATATTTTTTGTTTACCTATACTAAGTTTTAATTATAACTGAAAGTTTTTAGCGACGAGTTCAGGACAACAGGTACTTACTAGCATAAATTAGGGAAATGTGAAAATACGGCAATTAAGTACTTGTTAAGAACAAAACGAGAGTAAAGTATATTAGTTAATCCAGTGTATAGATATGAACTCCCGTTGTAACAGTATTTAACACAATGACCATGAAAAAAAAAGATTTCTTCTCCTCTCTCATCCCTCTAAATTTTCCCCAAAGTGAAAATTCGATTTTTTGCACATCACGTCTGTTATATCTTTCTATAATTGTACCAAATTTCTAAATTTTTGTATCAAGTTATCACAGACAAACATCATATATACCATATGATAAGATTTCCGTTTTTTTTCAACTTATGTACGGAAAGCTGAAAATCAGTAATTTAATAGTAAATTGGCCATCCCTGTAATAACTGACTTAAGAGTACACGTAAAACTTATTCGAAATAAATTATCTAAACGCAGACACTTCGTAAACGAACGGTTGAAACGAAAGTATCGTAACGCCAATTCGAGGTCATTGTCCTATGCGTAGTTCAATTTTGTTATTTCATTCACCATAATGAAGACTTTTCTCATCTAGAAAAATACAAATATTCAAAGTTATAGTATATAAGTTATATATAAAAATACCATGTGGATTAGTATATAACGCTTGATACAGAATAGAATTTATATTTGAACAAACTATGCACATTGAGTGAGAATGGGTGAAACAATAGAGTGTTTCTAAATAAATAATAAACATGAAACGTAATTTAATGGCACGAGAACGTGTAGGACAATTGTGGACTGAAATTGTAGCGAGTTTCTCTTGAAACTTTGTTCTGAAAATAGGATTTGTTTTACAAATCGAGGTATAAAGACAACTATATAAATTGCCTAAAGTATCTCTTATTTTCGCTATTGTCTGTATTGTAGATGGCAGTTATTACCGGTGAGAAAGAGTTTGTTAGATATATTTTCATTTCATTTGCTGTGGAATTTGGATTTTTTGTGCTAGTAAAATTGTTCATATTACAGATTAATGGTATTAATGTGTAATGCACAACGTCACGAAAAGGACAGTAAGTAATCCAGTAACCTTGTTAGAGAACAACCAGAATTTGAGCTTTGGGGAAACTGTACTGTTATATCCTGTACTTGCTAGCAGTAACGCTTACACAGCACCGCACTCATAATTCTCATATTATCATGATAAGAGCAGTCCAGCTCCCAGAGCGTCATCTTACCATGACGAAGTCCCGTTCCCAGATTCATCGGCAAACTCCGCTTCCAGATTCCTCAGCACTTCTTACCCTTTATAAACCTTAGACGGAAACCCCACGGGGTTTACATAATCTCAATTCAATTCAGTCCTTAATTCGCGTCAGTCGTAATCCAAATAGAAATTGCAATTCAAGTCTAATAATAATATTAATTAATTCAAGAACATTTTTTTTACAAAATCATGTTATACCTAAGTCAACATAATTTCTTGGTGGTAGTTTAAGAAGTTTTAAAGAAAATTCAGAAAACACATCGTCAAGAAAATGTTTACAAACCAATATAAGTTATCATCGTCGAAAACAAGAATCAATGAACTCGCAGTCAGAAATCGCAAAATACGCGGAGGAGTACAGAGAGTATCAAACCGGAAGTCAGTGTCCATCAGCATAGAAAGTGGCATCGTGAAGTTAGCTTTAGCAGCGCATCTTCTTCGAGAGCTTACTTCGAAGCCCAACACTAACACACCGAATATCGCCATTTCAAATATGAACTACGCACTTTGTAATACTCTAAGCTTATACACCCTGTAATAATTGGAATTTGCTTTATTAATTTTGATTTTATAATATATAATCTGTCTTTCATTCTTAAGATTTATTTTAATTTTTACATAGTGTTTAACCAACTTTATTCTCCCCAAGGTCTTCTGAAATAAGTTAAATTGCATCATGATATAATTAATTGTAAAATCACTATCTTCAAAAAATCACACAGTATCTATTAAACTAGTACTTATCAAAAGGTAAAATAAACATTTATAAATCGTAAAAAGACTTCTTAAAACCAATCATCAAAATTAGGTCATTAATCTTAAATTTAAATTTCCAAAATATCAATATCAAAATGAAATTCGACGCACTTTAGCAACATCAACAGTCTCCAATATTTTTGGTTTATGAAGGTACGTACGCATTTATATCATTTTTATTTATCTCTGACATAATTATCTATCTCTGATAACTATATCTTAAATTTATTGTTGCTTTTCAGTGACTTGAAACACTACTATATATATACTATATATATATATATATATATATATATATATATATATATATATATATAGTTCCTTGTACTCTTCTGTATCATTTTGCAACGTTTCCCTTTTTATTAATCTCTGGTGATACTCATTTTCATTGCTACTTTCATTTAAGGCTCCCGAGTTCATTGGGTATAAATGCACTATAAAACCAGGAACATTTCGACATTTTTTTTTAAATCATATGAAAGTATACACATTAAAATCTACATATCTCGAAAGAAATTCTGCAGCTGATGCGTATTTATTATAAAAAAACAATTTGAAAATTTTTGTATCTGACGATTTTGTTTGCGGGGTAATGTGTTTTAAACTTTATTTTTTCCACTTACTTTACTTTTTTTTATCACTAATCACTTATTACACAATTTAAAGCAAAACTTATTTATAATAGAAATAAATAAGTAAATTTAGTTATTTAATTAGAATGTTTTTTTAACCTGCAACTTTCACCACTACATTTTGTTTCTGTACCAACATTCAGAAAACGATAAAATCTATTTGTCTATGGTTTATATTTTGAATCATAACATCTTTATTTTTATTTTAGATTATGTGGCGTTTGTTCTCTCCAGAAGGAACTTTTGCCAATATCAAGTGTGGAAAAAAAGGCTAAGTAACACTGATTAAGCCATATTTCGTATATTTGTCATTGTTGTTTGTTAACAAAAGAATGATCAATATAATAAAAATGAAATAGGAAGTTGGCTACAATTAAAGAAAAAGAAGAAAATTAAATTATAATATAAAGATAGTATAAAATAAGTATATACAAATAAATATAAAAACAATCATAAATAAGAATGTAAATACGAAAAATTCTATTTTTTGATGTCGTTCTTTCTTATGAACCGAATAGTTAATCCTAAAATGGGCTGGGCAGGGCTGGGCTGGGCTGGGCTAGGTTAGGTTATGGTATATATATTTTTTGGATAGTTTATGGTATTCATTTCATTATTTATTTCATTTCATTATAGTTATCTAAATTTTAAATGTATTTTAAATTTTTAATATTGACAATATTTATTATTGATTATTTAAATTCAACTCAGGCCTGGCTGGGATTTTGTTTATACTTTTGAAATATTTATAACAATTTATTTAAAAGAAAAAAATTTCATGGAAGTTATTTATTAAACAATTTTTTTTAATATATTAGCCACTGCCGATAATTATTTTAGTTACATTTATATGTAAATATAAATATATATATATATATATATATATATATACATATATATATATATATATATATACATATTTATATATATATATACATATACATATATATATATATATATATATATATATATATATATATAAAAGGAAGGAGGGGAAGGGAAGAGGAAGGGGACTGGAAGGAAATGGGAAGGGGGAGATAGAGGGGAAGTGGAATGGCAAGGGGAAGCCGAAGGGGAAGTGGTGGGTGAAGGGAAGGGGTCGGGGAAGAGGAAGAGAAGGAGTGGGGGAAGGGGTGACGGGGAATGGTATGGTGAGGAGGGTGTGAAGGGGAGGGTAGGTCGAAGGGGGTGAGTGAAAGTGAAAGATGTAGAGGAAGGAGAAGGAGAAGTAGAAGGGAAGTGGTATGTAAAGAGGTATAGGGAGAGGGAGATGAAGTTGAGGGGAGGGGATGGAGAAGGGGAGAGACAAGGGTAACCCGAAGGGGTAGGGGTAGGGGGAAGAGGAGGAGAAGGGGAGGGAGAAGAGGGGAAGAGAAAGGGTATGGTGTGGGTATGAAGGGGGAGGGGAAGGGGAAGGGGATAGGTGAAAGTGGAAGATGTAGAGGAAGGCGGGAAGGTGAAGGGAAGGGGGAGGAGAAGGGAGAGGAAGGGGAATGGGACGGTGTAGTGGAAGGCAAAGCGGAAGTGAAAGGCGAACGCGAAGGTGAATGCGACAACGAACGTGAAGGCGAACGCAAAGGCAAACGCAAAGGCGAATGCAAAGGAAAAAACGTGAAGGAGAAGACGAACGCAAAGGCGAGGGCGAAGGCGAAAGCAAAGGCAAAGGGGAAGGAGAAAGGGACGGGGAAGGGGAAGAAAATCTAAAACTAAATCTAATACCATGAAACAATTTAACGTTCCAATGGGAAACTCGAAATACACCGAGCATCGCTCGGTCGCCTGGTACTAGAGATATATATATATATATATATATATATATATATATACATATATATATATATATATATATATATGTATGTGTGTGTATGTATATAAATTAAAAACCATAATTATATTTATACAGTAATGGCAATTGCAAAACTTGATAGCCATAAATTAAAAAAAAAATGTAAATTATATATTCAAAGATATTAAAACCTATTTAGTTGTTATAATTGACAATTTTTCTTATTTGACGTTTAAGTCTGTTAAAAATTACATTATTTTAACGTAATTTTAAAAATGTATTTTAAGCGATATAATTTCATTAATTTCTAATTACTTTATGTTTGTGTCAAATGTGTAGTGTCTAATGATAAATTTATTGTGAATATAGTGAGAAATAACCATGTAATGTACAAATTTCGACATATTTCTGGTATTTTTTTTTGAAAATGGTATTTTTTATAATAAATTAACATCGGCTGCAGAATTTCTTTACTGATATATGGTTTTGAATGCGTATGTATACTTTCAATTGATTTCAAAAAAATTTTCGAAATTTTCCTGGTTGTAAAGTGCATATGTTCCGAAGAAGGCCACGTAAAATAGTAGTAAATAAATCAAAATTCATACGTGAAATGTATTCCGTCAACATGATAAATTTTAAGATTAGAATTTTTTAAATGTTTCATAAAATAAAATTTGGTACCTTGAATTCCTTCGACATAGATAATGGTAAAACACGATTTGAATAAATTTTTGAAATTATAATAAGTATAATAACTATCAGTAAAGTTTTGCAACATTAAGGATTTTTAATAATATGGATTACATGAATATGAATTTTTTAATTTTCTTTGAAAAATGCGGTCGGTCGAATATGACAGCTGAACGAAAATGGCATTACTAACAGAGTTGCCAATATTAAAAAAATGTTTTTAAAAAGCGTTTAGTTTTTACTAAAATGGCATATATGCTAAGAATGGAAGTTTCGATCGAAGTCGTCCCGTATGTCAGTGTAACCCCGATGTACGGTATTCGAAATTTCTGGTATAGTTAGTAGGAGGTAGGGATACGTAACTCTACCAAAACGATCATATTAAAGCTTAATATTTTGTAAATAGATCACTCTACGAAAAGTGTTCACGAAATACCAATAATATTTTTGAAAATATCTATTTAATGACTCCATTGTGTAAATAAGGTGCACTAAAAACTTTTATAATATTTTATGTCATGACATCGTAGGCGGTAGCGATTAATAGTCTGCGATGAAACAATATGACGTACAGACGGACATACAAATGGACACGACGATACTATAAGTGTTTCTTTTAAGCTACGGAATCTCAAAAAAGACCTGTCGTTCTTCTCAACGAATATAAATCTCGCTTTTCCTTAATAAACCTTACGTCAACAGCCTGAATAATTTATATTCAAGTTTTTAATTAAGTAATAGTCACTAAAGAGGAATAGGGCCTTGACAAAAAGCGAAAAAGTAGCTTAAGTGTTATAAGCTTTATGGTTCATTCAGGACCATTCTTACTGAAGACAAAGCTTTGCAATATTACCGTTTTAATATTTTGAAAAATTAATATTAATGATTCTTTTTTTTTAAATTTTCTCTTTCAATTATTACAAAAAATGTAAAGTTACTAAATTATAAAAAAGACATTCAAGTGCTAGTTCACGCGTCGAGGCTTCCGTACTTCGTTTGAAGTAAAATTATTTTGTGTCATAAGTTATTAATTATACGGATTCTTTAGTGTAATAAATATTTAATAATATCTAATATAGTTAAATAGGTGACATAGAAATAATATAATGAATGTTTAAAAAGAATATGATATCTAGAATGGTTCTTTTTAGTTTTCTTTTCAGTTGTATGTATTTCTCCAGTATTTCCCCAGGCTTTTAAAACCGCTCTTAATGGGTTAACGGTTTCGGAAATAAGGAAAGGATTTTGTTGGCATATTTTTCATTATATCTCTCCAGAAATGCTATCCAAAAATTTAAAAAAAAGAAATGAATTAGTGAGATGCTTATAACCGTTTCAAACAATACTATATATAGAATTAAAAAGATCAAATATTTCATTTGCCTATCTAAAATTTCCATATAAATATTTTTCAGTGCTATCTATTGAGATATGTATGGGTTAATATCTTTTATGGAAAAATGGGCACATGAATTCATTTATTATGATTCGTTATTTTTCTTTGACCAGGCTTCTAAAATGTTCTTTATGGGTTAATGGTGTCGGAAATAAGGGAAGGATTTTCTTAGGATATTTTTCAGTATTTCTCTCCAGAAATACTATCCAAAAATTTAAAAAGGAAATGAATTACTGAGACGCTTATAACCTTTTCAAACAATACTATATATAAGATCAAATATTTCATTTGCTTATCTAAAATTTCCAATAAATATTTTTCAGTGCTATCTATTGAGATATATATGGATTAATATCTTTTATGGAAAAATGGGCACGTGAATACATTTATTAGGATTCCATATTTTCTTTTGAGGTACGGAATTCTAATTAGCAGTGATGCTCGCTTTTGGTGTAGTCGCACTATAGCGCTGTATTATAAAAAAGTCATACTCTATTATACATATTTCGATTTATATATTCTATACGGTGCCATGGAGTTCAATACGTTAGAATGATATTGCAGTCACTAATATGCGGATAACTAATAAATTAAAAACAAAATGAATATCAATACCTAGCTAATAATTATAAAAGATAAACGTTTACGAGGTCGTTCGTAACAGAAATAGATATTCGTTGTTCATTGATTAAGTAGCAGAAGAATTAAACAATAATTTTTTTTATATCTATTGCAGATGTTGAACAAGCATCTAGGATATAGAACTGCAAAGGTTTATTAAAAGCTTGGAAATAGTTTGTTTTTGTTGCTATACATTTAATATGTATAATAATGAAATTATGGGAAAATAAAAGACCGATTAAATAAATTTTTGTTTCCAACACTATAATTGTTATAAAATGATAAATCCAAAAATACTTTTTATTCTAAATATTTTTCTGAGTGATATTTTCGAAATAACCATAAAAATTGTAGCTCCACCAGTCATTTCAGAAAAATAATAAAGTGCTTATATTCGTAGATTAAATTTATTTGTTTAAAAGTTTATCATATGTGTTTTCCCAGAGTTTGTGCCCAATTGATCTAAACGGAATCTTATCGTAATGACGTTGTTCGTCCATTTTTTTGTTCGTTTTTTCGCGCGTTTAACTAATGCCTCTATATCGTAAACGAGCTGAGCTGTAAACCTGTAGACTTAAGATTTACACGATATTGTAATGTGAAATTAAAAAATGTATTTAAATTGTATAAAACTATATGAAACAATCTCCAGAAACAAAAACTTTATCGATGAAATAAACTCCTTGGGTATAATTTATATTTTACACTTTTTTTGAAATTAAAAATGACCATGTGTCAATTTTCTACTTTTTTCCAAAGCTCTATTTTAAAATGGCAAGACATTGGAAGTTATGTTAGGCAAAAATATCCTGACTTGAAAGAAAAACAAATGTTATTGTAATTAAAGAAGTTTAAAAATGAAAAATTAAATTAATATTTGTAAACAGTTTAAAAGAAAAACGACCTATTGTTAAAAAATTAAAATTTGTTTAAACCTAAATGCGAAAGGAACTCGCCTGGGGCATATCCTATTTGTTTTCCAAATAACATTTTTACAGTATTTTTAGACAAATTACTGATATTAGAGATACAATTGAAAAGTTCGATTTTATTGAGGCTTGCGTTATTATACTCAAGCTACTTTCATACAATTTGACATACGACAAAATGGAATAGCTTCAACTATAAATTATGCAGAAATTGATTCTAAAAAATACGGGTGTGTGCTTATGATCACATGATAGAAGTGAAAACTAAAATACGACAATAATATAAGTGTATTAAAACATATCTAAACTACTCTAAAATAAAATATTAAGTACTCTGTGCACTTGAAATATTACACTGATTTTCTAATATAACATTCGCATATTATATTAAATTATAATCAATATATTAATCAAAAATATAATGAAATTTTTGAAACAATGCACTCCGTGTTAGACAGTAAATTCACTTGGCCGATGCCGAAGAGAGCCGAGTTTACCCGATTCAAAGTCACCGGCCGGAGCGTGACCGCTCACTTACTTTCGTTGTCCGGAAAAAATAAGTTTTCACTGCATTACAAGTTACTAAATTACAGGTTAAAACTCATAGTTATCTTGCATTTTTATTGCTACCTTTTTGTAACCTTCTACTCAAAAAATAATTTAGAATTCAGTTGAAAATTGGAAAATTTATCTTGCCAGTTAGTATAGACAGTTTAAGGAAATTTGAGACTACGAGTCCAAAAAATGGACTGTGTGTTTGAAGATATTGATATACTATACGCTAAAACTGTTATAGTTTTTGCTATAAATGTTGAATTGTGAACGTTTTGGGCTTAAATAGAAAAAGAGTTAACATAAAGCAGTCAATTTTTTCTTATAAAGTGGTTAACGTACACAAAACGGTCTGCTATTTGTAGTGGTATTTTAATAAAATTAGTTAATAAAGTTGCAAATTTAGTGGTTCGTTTTAATTATTCAAGTGGTTAATAGAATAGTGCAGTATTTTGATTGTTTAAAAAGAAAATTATCGATTAAATATATGCACCTTTCTTATGTGTACATATCACACAATAAGCTTATCGAAGCTAATATTTTGTTTCCACTCGGCCAGTAAAGAAACACGTTGAAGTTACGAGTATGCCAAGTGTTTTCCCCGTCTTAAATCTAATTGCCTACTTTCCGCGGTAATAACCGTAGTCTAGTGGGAGATAAGCTTATTAATTGACGTAGTTAGCTTTAAAAGTAACTGTTAAAAATTATTTACAAACTCGAATAGGTTTATGGCGTGGAAGCTGGTATCATGCTGAGCTTTATTTATAGTAGATATTTACTTTGATCTCGTTTAATAAATACAAAATCGGGAAAAGTCTGTTCTTTATTCTGTCTAAAAATAATAAATATTTTAGGTACGAATAGAACTCGCACTGTGTGGTTTCCATACATACCTAGATCCCTGTAAAAACTTTACCATTAAAATTATATATTTGTGTTTCTATTAACTATTGATTATTATATTAATAGTATCTTTTACCATGTTGTCTAATATATGTTTACTAGGCATACAATTATCGCTGATTTCGCAATAGTTAATTGTATATAGCATTAATTATTGAAATACCGTGGTTTTCCACATTATCTCAAAAAACTTATGTTAGTTGCGAAAATGTTTGTCATATCGCCGCCCTGCCTCAGTGTTCAATGGGATAGGGAAAATTCCTTGCTTCTAAAAAAATACTTTGGTTTCACTGCTTATAACTATTTTCTGTTTTATTGATCTTTTTAATATTTGCTGTTCAAATAAAGTATATGAAAAATGTTAGATTCCAATTTTTGTTTGGTATTTATGAAGTGGACTTTGTAAAATATGAGAATAATAATAAATAAATCGATGGATCACCAATTTTTTTTCCAATGCAAATAACTTACAAGAATAGATTTATGTTCTGTTTAAATACCTCTAATCAATAATACCCCACATATCAAGATGTACATGCAGTTATATGTGAATTTCAAGCCTCTATCTTATTTAGTATAGAAGTCAGAAATCTATAACCGACATACAAACTACGGCTGGACACACAACTTTGCCACATAGCAGTAGTCTTCGAAGTTCGGAATCCTAAAAATGGATTGTGAATGAATACTTATTTTTATGTATGTATGTACATCTGATTTTCTTATATTCTTTTGCAAGGAAACCAACTCATTTACCTATTGGCCTCTATGATTGAAATCTGTTCTCTATTTATTATTATATTTAAAATAACCATAGCCACTTTTAGTGAAGAAGTTTTCATATTTATTTTTTTAACGTGAATTAACAAACTTACTCATAAGCTAGTTCTAAGTGATGAAAATGATGTACGAAACAGTTTTTACTGTCAAGCCGCTTATTATTCTGAGCGTAATAATTACGAAGAAAAATTAAAAAGTTCGCGGTCTCGCAAGAAAATAAATGTAATATTGTAGATGTATTACTTTCGACATATCCACCAAATCTATGGGGTCGATGTGCATTGTTTCATTTTTTCGTTACTTTTGGTTTCAAGTTTATACCGATTTAAGGAATGACAAGTGACAGATTTCTTAAATATGGTTAGAATTGAACATCGTACCATTGTTAAGTGTCTGTGGAAGAGATTAACATTAAACAGATCAATGAAGACGTGATGACAATGCTGGAAGGATCTGCTTCGTCATATAAAATTGCAAAAAGTGTAGTATTTTGAATACTAAAGAAAATTTGTGATTTGACTTTCCACTTCCACTCAGAGACCATAGATTAAAAAAACCATAGATTAAGAAAGATATTTAAAACTCTAAGCGACTCTTATGAGTGATCACAAATTATTTTTCGCAATGAGCTTAGATTCCTTTATTGTCTATGAGATGGGCTTCTTTTAGTCGAAAACCAAAAAAATCAGATGACTGGCGATTTCGTCCAAGTATTTTGAATTAATTATGACAGGTTGAAAAAATTGAGTCTATCATTCAAGTCTATAGTCAACGTAGACACTAGTTCCAAGGAAAGCTAAAATGATTTTGTCGACAGACAAGGTAATGACGTTAGCTTTCTGGGACTCGAATGCTTACCTACCATAGGATTGGGGTATCATTTGATCCTTAACTTCACTTATTATTGCACTTTTTAAAGTTGAATGTATGATGAAATAAAGGAAAAACGGCCATAAATATTAATAAAAAGGGTTTTGTTTCTTCAGAGCAAAATATGCTCACATGTCCCTAGAAACCATGCCTATACGGTAAGTAATTCAAATCCACAATCCATGATTGTGGATACTCACTGGATGGTTACTTACAGTAACCCCATATTTACCTGATCTTAATAACTTCTGACTTTCACCTCCTTCCTAATCTTTGAAACCATTTACGTAGATAGAAATGTAAATCAAGTGAAAAAGCCAAAGCTGCAAATTACTTCTATTTTGAAGGCCTTAAGGGCATTTTTAAGAATGCTGTAATGGCTTAAGAAATAAGATGAAATAAGTACATCGATCTAGAAGGTGAATACGCTAAGACACGGGAAAAATTTCTTATTTCTGTGTATTTTTATGTTTTGGCTGCGAAATTTACAATGCTCCTTACTATTTTATTACTAAATATTTTATTCTTATTATAAATTTAATTTATTTACTTGGAACTAAATACCTATGCGTGTATATATATATATATATATATATATATATATATATGTATATATGAATACTATAACGTTATTTAACAATATTAGCCCACAAATAATTTTAAATTTGCATGTATGGATTTTACTTTGAAATTCATCTGAAAAAAAATTATAGACAACTTCACAGCAATAAGTGAATGAAATTTTTACGTCGACTAGTATAGTTAGTTACATTGCAGCTATAGCTCTACTAGCTTTTGCCTGGAGTTTCGTACGCGTGATATTTAAGAAAATTTTTCCCGTCCCTCGTCACCTCGTGCGTGTGGGTGAAGAATCCATGCGTCAGAATTCCTCGCTTGTTGAAATACGTAGGTAGTATGAAAATATGAGTAAGGATAAACTATAACCTTTGTAACTACTAAATTATAAATGATAAATATACAATGCATGTAAAATATGTCAAAGGAACGATAGTGGCTTACTAGCCAACTGCGAAATTCGTTCACATAAGAATTCATAAATTTTCACAATACACATCTTTAAATATATCTATTGATAATGGCTACATGCTGTCGTGAAAAACTGGGACAAATTTGCAGTTTGACAGTACATTCAGTTCTTTGCCTTTTGGCGAAATTCGTCTTTAAATATTGAATATTTTTGCGTTAATTTTGTAGAACTTTCTTTAATTTAAATTAAAGAAAGTAGAAATAATTTTCTTTAATCTAAATAGCAAAGATTCATATCTTTGCTAATAGTCCACCTGAAGATGTTATAATACAATGAAACTTAGGTCGTGGTAAAGAAATTAAAGAAAGTAGAAATAATATTACATCACGTATGTCTTTAAATTTGATTCCTTAGTAGGAGGCAATTCAGAAAACTTATGATAGTAACATCAGGGGATATAGTTTGGCATTGCAGCTACGTATCTACCATCCACAACCAAAATTTAATTACACCACACGATAGTTAAAGGATCAAAAAATTAATTACGTTGATTAGGGACTATGAAGCATCGCGCGCGGCGAAGCGGGACGCGATGACATTTTGAGGTCGTTTCGCCGTGTCACATAATTTCCGTTTAGATTAAATTTTGACTCGGGGAAGCTAAGACACTCGTTTTAGTTTCAATCGACTGCTCTCATCAAATTTGTTTATTGTTTATATAAAACATTAGTATGGAATGGATTTAGAATTAAAAATTAAGAAAACTTCATGCAATTTCGACTTATACTCGTAAACAATTCAAATTAACATATAGAAATTATATATTCTTAAGAGCAATCCAGTAATCCATAAAACACTGTGTGATAGAGTGAAGCGGTACGGGAATGTAAAAATATTACGAGTTAATATATATGTATTCACGTAAACTACCCAGCCGTGTCCCCGATAATCCACACTCCGATTTTATGTTCACTGTTTATTTATTAGTATATATATATATATATACATATATGGCTTGCAATATTCAGTGGGGCAGTGTAGATATTATAATTGAATTAAGACAGAGATTATCATGGCCGCTGTGGAAGGATGATATGAAAATCACAAACCATTTAAAAAGCTGTTTATATTTTATTAGACAAGACTTGACATGTTAAAGTACAATATTATTAACTTCATGCGTTAATTTTGCATCGGCTATTTTATCCTAGAGCGCATAAAGAAGTTTCACGTCTCAAAAAATGCGGAATATACGGTCGGCCTTTGGTATCTAACTGATCCGCCGAGTGATTTTTTTCAATTTAGTGTAACAAAATATTTTTTAGTCGGTGGATAGTTGACACATTGTTTTAAATCATCGAGGATATCGGAAAGAGGTTTCTTGCAGTTGCTTTTCAACTTGGAAAACCCATTTTTATCTCTCTATAATGAGACTAGTATTATGAATGTATGAAGTAGTGTTAAGTGTTGACAAATCGGTGTTGGAAAGAGTGAATGAAAAACAATACGTGAAATACCACGTACCCTCCCCTCTTAACGTGAGTTCTATTCAGGTATGAAAGGCATTTATGAATAAACTGGTTTATATTTGTTTAGAATTAAATGTTTTTTTAAAAGTGTGTATATACGTTTTTGTTTTAAATTACTTGTTTTTAGAGTTTCATTTCTCAAAATAAAAAAAAAATGCGGAACCCTTATAGGAACCCTTGATTGTCCGTCAGTCTCTCAAAGCCACTTTTCTTAGAAACAACTTGAGATATCCATTTGAAATTCATATCGTATGCTGAGGCCTAGAGTTTAAATTTCTCTAAAATTTTCCAGTTTTTTTGTTTCATGCATCAAACAGATATGGCTTTTTAAAACGTATTTTTTTATTCATATTACTCACATTTTTTACTCACTGGTCATTATATAATTTTAAGTCAACATGATTGAAAGTCTTATAGCACACATAATTGAAAAATCAAAAAATCATTTATTTCTAATTCTGTGTGAATTTACAGTTTTCTAATTTATTTTTACTCCTGTGAAAAATATGATAAGCAATATATTTACTTTGCAAAAATATGTACTTTTAAATGGTTTAACTAGAAATATACATTTTAAATTAAGAAATCTGTGACTTTATAGTCACCCAAATGCAACACAAGTTGCTTTGATTTCAAGAACTACTTTATAATATGTTCGATTGATTACATAATTACAATAATTAAAAATTTATAATCACTTTAGCTCCTCTCAACATTTTAGCACAAACCCTTTTAAAGCTTTCGTCCATTAGTGAATTTATTACCGAAAATTTCTCATCACCGATCGTAACAATATAAACGAAGATGAAGTTAAAAAAGTTTAATTGTTGAAGGCAAACACCTTTAGCCTCGAGTTACGTTAAGTTTTATAAAACTTACTTAGGACGTAAACAACGTAACTTTTTGAAATGCGATAGCTTTTAAATAAAGGGAAATTATAGTGTTGACTAAATTCGGCGGTAAAATTAATAGCTTTAACGTAATATATCATCTTATGTAAAATGTTTATGTTTTGTCAAATTGCAAAATGTATTTAGTAAAATTAATTTATGCTGAAATAAATTTATAATACAGCGAAGTATAAAATATGATATCTTTACATTGGAATGTTCTAATATGCCAATATATAATACCCGTTTACGCTATATATGTTGACAAAGTAGGTTTGTACAAATACATTAACAACATATATTAGGTTGACAATAAATAAACCCGCCTCTTTTGTCCAACACATTCTAGAATGTTGTGGAAATTATTTGAAAATTCTAGACACGGGCTTGGCGTTCGATCTAACATTCAGTTAGCAACTGAGTTTCGGTAGGTAAAGATTAAGCAAAATATGAAAATTTCACGAACAGAAATTAGAGCACTCTTGTTTCGTGAATTCTCCTTAAGGCTAAAGACGTGTGAAGCAACACGCAGTATATGCGCAACAACTGATGAGTGTACTCTCCTGTGATGCAGCCAAGTTGTGGTTTTAAATAGTCGAAGAAGAAAATATTGATCTCTTTGATAATACGACGTCAAATTAACTTTATTTGTAGAGCTTCTCTTATTTTCTCATAATGTAACAGATAAACAACTTCATGTACTAATAGCCCTTATGGTAGACATGAAGTTGCTTTTCTATTCAACTTGCTCGTTCCAAGATAGAAAAAGTAATACGTAAAAAAATACTTTCATTTGGCCATCCGACTATCATTAGTTTCCCTTACTAATTACTTATGACATACAAAATTCAAAGAGGCAGACCCTCTTAAGGTTGAACTTATTCAATGTTTTAGGTAAAAGACAAAAGAATTATTCAAGAAAGAAATTTTATTTTTCCATACACGCCTGCAGTCGTACGAATAACGATAGTGCTTATATATTAGACAAATTATTTTATTATTTACATATAAAAGTTAAATAATTTTGTGAACTGAAACGGCAGATTAATTAATGACTTAATATATAGTATTTTTAAAATTTCTTTGAAAAAAAAAATTTAATATGACATCCGTATAATTCATTAACGAGCCAGTAGTGTTCACCTCACCCGCAAATCCTTTAAAGTCTTTAGCTGGGTGTTGCGGAACTCTTACAGACAATAAAGGGCCGTAGCGGGTTCGAATCCCTAAAAGGGGCATGGCTACGAATCCTTAAAAGTTCTATTCCAAATAGTATATTTTATGGCTGGTACATAATTGGAATCCCTAATGATTCTACATGCATAATATATTTGTACCTTTTAGACCATCTAGTATCCTTTTACCCTAAAAGGGGAAAGGCTTTTCCTTAGTTTTTTTTTATATCATTGTCCAAATGGAAAAAAAACTGCTTGCTACTCAATAAACAATTGTTTGCTACATATGAGTTAAAAAAACTTGGCTGATAGCTACGAGTTTTGCCAAAGTGTTAAAACATTTTAATGTGTGATTGATTCGGTCAGTATTTACATCCGTCGATGATGTTTCATGCCGTTTGAATGATAAATATTTATACCCGTATTACCAACAAAACTTAAATTAAAATTAAGGTTTTAATTGAAGTAATTATTTTAATCAGTTTTAATAAAAAAACAACAATGGACTTCTAGTCATATTATCCTTTATAACTAGTAAAACATGCTAGTGATAAATTTATTCCTAGCACACTATACTTTTTGCAAATAACAAAATGTTAAAAATCGTGTTAAAAAGCCTATATAGATTCCTAATAAAGAAAGTTTTACACATTGACTTTATTTGGTGCTAATCTACTAACTGTACTGTCTTGTTAACTAGTTGTACTTCACAAATAAATTGCAAACTTAATCGCATTATTAGTAGTCCATTCTGGTTAAAGGTGAAGAAAATAAAAAAATGAGTGTTGTTTACTTTTTATTTATTTTAAATCCAACACAAATCGTTTAAATATTAAAACTCGTTTAAATAATTACAGTATAGCGATAACAGGTTTGCTTTCATAACAGACAAATATATGTCCCAATTCTACGTTTTATTTTATTATTGTTTTTTTATGGTAACAACAAAACACCGATGAAATAAAAAAAACATGTACAATTCAAAAAGTATCAAAAGTAATCTTGTAGAACATTCTTTCACAACGGTTTTTTTTTCGGAATTATTCCTCCTTTATGTCTGTACGTTTTATACTCTCCAGAATAATATAATACTTACGATCCCTTACTCTTGAAATGAAAATTACTACGCCTGTCTTAAAATTCACATACATCAGTCGAATCAAACTGTTCAGTTCAAGGGTAAAATAGAAATAATTTTGAAAGTCTTAAAACTTGGTAATTTCTTAACCGTGTGGCGGGCACAATATCAATGAAAATTTTCAAGGTGATTATTTTATAATGAGAGAAGAATAGACGCCTCGAGTACGGCATTAATTATTTGCATGACAAAAAGGATCACAAAATGCTTTTAAAATGAGAGAAATGTAATTGTTAATAAAGAAGCTTAATTGTTTTCAATGTAAATGAATGTGTAACACATTTTGAAATGTAAAGATGAATACCTTAGAGTAATGCGGTATTGCATTAATTATCCTCGTTATAAAAAGAAAATACTTCGAGCGAGGAGAATCTGTTTGGAGCGTAGAGCATGCGACAAAGTGACCTTCTATGATTGATTTTAATATCGTCAATTTTAGGAGTTTTAACATAAATACGAGTATTGTGCAATGGAATAAGATTTTTTTCCAACTCATTTATTTGGCCCATGTAGCCAATAAATTTTGAATAATTTTCAATTGCGACATATGCTCGCTTCTAAGGTGATAGATTAATTTAAACATATTGATCATTTGGTAATACATTTAATATCGGGTCGTTTAGAACGAATTGCTCATACGATGATATATTTAAAACCATTACATATTTAGGCGTTAAAACATTTATACCAAGGGATGAATTTACTGAATTTTTATCTTCAAACTTTCACCCTTTCTTTCCATCCAACTTTTTCGTTCTAACCATTGGCGATGCACTGAACAGCAGACCGGTTACCGTGTAGACGAAATGTTCGTTATTGTGACGCAAATGTTAAGAACTATGTATATATTGCGATGATATAGCCTATGTCAATTTTCTCGTGACCACAATGTTGGCATGCAGTGGATGGAAAAATATGATTCGATAAAGGTGGAAAGCCAAGTAGTCGTGTCCAGTTATCATTTTAAAGGCGGCGACAGAATCTGAACGAAGGAGGTATGGTGGTCGATAGGACTTGAGTAATAAGGTGCTTTCACTAATTTCGCTTTATTTGACCACAAGGAATATACGGTTTTGCGCACTCCTATAATACCCTATTATATTAAAAGTAGTTATCTCAAAGAATTTCGTGATCACAAAAGAATGAAGCACAGAGTCTGAGATTCTTGTAATTGTTTAAGTTTGTTCGTTTCAAGTCCCAGCTAGGGGTTGTATTGCTTTCGTATGTCAATTTAGTTATTTGTATTGTTGCTTAAAGTTCACTTCAACTTCACCCTATAGCATCGTTTAACAAATGGTTTGGTACTTTAGGTTCGACTGGCGGAAAGGTTTATGTTTAAATTAGATTTTTTTGGTTTTTCCGCGTATGAAGTGGTATATCAATAATACCTAGAATATCGTGATGGTGATATATGTATATAAAATTAAAAAAAAATAAAAACAGCAGATTTTTGGCTTTCATATAACGGTTAAATTAATTTTAAAAAAAATATACAATGAATATTTATTAATTTTTAAATATTCTATAAAAATTACCAAATGATTTTGTATAAGTTCTCCAGATGATAATTTGACTCAAGCAAAATTATCATTCACTGATAATCAATTCAATTGCAATATCATAAAATAAACGATTAATAATTCAGGGATCTACCAGAATTAACACCATGTAGGTTTTTTTTATATTACATTAAAAGAGATTGTTTTGTTTCATTGTGTTTACAAAAAAAAAGGAAGATATATATTCCTACAATTGTTTTAGTTAATATGCTTATTTTAAATTGATGTACTCGTATTATGATTAAATACATACTTTTTTCAGAAAACAATTGCTTAACTCCAGATTGGAAACTTATTTTTTAGTTATTTAGCAGATGCTTAGAAGTTGGTAAATTACTTTTAAACTTTATGTTATTTTCGTAATGGAAAATTAACTGGATTTTCCTTAGACTTCTGTTCCTATTTTCAATGGGAACATAAGACTTTTAAGAGCTTTTATCAACGTACTCGGTTTTCGTACTTGGGCAGATTTTTGGTAATTTGTTTTTTTTTTAGTTTCTTCAATAATAAAAGTTTTTTAGATTTAGTTTAGTGTACACTGCAATTTTTAAGGGATGGGTACAGATGCAGTCTACTAATCATATTTTATATTAAAAAGTGTTGAAAAAGTTTGATTTTTTTCAGGGTGACTCACGCGTGATATATTTTTAAATATTTATATGTGTAAGTTCTTAATATATTCATAATTTATAAGTGCCACGTAATTAAATGGCGGATTCATAACAATCTATCAAAAGTAAACACTCACATGAATTATTTTAAAATTAAAATAACTTTGTAAATAAAAATATTTCATTGAATTTTTTATATCTAAATATTTTTTACATACTAAATCTATAACTATCCAAAGGAAAAAATAACTTGTCACCACTAATCGCAATAATACTAAAAACTCAGGTGAACTTTAAAAAGTTTCATTGATAAAAGCTCGATGCCGCGCATGCCGGGCGCTGCTGGGCGGCCTAACGCCTTCTGGGCGGGCGGCAGTCTCTCGCGGGCGCCCGAGCCAGCACGTCGCTCGGCGCTACATTGCTCCATACCGCGTCGCGCTATACGTTCTACACCGCGATTCACACGGTGTTATGAGCCGATCCGCACCGCGCGCTGTTAGGTGATCCGCACCGCGCTCTGAGGTGATCCACACTGCGCGCTGTCAAGTGATACGTATTGTGTTGTTGAGCGACTTTCACTGATCCGTGAAGCGATTTACACTGAAATTTTAGATGCAGACCATCGTGCATCGTTTAGTTTATATTGATTGTAATGTTAAATGACATTGACTGATCTGTTAAGCTTAGATCACGGGTTAATTTATGTGACATTCACATATAATCTATTAGTCATATTTAAAAACGTAAGTATTTTTATATTTTATGATCGCCATTTAATCAAATTACCAATTAGAGGTTGCACACAACACAATGAGATAAATTAAAGTTTAAAATTAAGTATGAACTTAATATATTATCATGAACTTATGTATTTATATATTGACAAGTATTAATATACTTGATATTATTTAAAAGAATATATACATATATATATATATATATATATATATATATATATATATATATATATATATATATACACATATATACATATAAATACATTTTAATTTTGTGTACTTATTAAATAATACAATTATTAGTACCTCTATTGAAAGTGAATTAGAAAGATCAAATCGCAATATAAATAATTATTCATATTGCTTGGAGTAATATACAAAGTTTTTTTCTGCCCTTCAAAAAAAATTACGTTTTATTCTATATACTCAATTTAACTAAACCGACAATGGCAAATAAATTAAAACCAAGAAAGGCTTTAAATTTTTAACGATAATAATAAATATTGGCCACTAAACAAATAAGTGATATTGGGACATCGCGCCTGAAGCAAAACAAAAATAATTCGTTAGCGTAATTTATAATTGTTGTGTTAATTAATTAGTGTCTAATTAAGTAAATGAACTTCTCGTTATCTGGTGTTGTTTTATTAAGTTATTTTAATTACATTGAGTGTTACATACTAAATTATGTTGCGGTAGTGTGATTAATGTTGATGACAATGTGCTGTATCTTAACAATTAACAATTTTCGACATAAGTGTGACAATGTCGTTAACTTGAGTGAGTATTTTGAAGTTATTTACCTGAAGAGTTAAAAACTCTGTAACGTTATGTTAATTTTATGTCTTCAATTAAGATATTATGATAGGTGATTCAGAAAAAATGGAAAATTTCAGATGAAAGAAAATATTAATGAGAAACATATGAAAAATAAAACTACTAAAACCACTTTTAAAAATGAAATATGACGTGATCTATTTGGTTGAGTGTAATTTTGGTGAGATAAAAAAATTCAGCGGTATTTTTTTAAATTGTAATTTTAATGAGTCGTAACGCATTTAAAAATTTGTTTTATTTTTTATATAGGAAAGTATAATAGGCATATCATTTCCTTTTTTTAAGATACGAACCTTGGTAATGAAGAGAGTAATCACGACAAACTATATACTGAACAAAATGTATGATTAAAGATTACGGTTTATTTTGATAATGACGACATATTATGTCCCGCTTTTCAAAACGTTATCTATTATCCTTATTTTAAACTTCTTTTTTCTGTTTTATCTCTCGACATTGATAGTCATCACCGGCATTACTGTTCGAAGAATTCTAAGCCATTTATATACATCGTTAAATTACTGTTCCTTGAATTATTTATCGAATGGCGTATAATTGCAAGTGATGCGAGGGACAATTACGAATGTATTCACCAATGGGAAACTATATGAAATACCATATGTTACATTTACTTAACAGAATACTGGCTCGTTTCTTTGTAATAAATAGATCATGGATAATGTAGAAAAAAGATGAGGGTAAAAAGAATGAGGTGGCTAATGAATATAATATATAAGGGTGAAAGTACAAGAAATAAAACGAAGTCGAAAGATAGTCTAAGAAATTTGAATATGCATAGGATGTATATCAGCAAGGTATTAAAATAAGCTTTTTGAGATGCTTTACAGGTGAATGAAATATTTTTTGGGAAAATAATTACAATAAACTAATATAAAAGACAATAATATTGAATAAAGAGAAATATGCAATTTTCGAAAAATTATTTCTAACCGCTACTTAACGCAATTTGCAAAATTTTCACAACCCGTAATTTTAATTCAAAGGATGGTTGATATAACACTTTCGAAAATTTTTGAATTTTTGTACTATGCACACCTTTTTAACATAAAATTATTTTTATACAATTTTTTGATGTTTCGCAACAAAATATTTTTTAAGTGCCAAAAGCAAAAATTAACTATAAACAACTACAAGTCTTAATTTTATCGCAGCCAGTTTAATGATTTGTGACGGTAACGTATTTAATCAAATTTAAATTTTTACTTTAAAATTAAACAGATTTTTGCGTTTGTGCCAATGAAAAAATTGGTCAAGTGCAAGCTATAGTTGAAAAATTAGTGTTCAGTTCCGTCGACCCTTTTTTCTCCCGCGTTCCCTTATAATATTAATTGTAATGCGCTCCGACAATTTACTCAAAGGGTAATGGCACACTACTCGCCGCCGATCACACCAATTCCCGTATTGCCGTATCCCGTAAATGCCGTATTTCACCATTGCTTCAGCACTTATAAGAGAGTAAACGATTACTATCCTGATAATTTCAATTCGATCTATACCTCATTCGCAATTTTCATGATTTTCTCAGATTCACTGAGCAATTTTATTAGTGATAAAGATGGTGTACGGCAATATATAAGCGTTTTTCCCGAAAAAGACTTAAACAAATTCGTGAAACAAATACCTCACACGTATTGTTAAACTCGTGCTTCAATGAGCTTTTATTTGACTCTCTACACGATAGTCATAAATTTTTTTATATTTCCGCATTTACGCCTTGAAATTAATCCTCAAAATCAAAATTTAACTTTTCATACTTCATACTCTAACTGGACCACCATTCTCTATCAAATTAAATATTTTTACCTCGTTTAAGAGAAAATCGCCTATGACAGATGGTCGGACGGACATCAAAGTAATCCCGTTAGTATTATGTTTTAACAATTTTGGCACAGAATACTAACAAGATGAATTTGGTTTGCTTTTAAAGAAAAATATGCATAAAACAAAACCTTTGAGCCCTGACGTAATCAACGAATACACATTCTTGATACTTTCAGCTACCTCTTCGTTTTCATCTACAATTGTGGTGAAAATCATATGTATAAGTATATAAATAAAATTACTGCAAAACCCATGTGTATATACATATCAGTTCTTGGTGAAAAAGATAGTTTAAATTAGAAAACTTAATAAAAGGTGTATAAAGATCTGTATAAGTACTTGACCCTGATGAATTAATCCATTGTTTATACTATCTGGTTAATATAATTGTAAGTACTTTTAACTAGATAGTTAAACGCACCTATTACTGAAACGTATCTCAAATCATTCATATTAATTTTATTTACGTAAAGCGAATAACACACAATTCATGCACACTTCATTCTTGGCTTGTTTACTTTTGCCACTAATATACATTTCATCATATACGATAATTTTTAGGATGTGAGAAATTTTCCCTTATTACTTCATCATGTCTGTCTGTTAGAACTTTCGTCCTTCTGTTACAGCTTCAAAGTTTCTAATGTTATTAAACATTTTCAAGATTTCTAAAGTTTTTCGTGAATGGAATTTTGCAGGTAGATATTTCCGATAATATTCTTGATTCTTTAGATTCTGGTATTGCAGCTAACATATAGAAACATTAATTTTAATCTTTTTTTGTTTTTTTTTCTTATAAATATAACATCAAGGCGAAGCATTCTTTTTCACAGACTGCATCAAATAGTGTAACTTGAGACATATATTTTAAAACGAATATGAGATTTTGTTTATCAATTTGCATTTTTAAGTTCTGCTTGTAAAATATTTAAGCACTGTTTTCCATATACTCGTATTTAAGCACCGTTTGCGAAACTGCATCAAATTGTGTGCCTTAGGACATATATTTTAAAATGAATATGAGATTTCGTTTATCATTTTGCATTTTTAAGCCCTGCTTGCAATATTTAAGCACTGTTTTCCATATACTCGTATTTAAGCACCGTTTGTGAAACGTCGACATCATGTACAATACGCCCATTAAAGATTTTTTCATTAAAATTAAATCAGTTAAATTACTTCAATAATTTTAAAATATGCAGAGTAAGGAACTTATTTTATGACGAAGTCGAAGTTGTAGAAACTCCTGATATCTTTTTATTTCAGCAACTTTTGAGCTTGGTTGTCATTTTTTGAGAAGCTTTCATTCATTTTAATAATTTTCTTCACGTTAGCTTCAGATATGCATCTACTCCTATTGGTTTGTGTACTTGATGGTTAAATATCTTTGTGAATACAATACGATCGTGAGCTGCATTAGTAGTATACGGTTCACCGTTCTAATTTTTTCGAAATCGTGTAGTCGTTTAAAAACTTTCTATTCGTCTTTTGTAGTAACTGAAGTAGAGTAGTGAAAAACATAAGAATCAGCAGTTGATTGCGCTGATTAAATATCCATTCAATAACAAAATATCTGTTTTTCTTTTTCGAATTTAAACTAAATATCAACAACCTGTAGTACGATGAGACGTATTTTTGTATTTGAAATTGATGACCTATTTTAAATATTCAAATTATACTACATTGTTGAAATATGAAAATTTATTTATTTGCGAGTGTGCTAAATGGATTAATTATACGAGTGTGCAAAATGGATTAATTATACGAGAGTACTAAATGGATTAATTATACGAGTGTGCTAAATGGATTAATTAGAAAGATAAATTAATATTTTATATATACTTAAGTGTGAACCTAAATTTTTGGATTTCGTTTTTGATATGTGAACGATTTTACTGTAGAAGTACTGAGTAAGAAATGAAATATTATTTTAATAGTTTGACCGTTACAGACACACAGTACTCGTACACAGAGAACTATTTTATTTATTGATTGATAGTTGTTTTGACGTATCGCTATTGTATTTTACCTATTAATTATCTCAGTATATATTTCTTTGTTTTATCTGAAATTTATACATTGTAAAATGTATAGAAAGGGTATTTTCAAATATAGACGACAAAAGCTTTATATCACTTTAACAATGGGTCATCATTGTTTGTGTGAAGTGAACAATTCAATGATTTATTATTCTGAATTTCATATTTTACACATGCAAAAGGTTTGAAATGGCTATTGTTATTTATGATTAAACAGCTTGTCCGGTTGTTCAATAAGTAGATTTTTTCACTATTTTATGATCAAGTGGGTTCAATTCGCTTGAAAGTAGTGAAGCTAAATATTTTTTAAAGAAAAAGTGATCTAAATGTTACCGATGATCTAAATGATGATTAGTGATCTAAATGTTACCTCATTTTGAAAAAAAAAAATCGGGCCAAGAAATTGTATGATTAGTTAAAATTGTCCACATGATTGTTTATGCATATAAATGGTGAGTAAATCTTTATAAATAAATGGTACAGATATCTCTGGTCTTTAATTCTAATACTTCTTTGATATTTAAAGTCTTGAAAATTTTTAAAAATTGTGTGAAAGAAATAAAAAAACGATTATAAGAAAAATTACGCAAAAGGTAACATTTTTTGTATCGTAACATTTTTTGTTATTTCTATTCATTCCAAGAACAGAAAAATACTTTTTATCATGTATCGAATTTTTTGAGCCTTTATATTTATGGCCATTAGTTAATTAGTATTCAAATTTCAGGTCACATAATATTTTCTGCACATTTTCACGATTTCAAAGTCAAATGATATAGTTCTTTTGTGGCAGTTTAGACGTTTTGCATCCTCTGTTGTCTAGAAGAGCTTAATTTTCTTAAACGTTAAGTGAATAATTTTTCAGAATCGTGTCTTATTTTAAACTTCTCTCCTCTTCTGTGATATGAAACTGTTCAACCATCTAATTTATGAAGTATTCGTGAGTGTTTTTGTGTGACGACTAAAAATAAACTTATTGAATTTAATATTGTGAAATTTTCAGAAAATGTGTAATTCTCAAATAATTCTCGTTACAGAAAAGCACAGATCTTCAACCGATACATTGACGATGATATGTTAGAAAAAAATTGATTTGACATTTACATGTAATCATGAGAAAATAGTTCCGAAGATTTGCATAAATAGTCGATTGAACTCCATGATATTGAGAACTTCAAAGCAGAGGGATTGTGAACAATTTCTATTAGTGGGTTCTTGTATACGCGTTTGTATATGTTATAAGCTAATAGCAATAGTTGGATTATTGTGATAATCCTGGGAAGATGAAAATGGCATGAACGATCTCCAGCAAAAAGAGAAAATGGCGATTATTTTTATAAATTTCAAGATAATTACAATGCTCCGTGCTAATTTTAGGACTAGAGCAAATCGTAGAAGCTGATTGCCTAATCTACTCAATCATTTGTGACTCCACACACTTTGATCTGATGGTTAATATCTACTTTGACTGTAGAATATTTGTAAATTACAGAGGCAAGAAAGAAAAAAACAACGAGATATATTAATTTAAACTGTTTTAATTTAAAAGTTGACTCTTTTGAACTGTAAAAAATTTATCTAAAATGACCAAACAGAATATAAGAACATAATGCAGGCAGCATGGAACGCTCAGATAGCCAATGAGTAATTGTTATTTACACTCGTCCTAGTAGAACTTGGAAAATTTTAAGCAACTTAAAATTGACTAAAAAATATAATTTTCTTTTTTGATTGACAATCGTAGATACATTAGCGATTTTCGCGGTAAGGATCTAGCGACTTTTCTCTTTTGTAACTTTTCTACAAAATACATACGGGATGACAATTACATTTAAGACAATATTTAATTCGGCTGATTCTATTCATTCACTCGTTCAGAATCTTTCTGTAATAAAACATTTATTTTTTGTTTGATGAACGTTTAAATAAAAGAATGCAATTTTTTATATTTCGTTTAATTGGCTATACTATATAGAAACTCTCATTTATCCTCAAATTTCTTGTTTATTTTGTTCATTTGCTCTAAGTGATCAAAAAGAAAATGAAGCCAAAAAAGAAAGATCTGATCAGATATCAAATTTTTCCTAATCACATAAGTTATATCTCTTTAATACAACGCTCTTTCGGCACTTATGTAAATAAATACACTTATGTGAATAATTCTGCAAAACGACACTTATATGAATAAATTCTGCAAAGGTTTGTGTTTAAAATTTGTACTTATCTACTGAAAACTTGCTCTTAATTCAGTTAAGATCAAAGTACATCACGTTAAGCCTTTAATTTTGTAACCAAAACGAAATAGTAAAACACAGAATGTGTATTTGAAAACTTGACCAGAAATTATATTACTTCATAATTTCTGGTCAAGTTTTTGGCTTTGATGTTGTTTTCTGCTAAATGATTTCATTAAATTTTTCTGTTCGTTTATTTCATTATGATTTATGAAGTATACGATCTCAACAAAGGTTGTTATACGAAGCACTACAATTTTGGAAAAAAAATGCCAAAAACAATTGATCGTCGAAATCAAAAATGTGACTTATATGTCCGATTGTAAAAAAATTAAAGTGTCATTTCATTTTCCTGTATATTTCTTTGGGACATGGTACGTTAAATTTTAAATCCTAAGTGTTAATAAACAATTACCTAAAATATCGCTAATTAATTAATTATTTAATGTTTTTTTTGAAGAAGATAATATCGGACAATAAAATTAAATGCAAAAAAATGTAATATTTCTGAAAGTAATATAACACATATTACTTTGCAGAAATATTAAATTTTTTGTGAAAAAAAATATACATAAGTTTTTATATTAAAGAAATATATAAAAACTTTTGCATAAATTACGAACAATAATTTCTTTAACATCCGCTTTATTTGTTAAAGCATTAGTTTTATTCTTAAATTATTCTTTATTACCAGCGTAGAATCGATTATATAACAAGTAATCGATTATATAAAATAAATATGTCACATAATATTAAATACGAGTTAAAGGAAATAAATACACTTTATATACAAACGAGTTCATAACCGGCGATTTCACTTTCCAAGTTCAAATGACACAATTTGAATAAATTTTGTAAAATAGTTTTTAATCACTTTTAAGATCTAGAAAGTATAAATGAGAGAACGTAATATCATTACTAATAAAATCGCACAGTTAATTAAGTTGTAATTACAGAAATTATTTCTTCCGAAAAATTTAATAAGATGAGTAGGCACACTAATGAAAAATGAATGCTAAACATTAAATTAAATGAAACATTTTGTCGAAAGAAATAAAAAATTATAAGCATTGTAACATTTAAAGGTGCTCCCTCACCGGTAACATTCGCCTGTAATGTAACGTCACAGATTCGAGGATTGCATCAGTGAGGGAGGAGAACCGAGCATTAGGATGTGCAACCTGTAATGATACAATCTGTAATATATCGATATAACTTGTAACATCAATGCACAGCACTTGTAATTGGCCGTATCGCGGACTTAGGGCGCTCCTCGCCCCGCCTTTTTTAAAGTAAATAACAATGTCGAACTAACATTGCCGCGCTCAGCACAATTGCAGCTTCATTTGACATTGTGAAATCAACTAAATGCTCAAAATCAATATGAAATGTTACATTATAGGTGAATGCTCATCAGTCAGGGAGACAGCATTGCAACGTAATGCTCAAAATCAATTCTAAAATGTTACATTACAGGCGAATGCTTTCGGTGAAGGAGCAACTTAAAAAAATCTACCTGTAGGAAATAAATTACAATCTGCTTCCTGTAGACATTTCTAAAATTTTACAATACTTATTTAAACAATTTAAGAAAACAGCAAATATTTTTTATTTTAAATAAAGCAACACAAATTGTCCTAATAATTATATTTATTTTAATTATAAATAACTTACGGTCTGATCTCTTTACTTGATTTTTAATTTCTGCTTATAGGTTCGATCAATATAATTGTTCACGTTAATAAAAAATTGTATTAACTCCTTTCTTTTATGGGCATAATAAAGCTTATTTCTTTAGTAAAATATACCTTTTCATTTTCTTAGTCAGCTTTCTTAGTCAGTTCTTCTCTTGACTTAATTCTAGCCCTTAATCCTAGTCCCTTTCTGCAAAACTTTTAATCATTTCCATTTTCTTCATCCAATTCCTTAATCTTAACAGAAGCCTGATTGATGAACGTTAGGAATTCTTATGCATAACAAGATAATTTGCAATGAAAATTAATGAGTGCTTGATTCTTCTAATTGCCTTTTATCTTGCTAAGTGGTGTCACTTGTATGCTTTTGTGTACTTGAGATTTAGCGGGTTTATTGCACTGATTAGAGATACTGGAAGAATATCAATATTCCCCAGTGTTGATTCCATGGCATATTTATGGTGTATTTTGAGCAATTGCATACACTTGCCGTGCCTACAGATTTTATTGAGATACAGGACGCAATATAATTTCTGAAAATCAACAAATAATATCTTTGAATGGAAGTGAATGAAGATTTCTTTTTCTCCGGTTATACTTTCGTATACTGCTCTGATCTCGACCATTTTTAAATTATCTCGTACAGCATCAACAAATTACAAGAAAATCCTTACATTTCCAACCATTCCATCCGGAGTATTTTCATGATTCACAATAATTCCAGATGACGGTTTTCAATCTTGAACAGTCATTATGCAGCTGCGTCATGACGGAAAAAAATTATGCAGCTGCGTCATGACGGAAAAAAATTATGCAGCTGCGTCATGTTATCGTTACACTGATTCAAAAACCCATCTTTTGAGTGTCTCAAAAAACATATTCTAATATTGTCCGCGAATGTTCCTACACTGCTGATTTATTGTGACACGTGCAAGATAGTATCTTTGCTTTTACTGAACAAAACCACAGTATGTAGACAGATTTGGTCGCAACTTCCTCTAAAATACAAACTCTGCCTACCATGACTTTCTGAATAATCCATGTTTACTAGTGCTTCATAACTATTTACGTACTCTTTCAATTTTTTTTATGGTTCAACGTTGATTTATTACATTTACCGAAAAGATCAAACTTAAGCTGAATCAGGTAAGAGAAAAAAAAAATTAGATAAACTGCGTGTATCTCGTTTTAGTAAGTTTCTTTATTGTATCTTTTCTTTGTTACCTGTTATTCTTCTTTTCTTTTTCCATTCTTTAACACTATTTCTTGATTACAATATTCTTTGTAATCAGAGTAAAAACTTTATTTTTGCATGATTCGCATACACGGAAAATTTTGCGCAGTAGAGTATATCCAAATGATATTTATTACAGTGGCAACTTTTTAAATCGATAATCTAATTTTTATTTAAAGTCGATATGCAATGTGTTATGTTTGTACATACTATACACAGGTAAGTGTACCGGTCATCTAGTGGAAGTAAAACCCAAAATGGATGTAATACGGTAAGTAATTCGTGATTTAGGATTTACTTCGAGAAATTTTTTGTGTAAATTTTTGATGGTGTCTATTAAATATATTATTTGTTTTTGTTGTTCACGTTTCTTTATCTATTATTTCTTCCCAGAAGGACTACTAATGTTATCTTTGAACAAATCACTCATTAGCAACTGAATACTTTGACCAACTTGTTTAATTTGTCCACTGAAATACATTTTACGCAGGTTAAGACCAATATTGTCTTTTTAAAGTTTTTATTAGCAGATACAGTTGATAATGAGCTGGAAAAGATAATCCATCGACTGTTATTTCTAGTTTTTGTGTCAGGTTGTGTTCTATTTTTAGTCGTTAATCTCTTATTATGTTCCCTTAAAGGACCAGACCAGAGATATATGATGATGGAAATGGCGGAAAAATCATTACATTTGTTAAAAGCTAATCTTTTTAAAACTTTAGTCATTTTTATTTAAAGAAAATGAACTTAAATAACTACAGTACATATAAATTATACTTCCAAATAAGGATGGCCATATTTTTTGGGAATGCGGGAAAGTCGTCTTTATAGCCAATCTTTTTAAAACTTTAGTCATTTTTATTTAAATAAAATGAACTTAAATAGCTACAGTACACATAAATTATACTTCCAAATAATGATGGCCATATTTTTTAGGAATGCGGGAAAGTCGAAAAAAATCATATATGGCATGGTTCTCGAAATATTAAAGCTGCTTTTATAATGTTAGACTTTTGATTAGAGTTATATTAAGAGATATCAAAGACAATTTCATGTAATTCTGTATCATAGATTCTGTATCACGATATTGTGAAATAAATATTAAACGTCATAATTTAGATCGACCAAGGTATTAAAAATTAGTAGATGAAATTAAAATACGATTTGAAAAAGTATCTGAAAATATTGAAAATAAAAAGACTTGAGCATCTTAGTAAGGACAACTAAATTATAATAATGACCAGCAGAGCAATTTTATGAAATGCTTATTCCAAAATAAATACAATACTCGCTTACCTAATTTAATTTAAAATATCGCATTTCTCAAAGAAATGATAAACTTGTCAATATAAAAATTCTTAGTTTCCGATTATTCTGTCAAAAAATTATTACTGTAAATTAACTAGATTTTACTATAAACTCAAATTAACTTTGCAAGAAGAATTTATTTCCTTGTAGATGAAAATATTTGTAATGGAAACATTTAATCTGTCATTCGAGGAAAACGCCTTTTGTCAATCATTAGTACTACTAATCGCCCAGTGGTGGAAATTCGTCCGTAATTCATAAATTTTCAAGTTTGAATGTGACTGAGGTTTCAAAAGAAGGAGGAGGTGTCAAAAAGTACACCTCTATAATCATTGCATATTATTTTTTGTAACTTTTTCTGTTATGTCAGTTGAGAGCGTATGCAAATACGTTATTAGCATGTGTTGTTTGCCTTAATTCCCTACAATACCTATGTATAAACAATGAATCTTTTAATGTATCTGTATTATATAATTTAATTTATTTGAAACGCATATTGTATACAATTTTAGCTTTATGCACTGCTTCTCCATATAAATTTTAACTATGCCTAATTCCACACTCCTTCGTGCATGCAATATGCTTAAAAAGTGGAACAAAGTTTTCTCTTGACGTATTAATATACAGATTTTTTGAAACAAAGAAACGAATGAGAACGAATCGAATGATATCTGTATTAAAATTTGATTTTCCAGGCTAAGAGTTTTTCGTGAACACTGTGAAACGTGATGGATTTTGAAGTTCTCTTAATCTAATTTCTAAAATGAATTTAGAAAATATTTACTGAGCAGTTGGCGTCATGTGAGTGAGAGGTTTTGATTACAAGTCCTAAAATTGTTTTTAAACCAGTTTGCAGCTAAAACAGAGATGCGCATGTTCACTCGCTACGAAAATTACTAATGATATGAAAAGTGTGAACACATATTTAAGCACATAGGCAAGTATACGACGGGTACGCACCGGTTATTACAGACATTTCTCGTGGAAAAAATACATTTCTCATGAGTTTTTCTTTCTCTAATTCTTATTTACTTATTTAACTTGGAACTGATAATATGAATGAAAAAATAACCACTATCTTCAACATCGTTTAATGAAAAAACATTTAAAACACAATCTTCTGATATGCATTCGGAAAGATGGTAAACACGTGATCATTTGAAACAAAAAAATATTTCATATATGTGTAATCATCCAAAAGTTCTTAAAAAGGACAAGTTTTTAGCGCCTTTTGAAATCGACCCATACACATATCAAGTTTCGCATCTACATAGTTGGAATGCGTAGCATGTAACGTATATTAAAAGTCGTAGGACATTCAAACTGTCACTATGAATAAAAGTCCTGGAGTGATAAGATATACTTTTGTGTCTTGGAATTTGTATTTGTCTCTTTCATTTATTCAAATTTATGTAAAATGAATATATGAAACAAATTTATTCTAACACTGTAGCTTTTGTCGCTGCTTCGTTTGCGTTGATTATTTATATGTGGACAACTTTTTTTGTTCAATGAAAAAAGAAATGATATAAAAAAATATATGTGAAATGAAATGAGATTAAATAAAGAAAATATCACGAGAAAAATTAAGCGGTTGATAGGCGATTTCATATAACTTGTCTTCGGAACTAAATTCTCGCGAACAATTACCAGAACGATAATAATTTTGATTGTGAATGAAATAAGTACCTAATTTTCATTTTCCAGGTATCGATTAAATCTTTGTTACAAAATTTTGTTTTAAACATTTGTGACATTGCAAAATACAGATTTTTTATTTTAACCATTCAATTTTCATCAACAGAACACTTTTCTCTTTGTTTCTTAAATCGGGCCTCAGGCCTTAAAAAGAAAATAAGTCACTTTTATAAAATTGCTAACGTCTCTCTCCGTCAGCCTGTCTGTCACAGTCATTTTTCATGGATACTTGTAATTTTGCGTAGTAATGAAGTACATTAAATTACCATAAATAAACGTAATAATTTGTGTTAAAAACCATTGAGACACGTGGAAATCAATCAGTCGACAAAATATAGTAAGACATAACACATTCATTTTTAGATTTGGTGACAATACTGTGCTGATAGCACTTGAAGAAGAATATATTTAAAGCTTTGGTAATAGAAGAGAGGATAGATATTTGAATAGATACTGGAAATAATTCGATTGGACGGGCGACTATACACTAATAGTTTCTTAAATCAAACAAAAAAAAAAATTAAATTGCGAACGACATTTGTAGCTTCAGAGTGAATGAAAGTATGAGTGGTAGTACATTGTGACCTTATGAATATGTGAATATGTAGATTTTGCTGTTTTTATAGTGCACACTTATAAGAATATACGAGGGAAAAAGTGAAATTTGAATATTAATTTTGGATAATATTGCATAAACAACAAAATTGTGGACTTATTTAATACAATCGGTGGAGAATAAGAAACAGCTGGCAAAGTATAATTAAAAAACAAAGCACATCCAGGGTGCACCGCCATTCTGATCTTTTATTCTGGGAATTTCGTATTGCTTCATCCAGATCTTGCCAAAGCTCAATTTCACCAGGCCGCCAGGTATACTTCGGATGATCATGTTTTCTCTCTCCTTGAGGGTTCCAAACCACAGCCTATTTGGGGATATGGAAAAGTTCTTTCCTGAGCCTATGGAAAATCAAATTTCATATACAACGTTTTATTTGGTGATCAATCGGAATTTTCTTGTACCGAGTAAAAAAAATTGTTCATTATAAATGATTAATTTGTAATGAAGAATTTAGAAACTCACACTTTGTGTGCAAGAATAACAAAAAAAAATATACGCAAAATAGGAATAGCAGTACTAAAAAATGGATGTGAAGGACGCTTCGTCGGAAAAAGTAAGAATAAGGAATATAAAATGAAATAAGTATAAAGGGGCCGACAAAACAATAAGTGGGAGAAACATTATTTAAGTGGGATTATTTTAGACGCACCATGTGTACTTTTTTGAGCAGTTAACAAAGCTGAGCCGTCGCGTCAAGATTGGTGACGCTGAATCGGATAAACTCGGCACCCTTCGGCATCGGCCAAGTGAGTTCACTTTCGATACACCGAATGTATCATTTCAAGAATTACGTATCATTTTTGATTAATATATTATTTGAGTATAATTTAATATAATACACATGTCATTATGTATAATCAGTGTAATATTTCAAGTGTATGCAGTTAGGGTTTAAGATTTTATTTGAGAATAATTGAATATACTACGCGAATGTTACCATAATTTTTATTTTAATCTTCACTTCTATCGTGTGGTCATAAGCACACGCTGGTGATTTTTTTATTTGAATTATGGTGCTCTGAAAGAGAGTAGTTATAAAAAAACTGAATAACAGGCTAGTATCATCGTTGCCTCTTCTGGTGCAGCGGATGATGCGGTTTGCAAAAAAAACATTTTTTTAAAGGTAATATTTTTAACAACAATTTTCCATAAGGGAATAGTTCATATATATTTTTAAAATTGCATGAAAAATATTGAAAACTGGAATTGTTAATTTTAATTATAACCCAATGGAACGCATTAGTTGGAAATGGAAAACTCCCTGCACCAAGTGTATTTTTATGAAATTGAAATAACAAGTCAGCACGTACTTGTATGACGAATAAATAACAGTTTCAAAAGTAGGTAAATTAAAGCCTGTAATCGTTATAATTATTCACTACTCAAAAGAGAAACAGTCGCATGGCTCATATTAATAAAAATAATAATAGCCAGTCTTTAGTTAAAATTGTAATATACATGTAATAAAAGTCTAATGAAATTTTAATACTTGGAGCATTATATTTTAATTTTTTCTATAAAAGAGAATCAGTCGCATGGTTCATATTAATAAAAATAATAATAGCCAGTCTTTAGTTAAAATTGTAATATACATATAATAAAAGTCTAATGAAATTTTAATACTTGGAGCATTATATTTTAATTTTTTCTATAAAAGAGAAACAGTCGCATGATTCATATTAATAAAAATAATAATAGCCAGTCTTTAGTTAAAATTGTAATATACATGTAATAAAAGTCTAATGAAATTTTAATACTTGGAGCATTATATTTTAATTTTTTCTAACTAATTTGTTAATATGGGAGAGAAAAATTTATTTTTCATTTATGTTGGTAACATTATGTACAAATATTTTCTATTGTTCATGCGTCAACGTGCATACAATTTTATTAGATTCTCGACCTTAGAAATGAGAAAGGAGCTTATTTACGTTCTGTTTTGTCTCCTTCTGACAGTGGGTATCTTTTATTAAATACTTTTTCTCGTTTTATTTGTTTTCATTATGTTTATGATATTCTTTTATTATTGTTGTTAGCTCGATGTTTTATTATAAAAGGAGATAATTGTAAAATAAATTTTGTTTTAAACTTAAGTTATTTAAAGTTGGCTATTCCAGAGAAAACAAACCTATTAGGACAACATAATTTAAGTATATTTTATAGTTATTGGTTTTATATAATTGCTGCTGAATAAATAAACTTGACTATGACCTTCCATTGAATATTTTAACAAGTAAAGCAGAATAAAGCTTTCTTTTCATATAGCTTTCTTAAGGAAATGATGCGATGCGATGTGTAAGAAATATGTTCTAAAAGTGTTGGTACTCGTAAAATTTTGAAACTTGATTAAATTTCTATCTAATTAACTGTTAAATAATAGCAGACCTCGCATAAGGCAAATAAACAAACGCACAGTATTTGTATGAAAATATTTTCAAATAATTATTTTATTTTTCACTATGCAATGCCTTATAAAATATAAACGTGAATTTCTTAAAAAAAGTGATGTTTAGAATCATTGCTACTGTTTCAAGGTAAACTTTAGATAAGCTTATAGCGTAACGTAAAAAAAGTACGCAGTATAAAAAAGTAAAGCTTTTTCATAACTTTATTTTTTGCGTTTTCGGGGTTGAATGTGGGAGAGGGGAACATTAGTTTTTTGCGGAGGTCTTTGACAATATTTCCAAAACTTTCTTAGAAACATTTTTTTATTAAATACCTGTATACAATTTTGTCAAAATATTTTTAGTACTATATCACTGAACCAAATTTCAAGTTTCCAGACTGAACGGTTGCTGATAAAATTCATTGCGACGAATAGATGAACGAAAACGTGAGTGATATTTGAGTGTTTCATTTTTATGGTTCCGTAGCCAAACTAGGAATCATTGCAGTTTTAGCCATGTTCATCTATCTGTCTGTCCGCCTATATGTCACAACCATTCCATTCATAGACTGTTAGTACCATAAAGCTTAAACTTGGCATCGTTTTGTATATTTATAACATCTAGAAAATTATGAAATAAAATTGTAAAAAAAAGTTTTTTGTAGCACCTTCGTATGAGGGAGTATTTTTTTTGCATATATAGTATTACATGTGTCATTGAATATATCTTTCAAAAATACTGGGTATGTTTTGAAAACCTTTTCCACACACGGATATGTTTACGAAATGGTTAGCTTAAAGCTTAATTGAACATTTTTTATTCAAGTACGTATTTGTTGAACATTTTTTATTCAAGAACGTCAAGTACGTAAATCTATATTTTTGGTAGAAATACGTGTATGAATATCTGAAAAATATACAAGATAAAATATAATATATGAACACAACATATATGTGTATATATATATATATATATATATATGTATATATATATATATATGTATATATATATATATATATGTATATATATATATATATATATATATATATATATGTATATGTATATATATATATATATATATACATAAAGAAATTAAAAGAGAAATGATAATAACTAAGTAGGCTCTACTAGTTTGCGAGTAATAGTCGACCAACTTATGTCATTTAGTTGGGTCTATGAATAGTTAATAGAAATTCCATAAACTTAATTCAAGCGACTTGAAGCAACCGTAAAAATAATTTTGTATTTTATAATGCATATTTATTATAATCGTGAAAAATATACTAGGTAGTATATTTATTATACTTATATACTTATATATATTATTTATATACTAGGTAGTATATAGTTACATGGTGTAAAATAATATTATTTAAACGTCCACCATAATTTTATATAGATAAAGTAAACAATATTATAATTAATAGTATTATAACATTGTGTAGACGGAGTGAATTATAATACGCGTATGTAGACGGAGAGTATTATAACGTTGTAACAAAATAACTGAGATACTGGGTTTTAAGGGTTTTTATAAGTACATAAATTTGGACGTAGTAATAATTTTCCTTGTACTTGATAGATCTTTTTGTTTCTTTCTGAGTTAGGAACTCTAAAAATGAGCACATATTTGTTGCCTAAATGTATTTTTTACTCAAGCATAATTAAACACTCGAATTGTGGCTAAGAGGACGTGTACTTTAAACAAAATAATAGCCAGGAATTCAGGAATTAGCTGTGCTATAATTTCAACATTGTTGGCATGCGGGCTCACTAATCTCTAAATTCATTATTGTTTGTCGGGTAATCCGTGTTTATAGAACAACGAGTTCAACTATGTTTTAATTAAAGGCGAGCATCTCATCTGTGAATGTATTGAAACATGTTGTTTTGTCATATGCCGAGTCCAGTCAAACTTCTCTTAAGGTAATCTAGTTGGGATTCCAGTGATGATTTTATCCGTTAACGTGTAAGTTTGCCTATAACCAGTAGTAGTCACTAGAACTGTTTGAACTATATGAAAAAAAAATATAAAAATTATAGATGTTGCGTAATTAACTTATTTCGTAAGTAAAATAGAAGAAATAATCCAGATATGTCATAATATATCAGTAGGTGTCCCAGTTATTAAACTATTGAAGGCAAACATTTCAAAATATTGCACTTTTACCAATTGGCAAGCTGTCGTTTTGACATCTTTACCATCAATTGTTTCTTATTTATTATAACAGCATCATCATCATCATATATATTAATACGCTAAGGTTAAGATGTTACACTCCGTTTTTAGAAAAAACCTCACAACTAATCCACATAAATTATATATCATTTTATAGATAATTGCTTGCTCTACCAGCATCCACGACTAAAAAATTTATTATTGCTATTGTTTTTGCAAATTAATTAACTATTAAAATTATATACACAAAACAGCAATGCTGCCATCTAACGGCTCAACGTCAATATGATTGACGGTCGGTAAAATTTTTGTTTAATTTCAAATCCACTCACGTATAAATAAAGTGGCGCTTTAGCTCAATGCTTTTGATACTTGCGTCTCTATATGTCAATTTTATTAAAATAGAATAAATAATGCGAAGACTTCGCACGGGTCACGCTAGTAAATGTTAATATATTTGTTAAAGCTACCAAAATATAGACTTAGAGAAATGCAGCTACAGAAGTTATGAGATATTTAAGATAATTATTTTATAAAGTTAAACTTTTCAGGGTACAATTAGCGCTAGGAGAAAATCTTCACATAAACTGTCTGAAGGTCTTACTATATTAACGCTATCTCTCGTTTTCTATTACGAAACGTATTTAATGTATTGAATGCAAAATGTCTTTGATAGGCGAAATCAAAACTGTAATTCTTGAATTTTTTTAGATTAATAAAAAAGTCATGTGTACTTTGTATATTTATATATATGCGCGTTAGAAGTTATATTTCTTTAGCATAATACAATGACAATGGAAAGCCAGCAGAAAAACAAAAACTAAATGACATGGCGCCGTGTTAAATGCGAGGACTGCATTGCTAACTTAAAAAGTTTTTAAAATTTAATTAACAATGAAAATAAATGTATATGCTGAAAAGTTATTTTATTTTATTAGCTTTAAGTATTTAATAATAATGCAAATAAATACATATCGAATTTGAAACGGTCTGGCAGATGATTGACTTACAATAGAAAGCCAGCAAAAAAGTAAATTATGATGTGTCTACTTTCACATCATGGAGGATATACATTGACTGATATTACTTCATAAGGACAGGCCCATGGTAATTGAAAAATGTACCACTAGAAACGGTGCTAAATGACGAAATTAGCAGTACGTCGTTTCAGTTCACATTTCGTTTCTGGTGAGTACGTTTATTCTGAAAACAATCATAAAATGCCGAGTTGTGTAGTAAAAATATGTTTAAATTACAGTTCAGCATTTTAAAAAAGATCGATGTATGTTAACTTTGATTAATAATTGTTTTTCATACAAATTTTTTCTTATTTATTGAAAAAAATAGTCATATATTCGGTAACTATAGGAATTCCAATGTTGTGATTTTGTAAGTACGTTTTTTCACACATTATTTTTGTTAATATTCATTTTTCTTTGCTTTAAAGAAAAACAGGAAAGCTTAGAAGCAAAATAAATTAGTATTTGATCACCTGTCTATCCATCAATAACTCAAAACTTCTAAACCCATGAACTTAAAACTGGAAATGTAAGTATAAAATGTTCATAGGTTTGAGTCATTTAATGAATAAATATAGCCAACGTATGCACTTTTTGAAAGACGCACATGAAAGACGCACGCACGTACGCGTACGTTGTATTTTTAATTATTGGGAGCAATGTCTACTATGTTGTAGGTTATTAAAACCATTTACCAGCTAGTTAAGTATAAGTAGTGCAAAAAGCATTTCGCAGACTAAAGAAAGCAGCAGTATTTTATCAGTAGAAAATTTGCGTGCGCGTGTGTGTGCGTGTCGGAAGAGTGTTAATATAACTAATTTTTTAAGTCAGAAAACAGAATCGACAAATTTTCTAGATAGTTAACCTTCCAAATAACAATTACCTATACACATAATAAAACTGTAATAGAGCGGATTAGGTACAAGGAAAATATATTAAAAAGAGTAACTGATTTAGCGTACAAAATAATAATAGAAGCCAGAAAATTTTATTTAAAATTGTTGTCTGTTATTTTGTGCGTCAATCACGCAAAATTTACTAGACAGATTTTGATGAAATTTGTTATGTTAATAGTTTATACCCAAAAGTAACATATTAGAGAGAAAAACATTTTTAATAACTTTCTTATTTTGAATTTCATGCGAACGATATCGCATGCACAGCTAGTATATTGCAAATAAGTCGACTTATCAACGGAGCGATAAGCTCTCCAAAACCAGTTTAAATTTATTGTGTCAAATTCTTGATTAATTTTTAGGAACAGAGAAGAGTAATTAGAAAGGGAATTTTTTGTGAAGGTAAATAAAACGGGAAAGTATAACGTAATTGAAGATGATTTAATAATATTTGGTATAACCTTTGAATTATATTGTGACAAAGAGTTGAAAATTCGATTTTTTTATGTGATCAGATAGAATTTAAATATGATCCTGAATGAGTTGGTATCTTCCTATATACCTTACACATTACCAATTTTGCACTAAGGTAGTAAACAAATATTTTAAACCAAAAAAATATAAAATAAGAGAACAGGGTAACGGATTACCGAAAACATCCCCTAGATATGTAACTGTATGTAGACGAAGAGCATTATAATTTCTTTCAGATAAATTTTATTTTTTACCTTTTCCTTACTCATGAAGTACTTATCGGTTCTTGCATAATCGTCTTACCAACGCCGACACTGTAAGTATGCAACCTCTCAATACAGGGAATAAATTAACACTGATTGGCATAAAACGAAGTTGAGATAATTAAGCCATTAATTTCGAACCATTCCTGATATATATAAATAGTATATTGCCATTGTATCTATCTATAATTGCCTTTTGTTATATAAAAATTACTTTTTTTCATTACTTTACATAAATTCCAAGCTATTTAAGCACTCCATTCCATCCACAACCATTTTTTTAATTGCTAAAAAATAATAAAATTAGATAACGCCACGACAAGATTACATCTACGGTCGCAGAGAACGGGCCATGTGACTGATGAAGTAGTTTCGTTTAATTGCAATAGATGGCGCAAATGAATTGGAGTTGCCATGTTTTTTGGTTTAGTATTCCTTTGACCTCATCTTGATATTTAGATTAATGGAGAAATACGCATTTTTTCTCATATATATATATATATATATATATATATATATATATATATATATATATATATAAAACAATCTTTTCCCTTATCAATTCATGATCGCCTGGTACCTGCAACAATTGGAGAAAATGCGGTTAGAGTATAATTTTCGACTATTAAATAATCGCTTCACGACACCATCATCAAAAAATTTTTTTATAGTCCTACGCGTTCAGTAAATCGTAAAAAAATAAATGTTTATTGAACAACTTCATAGTGTCGTTTCTGTGTTGTATCGTTGCCAACTTCATCCTATATTTATAAAATTTTACTCTCATAATTTTATTCATGATGCACCTAAAGTAGTATAACTTTAAAAAATAATCGTTATTACGAACATAATTAGTTTATCTAACGAGGAGAGAACATAACCTGGGACACTATTTTGCTTCAAAATTGATGTAATATAGACGACCATAAAGTTTTTGTTTCACGACAAATATCTGTTCTTATTCACATAATTTAGTCTTCGAAGCAGAGTGCCTTATGTTGGATACAAATTTGCTTCCAATTTTATTTAATTACAGTTGAACTTAAAATATAATATTTGTGAAAATTCTCAAACTTCTCAGAAACAATGGAGATGTAGATATTGTTAGTTTTCTATTGACAACTTTAGAATAGTTTGTAATTATGCTAAGTTGAAAAGCAAATTTATGTTCCAAGTCCATACTCTTTTTTTATGAGATCAAATAAATGAGTCTCTCATTTTGTTATTGTAAGTAATACGCCAATATTAAATATATTGGCGTATTACTGACGCGTAATATTAAATATATATTTATTTGATTTGTAATTTAATAAATGATAGAACATCAAACACGCTAGCGGATATTTTTCATGTTAATTGGTACAACAGGTTTTATTTTATTAAAAAGAAAATAAATTAATAATAAACCTTTCTTTAAAAAATCTTATTGAAGATATAATTTTATTTGAAGTTTTTTTTCCAAACAAAAGTTTACAGAAAATTATTTTAAGTAAGAAATATTTAAGGAATTTCTTCTTTTTTCATCAAGAGAAACCTTTATTTGATTGTCTCTAAGGATTCACTTCACTTTATAAAATTTTTGCTAATTTTTTTAATTTTCATCATTTAGTTTTTTCTATATTGAATGATATAACAGGTTAAATATAAAATAAAACTGATAAAGGTCATAAAAATATATTTTTGTATTCCAAATCACGAAACACATTATTTTGACTAGCAAAAATTCAAATTATACTTTTGAATTGTTTTCATTAATATTTTATATTAACTGGTAGTTCCTTTTTTAATTTTATTTTTAATTTTTTTATTTTGGAAAATTAAAATATTTCTTCTTATATTACCCTATATATTTTTACTGATGTTTGGAATTGGCAAAACATTGAAAGTAGTAATCTCGTTCTTCAAGTCGTTGTCAACGAATAAAGTTTTTTTATGGAATTGTTTTGCAATTTTGTGGCCTTTTAATTTTTTATTTATTTCAAAACTTACTTTTTTGTACAAATAGATAATTACAAAAACATTTGGTAGATATGATACTGCAAGTAATCTCTTCCAATCAACCACAATGGTTTAATTAGAAAATTATATTAGTGAAAGATTACGAAAGATTTAGAGAATTAAAGTTAAATTTATAAATCAATACATACAAAAAATTTAAAATATCGACACGATTAAGATTAAAGAAAGATGGTGAGATTGTAGTAAGGAGTGGTCAAGGTAAAGCGTTATGATTAACAGGATATTTCCAGAGGACCCTTAAAAATATAAGAGGGCAACTTTCTGGTATCAAGATTCAGTTAATTTCCAAGTTTTGCAACTTAGATCGAGACATTTTACATAAAGTTGTTGAATGTTTGGAAAAAAATAATAAGAGTAGGTAGGTTTAAATGTCTAGCCTTAGGTCTCGCAGCTGAGTAATTGAATCTGCTGAATCATATTAGATAACGAAGCGACATCATTATTCAGTCTTACCAGATATGACAAGATAGGTTGTAGTAAAAATGTTATATTTCGTGTAAACTACAGGAAAAAAGTGCTTCCATGTTTTAGGCTTCTGTACCTCGAAAGTAAAAATGAAACCCTCATAAAGTCAGTTACGTGTCTTTCTGTCTTTCTGTCACAGCCGTTTCTTCAGAATCTGCCTGAAATAGATACGTGAAGTTTGGTATAGTCATAAAATATATTAACTCACGCATATTTCACAGTACTCAAAAATATTTATATGAAAAGGGGATAAATTAAGTATACGGTAGTATATTTTTAATTCCATATATATATATATATATATATATATATATATATATATATATATATATATATATATATATATATATATGTACATATATATATATATATATATATATATATATATATATATATATATATATATTGTGGTTTATAGTTTGAAAGCATTAATAAGAGTTTTAAAAATATTTTTTTTCATAGTTTAAATAGTTTATTTTATTCCTATGACCTATCAAAAAATATACAATAAAATACACCTTCCTTCCCATTATTTCCGAAATTAGGAAAAAGATTAAGTTTTCAGAAGCCTACACAAAGATCATAGGAAACCTACAATAATTATTCTAGATCTAACTTTATTTAACAGCATATTTCATTTTTTGCTATTCGACAATTATATTTCAACATAATTAAAAAGCAGGAATTAAATACAAAACGGGTCTTAAACTATATTTTTAAGCAATTATCATGCGCATCAGAACATACGTATTTAGCATGCTATGAAGGCATATACCGCACCTTTTGCTCTTTGTTCGGGACAAAATACGTTTTCACGTACCGTTAATTGTAATTTACGTGTTGGCGGAATTTAGGTAACACAAATTCTTGTACCTGACGTCGGAAGGGAATGGCGAATAATTATTCGCAGAGTCCAAGACCATTAGTTAGAATTATGTAAAAAATGATTACATCTGACTTCGAGGTAATCTTTGTAACTGCTGTTTTCTGCAGAAGGTATGAGTTGTAATACGCAACGTATTACAAGGGGGACGATAGATATGCAGTATATTTGGAAAGATTTTTGTTTATACAGTACGTAAAATTTATTTAAATATTTGAATACAAGTTTTCAACTGTCAAGAATGCTTTACTTACAGTACTTATAGGATAATGGGATACGTAATCCGCAAGGATTACGGGAATATGACGACACTAATAGTTAGTACTTATAGGACAATGGGATCCGTAACCCGCAAGGATTACGGGAATATGACCACACTAATAGTGAGTACTTATAGGATAATGGGGTCCGTAATCCACAAGGATTACGGGAATATGATTACACTAATATTTCACAAAACGAAATGAGTTAGATATTATCGGTTTGCCGTTTAGACTACAATATACCGATAAGTCAACGTCGGTTTGATTATTATAAATTGTATATTTATAAGTACATTTGAATAATTATAGGTAAATAAAAATAAATTAACATCTTGACATTGATGAAAGAAATGAAAAACATTTCGATAATTGTTTTCTTTACAATAATTGTTTCATATACTAGTTCTGTAGCCATGTGGTGGTCGAACAATAAATTATGGTGAAAAAAGGATTCTGATTGGATATTGTACAACAGTATTGTAAAAAATATCATGCAGAAAGTTGGAGTTATCACGGAATAACAGATGATTCAGTAAAAAAGATTTTAATATTTTTCTTCATATTTGAAAGTCAACGTCTCTTTTGATTTGCAAAAGAAAGAAACCTAACGTGTATTCTAACGAAAATCGGCAGGAAATTAAAAAAATCCTCTCTATCCTTAAAAGGTCGTTAGGTAAGTTTCAACTAAAAGGCTCTGGATCATTAATCATTAATTGAAATAATCTTAACTTTAGATTAGTTCTATGATTGATAGCAGACGATGAAGAATTTTGGATTCTGAATATTGAGTGCTGTATAACAGCTTATAAACTTGTTTCTAACTATAAGTTTCAATCAATAGAATGGTTACATAATCTCGTATATTATAGTTATAAATTTTTTATCTTATTAAATTCCAAATAAGTTCCATTCGAGTTTTCACAAAGACTTAAGAAGATACATTTCTTCATATTTTTTCGGGCTTTTATATCCGTGCAAAAGTGTCAATCTAAATAAATGGTAAATATTTATATTCTATTTCGTAGATATAAACCTGATACTTCTATATATTTATTTTACCTTTGTGCTGATAATATTATTCACATAAATATTATCAAAAAATACGTTATTTGGGGTATTTGAGGATTTTTGGGAATACGAGTAGGGTATTTGAGGGATTTAGTGAGATAAGTTCAATCTTGAATTTTAAATATAAGGTTCATAAAACATTAACATTTAGTTTTTCATAATATTTTAGAATTTTTTGTGTTTGATAATTTGTAACCTTCAAAAAAGTTTTTAATGAATAAAGATTGATAAAAAATATTTATAATAAAGTAACAGAATTTTGCAGACAGAATTTATTTATAAACAAATAATAAATAAGTTAATAAATATCCCATATCGTAATCTCGATCTTGACATAGTTAAACGGACCCACCTGATTCAGTCATTAAGACTCTGTTAATTTGAAATATCTTAAAGTCAGAATATATGGTAAATGTGACTTAATATATCTTCCAGTTAAAGGGTACAGCCTGGTTCAATCATTAAGACTCGATTAATTTGAAAAATCTTAAGTCATATAATACGAAAAATGTGACTTGATGTCTCTTCGAGTTAAACGATCCCACATGATTCAGTCATTAAGACTCGCTTAATTTTAAGTACCTTAAAGTCATATAATATGGAAAAAAAGAAACAAAATTTAACGAAGGTAGTTTAACTGTACAAGAATAATTATAACAGGCTCCTTCCCTTATGTCACTTTCATTTCAAGTAAGCACATAATGCGTCTAATTTGGCTGTAACAATGTGTTTAACTTTGGAATTTTTTTTAGGATTCCATACCCTGAGGATTTTAACAAAATAGGTATTGTGATAATCCTATATGAGTCAATCAGTTGAAAATCGTTTCACTACTAAGGAGAATATATGGAATACTTAGATTTTAAACATGTTATGCTATCTTTAGCTCAAGGCATCTCTTATCCGGAATCTCGAATATTTATATCTTGTCGACTTTTTCATCAATTTTTTTTTGAAAATTCCGCGTTACGACAGAATGTATTAGGTACTAGCAAGTCTGCATGTTAAATGGTTGAAAAATAACTGGTAAAGTTGTTGCAATTGTTATTCAATGAAGTCTCTTATTTATAAAATTTCATACTTATTGGTATTATCGTTGGTATACTATAGTTACTTACCTTAGTAGGAGATAGATATATTTTACATCGATACTATATGCTCCTGCAGAGGTGCTTGTATATTGGGTAACAAATACAATTTACCACTTTGCCATTGTGGCTTAACTGCAATTTTTATTAAAATAACATTAATTCATAAATAGCAGCATATAAATTGGTTCAAATAGCATCAAAAAGCATGTGACGAAAGTAATACGGTGCAAGTGAGGTTGAGGATTAATGGTGTTATATACGCCAGTAATCCTACACTATGTTATACATTAAAATTAATAAATGTTTGTGATTTTGTACTCAATTTGTTTGTAGGAGCTATACTAATATTTTCTGTTCTGTGCCAATATGATCACGATGAATCAATTGAATTAATAACATTTGCCAATGTTACTAACACAATTATATTAAAAACATTGACCAATATGCAGCATTTTTGCATATGCATTTTACTGCATATGCATATGCATTTTTATTCACGACATATGTTCATAGAGTTTATTATTCTCATGATTCTGAAAATAAAATATTTTTGACGAATGTGGAAAAAATATGTTGATTATAAGGAAAGAAAAAAATAGTAATTACTATGAAGGAATGGAAGTTGGTATAATCTAGTCTTAAGAAAGAAATGGAGAACATAAGTATATGAAAAAAAAGAAAGAGTGAAGGTACATGTAATAGAAATTATATAATGAGATGAGATTATGAGATTACATTCAACTGATTTAGTCGAAATGAGATATTTTTAGGGTAGCCTACTGAAACAAGATTTCCTTATAAATTCGTTATATTCATCCGTCCTTTTCCCATAATAAAGTGAATTTTATTATAGTTTTAATGTAAATAAACTATATATCAAACTTTTTATTTTTAAATAAGTGATTATTTCAATCAATTAATTTAGTGTAACCAGTATAATAAAACTATTTTGATTGTACCTATGTTATGTCGTTATTCCCCACACATAGACTTTAAATAGAAAGATGAAGTTTTACTTAAATATTTTCAGTGGATTTAGCATTTCTGATAAACAAATCTAAGCATGGAAGTATTTATTAAGTATAGGTCGATCTTGTCAAATTATCATTCTGTATTTTATTCTTTTCAGATAAAATACACTAAGGAATTTTTACAAATTAAATAACCTTGTTTTTTCAATAATGTCAGCTTTTCTGGATTATTGGAAATTCAGTTCTATTAAATGTACTAAATGTGCAGAAAAGTTCTATTACTGTTTCGGTTTAAAACTCTCACATAAAATAATAAAACATTTTTCGTTAACTTTAACAATATAAATGTGTGTATGTTCATAGAGTTTATTATTCTAATGATTCTGAAAATAAAATATTTTTGACGAATGTGGAAAAAACCCAAAAAATTAGTTTATTATTCATAAGAATGGATCGAATTCCACTGCGAAAATATGTCGTAAGGCATAATACAACCTTTATATGTATATTTTATATATACTAGCTGGTAAAAACATTTTATTACCAATTTTACACGAGTATCTATTGCGCTATTTGTGTAATTTATTGACATTTACAAAATAATTGCTTGAAACAATGTTAAAATTTAAATATTTATTAAAAATTGGTTTTATATTTAATAAAAAGTCAGATTATAAGGTTAAACCTTCACAATAATAACAAATGTTATTTTTTACTTTGAGGTTGTAACCGATAAAAAGTTACAATAATTAATACTATTCGGAATAAAAAAGTGTTACCATTAATGACTTATAGTTAATATAAAAGACACAATTTTGGATAATCACAATTCAAATTAGAAATTCTGCTTTCATTACAAACAATGACATCGATATTCTACGGATTAACTTACACATCCCTAAACTGAGCCTAGCTAAGTTATAATAAATAAATATAAAATATAATGTCAAAACTGACAGAGTTTTATAGATAAATATACGTATATATCTATTTGCGCCATTAAAATACGAGGACAAATATGTCTAGTAATTACAACAAAAATAGTAAAATATTTAATTACTACCATCACGATATCGCCCACACGAGTACGCGATATATAAAAATGGGCGTTGGACAAACACTCTGTTTACGGCTTTGCCGCACGAGAGCCACGAGTATTTCTAATCAATGTCTGACTTTGGCTTTTAATCCTCACTATTTATGTCTCCGTGTCCCAGAAGGGCTTTTGAACTGTCTTTTCGTGTCAATTTTTATGGAAGTTTGAAACTAGTTCACTATTTATTTGCTTGACCCAATTTCAGAGTTGTATTGATAGTGTTGCTGAGGAAATAAAAGGGTGACGATAATCTGGATAATATGAAAAAACTTAACCAATGAAGTAAGCAAACAAGGATATAGGGCTTGAAATATAAATGGGAATTTATTTTATTGGTCAGCCTCAGCATTCTCAATATGCATGCATGCAAAGATACCGATTGACCCGATTTCAGCTTTGTGTTGATAGTGTTGCTAAGGTAATAAAAGGGTGACGATAATCTGGATAATATAAAAAAACTTTAGCAGTGAAGTAAGCAAACAAGGATATGGGGTTTGAAATATAAAGGGGAATTTATTTTATTGGTCAGCCTTACTATTCTCAATATGCATGCTTCTAAAGATACCGATTGACCCGATTTCAGCTTTGTGTTGATAGTGTTGCTAAGGTAATAAAAGGGTGACGATAATCTGGATAATATAATAGTTTCAATAAATATAGAATGGTAATTTGACAAGATGGACTCGTACTTAATAAATATTTCCATGCTCAGGTTTCTGTACCAAAAATGCTAAATCCACTGAACATATTTGGGTAAAGCTTCATCTTTCTATTTAAAGTCTATGTGTGGAGAACAACAACATAATATAGGTACAATGAAAATAGTTTTATTTTACTGGTTACACTAAATTAATCGATTGAAATAGTCACTTATTTAAAAATAACAAGTTTGATATATAGTTTATTTACAGGAAAGCTATAATAAAATTCACTTTTTTTATGGGAAAAGGACGGATGAATATAACGAATTTATAAGGAAACCTTGTTTCAGTAGGCTACCCTAAAAATATCTCATTTCGACTAAATCAGTTGAATGTAATCTACTCCTATCTCTTTATGTCATTTCTACTATATGTACCTTCACTCTTTCTTTTTTCATATACTTGTGTTCTCCATTTCTTTCTTAAGACTAGATTATACCAACTTCCATTCCTCCATAGTAATTACTAACATTTTTCTTTCCTTATTATCAACCATCCAAAATAAAAAGAAAAAAATCTTATCTACTTGCACCATAACCACATAGTTTATCTTTCCCGACACGCTCTGTAAAATGATTGTGTTTTATGTTATTTTTATGTATCACTTTGCGTGTCGGTGCCAGAACACTATCATAACACTAGGTTTCCCTAGCATATAATAATATGCTTTTAAATTGCCATATCTAACTTAACTAGTTTAGATATATGAAAATAGTTATAGAAAGTCAGACCGAATAACAATACAGTGAGTTCATTTTCGTTCCGTTTTTCCGAAGTCCACAAGGAACATTTAAAATGAAACATCCTAGAAAGTTTATTAGAAATAATTAAACTTGACTCACATGAAAAATAAACATATTAGGATAAAACTTGCAACATCAAAATAATTACCTAAAGATATTAAATTTTACACTGAAAAAAATTGATAAAATGTTTTTTGGAAAAAAAAATGTTTCCCCTTGTACGGCGCGTACAGATTATATTAATGAAAATTTCTCAACTCAAATATTTTGTATATATCATAGGACAATTGTATAATACGGTAAATCGTGATACATTTAGGCATATCGTAAAATCGCGCCGGTTCACGAAATTCTTTAGTGACTTTAGCTATATCTATCCGACGTGTGTCGTTCGCCATATGTCGTTTGACAATTGGCATAGTTCGCCTTAATGTTCTTGCTGAACGTCCAATAATCGGGTCAAGTTTCGCTTATTTTACCATCTCATTAACACGATTCCATTGTTGGATACTCACAAAAACGAAATAGCACGGGATGACTAGCTAAACCATCGGACGACTTGCATCGAACGATAGGATTAAAGTCAGTAAGGAATTTCATTAGAAGGCGCCGTTTCATCATATCCTCGGTGCATTATACTATTAGCCGATATATATATATATATATATATATATATATATATATATATATATATATATATATATATATATAAAATCTAAAATCTAAAATTACTATTGTTATTGTTAGGCTATGAAAAATAATTTGTTGGATTTTATATCAAGCCTATTTAGACTTATTTGGTTCTGTTATCATTTGATCTTTTACCCTCGACACGTTCGTAATGGAAGGTGTGTATTTTCTTTTTAATTAGAAAAGTTTGTACGTTATAAATGCCATTAGTAAAATTAAACACGGTTGAGAAACTATATTAGGTACACGATTGATATAATACCCAATGGTTTTAATTACTTTACATATCACAAACCAACCGAACACACTACCGATATATGGTATTTCTATACAGTATTATATTAAGTTTTTATAAGTATTAATATTATTTTTGACCATATTCACGATATTTGTACCTCTGCGAAACATACACTAGTCTATATGTGTGTGTGTGTGTGTGTGTGTGTGTGTATGTGTGTGTGTATGGAGGTACTCTAGCCTCTAAATAAAAATGACCTCCGTAATACCTAAAATAAAGAAACTAGATATATGTATACAATGAATATAATTTGTATTTTTCAGGAAAATTAGTTTCTTTAACTTAGAAATTTCAGATTTGATGGAACTGGAAATGATATGTATTCGCTCCAAATGGGAAATTATAGTTATAATGTCAAATTACCATCCCTTAATATTTTTTGATAAAGAAAACTGTTATTCAGTTCCAGTTTTCGTTGTTGATAAAATATACCATTAAATTGTGCATAGGTAATTAATTTGAGTGTGTGAGTGTAACTCAGAATTCGCCACCTTTTATTATTCAAATGAATTATAAGTTTTCACTTTTTACTTTCACTTTGAATCAATTTCCACCAATTAATTATTTGTTACGTGCTTCCCAAGTTAGAAACTTCGTACTAACAAAGTGATATTCATTTATAACATTATTTTATTACATTAACAAACCACTGGTGTTGGGATTTGTGTAATTTTTTCATCCAAACTTTTATTTATGAGTATAATGTTGCTATCATTTCATACACTGCACACACGCGCCAATACCCGTTCGCGACGCTAAAAGGGAATAGCCACGCCACTATGGAGCATAGTATCATACCGAAAGTAGTTGTACCTCAAAGTAGCTTTATTTATTTATATTTAAATAATATACCGAAATAAAATACAACTTTTTAAGAAAAAACTTTAATCAACTTCCGATAACCACTGAATAAGGAGTACATGTAATACTAAAACATATTCAAAATATGAGTACTCAATTGGAATTTTTGCGGTACAATATCGTTTACGAGCGTAAATAAATGTGTATAATTATGCTAACGCTAGAAACATTTCAAGTAGGCGCCAAGTCAATGCCAATTTTTTTCTCTCTCACGTACGTGCATATTCACACAAACAGTTTACTTGAAATATTTTCTAAAAATCTCCAAAATCGTACTTAACAAATTTGTTAATGATCGGAAAGGATATTGTACCGCAAAAGTTCCTAATAAGTACGCCTATTTTCTTTTTTTCCTACGTTTAAATACGTTTCTTATTCGATGGTCATTTGACGTCGGCTCAATTCTTTTGTTAAAAAGTTTCAAATTTTTTTTTAATTTTAGTGCCTATAATAGGCATATATTATCCAGAATATCATAAGCCTGGGAAGGATTCAGCAGTACGTCATTTATTGAAATCAAAATAGACTGTTGCTGCCTTTAGTGATCCTACATATTTTTATATATTCTATGTACATATAAATCTGCATACACATGCAAACATCCAAATTCATGTATACATACAAATCACATCACTATTGGTTTCGCCGTAGTTATTGCTTCAAGGAGGTGTATACAACATGCCTGTACATACTACTTATATGAAATACTGCTATAGGTTCTTGTATATATCTATATAATCAAGAAAATAGAGCAATATACCTTCTAATATCTTAGTTGCTTCATACCTTTATCTGTATTTATATGTACTATTACACCTACCTATTTATTTTGTTACATTCTTCCTCACGGCAAGACAAGAAAACGAGTTCAAACTCAATGAGTTAACTCCTCATGAATGAAAAATTCCTATCACCACATTCTTGCTTTATTATTGTATCCTGGTTTTGCTAAAGGAAAGATTAAAGTCACCCTTAATCGTATCAAAATTTTAGAGACTTTATTACTATATTTTTATTAGACCTATATCATCCAAACTCTATCAAGGCGCCTGTTAATTGTTAGACATTCTATGGCGCACTTCCGACTTCTATGGCTAAATTTTAATTATATTTATGAAACTACACTGTGAGCAAACTCTTTAATAAAAAAATTCAAATTAGTCCATTGATGCAGGAAGTATGAGGTAATAAACAAAAAAAGTGGCTTCGTGCCTTTATCGGTATATATTTACCTAACTATTTAATTTGTTACCTTCTTGGTTACACTAAGACAAGCCAAACGAGTCCAAATTACAGAAACAATATTCACAAAGCGAAATATAAAAATATATATTTCCATGACAGTACAGCCATTTTATGATGCAATACTTGTTTACCGCACGACTTAATTTATTCGTTTGACGACTTTTTTTCTTTTTTAAATTCACCCGCGAAGTATAATCTACATAATAATGAATAAGTTATAAATAAAAAAAATATTTTTGACATTAATTAGTATGAGATATAAGCTATAATTAACTTATAGTGACTTCGAGGGAAAGTAAGTTCAATTTCATTTCACTTAAATGTTATAAAATGAAAACTACGAAAATAGGAAATTGTTTTACTTTATGAACAAAATACGTTTCACAAAGATTGGTATTGCATGTAGTATATATTAGATATAGAAGAAAAAATTAGAGTGATCCTATTCAAATCCAACGAGGATTAATTAGTTTCGTGAATACGCCTGAAAAGTATAAACCGTGGTATACTTAAATATTAACTCAGTCGGCTAACAGCAAGTCAACAAAACTAAGTGTTAAATTTCCTTCCCAGTATATTTCAGTTTGAGCTATTCGACCGGAAGCCAATTTTCAAAGATATCGAGCGTTGTTTATTAGAGGGTTGTAAAATTTTTAATTAATTTCGAGTGACAGCGAAAGTTTCTATAAGCAGATATTAGTTAAATTTCCACTTTAATCCTATTATTAAAACTTAAATCTTTTTGTCAAAATTATGTATAAAATATTCTACGTATGTAAAAATATTTTTCTTAGCGGATTTGAACCCAATTCCTCACATTTGAAATAAGATTGTCGTTGAATTATTAATTGCACGGGAATCAAAGAGAATGTCGTATAAACGGAGATTTTACTAAAGTACGTGACATAAGCGAGACAAATATTATCACACTAACTATCAAGACCTAATCTTGTTAATAATATATCCAATTATGATAACACGTTCACAAAATATTGTTTAACAAGGACTAATTAATCGGTTCACTAACTGGATCCAATTAATTTCTCGTATATCAAATCCAAATACAACGACGATCATTAATACAATAGGATACCAGCTTATCGAAAATGAAAACAAAAGAAAATGGATAGTAATAAAGGGTTATTTACTTTACTACGATTTTGGAATACAGATAAGGGACTTTTGCACGCCGGATATGCAGGGCTCTTGTGTACAGTGATAAACGTAGTATTATTGAAGAAAGCCATACCTGTTTAATTACGATTTAAGGCCGTCGTCCACCTACATAAAGTTTGCATAAATCAAATACAAAATATACAATTATAATAACATGATTATATCATTTTATTCACACGGACATACCATGTAATTTAAAATATTCTATCTGTATATTTTCTATCTGTATTTTCTATCTTTGAAAATTCTGTCAATTCATTTAACCTTCAGTCCTTGGTTTAAAATTAATTTTTCTGTTTAAAGAAAGTATTAGTTTAAAGTTTAAAGAAGTTATTCTTTACGGAATTTTGTTATTAATTTCAATAGTTTCCTAATTTCATTACAGAATTCTAAAAAATTAAAATCGAAATACATATCCAAATGAAATGAAATCTGCAAAGTATGGATGGAACTCGCACTACGAGGATTTTTTATACTTCTATGCACTTATAAACATTTAAGTGTACATAATGTTTCTATTAAGCTACTTACAAGTATTAAGTTTTCATAATCTAAATATATTGCCGAAAATATACATATCTTTCAAAGATTTAAAAACATGAAGCATATTTAAAAAAAATTATAAGATCTAGAATAATAGTTACAGTTTTTTTCTGATCTTCATGACAGGTTTGGCTAGCACTTTTGTTCATGATTTTTGACTCAGTAGTCTCGGAAATCAGAAGGAGAATGCTCCATTTTTGGAATAATTTTCAAACATATAATGTTAAATTATGACAAAATATTTTTATTTTCCTCATAACATTTTAAATGATATCTCACATGAAATAATTGTTTTGAGACCTTTATCTATCACCTGTTGAATTTTGATATCATTATTTTAAAAAACGTTAGCTAGTGTAAATAAGTCGATTAATAAGATGTATTACTATGCCAAATTTCAAGTTAATATTATCTCAAATGGTGTCGCTAAAAATCTATTGTGAATATAGAAAAACGTAAATAAAATATAATTGCATAAAATACATTCATAGGCTCGAAAGCATGGTGCACATTTAAAAAATTATGACAGTTAAAATCATGGCATTTTTAACAACTACTGCGTGAATTTTAAAAACCCATATCCTACTGAATTTTAAATGTGAATGTTTCAATATTTGTTTGTTTGTTCGTTCATTTATTTGTATATTTGAATGTTAATGGCGCAAAAAATACTGCCCGGATTTGTACGAAATTTCGTGGACCTAATGGATGGACTTTTAACAACCCATATCCTAATGAATTTTAAATGTGAATGTTTGAATATTTGTTTCTTTGTTCGTTAATAGCGCAAAAAATACTGCCCAGATTTGTACGAAATTTCGTATACAGATAGACAATGACCTGGAATAGAACATGGGCTTTCCTAAGTATAACTTAGTTATTTAAAATATATATTAAACTATAATATTCTGTTAGTAAGGGTAGGGGCATAATTTGTGTGAAGGAAATTCGTCAATGACAGGAGGTCAATGCTCGTTGTGCTTAATATATATGTATATATAGTATGTATGTATATATATATATATATATATATATATATATATATATATATATATATATATATATATATATTTAATAGACCTAACTTACCCTAATTAATGCAATAAACGTGTATATAAGTTTTTCACATTTATCACACAACTATTCAATCGATTTTCATGAACTTTGACTTTAAATTACATTTTCCGGGGTGACATACATAAAGTACATTTTATTTTAGGTAAGGCTATAGCCGCGGGATACAATTATTTTTTAATGACTTTAAGTTGAGTATAAGATGAGATAAGATAAAAATAGTGACAATGTTAAAATTTGCATAAGAATTATTTGGAAATAAATTTGAAACTATTTATGGTATTTTCTTTCTATACTTTAAATTTAGAAAATGTATTTGAATTATTATTTAATTTTTACCGATAATCATGCAATTATGGATAAACATCAGTTCGTTTATTAATATGGATATCTATTAATAGTTAAGCATCATTACTTAGTGATGATTTTAGGAAATAGATTGCTTTGCAAAATTTTACTAAAATTAAACGAACTTTTGAATTCTAGCACCCTTTAGCTGAAATACCTAAAGAAATTAACGATTATGTGATAGTATTTAATGACACGTTTAGCTATATATTATTCTAAGTTTGCCATACAAAAAGAAATGTTTCAAATAAAGTTCCTCTTTCTTAAAATAGTCATCAAAATTTGACTAAAATTAAACACACTTTTGAATTTTAGCACCCTTCAGCTGAAATACCTAAAGAAATTAACGATTATGTGATAGTATTTAATGACACGTTTAGCTACATATTATTCTAAGTTTGCCATACAAAAAGAAATGTTTCAAATAAAGTTCCTCTTTCTTAAAATAGTCATCAAAATTTGACTAAAATTAAACACACTTTTGAATTCTAGCACCCTTCAGCTGAAATACCTAAAGAAATTAACGATTATGTGATAGTATTTAATGACACGTTTAGCTACATATTATTCTAAGTTTGCCATACAAAAAGAAATGTTTCAAATAAAGTTCCTCTTTCTTAAAATAGTCATCAAAATTTGACTAAAATTAAACACACTTTTGAATTCTAGCACCCTTCAGCTGAAATATCTAAAGAAATTAACGATTATGTGATAGTATTTAATGACACGTTTAGCTACATATTATTCTAAGTTTGCCATACAAAAAGAAATGTTTCAAATAAAGTTCCTCTTTCTTAAAATAGTCATCAAAATTTGACTAAAATTAAACACACTTTTGAATTCTAGCACCCTTCAGCTGAAATATCTAAAGAAATTAACGATTATGTGATAGTATTTAATGACACGTTTAGCTACATATTATTCTAAGTTTGCCATACAAAAAGAAATGTTTCAAATAAAGTTCCTCTTTCTTAAAATAGTCATCAAAATTTGACTAAAATTAAACACACTTTTGAATTCTAGCACCCTTCAGCTGAAATATCTAAAGAAATTAACGATTATGTGATAGTATTTAATGACACGTTTAGCTACATATTATTCTAAGTTTGCCATACAAAAAGAAATGTTTCACATAAAGTTCCTCTTTCTTAAAATAGTCATTGGGGCAGGATCACATTATCAAACTATTGTGTTTTTCTCTCACTAACCTAACAAACGCGATATCCGATCCTTATAAAAATATCTTATTGTATTAACCTTGCTTTATATTTGCACGCATTGTTTCTTTTTTTCTCTTTTATTCTATTTATAGATACGCTTATACGTAATCCATGTTTAGCAAAGAAGGGGATGTTTTCTGTGGAATAGGAATTGAGTTTTTATTTTCCAACATTTATTTTGCCACATCCAAATAAACATTTATATGTAACGATGTTACTTTAGATGTGTTCAAAGTTATAATTACGCATATTATCGTATTTTCCCCTTATTTCAATATTTTTTTTAGTTTTCGCAATATTTTTAAATGTTTATATAGCAAAGTTTTTCTATCTCAAAAGTGAAAAGATAAAACGGGCATAATATATTTTTTTGTCTGTTTTTGTGTTTATCTGGTTATGTGACATAACTACCTAATCGATGGCAGAAGGGTTATTATCCGTTGTTATTTTTTTAATATTACATATAATATATGATTATTGGTAAATAAGAGTGAAAACTTTGTATTACAAAAGGACCAAATGTGGAAATTCTTTGTAAATTAAATGTTGTTCATAAATATCAAATAGAGAATTAATCATTAATCAACAAGTAACTACTTACGCTCTGTATGTTTCAACTTCAATGAAAATCCTTATAAGAACCTATTAAGATCACCCGAGTGTTCGTCTATTCGTCTTTCATAGCCGTCTTTTTTTTAAGAACCCGCTTGACGTACAAAATTTTCTATAGTTAACACTCAAAATATAATATGTAAATTTTAGGGGAGTATGGAGAACGTCGTTTGAAAGAGCTGCCAATAAGTGTTTCTAAATTTTTTCATAATTTTAGGCAGTAGATAGACTAAAAAATATTCAAAATATTATGTTCTCTACTCCCTTATTTTCAAAATTACTGAAATTAAAATTATGAAAAAAATCACAATTTTTAGAAGCTTACATAAAGATTGTAAGAAAACCATAACGATGATTTTACAAGTTATTTTAAATATTCATTACGGTTTGAATATATTATATATTATTAAAATCAATCACGTGCTTCAATTTGTAATGTCATGGTTGTCATGGCTGTTTTTCTTGGCAAGTACTATTCTTACCAACTTGATATTTAGCACTGTTTTAGAATTTGTTTGTCTTCATCAATTGAAAGTATGTTATAAGTAATTTTATTACTTTTCAAAATGGAGCACGAAAGTGGGTGATATTTAAAAATGTGGCAAAATATCAATGGATAGTTAAAATTGGCAACTATCCCCCCTTTCCCTCCTATATCAGATTGCAAACCTACAAACTAGGAGGTTCCTTCAAACACTGCAAGAAAAAAGCAAAGTTGCAGATATTAATGGTCATTGAAACAAAAATGTAATTTTGTTTCTCTTTTTTCTCTTTCGGCGTGTAAGGACAAAATAATAATATCAAGATAATAGAGGCATAATAGGCAGTCTGTCTTCTAAATGAAATTATCATAATAATGGAGAAGATATAAGATGCAGTCTGTCATCTAAATGAAATTATCATAATAATAGAGAAGATATAAGAGGCAGTCTGTCATCTAAATGAAATTATCATAATAATAGATAAGATATAAGAGGCAGTCTGTCTTCTAAATTAAATTATCATGATAATAATTATTATCGAGTTTTCGAACTACTATTACGCTGAGTCGTTACAAGTTGTTTACGTCCCTCGTGGCATCTGGCTATATTGCGTAGTCTTGCTATATTGCGTAGTTGATTTTTTCATAATTTTAATTTTAGTGCTGCGTTTTAATGTGAGTGAGAGGTGTGGCAATGTCATTGCATTAGAGACCCGAACGTGGGTAGGTCTGCCGTAGCTGATTGTGTGCATAGCGATTCTTTGTATTGTGTTGCATGTTTAAATACGATTAGCTTTCCGAATAGAACTGCTTCTGATTGCGGGCAACCCCATAAATTAATAAATTAGTCTGCATATAATACATTCTTTCTTTTTTCAATTATACATTTTTTTTCTCCTACAATCATTTCCGAGTTATAAAATGAAGGTAATAAATTATACGAATTTCCTTCTGAAAGTCCACTGGTTCATTATCATCCCGTAAGCGGCATGTGTACAAAAATACGTTGAATAGCGTACATTTAGCCAAGTTCAAATTAATCTAGTAGTTATTAGGTAATAATGCGTACAAAACTGTTCATACCATAGTGTTGAGTGAAATTGTTCGAGCAATACGACAATCATTTGAAATCTTTATTATGTTATTCATAATTTAAATGCAAGGCAATGCAATAAATTCTAAAACTATATAATTAGCACAAAAGGTAAATCGAACAAATTGGAGTGTATCTAGTCAAACGTAAAAGACTTTTTCCTAAAATGATTGACCCTACGAGAGTGGACCAGTGGCAATATATTTCTATCACTACACCTGGGGCCCGTAACAACTCCTCTTATACAAAGTGGGGACTTTGGAAGGTTCCCTAATAGTGTACCGTTGCTACCATCCAAATCTTACACCCAATCAGGTTAAGGTCTGTCACCCCGCAATGAGTTATTCAAGAACTCCATTTTTTCAAGAACGCTTTTAGCATAAGTCTGAATGACTCAAAGATATGTCCATTCCCAACCAAATTATAATAACTAAAAGTATTACGTCTTAAAGAACAGCGTGAACCTGTCCTAATATTTTGACGTATGCTCTGTAACAAAACTCTACGCGCATCGTTGTGCTCAACACAATTTAAAAGAATGTGTTTCATGTCCTGAGTCTCAAAACCACAGGTACAGGTTGGGCTATTTCGTAAAGCAAATTTATATATGCTCGCGCGGAAGGCGCCATGTCCCGTTATGAATTGTAACGTATAATAGTAATTTTTGAGCCAAGTCTGAATACGCTCAGAGATACTCGGGAAAATTAATCTAGTGATCTTGCCTTTGAAGGTTGACGAAGACCATCTATTCTGCCAGAAAGCACAGACGATCTCAAAAATGTATGTCATTTTGGAAGTAATGTATTCATCTACGTTGTATCTCAGTACGACCCTCCTAACCTATTGGAACCCGACGCATAAAGAGGCTCATACCGATGGCGTATAGGTTAATATACCGAGGTGTATTGCCGTATAGATCAGATTGAGGGTTGACGTATTTAGGCTCCAACCAGCCCCGACAAGCCGAGACATGGGATGAAACGCCACCCGCGTCCTCTCGTCAATGTACCGCGCCTACGGAATGCTTAGATTCAAGTACCATACACAAGTACGTAGCCTGATCCCGCATATCGATCTTGCTTCCCTGTCCCCTCATTATAACAGATGGCTCCCTTGTAAGCCTGCCCTTGAGGAGGACAGCCTCGGACATTTGAGGGGCAAAACTAAGCATATACTTTGCGCCCCGTCAAGTAACCTGGCAAGGGAGTCCGCCGCCCGGTTTTCTAGTTCTTTACGGCTCGCTCCTCCGACCAAGAGTAGGGTTTCATCAGCATAGCCAGTGGTACCACATCCGTGAAGGGGTATCGCTAGTATACCATCGAACATGACGTTTCAATAAATTGGTCCAAGGAGCGAGCCCTGCGGGTAGCCCCTGTTCAAAGTTGTTCTTATTTCGATGTCCCCTTCCCGCAAAAATAACCCGATCGTGGAAATAATTACTTATAATCCGTTGAAGGTCCGCCAATACCCCCGCGACTCTAACGCAGTCAAAATAGCCGGCCACCAGGCATTATCAAACGCCCCGGAGATGTCCAAGAAAACACCGAGTACATATTTATCTGAGCAAGCGTCCATCCAGAACAAAGCGACAAATATCGCATCTGTTATGGATATCCCAGGCTTAAAACTGAATTGCTTGGAAGTTCCGACGACCGAGATAATTGTGACAACAGACGCGCAGCCAATACAAGCTCGAGCAACTTACCGAAAGATAGAAGGAGCGTAATGAGTCTGTAGAATTTCGGATCACTAGGTGATCTCCTATTACTCTTCCTCTTTCCAAACCGTCGGGGAGAGACCCTCATATAGGCAGTGGCTGAAGACCGCAAGGCCTCGGACCGCGGCGTGCGAAATCCTTACGGTCTTCAGCCGTCATATATTTGTATCAGTATATAATATATTTGGTATATATTGGTTATAGTAATATATTTATATCAGAGTAATTTAACCTTTTTTCAGCCATCATAAATATTTAGGTTGTTCAAAAAAATAAGATTTATAAAATAAAGAACAAACTCATTGCTATTCGGAATGTTGCAAGTAGGAAATTTGGGGCAGTTTTTTATTCTAAAATATCAATTATATTCGCATTTGACGTCTTGTATTTTTACTTCCAGAGAGCGGTAATTATAGGCAGCAATTATTGCTTTCCCGTTAAATTCAGTTCTTCGGTGCTTCCGTTTAATTCAGTCTAAGTAACTAAATTTCTTTTGTTTAAACAAATACGAATACAAAATAGGTTTAGCCCAAATATAGTTAGCGAAATGAAATTCTCCAGAATAAAAGTAATTTTAATTAATCTGAAAATTTTGGGATGCTGCCAGTTTTGATCATCCGTTTACACACCTCACGTCTTTGTTGTATCTTTTGATCTGTCAATAATAAAATGTCTAATTTTTTGTCAAAAATTGTAAGTCCGTAATTTGACGATCCTAACGTAAGTATAAATTGAATTACATAATGTAATTCTTTAAATTTAATCACAGTAACTAGTGGAAAACTAGTTAATTTAAATTTACGGTTTAAAAAACTTTTAACAGCTATACTAGCCATTCAAAATTATGTGATATCTGAATCGAATGCAATAGCATAATAAAAATAAATGTTCACTAAATCCACTAACACATGGTGCTACTAGTTAATTTGCTTTAATTTGTTTCTGTGTTCGTACTTATAAATAATTATCAATTTAAATTATTAAGTATAATTATGTCGTTTTTTTAAATATGCCATTGTCATGAATACTTTAATCAATTATATAATAAATGACTATTTAGTGATTTAAATTGCATATCGTACATATTATACATAGCTAGGAAATAATTGGTGTATGAGTCTGGTTCACGTTTACCAATTTTACTTTATAAAGTTAAAAAGCAGTGTTACCTAATAGTTAAAAAGGACTTAATTTATAGAATATATTAAATGTATTAATTTTCAAATGTAAAGATCGTTTTTCTTTTCTTCGTGTGTTATGATATGATATTTAATTATATAATGTTCGATATTTATCCAATTAAATTAGTATATTTCTAGGGTGTGTCATATTTGAATGCATATTCTAAATATTTAATGAAAAATTATATATTTCATCTTTAAATAAAATAAATATTTGAATAAGCCATCAAACGCGTTTTGGAATACAGGATATATATATATATATATATATATATATATATATAGATACATACTTTGCTATGAATAAATAATATCGATAATTACAATCCGCCCAAGATATAACAAATGAAAATTTATCCACATGAAAATCCTTGAACCAATTTCAAAAAGGATAGCCGAAAAAAATTTTCGAAAAAATTTCGAATCCTTGTAGTAAAGCCTTTTTAAAAAATTGGCAGTTATAAAGTACAGGTAATCTTAGAAACAAACATGCTTTGGTTGCTGAGCTGATTAATATCCAAGCCATTATTTTTTCATAATTATCTTATATTTAAACTAAAATATGTTCTTAAAATTGACCCAGCTATTAAGGGTCTAAAACCCAGTTACGAAAATAAATACTACTGAAGTCCTTCCAGCAACAAAACCTCTCTAAATTAATTATTCCTCCAGCATACATAAAAGCTTCATAGCACTCATTAGCATTGCCTCTAAAAGGTAGCATATGTACATAATTAGGAACACACAGACTTAAACAAAAGTAAGACACTGTATTCATTACCCTATTTCCGGTTTTGCCTTAATAAAATAATAACATGTCATAGCAAGAACACATCATTTTGTCAAAGTACGTTTATTAAAATTCTAAAAATAATTTCTGTTTGAATTTGAAGGGAAATTAATAATAATTGAATAATTTTTCACATCCATTGCAGTGGTGGAGGTTCTGAATGCTTTGAAATCGGAATTATTAAACTACGATAAAGTATTAAAAACTTAACTGCCATTTCTTATTTCTTTATCTTTGCACTACGAAATTCCTTTGTGTGTCCTTTCAATACGATTTTATTTAACTGAAAATTACTCTAAAATATCTTTCAAATCATCTTCTATCAAAGCAAAAGTACCAAGTGAAGTAACCTCTTTTGTTCACAGTTTTTATCACAGTATTTATAGTATCTAAAGTGTGTCCAACAAAAGAATGGGAATTTTTCAATAGAAAGTGAAGCACGTACGCCATCTAATAGATTTCTAGGTTCAATAGATGAGGTATATTTTCTGTTAATGCTCCATTTGCCAAGTATTTTTTTAATAGATAAATCCGTAGTAACCTTGAAATTTCGCCTGCTCATTTAGTTCTGTAAAATTACTTGAAAAAGTTATGTGGAAAGTATTTTGTTTAGGTGGTATTTTTTTATTTGATAATTTGAACTTCATCAGAAGTGTTGAGCGTACATTTATTATCATCAATAAAAATTCAGCGATTTAAATAATATAGTATTAAATTAAATTATTAATATCTAGTAAGAGAGGAAATAAAAATATTGTATTTTTAATATCCATATAAATAACATGTTTCATTTATATGAAAAATATTTTTAATTTAATTACCATTTATAGTGACACTAAACTCCGAATTTAAGAACAGAACACAAATAGAGCGTATAGAGAAACGGAATTTTTTTTATTATATACTTTTTTATATAAGTTGCTTTTTTAAAATATTCAGAAAAGTATTAGCATTAGTACTAAACTGCATTTATAATGTGTTTTTAAATGCATATTATTGAATATGTTTGGCGTTAATTTTGTAGAAATTCATTATTCACAATTAAATGAAACTACGTGATGTAGTATTATTTCTCTTTCTTTAAGTTCTTTACCATGACCTAGGCTTCATTGTACTACAACATCTTCAGGTGGGCAAGTTACTAATTGCCCACCTGAAAATGTAATACAACGAAACGTAGTAAAGAATTTAAACAAAGTATAAATAATACTACATCACGTAGTTTCATTTAATTGAGAAATGTACGTTGATTTTAAACTAAAAAATATTTAAAATTTTGAAAATAATATATACAATAGGTAGAATATTGGTTAGATTGGACGGGACATCATTTTCTACGTCTTTTAGATAATACCAATCAGAATAGCAATTTTCCAAAATGTTTTTGTTTTCAAGAAATCGGTTTTATGGATCAAATATTTTTACAAAGAAATTATAAACACATGGATAAATATGAAGCTTTTAAATATTATCTTTTTAATACTCTCGAACCGGCCCTGACCGCTTCAGACTACTTTGGTACTATTTTTTTAATATTATACCACCATAAATTGAAGACTTAAACGTAGTAAAATATTTCGTAAGTTTGTATAACTGATTATTTTTGTCAGTTGATTTAAAATACGCTTTAATTTTGTACCTTTGTAAATATTTATTTTTACCTTATTTAATTGTATTAATTGTGATGATAGATGATAAATTCATTATAAAAAATAAATTAAGAACATGCAAATTTCAAGATATTTCTTGTAAGTATTTTTATTTTAAAATCGATTTTTTCATAATAAATTATCGCTAGCGGCATTTTTTTCGAAGTGTGTCGTTTTCAATGTAAAGTTTTTTATGTCATATCAAAACAAATTGTCAAAATATCAAATGTTCTAAACCGCATTCATATAAATATTTTCTAAGTTGATTTGGATTTAAATAGGAGTTTTTTAGTCACCGTACCGGTTCGATTATCAGGCAATGATATCTGAGCGGTTTCTTTTACAAATATTATTACGGAGCTGTCAATCTGACATTTCGATTGATTGATAATTTCACTGGTCACAATATGACAAACACGTGTAAGCAAATTGTTGTTTAGAACAATATTTATTTGTTAATATTTTTATCTCTGCTTTTCTAATAATATTTGTTTTCTCTTATTTCCTTTTTTGTATTACTTTCATGTTTTTATCTACCATCTTTATACCCATCGAAATATTTCTGACTCTGGTCTCATATTGCAAACGATCTTGAAGCAGATAAATGTACACTAAAGTTGTATTATACTAAATTGAATTTCTTACGAGGTAATTAGATGTGTTGTAGGAATATTATTGGAAATGGTAATGTTTCGTTGTCAACGTTCTGTATTGATCTGACTTTCAGGAAGGCTAAAAAAATCAGGAAGGGCTAAAAAAATGTAATCGCTTCAAATTTAAGCTTTTTAATATTTTTTTTTCGCCAAAAAAGAAAATGGAAATATGTTTTATAACCTTTACAAAAACATACAAAACATACACTTGTTTTCTTATTAGCGACTCCGCTTACACTTCGTAAAATATTACTCATTTCTATATTTATATGTTTTTCCCCACAGTTTTTCCTTTTTTTTGGAACAGTAAATTGTGACGAATATAATGAAATTAATTAAAACATTTATTAAAAATGCAATATTGAATATATCTGGCGTTAATTTTGTAGAAATTAATTATTCACAATTAAATGAATCTACGTGATGTAGTATTACTTCTACTTTCTTTAAGTTCTTTACTACGGCCTAGGTTTCCTAGTATTACACCATCTTCGGGTAGGCTATCTTTGCTAATAGACTACCTGAAAATGTTGTAATGCAACGAAACCTAGGTCGTGGTAAAGAACTTAAAGAAAGTAGAAATAATAATACATCACGTAGTTTCATTTAATTGTGAAAAATCCAATAAGTACTGTCATCTAGTGGAGATTTACAAAATTGTAATTATAATATGTATTATAAAAGAAATATATGTAGCTGTCAAAAAAATTAGTAACAATTTATTAATTAATTGCTCAACTTTGGTAAAAGGTGAAGAACAGCGAGATGTTCTACATTATAGATCTCGGCCAAGCTACTAAGGTATAAACCTGCACACAGTAGATTTTACGTGATGCTTACACAATTATTGCCTTGTTATTACTTTATTATACGAGTAGATAAATGAAGGTAATTACGCCTTTGCAGTTAAAGTGTTATATTTTAATACAGTATTTCCTTTCCCTCTTCGGCAGAATTTCCCGTTCGAATTTGATACCGCGTAAATATACGCAAGAATACACGATTGCCTTTGAAACTTCTGAACTGTAAATAATAAGTACGTAGCGTGAAAAAAACTTTTGTATCTAAGTATATTTACTTGTCCATAGTGAAATTTATTTATATAAAAATTAATGTGTTTTTCTATAAATATCCATAAATATAATGGTCAGCAATTATTTTATTTATTAGGTATACGTAGTCGCGATTTTTTCATATAGTTTTTGAAGCGCAATTCAACTTTTCGTGCGTCGTTAGGAAAATTTATACAAGTAATGCTTAATTTTTGTTCAACGTTTATGTTCAATTTTCCACTTCTAGTATCGTAATTAAATATAATTTATTTTTTAACACAGAATGTATATAAACTCTATTCAAAATTTGATTGAAATCCATCGAATTATTTAAGCGCAAAAGAAAGACAAATAAATAAAAAAACCAGGAACGTCTTATTTTTGTTATAGTGGTAAGCGTAATACCAATAATCAGGATTTTACTTATAAATCCTATCTTTCAATGTAGGATACACATTATCTATATACATAATACCACTGAAATCTGTTAGGTCGTTTAAGCGTGAAAAGACGACAAACAAACAAATTAATTGACAATTTTTCACTTTTGTTATATTAGTAAGTATAAATATACACAGCCAGTCTTTTAATCTTGGATATTACGTATTTCAAAGTGTATTGAAATCTGTCTGGCAGGTTAAGTGTGAAAGATGGCCAAAAAACAAAAAAAAACAGACAACGTTTAACTTATGTTAATAGCTATTTCTTGTAGTATCATCAATATATAAAGTCACTTAAAAATAAATTTACCAATGTCAACCTTCCTAGTATCTTCTATGTAAAGTTACTCCAATAATTACCAACCTAAAGCTCCAATAACTTTCTGCTAAATTTATAAATACATTAGAATGCTTTTAACGTTCTCATTGCTGCTTATTAAAACCTATCACGGACAACTCCTTCCATACAAATTTGTTGCTATCAAAATAATATATAATGTACTCCAAAACAATATCTTACCTTGTACTTGCTCTTTCTATATATAAATAATACCTTGAAGCTATTGGTGATATCATCAATAATTAAAGCCACTTAGAACTAAACTTTACCTACGTCAAAAGCTCTTATTGCGTCTATTTGACGTTGATATAATAACTTTAGTGCTGTTGAACAAATGTTAAATAAATTAGAACGCTTTCAAAATGTTACGTTACAGTCTCAGAAAGTGCGACCGTGTTTCTGAGTATAGGTTGCCTGTAGAGTGGGTGAGAAAACTCGTGACCAACATAAATCGATATGTCGCTTTTCTTTTATTCAACATATTGATAACTCCGCCCACTTAACCTTACTTTAGAGATATTGTTTGCTCTACTTAAGTTTAGATTTATCATCGTCTATAAATAAAATCCTGGCTAATATTATATATGTGAAAATGTGTTTGTTCTTCCTTTTTTCACGTCGCACGAAGCAACTGATCGATGTGAATTTTTGCAGAGAAATATCATCCTAATCCTTTATATATATATATATATATATATATATATATATATATATATATATATATATATATATATATATATATGTGTGTGTGTATATATATATATATATATCATATACACACAGATACATGTACATACACACATGTATATTTCCTATACCGAATTACTGATTATATGTCACAATCCTTTTAAGGGGTTCTAGGAGAGGTTATTAGCAACCAAATGATCCTTGAGTATATTATTCCAAAGTAGACCGTTTTTGAGATATTTATTTTTTATAAATTTTTCAGAAAATCTGGATAGGCATCTTCAAAAATTATAAAAAATGACGGAATTTCGTGGTATTTACTTTTATTTCATCGTTTATATACATGTTTATTCGTAACAGTAATTACATTGAAATAATCTGTACAATTCTTTAATTGGAGTTCCGTAACTCAAAAAAATTTCTAATTTTTATCAAATACTTGAACAAATGTGACTGATTTCTGAAAAGAAATTACTGATGCACATAATCAGCAGAATGTCTTAACATGTACGTATTATTAGCTATCTAATAAGATACATTAAGTTATAAAACTATTGAATAAACTTAAATATTTAGTAAAAGAGGAAAATTACCTTCTTTTCCAAAATTTAAAAAAAATATTTATTTGAATCTCTTTATAAAAATAAAACACTTAAAGAAGGTACTTACAGTTGATTTTTAAAATGTACGCCCCTGTTTAAGATACAGGTCCGCATTCATTGACTTAATTGACTCTCTACTACAGAAACTACAGGGTTTATTATTCGTTTCTAAAATAATTTACTGAAGGCACAGGCAATAAGTCGTAAAATAGACTCTTCATATGTTCCCAGACGTAGTAGTCAATCGGCGTCAGGTCTGGGCATTTTGCCGGCCAAGGGATAGGTCCTCCTTTGCTAAAACAACGATCGGGAAATTCATTATCCAACCAATATCTCATAGTAAATATAAAATTTGTAGAACATCCGTCATATTGATAAAACATTCTGCATCTTGTTTCCAGAGGCATGTCTTCATCCAGTCGAAAAATATATTCCCTTAAAAACTGTTCGTAGGCTTCTGCATTTAAATTATGGGGAAGAAAATATGGGTCAATTCAATTGTCGTTAATTGTTCATATCCACATATTCAAAATATTCGAAAAACGTCGCTGTGACCCTGTTGGACGCTTTTGTTTGGGTTTTCTTGTGTTTTGGAGTTTGTGAAATTTGTGATAATTCGTAATGCCGTCTTGGTCAAAGTTCAACTCATCTGTGCACAGATGTGTATGCATTTTCATGTCGTCTTTACAGAAGCGTAGTGTATGGATCAGATTGTAAATATTACGAGTATTTGTGAATTTTGTGACAAAGTTAGATTGCTTGTTAAATCTAATTTTAAACAAATTTTAAAAACCGCTTAGTCGGAAAGTTAGAGATATTCTGGAACATAGTGAGATATGCAGAGATTATAAAAAAAACTTTCGTATCACCACACCTTTTATTTAGGGTGCCTGTCATAAATATATGATAACAGACAAATGGAAAATTTCAAAAAGTGGACATATTAAATATATTTAAAAACTTTTGGTAATACTGCTGATATTTTCCTCATGTAATCCCCACAGCGTAAATATTATAATCAATAAAAATTATATATAATTCATTAACATGAAGTAATATGAAAGAATTTTAATAATTCATAAAAGCAATACAGTGTTTACTTTCTCAAAAATCGAACCATATAACTTATATATATTAATTAACGTTTTCTATTCTCGGTAAATAAAATAAGGGTTTCGAGAAATATGTAACCAAAATTCTCATTTCCGTCGTTCAAACGACCTATACTCTATGCTTCTCTCATGGTTATCTATAGTATATTTTTTATAATTTGATACAAATGTGGTTGAAAGTTTTATTCTGGCTGAAGTAAGGCCACATTTCTTGCAGTTTAAAAACATTACTGTTAAAAAACTTTAAAGTGTGAGAAAAATAAAAATACTTTAACATTTTGGTAATAATTATGAGTATTTAATTAAGCGGGTATTATGAGATTCCGTACAGATCGCAACACACGCATATCCACGTGGATCACCCACGCGATGTCATATTTATTAAGCTATTTATAGCAAAACGTGACATTTAAAAAGGATTATTCATTAACAAAAATACGCATATACAGGAGAGTACTTTTAATTTAACTGAAATGGTTAATAAACGAATAATGACCGGTATCGTTAGACGAACTTCGTTAACGAAAAACTCTTCTAATGAAGCGCGTTATCTGATGATGATTTTACTATTTCGCAAAAGGTTAATTATGTTTTTGAAATGTTAATTTTAAAATGTGTGTTGGAAAAAGTCACGCTCATGAATAACAAATAACCTATTCTGTGTCACAGACTGGTGACTTATATACATACATATATTTTTTATATGTACGCAGTTAAAAAACAAACCGAAGCAAACTCGACGGATTTCACATAGAAGCTATTTGCTAAATGAAAATCTGTCAAGAACTAATAGCATTCGCACTGTGAGGGTTCTGTACACATTTAGGTACTTACGTAAAATTAATTATTATATAAAAATATTTACAAAAATTAATTTTTCAAAATGTAAATGTATTTCCTACTATATCTATCACATGCGTAAACACATGGTGAATATTATTAATAGAAGAAGATATTATCTAATAGAAGAAGTACTCTACATAAATAAAAAAAATATTTCGGAAATACTCTACCTAAAATGATAAAAAAATTGATTGAACTAGATTGATTTACCAAATTAATTACCAGAAAAAAAAATTTATACTTCCATATATAGTGAAGGACATCATTCAAAAGGTACTAATAATAAGGGGTCTCAAAATATTTTTTTTTGAGACCCCTTATTATTAGTCCATTTGAATGATGTCCTTCACTATATATGGAAGTATAAATTTTTTTTCTGGTAATTAATTTGGTAAATCAATCTAGTTTAAAGTAAATCTAGTTTAGCCTGTTCACCAATGCAACTTAATATTGCAGGTGCATTTATTTGAAAAATTTACTTTTTCTTCTTTCTTTAAATGAAAGACTATACATAAAAACAACAGATTTAATAAAAGGAAATCCGCTAGTGATAACTTAAATAAAAAAAAAGATTCGAAAGGTTCTTTTATTATTGACATAAAGCTTTTAAATAATAACATCGTCTTTGTATTTGCATTTCCAGTGTTTATTGTCACAAACAATTCCAATGAAGTCGAAAAAATATTACAAGAAATTTTTGCAAAAATGCAGTTTGTGTTCAATGTATTTTCAAAATCAATTTTGTACATTAAAATAATCGATGTGTTAATAACTATGATAAATAATCATCTGGCAAACGTATTGTTACAAGAGCAATCTCTTGCAGTCAACCAGACTTACAGCGCCTGTATGAAGCTATAGGACAGGCAGATAGCAAAATATGATACTTTGGGGAAAACAAAAGTAAATTCATTTGATACATCGGGAAGGGCTTTAGATCAGGATTGACGAGTAAGAAAAGAAAGGAGAAAAATTAAAGAAGGGGGATATGAAGTGATATGAAATATGGAATGTAAATTTGGGACAGGTATGATTTTTTCAGACGACTTTTAAATGCCTGAATGGACGGTTAAAATCTGATGTTGGGATTGAGTTTGCATCATAATTTTGCAATATGAACATTAAGTGAATTCTCATAGAAATGGATAATCTGTTTGCGGATAAGAAGCGTCAGAAGGTTCTCAGAACATATACTCAGACAATGTCCAGAAAGCGTAAGAGGGACCCTGAGATTAATTTAAAGTACTTTAAAACAGCGAAAAAATTTCGATCACTAGACGCCGATTTTACAATTAAGGAGAGTGGGATAACTGCCAACTTTAGTAATAATTGTGGTAGATCAAGTATGCAAAGACTAGAACAGAGTTTCTTACTATCAATAACAATAGCCTGAGACTTAGTAAGACTGACTAGAAAACCCATATTACGAGCATATTGTCTAATCAGATTTAGATTCGCATTCAAGGAATTACTAACGTTAGAAATATTAATAGGATCAATATATATGTTTTCTTAAGGTCATCTGTGACACAAAGAGAGACTGGGAAAGTATTCCATATTGGGGAAGAGCAGACACCAAATCAGACCATTCTGAATAATTTTCTGCTAATCTGGCTGTTTATATATGTCAGTGTAAATCTAATTTGAACTATTCCAGAGAAGTTTGACCAAAAATTGGTTCAATGAAATTAATTAAGCTTATTATTTTTGAACGACATTGTATTTGAAGAGAAATTTAGGCATTGCTGTTTTCAGAATTCCGTAGCAAACAAGATACCGTATAATTTCATCACGTCTGTCCATTCGTCTTCTGTTCACGTTTTATAACGCTGTAGCTATATCATTTTTAAATATTTTGCGATTACATTTTGCAGGTTTATTTGTTTAGTAATTTCAAAAACATAATTGTTTTTTTGAGATACTCTTATATAATATTTTTTGTTGGATTTAATATTCCCCTGCAATCTCGTCCCTATTTTTTTCAATCGTACATCTTAAAAATCTGAATAAAATCATAACGATGTACCTTAATAATAACTCCAATTGAAAATAACTTCGGTTTAGTAATAATGACAAATTAATTAGATTACAATTAGATTATGGTAAAAATATACAATAAGGTTATAATAATAATATAATATTATTGTATAGACCATTTAAACTTGAAATTCCGCTTATTATGTGTGCTTAAATTTCATATAATATTACTATATTTTGACTCTATTTGTAGATGATACTGCAATATCGATCACGTTTTTGGATAATACATATCTATAGCAGTATCGAAATGCGCTGAAATGATATATTTCACTAAAAATAGATAACTTTTTTCTGATAGCTGGCGGTATTAAAATAATTTTTTAAATCTATTTTTTAAGTGTTATTTATATTATAAAAAAGATTTTGAAAATAATTTACAAATATTTGTTGGAAATTGTCGTCATTCTGAATGTTTAGGTAAAAAATGATTTATAATGCCACAATGGGATCACTTGCGAATGTATTTATAAAATACAATGAGATTAATCAAAATTAGTTCATTCATTAACAAGTTATGCCTAAAGAAATATAAAAAAATATGCTCACGTTTCAAATAGACAAAGTTTCCCATTCTCGAAATACATTTGAAAATGGCAACACGAGGCTTATTTGTGTAATCAATACTGATAACAAACCACGAATCTTAAAGTATAAAAGGAAATTATGGGAACACATGTCTCCAAATGTGAAAACCAATAAAATTGCAAATTAATCCGATAAAAATGGTAATCAGTTTTTTTTTCTGATACTCCTTCTACTACGTTATTATATAAACCTTTTCTTGTTTTCTTATTTTTATTTTGTATATATATACACTACAGTAGAAATATTTTCCAGTGATCACAACATGACATTGCATTTACAATATAACAAGAAAAGGAGATACCAAAAATTATAAATGAATTTTTGAAAAAATAAAAACGCGTAACTATTCTAATATTTATACGTCAGGGGTTAGGAGTAGGTTTAAGGGGGAACAAAAAGAATGAAGAGAGATGGAATATGGAAAATAAATTTAGGGAAGGTATATCTTTTACCATTACCTTTGAATGTCTAAATAGACGGTGAAAATTTGTTATTATAATCGAGCTTATTTTAAAACATGAACATCAAAATGATTATTGTTTCTTGTATGGAAATACGATAAGACGGAAATTTATTACTATAACAGGTAAATTTTTTCTAAAGGTCTCTTTTTGGTGTCAAGATCTAGTTAACTTAAAAGTTTTACATCTTGGACTAATAATTTTTTTCATAGAATGTTTACCACTTTCTTATTCCAGCACTTAGGATTAATGGGAATTTTTTTAGGATCATGAAGCAGGTTTGAGTGATGTTATCTTTAAGGCTGTTATTTACAGTGGTTATAAATATGATAGTGGTTATATAGTCAAAGGGCTTTTCAGTAGTTAAGAGAAAGTGTGCTATACAATCAATCCACTTATATACAAGAAATAAAGATTACACGAAGCTTATACATAATTTTAAATTCTATCTCTCATGATACTGGCACTACTGGTCCTATTTAAAAAAAGGAGCAAGCCTTGCTCATATGAGCTCATGGATGAAGTGAACTTATTTAATCATTCATACCAGTTAAACAATTAGAATAGCATGCTTCTTTGTCATTTTTACATTTTAATGTATATAAAACTAAATGCATGATTATAGGCGCAAAAATCTGTGGCGATCTGCCGATTCGTCAACAAATTAGCCCATGAATAAATTTTTAACATTCTCGACCGCCGCATTGTTAGTGATGGGCCAGTTTCATCACTGGTCGGATGCACTCGGCATTTGTTTTCTCAAGTATTACGTAAGTTCAACGTGACAAAGTGACTTAGAGGTCATTAAAGAAGTCTCACGTCAATATAATAACGTGGAGTATTTTCCCTATTGTTTATTTATAAGAGAACAAATGGTGATGTTTGAAAAGCCATTGAAAAATTTTTACAATTAAATTAATTTAATTGTAAAAATTTTTCAATAGCTTTTCTATTTTCAATTAAATTGGCACATTTACCTTCAGAATTTAACTTTGTTGATAATGTGGAACAAATTTGAATGGGTATGGATTATAATAAAAAAAAAGTTAATTATATACTCTTTTTCCTTATCTAATCGAAAGAAATATGTACCAAATAATGTATTTGAACGTTACATAATTTTTCTCTTACAGAAACACGTGCATTTGTAAACCTAGATTAGTAAATATTAAACAGAAAAACATTACTACTAAACGGAATTATGGCAAGCCACTTTGTGGAAAGATGAAAGTTTGTTATTTGATATCCGTTTACCAGTAGTAAAATTATTTTTTGAATCGCTTAATTTATCATGCAATCATGAGCGGCCTATTTAAACGTCCAAACTATTTTTATTATAAGTTTTATTTTAATTGAAAAAAAAATGCAAAAGAAAATAACTTTTCGTAAAGTATCATTCAAAAATACCATTGTATATAATTAATCTTTTACATTTAATTTATATCAAAACTGATTACAGTGATCTACTTAATCGAATATCTGAGTCTCAAGTATATATATTACGACTCCTGACTAGGAATTAATGTTTGTATTGTACTATTCCCAATCCACATAGTTAATAAAATAAACACAAATGGCTTTTTTTGATTAGTATATTATAATAAAAACTTTTTTTACTGTAAGTTCATATTTAACACACAACTATACTCTTACAGTGTTTAGCGTGTTAGACTCGGGGTATTTCTTTCCTCCCTCTATTTACGCATTTGGTAATTAATTCTGTTAAATATGAGTAGAACGTATAATACGAGGATTCTATGTACATTTATACTCCATTCCACTCCAGAAGAGAAAATTTATAAACAAAGGAAAGTGACACGTTAGGGGTATTGTAAACCTTTTTCTTATGTTCATGTTAGTAATATAATATGGAATTATATCGTTTTTGTAATTAAAGTATATGATTACTGCAATTGGTATTTTTTTCATTTTTTTATTACAAAGTATGCTAAATCTTTCACTATTAGACAAATAATTTATGAATGTTTTGAACACCTGTTGAGAATCGAATCCGAGACTCTTCAATCGCGTGTCAGCGCTTTGGTTACTCTCTACTCTGGCGCGGGCCGGTGTATATAATGACGAAGTGCATATAAATAATGCCGAACATTAAGGTTTTTTAAATATAATGTTTTATTCATATTTATGTCAAATACTAAAAAATTATTAATGAAAATATACAGTGAAACACTGTCATATAGTGTGTATGTATTTTATGCTACAAAATAATACTAATACTTGTTGAAAATAAAATAACATGTCATTATATTTTTTTTTCACTATCTTTAGGTACCGATTTGCGTCGGAAAATTGGATGACTGTTTGTCTCTAAATCTTGACAGCAGAGGTTGTTCATTTTTTACTCTAAATTTTACAATTCATCATATTGGTAAAACAACGGTGTAAAATTAGTATTTATAACATTATTTATTGTTGTAGATCATTAAGCTAATATAGTTATTGTAATATATTTTTTTAATATTATTGCGGGTGAAATACAATGAGTTGTGTACATAGTCGTCGGCTTATTGAAATATACTTGTACCACCGTATTTTAACTGTCAAATTGGTTTATTTCAAAATGTTCTCTTTTCATATAGAATAGAGTATAGTACACACACACACACACACATATATATATATATAAATATATATATATATATATATATACATACATACATATATATATGTTGTAGTTCACTTTATTTTATTAACTTTGTGGATTAGGAATATTTTGTCTAGTGTATGTTTCGCAGAGGTACACATATCGTGAATATGGTTAAAAATAATATTAATACTTATAAAAACTTAATAAAATACTGTAAATAAATACCAAATATCAATGTTTATGTCTATCTAAGCCTTTGCAGAATTCTCGTAATGCAAGTTATAATCATACTCAACACGTTTTACTTTTGTTCGGTTGGTTTGTGATATGTAAAGTAATTAAAACCATTGGGTATTATATCAATCGTGTACCTAATATAGTTTCTCAACCGTGTTTAATTTTACTAATGGCATTTATAATGTATAAACTTTTCTAATTAAAAAGAAAATACACACCTTCCATTACGAACGTGTCGAGGGTAAAACACAAATGATAACAGAACCAAATAAGTCTAAATAGGCTTGATGTAAAATCCAATAAATTATTTTTCATAGCCTAACAATAACAATAGTAATTTTAGATTTTGGAACTAAATTTCTTTACAAGAATGACCAGACAATGGTTGCTATGTTGTATCAAAAAATTTTAAATCACATAATTGAAATTAAATTTTACATTAATAGATGGTTCATTGAGAGGAAAATTTGTAGGTGTTCCATCGCCATCTGAAGGTCAATTGATAATTTACTATCATATATAACGAGATCTTCAAAGAAAGAATAATATCATTTATAACCAATGTCGAACTTTAAAGGTTCGTCTTTGAACACTTTAAATGACTACGATGATTTGTGATTGTTTTTTGAAATATTATATTAACCCTGAAATAATATAATAACATTTAATTAAGAGTCATATTTGAACAACTATCCGTAATTAATAAATTGTTTTTTATTGCAGCCTATTGATTTAGGTCAATGAATTCAATAACACGGCTATAAAGATTGCATTTTGCGTTTTCACATTCTTTCGCTGTTTTTCGAAATTTTAAAAATATCAGTATTTTTGCAAAATTCATAGCCCTGTCTAGCTATTGCCTAAGTCTATGTTCCGAGAAACTTCTCACGCTTCTTATCTCCAAGCATACCATCTTTCTATGATCGTTCGTTTACTGTCAAGACAAGCTCAATGCCGAGACCAGACTTTTACCATCCATTCTAGTATTCAAAATTCGTCTAAAAATTATACACTCCCCCCCCCCCAATCTTTCTATTCCACACTCCATCTTCCTTTATATCTCTCTCCCTAAATCCATCTCCTTTCTTTCCCTATTCATCAGCCAACCCAAAAGCCACTCCCGACATGTCAAATATTTTTTGTGTTTTTTATTATCTTTTTATTTTTATCAAATTATAAGGTTTTGATATCTACCTATAATATTACTTCATTAACCTACTCCAATTCTGGTTAACTGTAAGATATTTTTCTTGTGGATAAAAGTTCGTCAGATGATTATTCAGTAAAATAGTATATAAATAAAATTAATAATATATAGTAAATAAATTGATAGTAAATATATATAGTAAATAAATAATATTAATAACATATAGTAAATAAATAAAATTAATAATATATAGTAAATAAATAAAGAATTATATAGTAAATAAATCAAATTGATAAATAAATAAAGATACTGCGGTCACGTAAAAACACGACGATTTTCATTGCTTGCATGACTTATTTAGTAGCTAGTGATGTTTTCATTACCTACGAAAAGAAATTAAAACGGGATTATTGTAAATATTTTACTTATACCATGGAGGCTGTGGTTTACATTTTGATAATTTTTTCCAATTTGGTTTTTATCACCCGAACCCGAGATTTTATCTTTAAATCGGATTCATGTAGCATTTGTTCATTTATATTTACACTTTGCTCATTTTGTTAGAAATATCGTGTTTGTTGTAGACTTTTACGCGGATATTACTACGTGTCTGCGTAATTTGTCCCTGTCGACAGCCGTGGGCGTACTGCGTTGGGCGCAATCACTAGGTGGAGCTTAATCTGCATGAATTATACGAGTATACGAAATTTCCGTTTACATAACAATCCGATGAAAAGCGAATTCACCGTTAGCTCTGAATGTTTTCATGAGAACATAATGAAAATGATGTTGGAGGAGGTTTTTTGTACGAGAACGATGTGGCATGCTGTTTAATGATATATACATTAGAAAACGAAATCGTATGAATAAAAATGAGGATTGTTAACTTTCTTCCTTTTTGTAAATGGGGAAAACAGACAAAGATACAACTCGTTGACTGTGTTCATGTATAATATTTTAGTCAATAAGCTCTAAAAGCCATTGAATTGATTGTTTTATCTCTACATGCTTTTTCTAATTGACTATATTTTTGCGCAAATTCGTCCACGTGAATATCGGTTTCGCGGAACTATGTATGCAATTTTATCATTTTTCAAGTTCTGATCGAAACAACAAATAAGTATTTTAGGTGTGAAATGTTATATATTTAAGTTTGGTCACACATATTAACAAATCAACACAAACGCGTACATACATACATCCATATATATAGACGTATTTATACCCTTGCACATATGCACATAAAGAAGTGTTTTTTTTACATACAACATTTTCTATAATTAAGCATTAGTGATCTTTCAGTTTAATATTTTGAATAATTTATGATTATGGCGTATTAAATATCAATGATTTCAAAATTATTGGTTTTTGAGTTATTATTTTAACTAATTTATTCATTTTGTAATCATTCAAAAACTACTGAGTGGACGCGAATTTTCTTCAGAATGCTAATAATAGTTTTCTGGTGTCTAAGTTGACAGTTTTCTGATTTTACCGAGTAATTTTGTAAAATTATTCATTTAATTAACCCCATGCCTTATTGAAAGATTTAACTAAAACCTTGGGCAAGTGGAAGTCTCTTAAGGGAAAACAGTTAGAAAATGTAATACAAACAATAACGAATAAAATAGAAAACACATAGAAATTTGAATAATCGTCACTCTAACTAGTGATCAGTTACAAATTATCAAGCTATCCATTTCATTTTGAACGCATCTCATTTTAAATAATACTAATGCACGGAAGATAGGTGAATGCTGCAGAACATTTAATGCTTGCTCTAAGCAGGTAAAATAAACTATCTCAACTGTCTCTCGTGTAACAAAAGCTAAGGGTATAAAGCGCTATTACACTCAAGATGATAATTCAACATAAACATAAAGATTTAACTTAAAAAAATGCTTCATCAAAACCTATTCCCACATCTAATTAAAAAATCTTAAGAGAATAAGTGTGGTTAATATACAAAAAACTACTGGGCTATTTTTTATTTTATCCATCATGAGTACTATATCAATGTAGTACAGTCAGAAACAAAATGAAATCTAATTATAACAACGTCCTTTTTTTCTGCTGAAAATAAATTTAGAAACAAGATCTGTTAAAACAACACGGTGGTAACATTTTTCCGGGAGAATGTTTTATGGACTAATTGTCAAATTAAAAAGGCAAAATTAATTAAACGACGCCGTCGCAAATCCCCAGGACTGTCGTAAAAAGTTAATTGGCCTGGAAGGATATTAGATAGTAGTCTCTCTCTCGGTAGTGTCGGCTTCATAACATTGGTGGGTGTTAATTTTTGTTTGTTTAAAAAACTTTTAGCTTTGCATATCCGTCCAATTACTTTTTTGATTTGAAAACTATTTTTTACTGTCTATTACAATTTTGTGGAATAATATTGAGAATTCATTATCAATATTCAGGGTTTGCGTATTATTTTGTAATGCTAATCACGTATTTTATGTCTCGCTATTTATTTTGGAATCTTTGTTAACATTTAATGGAAAAAATGTAATTTTTCTTTCTATGGTAAATATGTTAATAATTTGATTATTTATATTTTAGCAACGTTGTGCCTATCTCATTTATTATTTCTTTACAGTAGTATAAAAAACTAAGTAAAAAATCTGATTCGAGAATCGAAGGATCTGTGTCCGTTTGAACAGAAATTATTTTAATATCGGTAAGTCGTCCCGAATATGAACTTCTACTATAAATATGTATTTGTATCTAATAAAATTAATCAATGCAGCAGATATATTATTATAAATATCTGTAAAACTATGATTTCTAGGATCCTCGTTTTAGTGTCAGGCATCTGTTTATGTAAATCTTTTCAAAGATATTTTTAAAACTAACTGACATTAAATTGTGAAAGAAATATTTCAGGTGACCTTATAACTCGACATTTCAATTGATACCAAAAGTACAAACAATGTTTATAGATCAAACTTGCACCCTCCAAACTTATATATTTTTTTGCTTTTTATATCTTTTATTGTTATTTTTTATTTATAATACTTTTTTCAATAATATAACTGTGTTGAGGCATTAAATCCAAGTGTAATAATTACTGTTAACAGTAATAATTATGTTACAATTCTCATAAAGTACAAGACACATCAGGCTCACGAAATTTATTATGAATATTTTTGTAACTAATAGAAATTATATCGTGAAATGTAGAAAATGTGTTTAGCATAATGCATAAAGATAACGAGTTATACTATACAGTACTATACAGGTAATATACATCCTTTTACACCTACTATCATCATCATCATCATCATCATATATTAATACGCTAAGGTTAAGATGTTACTCTCCCTTTTTAGAAAAAACCTCACAACTAATCCACATAAATTATATATCATTTTATAGATAATTGCTTGCTCTACCGGCATCCACAACTAAAAAATTTATTATTGCTATTGTTTTTGCAAATTAATTAATTATTAAAATTATATACACAAAACAGCAATGCTGCCATCTAACGGTTCAACGTCAATATGATTGACGGTCGGTAAAATTTTTGTTTAATTTCAAATCCACTCACGTATAAATAAAGTGGCGCTTTAGCTCGATGCTTTTGATACTTGCGCCTCTATATGTCAATTTTAGTAAAATATTTGTTTGATCTGTCATCTGAGCTTCATAATGGAATAAAAACGTAATAAGCAGTGTGCAAAATTAGAAATGAATTGAATACCTGCAATCAATTTTGATTTATTAAATTGATTCTAAACATTCTGTTGTAACTAATATGACAGCTGTGAGTTCATTTTCTCATGTGTAAATATTTATAATCTACCACGCAAATTGATATAATGCGAAGACTTCGCACGGGTCACGCTAGTTTTATTTTAATATGACATGGTTCTCAAATAAAATAGTTTAAAAAATCTCCTCCAGTACATAATATCAATAGTTTAAAATATTGAATATATTTGGCGTTAATTTTGTAGAAATTCATTATTCACAATTAAATGAAACTACGTGATGTAGTTTCATTTAATTGTGATCAATAGTTTATTTAAATACGTTATAAAAAAGAAACCAGTTATAGATCATAAACTTAATGTGTGAGCCGATAACTTCAAATATTCAATAAATATATTATAGAAATCAATAGCTGTTCTAGACCGGCAAATAGAGCTGATAACGATCCAGTACAAAAAAATTACATAATTTCCTAAATCCGTTAATGTTTTAAACTATCATAACACAGTTAATAAACAGTTATAAACTTAATCTTTCACAATTAAGTGATGTAGTATTATTTCTACTTTATTTAAATACTTTACCATGACCTAGGTATCGTTGTATGACGTGGGACACCTTCAAGTGGGAAATTTGTAAAGATGTTATAAGTTTGTAACTATAAATTTCTTAATTCGATGGTTTTTTACCCTAATGAAAATTTAAAATACATCAGATTAATCTATAAATTATATCTTGAAAAACACTATTCAACTTAAATTTTAAACAGTGAATATTTGTGGACTCCAGAAATAGCATAATATTATAGAAAAAGTTTGCGTAATATTGATTTCTTGTACAATAATTGCGACGAAGTAAGTTATACAAAGAAATAGCTTATTCTCAATAGGCTACTGAAGTCACGTACAAGTAAATAAAATACTACGATAAATAATGTTTTACCTATAACTCATAGCTAATACTGAAATCGCGATTTCTCCGATTAACAGTAAATTAGTATAACTGGATTTACTATATTATATATTGATGTACTACTTCGAGAGATGGTCTTTGAAAAGCACTACCGCTCTATAAATCAAATATTGAATATAATATTGAAAATGAAAAAAAATTAAAATTGTTGAAAATATTTTTCTCACTCGACTTATAAGATAACTTATGCCTAGGAATTTCTGAACCTGGAATCTTTCGATTCACAACAAAGTATGCAACAATTTCGTAATCGGCTTCTTTAATATTATTCGATTAATAACAATTTAAGACATAACTAATTTTAATTATGTCTATTTTATTTTGCGTTTAATTTCTGGGATTAATCTCTCTATTCGTTTGGATGAGGTCCAAATTTCATTCGTAACAATCGTGATTACCATTGTTTGTACTGCATATAAGCTTATGTCACAAAGGTTATAAGAATTCACAATTAAATGAAACTACGTGTTGTAGTATTATTTCTACTTTCTTTAATTTCTTTAAACACGACCTAGGTTTCGTTGTATTACAACATCTTGAGGTGGGATATTGGCAAAGATATCTTGCCAATATCCCACCTAAAGATGTTGTAATACAACGAAACCTAGGTCGTGTTTAAAGAAATTAAAGAAAGTAGAAATAATACTACATCACGTAGTTTCATTTAATTGTGAATAATGAATTTCTACAAAACTAACGCCAAATATATTCAATGTTATAAGAATTGATAAATTAATTTTTATTATTGATTTTGGAAACAATTAATTTTATAATAAACTTTCATTATTTCTAAAATAATGAAATCTTTATGACGAAAATCTGATACTTTATCAAAAGTAACTTAGACTCAAACCGCTTTTTAGATAAATTTACAAATATAGCGGAAATTTGGATTAGTAAAAGTTAATGTAAACTTTTATTCTCGTTAGTCACAAAATTTTGTGGTCGTCTATTAAAAAGTTAATGAACCATAATTAGTATAATTCGTTTAATTCAACATTTTTTTAACAGACTTCAAAAAAAGGACGAGGTTCTCAAATCGTCGGAATCTCTTTTTTTACGTATGTTCATTGGTAATTCTTTACTGCGCGGACCGATTTTGTTGATACTTTTTTATTCAAAAGAGGGTGCTTTAAAGGTGAGGGTGATCCGATGATGAGAACCGGAAATAAATGATGGAACTCCTTAAGGAACGACAGTAAATGAAGCAAATATCTGAATCAATCACTATGATTTAATATATTCGCTATGGGTAGTTTCTATCTTGCAAAATAACTACACTACTTACCAGGTCAAAGCCTGATAAGTTCTGAAGATGAACAAATAATTTCTTAACGGATATTAGTAAATCAACCGTGATTAAAGATATTTGCTACTGGTAGTTGTTACTTTGCAAAATAACTACATCAACTACCTGGTCAGGGTCTGATGATGGGTTCTGGATATGAACAATACAACTCCTTATCGGATGGTTCTTATACATGAAATCTATCGTGGTTCAATATATTTGCTATTGGTTAGTTATTACTTTACAAAATCTGATATTGGATTTCGGATATTGAGAACGGAATTCCTAAAGGCTAACAACTAACTACTGGCGGCTACTACTATCGCATAGTTTCTGTGTGATGTTGATAACTAACTTTAGACAAAGATTAAATTATATATATATATATATATATATGTATATATATATATATATATATATATATATACTAGCTTTTGTCGGTTATTTTTATTAATTATACAATATTCTAAGAAAGAACCGACTTCAAAAAAGGAGGTACTAAGAAGCAAAAAATAATTAACTCAAAATAGGACTTACACGCAATAAATTACTGAGTTACTTATTTTTTAAGTCGGTGCTAGTATCGCCGATCAACTCAAACAGATGTAAAATTTTATATTACCAATAGGTCCTTTATGAACCTATTTCGTATCGTGACTAAATTACAAGTTTAGATTTTAAATTTATATTATAAATGAAATTGAATTCTAAATTTGTTTAAGTTGGTCGATAGTGCTGGCACCGACTTCGTCAATAAGTAACTTCGTTATTTATTACATATAAGTAGGTCCTATTTTGATGTAATTATTTTTTACTTTTAACGCCTACTTTTTGAAGTCTGTTTTTTAAAAAATGTTTTATTACATATCAAAACCTGGTGTTTTATTTTTGGCATATTTATTTATTTTATGTATTTTTCTTTGAACTTTACAATTCAGTTTAGAATATTTTTTTAATTTTTGTTACACTTTTTCTTACGACTTATCTTTAAAGAAAAAACTTGCTCTACCACAAGAGACAACAGAGGATGTGTCCGATAAATAACCGCTATGTTCCCTATGATCTCATGTCTCTCGGTGGCTAATACAAGTGTCACTAGCGCATTTCTCAAGCCGCGATTAAGGGTTGGGAAAATCTTATAGCGAATTAAAGCCATAGGATTTCCAACCCAATATTTCAAAATACGTCCTTATACCTATGTAGTATAGTACATTGCAAAATTTCGAGCTCTTTTTTACTCCATGAGGAGGATTTATCTCAAATTCTAATAATTATTCAGCTCTCCGTTTTCAGTATTGTCATAGAATCGAATCACATGCAACCGCGACGATATGTTTTGATTCTGAAGTGCAGTTTTCCGTCATAATTAGTGATAGTATTTAATGAATATATGATCATTAAATCTATATAAAAAGATTGTTTAACCATCTTGTTGTTACTTTTATATATAAATATTACGAAATAATGCAATAATATCAATGTGTGAACTTGAGGCCGATTACTTGACGTTTAGTTAACGAGTTACTTTTTTGTATAGTTAAACCAATAAACCAGTAGTTAATTTCGATGTAGGTTGTTTAATTGGAGTTTACTCCTTAAGAATTGATTTTATATATAGCGCCCGGTATGAAGTTTTATGAGGAGTAAAATCAGAAGTTCAGAGCGTTAAAAAAGTGTAAAGGCTTGTAAGTTTTGATGTAGGAGGTAATATATGAAAACTCATCCTATTTCAAAAATTCTTTGAGTAATATTTAGAAAGAACTATCAGAATGCACATAGATCGTACATTATCCCGTTAAAATTGTTTTTCATATATTATAAAAAAGTTAAATTTTGTAAGTTCGGATGTAGGAGGTAATCTACGAAACTACTCATCCGATTTCAAAAATTATTTCCCCAATATTTAGAAAGGACCTTCAGGATTGACAGAGGTTGTTAATAGTCCCGTTGAAGTTTCTTTTTCATATATTACAAAACAGTTAAATTTTGTAAGTTCGGATGTAGGAGGTAATCTCCGAAACTACTCATCTGTTTTATTAGTTAAAGCAGTAAAAAACCGTTTCGTTAGTTAAAACAGTAAACCAATAGTTAATTTCGATGTAGGTTGTTTAATTTGAGTTTATTCCTGACGAATTGATTTTCATATATAGCGCCCGGTATGAATCTTTATGAGAAGTAAAATCAGAAGTTCAGAGCGTTAAAAAAGTGTAACAGTTTGTAAGTCTGGATGTAGGAGGTAATATACGAAACTATTCATCCAATTTCGAAAATTCTTTCACTAATATTTAGAAAGTATCATTAGGATGGACATATATTGTAAATTATCCCATTAAAAACATTTTTCGTAGAGACCAGTTTTGCAACGTACGTCAACGAAAAAACAGTCGAGCGCATGTGTTTGTTATATACGCGGCCTTAACGGTAAGATATATATAGAAATATGATATTTATATTTATATACAGTTACCTATTTTATATATTCCAAGACAGTCGTAATTAAGGAGTAAACTTCGGTCGCATCAGAGTAAAGACGCGTCGGAGCTGACATGCATAATTTTTTTCTCTTTTTAGTATTTAACTTCTCGAATTAAAAATGAAGAAATTATCAGCTGAAAAGCTTAAGTCACGTGGACTCACAGCTGTAATTACTATATTTTAATATTCGTATTTTTAATTACTCATTCGCGAATAATTAAAGTTTGAAATTAACCGTCAACGTTTTCACTACTTGTTAATAATGGATTTAACTACTCATTAGTAACGGACTGTGCAACGAGCTATTATTACAATTTACTCGGAGTTTAACAAAAGAATTTTAATAATGAGATATCTCAGTACACATCGAAGACTGGAACTTTATATAAATTTATATTTATAATAAATTGTATTTAATTACTTTTCTACACAGTACTTGTCTTACGTTGTGATTATATTTGGAACTAGATTGACATGGTTGTTAATCAGAGTTATGCAAGGAATATTTCTGTATTATGTGTCCTAGGAATACTTCTAAATTATTATTTTCTTTCATGAAATGTATTTTAACTAGAATGTCCTTTCTCATTCCTTTTTTCATTCTATTAATCTTGAGTTAGGGTTGTGTGATAAATTTATTTTTGTATTGCAAACAGCATGTATATATATATATATATATATATATATATATATATATATATATATATATGTATATATATATATATATATATATATATATATATATAAATATATACATATATATATATATATATATATATATATATATAATGAGTTTCTAATTCTTATCCTTGTATAATATGGTGAACAGTAAAACTATAGCATTGAGTTGCTCTGAAAAGAGATTTATTACATAAACAAATGTTTACACTTTTACAAAACAATTTATAACGTTAATTAATCACAAACTCACCTGAAAAGAGAAACAACATTTAAAGCTATTGCTTCACTAGTTCGTATCAATTAAGTATTAAAATATTATACTATATCATAATAAATATTATAATATATCATATTATAATACATTGATCGTTTCTAAGAACATAACCTATTTTTCTATCGTGGCGTGGCGACATGTCCAAGTGACAGCTAGCACAGCTCATATGCAAACTTCATGCTGAATGAAGTGTCACTCACTTCGTTTACATATATATATATATATATATATATATATATATATATATATATATATATATATATTTCTTATCAATGAAATATTGTATTTCCATCATTAAAACATCATATTTATCTCTTCATATTCTATGTCCCTTTACTGGAACAAAGGATCTACTTTTGGCCATGCTGTTCAGCCAATTGTCAATTGTTTCTCTCTAGGTCTGAGCGATGCCTTTCAGTTCCACTAGTGAAATTTGTCGTCAGTTCTACTTTGGATGGCCACGTTTCCTCTTCCCTTGGTGGTTCCGATTCAAAGCTTATTTGGAAATATTGACGTGTTCCTTTCTGAGCGTATGGTCAATCTAGTTCCATTTGCGGTATTTTATTTATCGGAATTTTCTTGCATTGTTCTATCAGGGCTTCGTAAGATATTTTCTCGGGCCAAGATATTCAGAGAATATATCTAAGGATTGGAGACGTCTCGTGAGATCTTTTCTTACCTTTCAGGTCTCGCGACTATATAGCAGTAGAATTTTGACATCGACCCGGATTATTTTCAGTTTTACTCCCCATGTCAGTTTCTGCAACTGCCGCACGGGACGGAGTCGTGTGAAGGTCGCTCTACCTTTGATGATACATGAATGGATGCATTCTTCAATCCTATAACTCAATAATACTTAGGTCATTGGTAATATCAGTTGTCAGTGTATTTATCAAAACATTATCTAATAAAATTAGGCTAGTAACACAGGGATCGTTACGTTTATTTTAATGGAAGTTTCTTTGTTTATAGTAACAAAGTAGTTTCACTTCCAAAAATTAGAACATGTTTTGCACAAATGAAATGTTTTTTATTGAAACAGTATTTGAGTTCGTTATTTTACTACTTTTAGGATATAATATAATCTAGTTAAAAATAAATTAATGTGAAAATAGAGTAAAAAATGTTTCTTAAATTTATATTTTTTTATTATTTATTTTGGAATCATGAATTTGTTCAAGCCGAAAAATTGTTGTTTAATTAAAAAACCGACGGAATGCATATCAAAATGCCCAAAAAGAAGTTTTCTGCCTACATATGTTAAATATAAGCTTTCCGAAATAATGTCTTTAGAGTGATAATAAAATAACATTTAAATACTACCATATTTAATTTTTTCTTAGATTTCTGTATACCCGGTTACATTACTTTTTTTTAAATGATTTGTTTCATAATAATTAACATTATTATGTATCTAAAACTGTAAAAGTAGAAGATCGTGAAAAACGGAAGCGTTTAGCAAAAAAATTTAAAACAAAATATTAAAAATATTTATACCAAATTTCTTACAACTTAACGATGTTAATATTACTTTTCCTATTATGTGACTTTTTTATTGTACCTATATATAGGTAGCACTTTGATATGAACGTGATCAACTTCAATTTTTTCACATCCCTTTTCAATGAACTGACCTTTTGACATTTTTATTGACTGACGAGTTCATTATTATTTTGCTTCAAATATGGAAAGTTTTTCTTTGACATTTGCAAACTGAGAAAACTTCGTCTTTTGTTAAGTTACCTTCGAGCATATTGAATATTGAAATTCCAAAACAATATTTTCAACTTTGTGTAGCAAAGTTTCTACGTTGGTTTCCTTTTAATAATAATAAGAAGGCACTTACTAGAAGGTATTATGTTGGAATTTGAAAAGTTAGTTTTAGTATAAAAATAAAAATTTGAGGAAATTTTCATTTTTTGTTTAATTACCAAGATTTGTAGTTAAAAAAGAAAAATAATTCTTAAACATCGGTTTATCTTTCTTCCAAAATACAGATCATTGATAAAACCATAACGTTACCAGATCATGTTTATTTTTAATTGTAAGAACAATATATTTAAAATAGCATAGAGTAGAGACAGCAAAGAGTCGCCGAGCATGAGAAAAGGCATTTTTTTGTAGAATTTTTTTATGAAAATTAAACTGTTTAGGAAAGTATTGTGATGATCGACAGGTTTTTATTCTGATAGTTAACTAACCAATGGACAGAAAAATGTTATAAAAATCATTCGAGAATTGCAACGTTTAGCGAGTTCTCATACGTATATACGAGTAAGAACAGAGCAACGGACGAAGGGGCATATAATTTTCAAAGACAAATTTAGATCATATTATTTTCAAAGACAAAGGGGCATATAATTTTCAAAGACAAAGGGGCATATAATTTTCAAAGACAAATTTAGATCATATTATTTTCAAAGACAAAGGGGCATATAATTTTCAAAGACAAAGGGGCATATAATTTTCAAAGACGAAGGGGCATATAATTTTCAAAGACGAAGGGGCATATAATTTTCAAAGACAAAGGGGCATATAATTTTCAAAGACAAATTTAGATCATATATACGAGTAAGAACAGAGCAACGGACGAAGGGGCATATAATTTTCAAAGACAAATTTAGATCATACTAATTTAAAACTAAAAATAGTGTTATTTATTTAAACAATTTTTACCTCTACTTGTACTATGAGACTCTCCATTGTTCCAAATTTCATGATTTTAGATTAATGTGAAAAACTCGTATTAGTACCGATAAGTGACTCAGTATCAAAATATGTGATAGTACATTAATTTAGAAGATCAAATTTTTTACCAGCATATATATACTATAAAATTTGATATAAATCAGTACATCTGGCCGTTTTTAAGAAAAAAAGGTCTTGATAAACAGACAAAAAGACAGATGGATAATACGAAAAAATGAACCCTTTTGGGTTCATTTTTTTCATTTTGAAGTACGCAAACCTAATTCCTCGTTTTAATACTAAATTTTATGGTTCCAAATCTAAGTCTATGGCCTCATATTAATAAATGGAAGTAGTAATTCAAAAAGATGAATATTTCTAGGAGATTGTTATTTACGCTAACTTGTTTAGTTCATTTAACGTGTTCTAAGAAAAATGCAAAACAGAACACGTAGTGGGTTTTGAATGTACCAAGTGTGACAGATTGTGAATACTTTGAATAATTTAATTTTTATTTAGAATATTATATATATATATATATATACATATATATATACACATATATATATATATATATATATATATATATATATATATACATATATATATATATATATAATTAACCCCAGTGTGGATTTTTTATTAAGACGACGATGTTAACCAACAAATGTTACCATACCTCGTGTGCCTGAACTACTTCATGTCTCATGACGTTGACTCCATTTATTGACAGATTTCATTACTCAATATCTTAGAATAATCACTCTATATTCTAACCTTAATATTTATTAATGGTTAAATATTCTATAGAAATGGTACTATTTCCTAAGTTAAAAAGTAACCTATATTTTAATTCGAATGAATAAGTTTTTCGGTACATTCGCCTGCTATGGATTCTTGAGCAGAAAATAAGATTATTATAATCAGTTTTTATTCTTATCTTAGTTTATTCTCGATTTATACTATATCAGTTTTAACGCAAGGGTTAACCGTCCTTTAGTGCATGTACACCGCACGACGTGACGCTATCACAAAAGTAACGCGGTAAAAATAATTCTCGGCTAATATGGCAATATTGAATTAAAAAATAATTATAACGATAATTCAGTGCTTTCTTTAATTTTTGAAGAAAAACTTCTTTACGCACGCTTGACTTGGGGAGTAAGCTGGTGAATGCGTGACGAGAGCGTTACAAAAGTGTGATCGGGCGAGGCTAACGGAAGTTGAGAGGGAGATATAAGTTAGTGAAGACAGAAAGAGAGAGAGTTACATTTCGTATATTACTGTAGGGACAAGAGAGAGAGGTGCGAGCACACATTTTCTTTCTCTCTTCCTCTCATAGCCAGTGCATGAAATGTATATATATATATATATATATATATATATATATATATATATATATATATATATATAATATATACATATATATATATATATATATATATATATATATATATATATATATATATATATATATATATATATGTGTGTGAGTTTGCTAGCGTTACACGAACGGTGATTTTTTGATTATTTTGTAATTTCATTTCGTTCTTGAACAATTTTATAAAATATTATTTACATTAAATATTCTACGTTTAAAGTGAATAAAATTGTAAATTCATTTTAAAGTTTATATTTTGTGAATTTGAAGTTTTACTTCAGTCGTGTGGTCTAAAGCACACTCTTTTTTTTGTTCCTGAATATTCTGTTTATGCGAAACATTTATTTGTAACAACGATTCAGAAAATCTTGGAAATGATAAGTATTTTTACTAATGAAAAATAAATGATCAGTCTGTAACAAACGCCCAAACTAAAAAATGTGAAAAAATCTGGGTAAATTGATTAACCAACACTTTACACAAATAGTAAATCGTATAAAAATCTATGTGTTCAATTTTAAAATATCGATCAATAGACTATTATTAGTTATTTAAAGTCAAAATGAAAGTAGTATTACGACTGTGATTTCATGATAAAATACATCTGTTACAAACTATACATGAATTAAATTCTGAAGGGAATATTAACTCCTACTTTTGTGATATCACCCCATCCACGCCTTTTCCCACTAACTATTTTGTAATGGCTCTTTTGCGAATGGAATATTCATTTAGCGGAATTGGCGCATTTTACGACTTCGGTGGCAATAAAACTGTCTACTGTTAAAGATGGTGCTTATATTTCTATTCGTATTTTTATTTATTTCCCTTTACGGTCAAATCTACACTTTTATTATGACCATTCCATTTTTATTTTTTTACGTTTCACGACGTGTTTATTAATGAATGAACGGCGTGATCAAATTACGTAGACGTAAAATTTGCTTTTACGGCTGAAATATAATCTCACTTTTATCATCATCATCGTCACGGTATTTAAAATTTTATGTTTATGTTTACATTCGTTATTTATTTATTATCTATACATGTATTAAAATAGTAATACATTGTATAGGCAGTTAAAAAAACCTTCGACGAAGGCGTAGAAAAGAGATTGACCTTTTTTCTAAATTTTCCATCTCTGTCTGTCTGTACGCGTATCACGCAAAAACCTGACTGAATTTAAATAGTGTTTTCAATATTGTATAGCTTAAGATTTATTGTGTATGATATCTCAATTTTCTTCAAAGGGATTAATGGAATATGCAACCTCTGCTTAGGACGGGGAAAAGTGCTTGTTTACCTATCTTCCTGTGTATCAGTTTGTGTGTACGCAGTTTGTATAAAAATTACTAGACTGATTTCAATAGGGTATTCAAGATTTAATAGCTTAGACTTCTTTTGACATGATACACACTAAGTTTTTCTGTACTCAATGTGGAAAAGTTGTTAATTATCTATCTCCTGCTATATTGAATTATTTGTAAGCAATTCGCATAAAAATTCTTTTGAATCTTAATGAAGTTTTCAACGTTATATTGCCTTTATGATAAAAGTCATATTATTTTTCATATAATGTTGCAAGGTTAAGAAATAAATATAATAAATAAGGAAACAATTTAATTACGTCTACTACGACGAAAAAACTTTTTTAATATATTTTACTACTTTTCCATTTTTGTTAGCCTCCAAGTAGGTTAAGAAAACGTTAAGATATATTTGGGAAACGATATTTCAAAGCCCCTCTTTATTGGCACCAAAAGATGGCGCTAGACATAGTTTAATCTGCGCTATCGAAATTATACATTTCACATAATATGGTTAGCATATTATCAGTCTATACAAATGTGACCCTGGGCGTAAACTAGTAGAAAATAATTTGATATCACTCTGTTAATCCTTTTTAATAACAAGGAAAAATAAAAAATTTTAGAAATGTCTACTATCGAAACAGGTTGCTGTTATGAAAAACAGGCATCGAAGTTGATTGTCTTATGAAAGAATAGAATGATTTTTTTTAAAAACTTCATTACTCTAGATAAATTTAATTTTAAATTCACAAGTAGTTATGAAAACTTTCCGTGCGATTTCAGCTTCATTAGCAGGTCAAGTGTTGCGAATTAAAACTAGCAGGAAAATCTTTAAATCTGAAGAATTCTATAATAGTTTCCAACAAATATTGGGTGTGCATATTTACATGTAGAAGAATTGATAACCTGATCCATTTTTGAAGATAAACTGATCGATTTCTGAAGACATACCAAGAAAAAATGTAGTTCTATATATTGTTGTAGGTACCGATATCATTGACTTGATTTGGATAGGCCCCAAGGGTACCTAAATATATCAAAATATGGTATTGATGTGAACGAATACATGTAGAAGAATTGATAAACTGATCGATTTCTGAAGACATAGATGGATGAACAATTTTTTTGCTGACATACTAAGAAAAAATGTAGTTCTATATATTGTTTTAGGTACCGATATCATTGACTTAGTTTGAATAGGCCCCAAGCGTACAAAATATATCAAAATACGATATTGATGTGAACGAATACATGTAGAAGAATTGATAAACTGATCGATTTTTGAAGACTTAGAGGGATAAACAATTTTTTTGCTGACATACCAAGAAAAAATGTAGTTTTATGTATTATTGTAGGTACTGATATCATTGACTTGATTTAAATAAGCCCCAAGAGTACCTAAATATATCAAAATACGGTAATGATGTGGACGAATCACTTACATAAAAATATATGTAATTTTACAACGATATTAAATCTCTCGTACCAGGAGTACACAATTTAGTTCTATTTAAGTTATTCATCTCCTGAAACTTGGATACCATATTGAATCTAGATCTAGGGTCGACTATTTTTTGTGAACATTAAAAAATATTCAATTATTTATAAATCATGACAATTCACCTGTATAGAATGACAAGCTGTATATCGTTAGTCTAGACTGATTCTGGTTTATTTTTCGTTTATATAGTTAATTATCAGAATACAAGCCTATTAATTTTCACAATAATTTGCCAAATAGTTTTATTAAAAAAATTCTTTAAAATTTTCTTATTTTCATGCTCAGCGATGGTTTTTGAAGTCCGTTTTTTTGTTAGAAGTGAGGTTTATTTTATTAATGCTGCTGTAAAGCAGCAGGTATCTTTAATATAAATTATAAACAACAATTCTAACGAAGGGGCACTCACACAAGGCGGCTAAACCTCACATCTCTAAAATAAATGAGATCCAACCTTTCTTTATGACCCTACACCGTGGTAGATAGCGCAAAAATATGGCGATAATATACTGAAAGTTAAGTCATTGCGAATTCCGTATGGCAAACATTGTGAGCATTGTTATTAGGGAGTGCAAATAAAGCTTCCATTTGTAGGATTACTTCTCGAGCTGGCGGAGAGGTAGTGCTGATCCGGTAAGCCACCCCACTTATCCACACCTGTTCCAAATTTATAGAAGCGCCTCGGATTCGGGTATTACTCGTCCCTAACTTTGTGGCCCGAGCAATTTGTACATGGAACTGCGAGCCCTAATTTGGCACGCGTAACTAACTGCCTACGGAAGGAGAAGAGACCTAAAACGTGCGCGTTTAACAAATTTTGTAATGCCAACTGATAACATTTTCTCCCAAATAGGTTTGCGTGCGCATGGAATTAGTATAGCTATATTTCTTCTTTTTAAATAGCACGTAAATACATTGAAAGACTCTATTTCAAAAATGAGTAAGATTTAAAAACATTTGTTGAAATTTCGTAACTTAAAAGGCAGAAACAAGAAATTTTATTGACACATTCGTTCATCTGTCTGCCGGTATACTACCATAAATTTCGAAGCAACAGCTGTAGGTTTATGAATATTACATTTTACTACTTACATTTAATGTCAATTGCTAAAATTTTCTCGAAAATAGGTTTATGTTCGCATTGAGTTAGTGTAGCTATCTTTCTTCCTTTTAAATAACATGTACATGCACAGTTAAATTCTAATTTAAAAATGAATAAGAATTTTGACATATTAACATTTTGAATGCTTCCTACCTTAAAAAGTCGAAAAAAGAAAATTTTATTGAGTCCTTCGTTTGTTTGTCTATCGATCAACTTTCATAAATTTCTATGCATTAGCTCTAAATATCAATGTTATCGAGCCATTCGTTCATCTGTCTACCGGTATACTGCCATAAATTTCGAAGCAAGTAGGCATCCTACAATTACCTATACCTACCTTTAATTGCAACTGCTAAAATTTTCTCGCAAATAGGTATGCGTTCGCATAGAATTAGTGTAGAAGATATATTTTATTAATTTATTACGAGATCATTTAATTACGAATATGGTGTTTCTTTTAAACTATTTACAAATTGTAATTATATTTTTCGTCGCTTGAATTTATTACCTAGTATACCTTTTACAGGCTTAAAATATTATGAAATTTTCAAAAATCAATACATTTGGAACAATTTTTATAAGTTTCCGGTAAACTTTATGTAAATTTCTATTAATGATATTTTTTATAATTTTGACTGTACTATTTTTGGAGATAGAAAGGGTAGGGGCGGATATATTTTTGGTCGACATTTTCAACGACTTTTCTTTTATTTAAAATACTTTAAAAAATGTTATGAAATTATTATAAGTAGCTCTTTCATTTGCATACCACATGATATAAGAATTTGAAAAAATCGAGTACTTCATATATACTCTCTAAAATTGTAATTTGTATATTTTTGATTGTAAACTTTTGATATACAGACAGACGGAAGAACCTATGAGTGATCTTACAAGGTATTTTTAATTTTTGGGATATGAAAATCCAAGGATCACATCGATCTCAATGTGGAGTAAATATTTCTATATTAAACCAAATAAGGTATTGTAAGTGCTACCTATAGATACCATTATGTTTAAACTATCATATTTATCAGAGTATTGAGTTGATTGACTTCCTGACTGTAATAATAGTAAATATGATTTATTAAAATTAATTGAAATAAATTTGTTTAAATTAATGTTATGTGGTTAATATATGTGTGTCAATATATTTTTATAAGAAAAAAGAATAAATTTACAGAAATTTAGTACGTATTGATTTTCTAAAAGATCTATCGTTTTTCTTTGGTAATTAAAAAAATAACCCCGTTAGAAGAAAAAGTGTAGACCTGAGTAGATACGCATATTTACATAGTAAGTGCTTAATATGCCAAGAATCTTGTTTGGATTTCAAAAATATTTTTCAGAAATCAGATATACTTTTTTTCCATTTTTCATGGAAACGAAGCAGCAATGAAATCAAATTGTATTATACATGCGAAAATGAATTTGTTTTGCTTATTTGTTTCGCGTTTATAACTTAATTAGTTATAAAAAAATATAATAAACGACACGTAGTCTGTATCATAAAAGTAAATAGAGACTAATTAAAGGACGAATTGAACAGGAACTACTTACATAGGTATGGTTACTACTTATAGAGAATAGTTATAATGATGAAAGTATGAATTTTACCCAAAAACAGAATATAATTTTTCGCTACCAGTTTTTATCTTTTTCATGTGAGCTAGAGTTTTTATATCATTTATAAAGACCGTAAATATCAACCATAAAATAAAAGGCTACGTAATGCTTAGCTACAATAGATGTAGTAGGTTCTGAAAAAGTTCGAGATATCGAAAAGTAAGTTGGTATGAAATTGTGTGATCTAAATCCAAGAAAAACATTTTCGCACTTAAGTCCTTTATTCAAAATTTCTCCTTAACTTAACTATAACGATAATATTTAAACGCTTAATGATTTAGTCTATATTAGTAAATAAATCATCATTTAGTGTATTTACTCGTGATTAGGAGTTTATTATGTATTGGTTAAAAAACTATTTCCTGATTTATTTGCTGTAGGGTATTTTACAGTACACATTTGTGTTAATAGGACTTCCAATAAAATAAGAGTTTTCATTGACAATTGTGAATCCTTAAGTTTTTGGATTTATTGTCTCTAAATATAACTCGGTGTAATAGGAAGAGAAAACAAACGTTGACGTGGACGGGCCCTCTAGGATAGATTGATCTTAAAAATTTTGTAACACAATGAACCGTTAGAGGAGGTCATATTACCATAAATAGGGAATAGAAAAGTAGAATAGCAAAAGCTGAGGCAGCTACGAAGGAAACCGCTTCGTGACCTTATCCATTCCGTTAAGCCTTCTGCTGAGAAGAACTTTGTTGGTAATATGGTAAGAAGCGGCTTTTTGAATACTGAATACAATAAGAAGTAAAATGAAGAAAAACACGTTTTTGTTACCTTGACGTTAGCTGCAAATAGATTGAGCAATTAAAATAATATTTCTGCAATAACAATTTATAGTATTTATGAATTAATTTGAGCAGTATCAACTTTAACTTTTAATTAAAAATACAGCTCGAGTTAACTTCAAAAATAAAAGTTCACTTACCCCGTAATTAACTACAGTTAAAATATGAATGTAGGATATAAAAGAAATACGCAAACGACTCGTGAGGGAATTGTTAATAAATTGTGTCATTTTAGAGGTTTGTTTGTGGCCTAATATTGCGGCTGTCAAAATTGACAGACGGGTTCAATGTGAAAGTTTTGGCAACTGTCTCATATGTAATAAACTTATTTATTACAGTTTTTATAGTACATTAGTTAATAAATGAAAACCGTATAAAAATAGCTTCGAAAGTAACTGAGATACGGTAAATGGAATGGATAATTTGTTCAAAAGTGCTTTATGTACGATTTACTGATAAGGTATCTTAACATGCGTTGTTATGTTTCAGTACACAAATGGCATTTAATTTCATAAAATCCCTCTATCCACTTATATCTCATATCATCATATCTCATTCAGTTTATCACCAAAGCGTATTTGACTAATTTTTTATTAAGTTAGAAGCTAATTAGAAGTGAAACATTTTAGGTAATTGTTAGATCCCGAGGGTAATACTGGATTGTGGCATCGTTTTTAGTAAAGTTCATTAAATTCTGCTAATGGAACAAGGAGGCATCTGCACTTATCTAATTTTCCGCATTTATGTAAATTCAGAAGTTTATGTCCCGTTTCTTTTTTAATTAATTTCAATAATTGGCTTAAATTTCAAAGGAATACGTAGTTTACTTACATAAATAGATATAAATAAAATATAAAATACTTATCGATTATTTTTGAACTATACATCGTCCTTGGGAATGAACAATTTTTTTTCTTACAGAATGCATTGAAAAGGGTGATATTGAAGAGATCATTTACATATGTAGTAATATGTTTCGATACGACATCCTCTTTGCGAGATATTTATTCATTTATTTATCGATAATTTATAGATTCTCAGTGAGATTTCCAACGATAAAAGTATCTAACAGAAGTAATTTCATATATAATTCGAACCTATTCTCATTGACTACAAATATACCACATTCAGGTATAGCACGGTAAAGTAGGATGCCTTGACAAAGATCAATTTGAGACAGTGTTAAGACGATCAGTTTGTTTCTGCCATACAAGTCTTCAAAGCCTGTAATAATGCTCGCCCTAATTTTTTAATAACGTATGCCAAAAATATGTAAAATATTATGATAATAGTGTTTAACAAGTTACAAATTGAAAATTTACGTGTATGTTAGATTGTGGAATATAATACAAAAAAATTGTAATCAGTTTAATATAAAAGCTATGAACCCTCAAATGTTTAAATTTAATTTTATATAAATGCAGAGACATAATAGTATATACAAAATCTTTATATGTATGCGACTTCTATGTACATATAAATAATAAAAGAGTTGTAGATGATTGACTGACTTTATTTTATCAAACGTTTTTAACGTAACACTTAAGTTTTACTTTACGTTTCACTTAAGTTTTTAACATAATTTTGAGTTTATTTTAATCTTTTATATTTACACATGGCGTCATTTTATCTCTTTATATGAAATACTTCTGGTTTTAGTGGTTTTTAATTTAAAAAATGATAGCTTTAAAAAAATTGCATTTTTCTTTCATAACTCCTCTGTGAACAATATAGACTAAGACGTTACGCCATCTATGGCATTAATGAAGAATATGTTAGGTGTTATGAGTAGGAGGGTAGATAAGGGGAAAGGTTGGACATTTTGATAAATTTACAAATTCAGTTTTTTGAAAAAAAATATGACTTTTTTATATGTTAGTAGGCGTAGTATCCGTTCTGTTTGCCTTTACGACAGACTAAACCCTCAGGCCTAGGAGTGGAAATTTTGCATAGAACCTCTTTGAGGTTTAAGAAGTCTACTAAGTATTTCATTAAATTCCAATGGAAACAGAACAAATGGCATCTTTACTCAATATATTTAAAATTAACAAAGATTATGAAAGTTGATCTAAATTTATTTTCCCAATTTTCTGACCTACAAATGGATAACGACTAATCGTGACTTGATGGAGAAATAACCATTGCAGCTGTGCTATAGATATAAGTCACGTCTATCAAGAAGGTGGTTACAAAGCTTCACCTCAATATTGCTTCTGTCCAGGTTATGTAAACGAGCATTTTTGACCGACAAGTCTTTAACGAAACGCTGTTAATATCGTTCAAGCAGACAAAAAGGTGACACCATTGAATTGTCTTAATGATAATCGCAAATGACGTTGTTCGTTGTCCAATTAATTTTTTAAACGCGTTTAAGCCACTAGGAATACCAATTAAGAGGCTTATTTTGCGAGTGGGGGTACCAACGACGTTGCTTAGAAATCTGAAAATTCTATATTTGTGCAATGGTACTAGTTGCAAGAAAGCTTTACGTCACAATCTAATTAAAGCTATAGATTTTTAATGTCTACCGAATTTACCTTTCAGTTTAAAAGAACAAAACAAAACAGAACTGCATCTCTTTTGGATGACAAGTAAACACAAAGTCAAAGTTTTATCTGGCCGGGGTTGACTTAAAAGAGGACTGCTTCAAGCACGCGTAGTTTTAGCTTTCTTTAGCGTAAGCTCTTTGAGTAGCTTGGTTATATTGACGCTTATGGATGAAATAATTCTTAGTTTATAAAGAATTTCTTTAATATGGTTTAAGAAATTAATCCACTATATTTTTACACTTCCCTTATTGGAACTTTAATTCCAGTATGCTTTCCAAAATAAATTGAGATGCATTTTGGCAACCTCATATTATATACGTTATATTTTTGTGTAGATTGATGACGATGGGTTTAGAAAAGTGTCATTTACATTTAACTGATTTACTTAGTTATTAGTTAATTTACACAATAATAATTTTCTTTTTACTTACTTTATTATCACGTAGATAAAATCGTCATTCAAAAATATGTTTTGAGTCACACATCAATGAACCTTGAACCACATATAAAATAATCGCTGGTTATCGTAACATAAGGTAATTATTTTGTTATGACACATTATGATCATTACTACTATATGTATATGCAACTTGTTTTATTACATTTGAAACTTTCGGTTACGAATGAAAGGAAACAAACACAATAGAATTTGTAATATGAATTAAATGGCTTTCTTTATTAGTAACCACATTTTTTTTCGAAATATTTTCTTCTGCTTCTAGACTTTACAAAATTTTTAGTTATGTCAAATTGACAGAAAGCAACAAAAAGCTAATCCAGATACGTCTGTCCAATCCATAAGAAGTAGTATTAATACATAACCCCTATACGTGTAGCCACCAAAATATTTATCAATGAGTGTCATTTCGCGACAGATCTTTGATATTAGAAAGCTTTCAACGAGCTTATCTCTATCGATCATACCCTCACTTATCATACAGAGATTATGTTGACGTACACTTGTGTGGAGTGCGAACGTCAAATTAGTATTTTTATGATAATATCGTTGTTATGTGTTTATCTATTTACTCAGATAGGTAAATGGGATTTGAATTACTGTGCAACCTAAAATTGAACAGTAAAAAATATAAGTAAACACTTTGCCTCTAGTACTTTACGAAAAAAGATAATTGGCAGGGCGACCATCGTAATCTGGTTGAAATAAGTTTCACTTCGATCGTAACTTATTGTAACAGTCGTCTTACTTTAATGTTGTCACATTCCGTTTACTTTATATGTGGTTCAAGGTTCATTGGCATATGTAGATAACACATGGATACTCATAATATATTTTTGAGTGACGATTTTATCTACGTTATAATAAAGTAAGTAAAAAGAAAATTATTTCTAGTGGAAAATAAAAGGAAAAAACGTTTATCATAAAGCTCAGTCTGATTTAAGTTACATAAATATCTTTTGTACTTGTATTGTTTAATTAAGCCGGACCGTAAAATTATAAGTCTTGCAAACTGCATTTACATCAAACTAACGTATTTATGGTAGCTTTATGATTCAAATGGATAAATATCCCTGTTAAGACTAGGACAACCGACGGGAAAGGAAAATGAAAAATATCTGTTTATCATTAGAAAATAGCTGGAGACTTGCCGGTCTATGTTCAGGACTTGTTGAATCTTAATCGATATCTATATATTAATACGTGAAGAGGTAACGTTTGTACCCTTTTCAAGCATGTTGCGCGCGAAGGGATATGAGCTTTAGCTTAGTTAAAGTTTATATGGTGAGGAATTAATTATATAAAACACGTGTTATAAATATATTAAATTAAATATTAAAAATATTATTTGCAATATATGTCACAATTACATTAAATTAAATGTGACAAATGCATTAAAAGATTCATTGTTCACGTTCATACTGTCAATGTCAAACACATAATAGTCTGTGGTCAAACAGTCGCATAGAGTAGATAGTTGCCAAAAAATTCTAAAATTTCAGATTTACTAAATAAGTTTCACGTAAACTAATAACGTTCAAACTTAAAAATGTAATGAAGTACGACCTAGTTTTGACTACTGGGTGACTACTAGTAAGAATTAATATAAAAAATCAGAGTAAATAATGTGGAAGTTACTGCCACCGAACTTTTAGGTGGAAAAATACTACCAAAGGGATGTTGTTTGTGAAATTAGTAAGGAAGTTCTTTCAGTGCTGAATAATTTGTAAAATTTTATTGAAGACATCCTGTCTTGTGGGGCAACTTGTATAATCTCTAACACTTGAATATCGGTGTGGCTGACAGCGATCTGAGCTTGTTGTTTAGAAATTGTTTCATACCGTCACTCGATAACTCCGAATTAAAGTTCCTAATAATGGTTTGTGTCTCGAAGCATTAGGTAAAAGGGAAACATCTTGTTGTAGTTCCATAGTATCTGCAGTAGAACTATCGTTTGACACTAGAACGAATTTGAAATTGGTTTCTATTTTATTGCGAATACCCATTGTTTTATTCTCCAGATTTGCGTCAGATTTCGCGACGTCCACGTGAAAGACCTCAAATCCCGACCAACCCTGCTACATTCTACATAATCATTCTTCTATTGGTTACGCTTTTCTGTCTCCTTGTATTATTTCTTTCAATTTAGAATCATTTACGATAGGCAAAACTTCGCGGTGTTCACATGAAACAGACTGGCCTCAAATTATCGACCCTACTACATTCTCCATAATGATTTTCTTATTGGTAACAGAACCTTTTTTGCATTTGGTTGATTGCATTATTGCTTTCAAGTTAGAATCATTGGAATTTACTTTTTTGATTCAAAGATATTTCAATCTTTTTGGACGTATGAGGAATTTGTCCAAATGTCACATTTTACAACTGCATACATTTTCAAGTTCTTTCATTATTGTAACCACTAATATTTTATTTTACAAGAGTAGTCAAACTATGGGATGGAAAAAGGATTGTCACATAACCTTCTCCTATATCCATGCTTTCCCAAGCTATACTAATTTTGATGAAAGATACATTTAGTCAGTGGCGTGTGCTTCAATCCATTGAGTCAATGGAAATTTAACACTACTTTCTCTGACAAAAGTCGGCAGTTGTTGGTCGCCGACTCGTCGCCTATAACAGTCGCTGCCTGGTGTTATACATTATCCTTAATCAATGCAAAGTGAAAAAATCATCGGCAGAAATTATAAAAACTTGAGATTGTTAGTAAGAACTTTGTTGGATAAAAATAAAAATGTAAAACTTACGCTTGTTTTTGTCTGGAGTTATATTTGTGGTAGATTATATAGGATTTGTTTCTAAGAGTTAGTCTATTACGATATCGTGAGCATTAAATTTACAATTATTTGCTTATTTTAACGTTTCCATCTACAATAAAATGAAACTACGTGATGTAATATTATTTCTACTTTCTTTAAGTTCTTTACCACGATCTAGGTTTCGTTGTATTATAATATCTTCAGGTGGGCTATTAGCAAAGATTGTTTAATACAAAGAAACATAGGTATGATGTACTACAACAAAACCTAGGTCGTGGTAAAGAACTTAAAGAAAGTAGAAATAATACTACATTACGTAGTTTAATTTTATTGTCAATAATGAATTTCTACAAAATTAACGCCAAATATATTCAATGTTTCCATCTACCTAATGTTGAAAGGTGTATATTGAATAAGTATATGTCGTTCAAATTTTTTGAATGATAAGTGTATTTTAATTCAGTATAAGTTATAATAAAACAAAAAAAAATAAATATAGGCGGTAATGGGGACTGCTGACAGAAGTTAAAACTTAAAGTTATGAAATGACAGTGTTTTTTTTTTAATTTTCAAATTAATTGTAGTACCAAAAATTAAAATGTCATAATTTGTAAATTAAAATGATTAATACTAGTCTGGTTTCCACATCTATCAGCACTCTGAGCGACAATTATATACTTTTTATGTGGTTTACTTTATAGTCAAAACATAAGATGGACTGCGCAAGCCCAGTACAAAATGTAAATACAACTTATTTAAAATTATAATAAAATTAATCTATACTTATATTATTTATACACAGTATTTATATTTATGTAAATTGAAATAAACTTAATATGTAACATTTCGTCGTTTGCATCATTAATTTCAATAATACAACTAAACAATTAACTCACAAGATTTTATCCATCCAAAAAGTGTTCAATGTGCATATCATACGGTAGGGTATATACAATGTGTTGGTGTAAATATGTGTATAAGTGAATACAGGTCGTCGCGCATATATATATTTATATATATATATATATATATATATATATATATATATATATATATATATATATATATATATATATATATATATGCTTTCACGGCTGGCCAAGCGCACCTCGTCATACTCATAGCTAATAGTACCTGCAAGTATATATATATATATATATATATATATATATACATGCTTTTACTGCTGGCCAAGTGCACCTGGTCATACTCATAGTTTTCACCTACCAAAAGCGCTAAAGAAGTTTTCACTTCAAATAGATTTTTCAGTATCTATTCATGTGAGAATCAAATGGTGTATGTCACGTGTTCCTCACTATCTCCGTGTAAAGTTATGAAATACCGATTACAGTATATGATACTATAATAGTCTTACAAATACTGAGAAAATACCATTATGTTCTGTGCTGTAAAATATCGTAGAAATTCCAACATCATACACGCTTTAACATATTGATTTAATTATATGCAAATTGTGTGTAGTAGTTATGTATGTATGTGCCGTTTTACGTACGTATGCTTTGTATATACCTATGTATACTTATATCATAACTCGACCAGTATCTTTCGCTTGGAGGTTTACTTTCGCGTATTAATTGACATCAATAAAATGACGAGGCTGGCTTGAATTATCGATTCCCTTCGTCCTTGTCTGCTTTCGTCGTCCTTATTGTATAATGAAGGTGCTTGTCTCCGATAATACCTAAATGTCTCAGCTGTCAACATAATAAGTAGCTACACTGTGCGACATAGGAAGGAAATCGTGAGGAAGTATTCCTGTATACTTTTATTGAGATTTATTTTCTTAGAATTTGTTCGTTACAAAATTTGTCCTTGAAAACTTGTTCTTGGGTTAATAATTAAACTTTGTTACATTCGATATATCAACATAATATCAGTATAAACATACTGTAATGGATAGTAAGAGCGGTATGTTACTTTATTGGCTTTTACCAGTGGTTTCGCTCATATGAACTATTTGGTTCGTCCAATACCTGTTGGACAAAAAGTTGTAAAAAAATAAAAAAAAGTTTCTCTGGTTTTGCAGTATGTAATAATGATACCTCACTCCAAACGTTTATAAATAAAATAGTCACATCATATCAGGTTCCATAGTAGAAAACATTTATTGATTTTTTTAGATTATGCAAAATTAGCGATGTACAGCTTTTTATTTTTTATTAATAAACTTATATTTTATTGAACGATTGGTTTTCCTTCTATAGTCAGTCCTCACATTATCTTTCTGAAGGCACCGACAGAAGTCTACATGCATGGCTAGCTCCCGTCTACCCAGATAACGCTTCTCAAACTATGCTATTTCTTGATGAAAGCGTTCGCCATGTTCATCGCTAAATGAGCCCATATTTTCTGGAAATAAGTTGAAATAGGAGTATAGAAAATGAATTTTTGACGAGATGTTTCATCCAAGTTTATGATAGGCATATAGTATTAATTTTATATGAATAAATAATCTGGTGACTTTTAGTTGACAAAAGCCAGCCATGCTTCTTTCTATACAACTGAAGCTGTATAAAAAGGGGGATCGTCGATTAATTTTTGTTACATTAAACGTTACAAAAAATCCTTCTTTAATTTTGGCCTCACTTGCATAAAATTACAGCTACTACTTATAAATCTGCATATATATATATATATATATATATATATATATATATATATAAATCTGCATATATACAATTTGTATGTTGTGAAATTAATCTTTTAAAAAATTAGTTTTAAAATATCAAAAATTTATTTTAAGTGGGCGCCATACATTACAGGCAAAGAAGGTAAAATTTTGCCGTTATGTAGTAAAATTGGCTTTAGACTAAATTTTAATCCGTCCATGAATAGTCTTCACTATTCTTGTGAATGGAGGTGGCCTAGTACCAGAGCTATACCATCAATATTGTTACAGAAAATTAAATTATCTCATTTGTATAAAAATTAGTTAAAGAAATGTGGCGAACGCATAATCTTAATATTAAGGATTTTTCTTTAGTCAAACTTAAATCTCTGACAAGATCGTTTAGCTCCTATTGATTAATCGAATGTGGTTCTTTAATAGTTGGATTTTGAAATACTTCTCCACGGGTTCGCAATCTTCTTCCACAGATGAACTTGACGAACTTGAAGATCGTTTCGGTACAGAAATTTCTACAGGATGAAGTAGTGGCATTTATACTAATAGTATATTACAATATTTCACTGAACAGTTAGATTTTTTAAAAACTTTTCGATTTTGTCAAAGAGAAGTAACAATCGCCTATGTTATTTTTGAGTTCACGCGACTTCATTGGCGCACCAAAAGGCATTTCTTTTACGGTATCATTTTACTAACCCGTCAAATATTTACATCATTTTAAATAACACGCTCGGAGCACTCATGACTTATTTTAATTATTTTTAAAGGTTTTAAAATAAACCTGATAACACTTCCCAAGCAGTGGAAAAAATGCCTTTTTTCAATTCTAGGAGTGAATTTGCAACAAACCTAAAATATAAACTAGGAGAATCAATACAAACGTGCTACATTTTGTAGTTATAAGTAATCTAAATGTTTTAATGACTTGTATGCAGGAAGAGACAGTTTTGTAACTACTCTCAAAAAAAGTGTTGTCAAGGGTAAAAGAAAAACAAAATATTGCCAATTTACATTCTGGAACGTGATAACAAATAAAACTATTTTTTTCTTTTGCAAGCTAGGTATACAGAATACAAATCATTATTCGAGATACTGGTGTTTTTTAGTGTGACATAGTTAGTGAAAATGAAATGTGCAGATGTTAATAAACCATATTAATGATAGACGATTGATAACTTGACTGACCAAATAGTCACTACGTATTCCTGACAAGTATAAAAAGGATGAAAGAAGAAGGAAAACTTGGGTTTTAGTAAATATTGCTCTAAATCAATTTTCACCTGTTTATTTACTCAATACATTGATACTGGTATATGCATGTTATTTACTTTACTTACTTTATATATATCATATATTATATACAGCTTCCCTTATGTTGGTACAGTCCATATACATAAACCAATAAGTGTTTCTACATTGAAAGAAATACATGAAAAATCACGATCAGGAGACTACATCTGATCATATTGTTTTTATTTCTTCTACCAAAAGGAAATCATATATTTTTTTTCAGTTTCAGTTTTTTTTTCATCTCTCAGTTTACGCGGAAGTTTCCGTGTTGTATTTTAGTGGCGTTTTCATAGTCTATAAATTATCTTTATATAATACTCCGAAAAGTTATTTTCATTCGTTTCATATCATTTAATTTTAGGACACAAATAATGAAGTCTTTTTTACCTTAAAAAATTTTATTTCAAAATATTAGTCTAACGTAGGATTAAATTAAAAATTAAATCGGCGACACAATTGATTTTCAGGCGTGGATGAAAATTTTGGGCACACGAAGAACTGTGTAAAAAAATCGTAATATCTCTAAACCACAATAGACAGACGCCCCACGATTTGCGAAATGGGCAATCTCAACTCAGTTTTCTACATAAAAGCTTCCTTCAACGTAGAGTGTCGTCCTGCGTGACACATGGCGTCGCGCTACGTGACATAGATTGAGGCTACAGCTCGCAGAAGCTGGTGATTGATGCGACTCGTACGCGTCTGAGACCTGGGCGGAAACGATAACTGGGCAGGGTCACGCTTTGACCTCTTCGTTGACTGGAGTGTAATTTCGGTAATGTGATGAGGTTAAGAAATGTAGATAATTTCATGTCATTCATATAAATTGCGTAAGTCAGTTAAATTTACTTTATTAAACGTTTATTTAAATAAATAATAAGGTAGAACCATTTTCATCGAGAAACTTGATGTTACATTATACTCTGTGTATAACGGATATTTTTGTGAAAAAAAAAATACACGTTTCATCCACTTAAAAATTAACTCGGTCACATACGCATAATAAATTTTTTTTTCTACTGAGTCAAAGAGTCAATGAAGTAGGTAGAGGGGGTGGCAGATGGTATTTTACGTAAATATCTATTTTTATTTCGAGAGTTTTTTGAATAAAAACCCCTTCATATCAAAAGTTAGAAAGACAAAAATTATTTACATAAATAAAATGAAATTTACAGGAAAAGCATAAGTCCAACTTGTGCTTAGTCATTTTTAGGGTTAATTAAATTATAATTATAAGAAGTCATCATAGATATGTACCAAAATATGCAAGAAGAGTGTACTCGCTCCCTTGTTTTCGAAAACACTCAATAATCATAAAAATAACATTGATAGAATTTGACGAGAAGGTTACAAGAAAACAAAAGCCATTTTCCGAAATGTTAAAATTTAATGAACTTTACGCCTTTCAAAGGCGTAAAGTTAATGTAAATTTTTCTTTTTCTATTATTAAGGTAATACATTGATACGGTGGAAAATAATACTAAAAATTATGAATCGTTTAAATATATGTGTGGGGCCTTAGTAAAACGATTTGTAAATATCTTTAAAGGATATTTTTATTTTTTTTATATCACGGACAATTAAAAATACTTAATTTATGGCGATGAAAACGCACAAGTGGATTTTACATATCGTAAGACATAATGGCTTAAAATATTTCTTTTGCCTTTTTAGACTACGCCCAAGTTTCATAACCTTTATTGAAAGTAAAGAAGTAGTTTAGGGTATTAATGTGTCTATTTGTACCCCTATGATGTCAAATTATCAAAACAAATTGAGGCCCCAGCAGATATAAAAGGCAAATTAGTCTCACCATAGGGATTCTATTTTTGTGCTTTAGGCGTACAAATGCTAAAAAGGTTTAAGCGATGTCCTAAGATTATTAGTATTTTCAAATAATGATAGGTACAAGTAAAAAGTAGCAAATTAATTGAGACCTTAATAAATCTCCTTTGAGAAGAATTGCTTCACAGTGTGGGATTCTTCAAGTGCTCGTGGCTTGTAACTTACTCATATTCAGATTGTGTTGTTCAATGGCAGTAATATAGATTAATGTCGGGCCTACAAGATGTCATTAAAGTAGCTTGGATGTAGATGCGTTTTAAGATAGAGCTTCTTTCGACACGAGCTTTTGTCCAGAGTTTTCCTCGCGTGAGTTATATTATTATTGAAAGTATATGTGTACTCAATTTTTGTATGGTAATAATTTAAAGTTATATTGTGCGGAGAAACTCAATCCAAAATCAACTCAGTAGTTTTGTAATAAAGCTTCTTTTCTGTTAATCGGTAATCGGCGTTTTATCGGAATACCGATTCCATCTATCGGTTAATTTATACAAGCATAAAAAAATATTTTTAAAGAACAAACATAATTTTTCTTAACTTAATTTAGGATTGTTTTGTATTTTCTACTGAAAATTATAACTTCAATTTATAACGATGATTTCTGACATTTTTTAAAAATGTTATACAAAAATTTTATATATAAAATTACTATCCAAAATTAATAAAATTTTCGCCTATTGTTAGTACAGTAAAATTGTTGATTGGTATTGTAGTCCTTGGTTGTTACAATATAATTATGTATTATTACGTTAATTCAACTGACAATGTGGCTGTAGAAATGATAATGCAATAATGGTCACTTACTGCGTTACTGTACGTACGTGCACTTTATTATATCTAATGTACTTAATTATTTTAATAACGTTTAATGACGCAAAATTAATTCTTTATGGAAGTTTAAATTTTATAATATCGTTTATAGGGTACACATTGTTAATTTTTTTACCTAACCGTGGTATATATATATATATATATATATATATATATATATATATATATATATATATATATATATATATATATATATATGTGTGTGTGTGTGGGTGTGTTCAGATGTTTCTATAGCTAGTCCATGTCAGATAAATGAAGCATATTGAAGATTGTCTTAATTGTTCCGGTGCCCTTAGATGATTTCACGATCCAGGCATGTGTCATGGCTGAGATTCGCCATTTTTTCCTACTTAAAAATGAAAATTTGAAAAGGTCAGGATGAGTACCAAATTAAATATCTTGATAAGTAGATATTAAAAGCATATAACACATTGTATACACAAATAGAACATTTAATAAAAAAAATGTTTAGAAACTCACCATGTCCCATTGCTTCTTATTTGATGTCCAGTTATTCGATAATGTCCGAATTGATGACCTGTTTTATAATATTTTTTTTAAATTGTTAGTTAGCTTTCTGTAAAAACCCTGAGAAAATTGTGGAAAGAATTGTCCATTCCACCAATAACTGCGTACATAAATGAAAGGGCTTTGAAAGATGATTTTAAAAATATATATGTCTTGTATCAAATTTGGAGCAAAAATTAAAATATTTACCTTCTTGAAAAGAAAATATAATTATTTATCTGAAAATATTTTGTGATTTACGTCAGTCCATCATGAAGTGCGTCAAGGAAATAGATTTAAAAACACCAAAATAAAACTTGCAGAAAAATATTATAGAATTATGTCAAATGACAAAAATTACTTCAAATATGTTTTCTAATCTTTGATGTTATCGTATTCGGCTTTTTTCTTCTCAAGGGACGTTATTTCTTTTAAATTTTATTTATTTACTAACTTTTACACGCCCAATTGAGTACATATGAACTTATGGGTTAAGGAGAAATTTCTCTTACTGTTACCAATGCGAAATATTTAGTAACCATAATGTAATATTAGATTGTGAACCTAACTTTCATTTGTGGGTAGATAAAGTTGTAAATTTAGATCAAAGCTACATAGAACTATTAGAAGTGCAAACAGCGTTAAATAAAAAAGCATGTTTTGCATTAGGGCTAATGAGAGTTTTCACATATTTAAATTGTACCTAAGCAAAACTTGATATTATCGTAACTTTTTGAGGCTAAACATTTCATCCATCGCAGGTTTCGTCAGCGTTGCTGTAAATAAATTTTCTAAATATTACATTTTTCAAATAGCAGGTATTAATTACGTTTTTAAAAAGATATTTTTAGTGCCCTCACTTTGATCATAGAAGATTTTATAATTAGCGTGGGATATATATGCGCATGCTTTATCAGGCACCTATTGTAGACCGCTCAGCGACTGAACATCGAATGAATATTCATTAAGAGGGTTACTATGCTTTGACATTTTGTTTCATAATTTATTCAGGAACTTTAACGTATAATGAAATGTACATTTTACTTGACAAGTTATTTGTTATAGTGAGCAGTAGTTTTAAAATTAGAAAATAGGCTATAAATATACAAAAAATGCACTTTCAAGAAATACTGATATGATTTCTTAATGTAAATGAGTCTTAAATGTAAATCTCAAGATTCAAAAATGAAAAATCTTAAATGTAAATGAGTTAATTACCACAAAAAGCACATAAATAATAATGGTATTAAAATTTAACATAGGATAATTTTGGACACGATATGGATTTACCGCTACAGATGCATTATTTTCTGAACTATAGACAATTTGGCGAGAAATGTTGGTTTTATGAAGTTGAAATTTTCAGAGAATTTAAAAAACTTTCATTTAACTTAATTTTTTTTCGAACTATTCCAATGTTATTCATTTTCTTGGAGGTAATCTTTCGCTACAGAACATTGCGACAATCCTAAAATAATTTCACGACACGAACAATTATTGAACATTTGGTATTAATTTGATGTAAGTAATCAGTTGATATGAGAATATACGAAATACGAATCCTCTAATTCGTTAACGATTTTCATAGTCGTCGTGGTCATAGATTTTTCAATCTTCTTAGTTATGTACTATTGTCATAGTGATCGTGGTCATATATTTTGCTATCTTCTTAGTAGTGCATTACTGACATAATAATTTGATCATAGATTTTACCATCTTCTTAGTAGTGCGTTACCGTCGTAGTGACCTTGGTCATAGATTTCGCCATCTTCTTAATAGTACATTACTGTCATAGTGATCTTGGTCATTGATTTTGCCATCTTCTTAGTAATGCATTACTGTCATAATAACCATGGTCGTAGATTTTGCCATCTTTTTACTAGTGCATTACTGTCATAGTAACTTAGTCATAGATTTTGCCAACTTCTTAGTAGTGCATTACTGCCATAGTGATCTTGGTCATAGATTTTGTCATCTTCTTAGTAGTGAATTATTATCATAGTAATCATGGTCATAGATTTTGCCTCTTCCAGTCATGTAATATTATCATAGTGGTCGCGCCAATTCATTTTGATAAATCGAGAAAGTAAATGCTTTTGCGACGCGTTTCTATTTGGCTCTATAGATTTCGTCGCGGGAACACTGAACTATGGAACACTGTGTCGCTCTTTTATAAGATCTAATCACGTTTTCTATGGTCGTCCAAATTCCCTTTATTCGATTTCTACCACAAACAACTCTTTGGAGTTCTGTGTACGTTTGATGCAAAAAAATAACTCAAGTGTTCGTGTTTGCATAGTTAATGAACTTCTTTTTTTAATGTAAAGTTCTTTGAGACTGGAGACATTTGTGCGCTGCCGTGTTCATAGAATCCTTAGAAGAATCTTCCAGTGTACCACTCATCTTTAGAAATGTCCGTTACTTTTTCTATATTAAAGTAAATAAACAAATTCATAAAGCAATAGAGTCATTCAATTTTTCGAAGATACTTTGTAAACTGGTATTGTCAACATGATTAAATGACGTGGAAAATGATACATCTGTTAATATACATCTTCCATTAGGTAACAAAGTTACGGCTTGTGTACCTATTTGTTGTCAGTATTTGCTACGAGGATTATAATTTTACGACTTTTCATATAATTTTACCACTTAGAAAAATATATTAGAAGAATCGCATCTTTTTGAGATAATTTTTTTGAAGTTAGTTAACATATCCCAAAAGGTTATTCAAGATATTTAAGAAATATGACATAAACCTGTTTTATATTCCACTTCTTTGTTTAATTTTATCATTTGAAGCTGCCTGTTTGAATCGCCCAGTCTAACACGTGAAAGTAATTTCGCGTGAGGTGAAAATTGAAAGGGAAAGCGTACAATATTCACGTGTGCGTTGAAATATTGAAAAAGGAAAATTCGTAGAGCCTTGGAAAGAATCCGCTCGTTACACTTTATTACGTTCGAGTCCCTAATAAAGCGATAAGCTGCCGATGATGGAGGATACATTTTTAACACCCTCAAATAGGGACTGATTACTTCTTTTTCGATTTGGGCTCTTTATATCATCATATTCTTTTTTATTTAAGGAAGCTTGGTAAAAATGGCGTGAAGTTATAACGGAAAGGTTTTTTTTTAAATGAGATCAATATTTTAATACTAGTGCTTTAGATAAGTTTACATTATGAGGGCAAGAAAAAATTACGAGCTTGGTGTAGTCATGAATTGTTATTAAGCATTCAAGATAATCACCACGATAGTATCGATATTAAAAAAGTAGAAAGGGTTCATATTTTGGTGATTTACATTTAGAATACCGAGAATAAATTTACAAATGTAATTTTTGACGATTACTCCTTTAGCAGCGTCTGAGTTGTTTGGTTACTTTAAAATTGTGTAACGCCTGCCAATGAGAAATATATCCGATCAGGGGTCGAACAGATTTCAAATTATAATATATTATGTTATACCAATAACTACAAGAGTAAATTTATAAGGTGTATTATTACAAATAGTTAATTATTACGTAACGTTAAATAAGTCTCACATTATCTCTGAGCTTACGTGGGTGACCCTTATACTGTTATTTACGGTTTGATATTTCATGGTCAAAAAATTATAATTTTCTTATATCTGTCCCTTTGCATGCGACAGTATCATAAATATTTCAGTTGATGATGATGATGGCGTGTCCATGTGTGCAGGGTTCATATGACACCGAAGGTGTCGAAGCCTCAGCAACCTCAGCAGCTTTTTCAGTGTACAGAAGGTGCTGCGGATCTTCTGTGCAGATGCTGAAAAGCTTGGCCTGGATTGCTGGGCAGTTGAAGATATGATGGGGAGATAAGTAGATGTCTGGAGAGTAGCTGCGATGTCAATCTGGAGAGATCTTCATTCCTTTTAAGTGATTGGTTCTAAGTCTGGTTAGCGTGGTTGATATAGGTCTACATAAGTTTAGTTCTGGGGTGGAATTCTTGGATTGATTAATGATAAGTATTCGGCTGGCCACTGCATCGGCGTCTATGAGGGTTAAGGAGTTATATGTCTTGGGGGAATTACACGATTCTTTTGCAAGTTCATCGACCTTCCTATTGCCTGGAATATCCACATGTGCCGGTATCCATTGAAGTGTACATGATTTACGCATAAATGATTTGGTCGATGAACTTTATGATATCATGGCTGATTTTGCAGCTACCTCTCCTGATAGCTTGTAGCGCGGAACTCGAATCAGAGAAGATGATGATACCGTTGGAACTTTGTATAGCTTGAGAAAGGAAAATTTCCAATGCACACTTGATAGCAATTAGCTCACATATATAATTGGAGACGATTTTCCCAATGGGAAACCTATGGCACTTCGGCACTCCGTCTGGTCCGATAAAGAAGACTCCAGCACCTCCTCTGTCAAGATCGGAGTCTGAGGAGCTATATGTGCAGGCGATTGCCAGGTTCTTTGAGGGATTCATCTTAATATTTCAGTTTAAGATGGATTATGATTAAATATATTTTAATTGAATTATTCCTGTATTGGAAATTATTTTTTTTTGTCACGGACCCCATCAAATTCATAGGTTATCATTGAGTGTATCTTTTACCACACAAAATTATTTCGGTAAGCTTGTGTCAATAAATTGAAGAGATATGGGCAACCAAGTAATTTGTCGTACGCCTGTGGAATGATGTGCTAGGCTATGTATTCACGTAGTGAAAAATATACAAGAAAAAATATATAATATTGAAGACATAATAATATTTATGTCTTCAATATTATATAACTATATCTAATTGGTTACGTATCTCTTATACCATAAATTTTAATTTTCCTAAGATATTGATTAATGTAATAACGGTCACTACGACATTATCTTCCACTGAGACAATATTGAAAATATAAACTTCCTTTCGGCGGTAATTTATTATAAGGTGTAAAAAATCTATAAACTATTTCTGCTAAAGTTAGTAATGTGTTTGTTGTTTTTTTATTATAAAAAGCTACAATTTTGAACTATTCAACAGTGAAATTTTAGTTATTTATACTACTTCATGGCTTTTGACTGGCAGAAGGGAGGGAACAAAAAAAATAAATAGCCAATTAAATAGACAAAATGTTAATAAAACTTTTTAATAAGAATGGATTCGACTTCGAGTAATTGCGGAATAAGAAGTGCTCGGAAAATTATAAAATAAAGAAAATACGAGCACTTAGGTGAAAATTTGGCAGTACAATTTCGTTTCCGAACATAACAAAACACTGGAAAATGCTGCTAAGGCTGGAGATGTTTAGAAACGGTACTGAATCGAACCTTCTCTTTCTGTCTCACATATATGCACATCAAGATGTGTACTAAATTTTACTAGTTACCGAAAGTACTTATTTTATATTTTTTAGCGCGCTTCTCATTCGGTAACTATCTGATATCAGTTCCATTATTCTGTAAAAAATGTTTTATGTCTTAATTTTAGTATGCTATTAAGAATATCACGAACTTACTATGAGCTCCATATCAATAATACTTCATTTATTAGAAGTCGAAATAGACGTTTGCGGTGTTTAATGAATATATTCTTATATATCTACATATGTACCTGTCTGTATACATACATATATACATGCATAACGACATGTAAATCACGGTAGCTCTTTTGATTTTACTGTAGTCAGTGTTTCAAGCATCTATATACCTATACATACTAGCTTTCTCTCTAATATCCTAGTTACTATATGCATTTGCACATGTCTGTACACAAATACTTACTTGCCTAAGAATATTCTTATTGTTATATCTTGTATATACCTTTATATACTCACCTACCTATTATCTACCTACATACGAATGTTTACTTATTTCATGCATTTGTTATATATCTATTTAAATACTCATTTACTTACTTATCAGTATTGTAGTTGCTTCATATCTTTGTAAGTACTTGTATAAACTTATCTACCTATTTAATGTGTTAATTTCTTGCTTTAGTGAAAGCAACCAAAACAAGTGCAAGCTGAGCGGTGAGTTTACTCCTTATCAGTGATGAGTTTCTGTCACCGACCTTCGACTCCATCATTGCTCCATTACAACCTGAAATTTAATTTCCATAATTAAATTGCAACTAACTCTTATATATATATATATATATATATATATATATATATATATATATATATATATATATATATATATATAAATAAAGAATCATTCAAATTGCTTGCTAAATGCTAGAAGTATGAGGTAATATATACAGATAATGTACAATAAAATTGAGAACCTTTTCAAAAGCGGATGAAAAATATTTTTTTGACATTATTAATTCTCCTAAAACAATATTTAAAACGAAATTTCATTGTTTATTTCTATGGCACAAAATTTTCAATCATGTGACAAGGCCAAATAAAATTGTAGAACAAAACTCACACAAAGCGTGTAGGAAGAAATAACAAAAAATCGTACTTAAATTGGCGTAATGCAATTTTAAAAATATCTTGTTGCAAATGTACTCCTACTGCATTATCTTCAGCTGAACTTCCACCTGAATGCCTCAAATGACTTTGAAAACATGTAGTTATGTTGGTAAAGAGATCAGTGAATATTGTTGAAAAATACATATAGGACACATAAAATTTGTTAGAATTTGGAAACAGATTTAAGGAGAAAAAAATGAATGCTGGATTCCACAAAAGAAAATCCTTTATCCCTGTTATACTATATTAAACCTAATCACACGTTGACACTTGATACGTAACGTTGACTCGTAATTAACGGTTATTTTAAATATCAATCAAAAATTAGCACTCAACAACAAAAAAACGGATGATATTTTTTAATAATCGATTTCAATTTAATATTTGGCTCTAAAATAAAATTAAACATTTAAAAAACATTATTATAATATATTTCTCATTAAAAATATTCTATAAATAAAATTACTCAAACAAAACAATATTCATAAACGAAGATATGTCATGTATTTATTAACATTTTGGAATCAGTTGATATTTTATGTTATCCGTTTTGAGCAGATATTTATCATGGTAAATATTGAACGAAGAAGATACTAACCTATGCGAAGAAACTTACACGTGTAATAAAATCATATTTGTTGTCGGTTTCTTGATTCAGCATATAAGTAAAAAGACCCTTAAAAGATCTATAAAATGTCTTTCGAAGGCAGCCTTGAGGTTTCCGCCGTATTTAATGTTATATACATTCCTTATCTGTCTAGGTAAAACAGTTACGAGTTAAGTGTTTTTATTCTTTACAGATGTTGCCAATGTTGATCATTTTTTTTAGTTTATTTAATGCATGTTTCTCACGGCAGGCACTACCAATCACCGAATCGTAATGTGTTAAGTTGCAAGTTTACTTTTTCCTCTTTTGCTCAAGTCTATTTCGTTTTACTTTTATTAGTTTTGGTGTTTTCGACAAAAAACAAATGTAGCTGTTTATTGATGTAATGTGATTTAAAAATGTCATCTAGTCCTATTTTCTCGTGATTTTACTGAATTTGTTTTTAGAAAAAGGTATAACAGATTTGTGCGTTATTTGAATCACTATTCGTCAAGTAAAAGGTGCTGGAACAGTTTTTTATGTAATGTTATGTATGAGGCCTCTGTCAATTATATAAAAATGGATATATCCAAAAAACTTCTTTATCCCGTTATCGTGTTTCTTAGACGGGATCTTTCATTGTGCGTACGAATAGGTTTAAGAAATTAATTTTTTAAGTTAATTGTGAATGCTTAAATGCTTGAATGAATTATTACATAATTGCGAAAAAAATACATTTTATATGCAAAATTTACATATTTTTCGGTTTATCAAGTTTTTAGGCTTCAGTACTTTAGAAACTTTAAAACTGAACCCTTACACGATAATTCACGTGTTAACCTTATAATATAACGCACATATCCCATTAGCCGACACTTAAAATAATTATATGGAGATTTTAGGTGGCAAATTAATTAATCCAATTTTTGTTTTAAATTCTGTGTATAGTGTGAGATATCGTTTGAAAGGTCTAATAATTAAGACCTCAATTTTTTACAAGTGTATATAGAATATTTCCAGAGATATATGAAAAAATAAGCAAAAAAATGTCTTTTCCCCTTATTTCTGAAACTACTCAACTCAAAATTGTGAAAAAATCAAATTTTTTAACCTATCCAAAGGATGTAGCACAACTGTAGCAAATATCTTAGACCTTATAATTTTAGAAACACATAATTTTTTTACGTTTGTCTATGGAATAGTAGGAGACAAATTTATATTGGAAAAAATTAATATTTTTAAATCGTTTGATAGCAAAACCATATATGCTTAAACATTTATAAGAGACTAAATATGCATGCAAACATCGTAGTGCGAGATCTACTCGTGATTGACAGGTTTTTACTCTTTTTTAATTGACGCAGAAAGGTTCGCAATTTGGTCTAAGTTTATAAATATTTTCAATCATGATTTTAAAATAACCAAAATAAAAAGTACAAGTACGAATAATTTTGCGATGCAAAAGTCAAGAAAGCTTACCCCAAATTGGAAAGAAAACAGGAAAAAAGAGAAAAAGTTTTTTGGAAAAGCTTAAATATTCTTCCTTTTTGAAATATAAAGTGGATTCGAAATATTAGATATTTTGAAACTTCAACGAGATATGGACCCAATAACATAGTGTTGGTGCATGTGGATTTAATTTAAATGTTTAGTTACTCATTTTTTTTTAAGAAATTAAAATTAAGAGGTAATTTTAAAATATCATGGAGAACTTCATTTCACTCCTCTTCTTTCAATTATGTCATTTGAGCAATTCAGACGATAACAAAGCTTATAGCCAATAGATATGACTTTATCGACTAACATAGTAGCTAGTCAGAAATAGTGCACCATTGGCGCTGTCAATGTTTCCTGTCGATAAGAAGTTTATATCGGCACTTGCCATCCTATCAAGATGGTAGATAGATTTAAACGAATTTAGGAATATTATGTCATGAGATTATGATTTTTTTTCTTCAAAGAGATACTGTGAAAATATGCGAATTTTTTTCGATTGATATGAGTTTTGCACAAAAATAAGGAATAATAAAAAAAATCTGCCATGCACGAGTGGAACTCGCATTATGAGGGTGCCGTTCACATTTAGGCATTTATAAACATTTAATGGAAGATAGTATGTTATCTTCCATTAAATTAGTTACAAAATTTTGAATTCTTGAGATTGAAAATATATTGCCTATTAAGATATAGTATCTTTCACAAGCACACATTTGAAAAAAATAATTTATTTATATGACATAATTACAAATTAAAGATTTTCCAATCTTTTCCTCCACTTGTGCTGTAAGACCTCGTTTCTTGCTAAATGTCATTCCTGTAGAGAAGTACCCTATAAGTTCTGATTTATTTGCGAGTGTCAATATGTAGGGTAAAAATGGTAATCTTTCTGGGGTTTTTCGGTGCTTAATTTTTTTACAGCACCAAGAAACTGTAGACCTAAGTATTTAATATTAATTTAAACTTGATAACTCCACGCGTTTCTGAGGAAAACGGTCTTAGCAGATCGATAGATGGACAACAAAAAAATAGGAGATCATAAAATAAAAATTAGGAGATCATAAAATATTAGTGCACTGCAAAATATTTCTTGGAGAAAGAAAATAAATGATTTAGAGTTTTATCATTTAGATAGATAACATTTTTCGTATCGGTCTTGTTAGAGCTTAATATTTACTATATACATTATTTTTATTAAAATCGTAAAATTAAGAAGAACATAAAGTAAAGCGGAGGATAAAAAAGTCAGACATTTTATTAAAAAATACTAAAACTTTTTCTCTGTTTTCACTTCTAAATTAAATATTTTCTCCTAGTCATTTTCTTTAGATATTTTTTACAATTCCCAAAAGGCATTTCTTATACAATTTTCTTTTCTTTTCAATTGTTACAACAGAAATATTACGTAATTTTACAACAAAAATATTACGAACTTTTGTTACAACAGAAATATTACGTACTTTTGTTACAACATAAATATTACGTGCTTGCTGTTGTTACAAACATATTACGTACTTTTGTTACAATAGAAATATTACATACTTTCGTTACAACATAAATATTAAGTGCTTTTTGTCGTTACAAATATATTACGTACTTTTGTTAGAAAAGAAACATTACGTACTTTTGTTACAACATAAATATTACGTCCTTTTTGTCGTTAGAAACATATTACGTACTTCTGTTATAGCAGAAATATTACGTTCTTTTTGTCGTTGCAAAGACTTTCATTCTTCGTACTTAATAACTTCCTACAAATGTATAATTTTTATACTAGTGTTAAGAATCGATTTAATCAAAATGATCCACCGTCGTATTAGACTATAGTTTTCCAATGGTGAGTGAAAATAAATTTCATAAAAAAACTTGTCCTTTTAGCTTATTATAATAAAATCACAGTTTAGAAATACTTGATGCTTTACCAGGGTTCCGTAATCAAATACGAAAACCTTAGGATTTCGTCATGTCCGTGTGTTTATCCATCCTTTTTCATACTCACGTAGTTTCTACAGTTTTAAAATGTAAACAAAACAGAAACATTTTTTTCTACACCTTAAAGTATATCGCTTTAAAAATTGGACCTAAAAATACCTTAGTGACTATGATTCTTTTTAGAGAGGTCTTTTAAAATAAAGTTTAGGTACAAGCTTTTCATTTTAAAGCACTGTTTACGAAATATTAAGATTCAGAGATACACATTTCCCCTTTCCTCTCATTTTTCAATCATGGGTTTAAAAAATGTAAAAAAATTGTAAATGCCTAGTGTTTGATTAGAATTTTCAAATGAAATTATTTTTCATAGTTTACATCAATTATTTTTAGAGATGTGGACAACTACGGGACCCTATATTGTCTGTGACCAGCACTTGGTTCCGTTTTAGGGTTTCGTAGCCAAGTGGCAAAAACGGAAACCTTAAAATTTCGTCATACCTTTTTGTCTGTCTGTCTGTCCGTCCATCTGCTTGTTCGTATGTCGCAATCACTCGGAGACTATTGGCACTATGCAGATGAAATTTGGATGGTAAGTATTTTCTATGAACCGCTATGTAACAGAGATATGAAAAAATACTGTGGTGCACCATACTAAGAGATGAAAAAAGCCAGTGCACGTAGATGTGTGACGATACTCTCGTTATTTATGTCTTAAAAATGATAAATTAGTACCAAAGTAAATTTTTATATAAATCAATAGTTGGTGAGACATACGCTTGTTAAAGTCTTAAAAAGTGTAATTCCCATCTAATTTTAGGCAACATGTATGAAATTCTGAAAAAAATTAAGGCAGTAGAACCTAAAATAAACTTTATATAAAAATTGATTTCAATAAAATAATTTGCAGTTTTTGACACATGGAATATTTTCGGTACCGACTGCACCAATAACTTTGTTCTCACAGCGTCTTTGAGAAATACAAATATATAAGTTTAGTATTGTTTAGTACTATGGAACAATTTGTGCGCGGGTTTGCCTCGCACTTGGCCGGATGTTTTTGTATTAGTTTTCCTATTATTATTATTATTGAGGTGTAGATGGGTCCACTTGTTGTGTTTCTATAATTATGTATCAAATAAATATTCCGGTAAATTATTTTTTAATCCTTGTAATACGCTTTTCACGCAGGTCTATCAATCGCATAACGATGCCAGTTTTGAATCCTCAATATCCTCAAGTCCACACAAGGAATGAAATTTAAAAAAAAAATATTGCAGTATTTCGTTTGCCCTTTCTAAAATGTGCACATCAATACTTTTATAATCTTATAAATACTTTTATGCTCGTATAGATACTTTTTCATTGTACCCTTTCTGAGAAAAAATACTGTGGCAGATGGACGGACCCTGTGCAGTTTTCAAAAATTTCTTAAATTAGATGTATTATTATCACTTCTATTCATAACTCATTGTTTTAGTTTTGATAATTTAGTAACACTAGATAACTTTATATATACCTTCGCCGGGCTTGAATAAGATGTATTACACGGTTCATTCATAACGTATATTCCGTGAGGGCTAAGTACAGTTATGTACGTGCGTTTGCGAAGCATGCTTGGAGAAGGCTTCCTTGATCGATTACTGGCATTTATCTTGCGCGACTTCCTAGGGAATTTAATTACGACAAGCGACAGGGTGATCGCCATTTTGTATGTCGAACGGGAGTAATGGGGTTGCGGCTGGAGATCGTTTACTAGCCCTCGCGTAGAGAAGCGAAGGCTTTTGTGCCGAAATTAGTTTCGCACTGGAACTTTAGACGAAAATGTACGCCGGAAAAGCTTTAAGCATATTTCAGCATCTTGATGATGATAAAGTTGTCTACTAAAATATAATAACTTTGTTATAATTAAAATAAGAGGCATATAAAAGATAACATTACAGGGATAAACTTTTATGGTTACCTAGGCATATGACATTCATTCATACGACATTTAAAATCACAAGCGTCACAGCGTGTCAATCTCTAAGAGCTTAATAATTCAATTCCATAAACAGATCGCGATATAAATCTATGCAGCGCCATCTTGTGGGAAGTACAGAAAATTAATAATTTTTAAATTCCCTTTGGGATTTGAAATAGGTGAGGTGTATGTGGACCACAATTTTAATTTTACGAAATTGTTACTGGTTACGAATTGGTTACTTTTTATATGCCAATTTTCTTTTTCCCTTTTTTAATATTTTTGTAAAAAATTAGTAAGATTATAACGAACCTAAGTTTTTATGAGAGGATGTTAAAAAAATTGTACGTATATCATAAAGATGTTAAATTCAATATTAAAATTATGGAAAATAAAATATATTTAAAATATTTATATTTGTATAATGCACACACAAAACACATTTTTACCTATTTTCAAAAAAGCACCACACGAGCACCATACCACCAGGAAAATTAAAATTATTATTTAAAGTGAGAAATGATGGAAATATTCTTATGGAATTTATAAATTAGAACTATTTTTATTGTTTGGACTACGAGATACTGATCGATGGATACATTTAAGAATAGTGTCTTAAAACGTATTTACAAAATAGTGATTTAACAATATAAATTAATGTATACACACATACATACATTGATATTGACCTATATTCAAAAATATGTATTCAGTCCTATGATACTATTTGCCTTGCCGTGTAAAATACTAATTAAGAACAATGAACACGAAACTGGGTATGTAATAGAAATTGACCATTTGATTGTTTATTTAATATTTGTACCGATGCAGAAATTTTATTATTGTAGGAACCAGGTTTTCAAATTCCAAATCTTTCTGCTCAAAAATGACAGTGAATATGAAGAAGCTGCTCAATAAGTACAGTAATATATATTAACAACTGGTTTACCGTACAAAATGGATATTAAACAGCAGTGTATCATGTTGTCGTTTCAATTGCTCGAACGAAATTATCTAAGAAATAATGTTAATATACAAAGAAATTTATAATTTTTTAATTAGGCAAAGAAGAAGAGATTGGAGACTTCAACGCCGGAGATTTATCTATGGAAGTTATTAATGAATATTTTCATATGTTCGCTTTATTAGGGATTGATTAAAAAATAGACAAAAATACATAATGAACTATATTGAGTATTGAAAAATATTATAACGAAAAAACGAAATCCTAAAGGAACCCGTGAGGACAAAAAACGTAAATAAATTACATTTAACTAGCGACAAAAATTTTCAAAAGATTGATTTTAATTAAACATTACATATATTCTGGTGTCATCGTAATTTGTGTTTGGGTATCTGATCACAGAGGACAAACAGATAAAAGTTTTGTCTATTGGATATGAAGAACGAGAATATTTTGTATACATATAACATACGGTTTTTTCTTTAATATTCAAATTATAAATTTAATAAAAAGAAAATTTATTTCTATTCTGGACTTTCTTAATCTATCCGTAAAAAGTAAAAAAGCATTAACAACTAACATACATGTATAATAATGTAACATGCAGTACAAGGGAATTTTTGTGATAAACCGTAACTTAAACATTCTGTGCTTCGTTTTATATTTCATTAAATTGCAGATTAAAATATTCAAAACGTAATGAAAACTAACAATACAACAATAAAGGAAATAAGGAGTCCATAGACATTGTAAGAATGGAAAAGGTGGAAATTTTAAAGTCAAATAAGAAAGCAATATTGCCAATCCACTAAATTGCTTGACGCGAGATTATTATACAAATATATACCGCAACCTCCAATCACTCGATTGTTCACGCCAGGATTCCTCGTCTAACCTTTTTTGTTGGTAATATTTATTCTCGTTCACGATTCTTCTATACTAGTATCATCTGATGAACCTTATATGGTATTTTCTGGTTGCACAAGAAAAAACACAAGTGGAAAAATATGGTTTTACTATATTTTTTTGCGAATAATTCCAAAATTATGCGGAACTTAGGGTGCGTAAATATATGGAATTTAGGATAGATAAATATATAAGAAAAATATATGGGTAGGTTTACTCAAATATTTTCTTGAAAATTTTCTGAATACAATTTTACTAGTTGCTTCCTCTTTAACTGTTTCAGCGATCATGTATTGCTGATGTTAAGGACCCTATAATCGATGTTAAGGACCCTATAATGCCCTAGAATCGTTACGTTTTTGTTAAAGTTATAATAAAAAGTTTTCTACACGAAATTTAAATGTAAATACTAACGACTTGTTCCATTCGAGGAACAACTTATATTTTAAATTAACGACTTATTCCTTTCGAGTAACAACTTGTATTTTCAATATAGTATTCAGTACAGTGACGCACACGTAATAATGCAGTTAGAAATAATTAAATGTGAAAAATCTTGAATGGGCAAAATGCGTTAATCTACTTAATTGTAATATATTTATTCATACCTTATTCGTTTTGCGCAGAGCTTCGTCGCATTCAACATTAACGCTGCGACAAACACTCGACCGTACAAAAATATGTGGCCACGTCCTCGATGCCAGCCACGCCCGTTCCAGGTTGTTATGTGACAGTCTACATCCGTTTCCGACTGTTTGGTGGGTGATATATGTATCCGGCAGGTTCCGTTACCGTATTTTGTATTTTACAAAACGGCCAGTCACGAAAGAAAAGGGTTGTCATTGTAAGCATTGAAGTATTGAATAAAGGCATCATTTTCTTGTTTTTTTCAAAAATTCGTATAAATAAAAAAATGTTAACAATAATCTGATGCGAATAGAATCATAGGAATAAAAATGTTTCAAATTTAATTTTAACATAAAGAATATATCTTTATTTATTTTCATCCAACGTTTCGCGTAGACCTCGCTTTTGTGGGCTACGTCGTAGCAATCGATCAAACTTTGTCATTACATGTTACGCTAACGTATGCTACAGTGTATGCATGCTACGATAATAAGTCTAACATAAAGGTAGTTTGTGTGATAACAACAATAATGATAATAATAAACTGGTGAACCGACTATTTCCTTGGCTTTCGAACATTTTTGAACACAAAATATCTCATACATTTATTTCTTAAAAATCCCATATTCAACTTACAGGTTTACCCAAAGCATTTGATATATGGATGGGAAGAATATAATAAAAAGTAGTTATACAATATAGTAGATACAAATACTAACGAATAGAACAGAAACACGTAATAATTCGATAAATATCACTATAACTAGTGATTAGTTGTGAACCATAAAACAACTCCATAATCCCAAGTAATTCCATTTCTGAGTGTACCAATGGATCAAAAAAATTATCAAGATTTTGCAAATTTGGTAATTCTATTTGAAAAGTGTACGAAAACAAGTGAAGAAAAACTGCTCTATCCGAAATTGTTTAATTCTATACATAGTGTGAGATATCTTTTGAAAGGGCTAATAAGAAGGACGTGAAAAATATATTTTCCATAATTTTAAGTAGCCTATTTTTAGTTATACTGGAAAATATGTCTCCCCCCTTATTTTCGAAACTACTCAACCTCAAATTAATAGAAAAACTTTAGCGATTATCCTAGATCTTATCATTTCCGAAATATGCACCATATTTTAAAGCCTGTGAAAGATATGCTAGTCAGTATATATACGTTGTGAAAATTCATATTACGAACACGTGTACGGAATCCTGGTAGTGCGAGTTGTACTCATGCTTGACGGGTTTTTTAAATGGACATGTGAGACATAAACAAAAAGAGGTCTTTGAGTGGAGGACAAACTTGTTTTTAAAAGTTGTTTATTAAAGCAATAATGACGATACGAAGCAGGCGTCAGAAGTTGCCACTGAAAATCTTGACACCTAACTAAAACTCCTAGTCAGTTGCTACATTTACACAAAAAATACTAGCATCAGGTTTAAAAATAATATTTTCTGTGTCACGATTAACACAAAGATAAGATTTCTTGTTATCACTATGCTCTATAGAAACCATGGACCTAATAACCACTGGACGTGCCATACTTGGTAAACCCCGCTAGCTACGCGCAAGTAAAATCGTACATGTGCACTATGTTTGAAAAAAAAAGAACATGTCACTTGCACATAGGCTACAGTCGCAAACGTTTCATGTCACAAAATGTGAAATTGTGCAATTAATTGCTGCAGACTATGACTATAGTGGGACATCAAATTTAAAAAATAGATGGCATAACATTTCTTTTGCCAGTATATAAAATTTACATAATATAATTAATTTAAATTCGAATACTTATTATTTCTAAATTATTTGTAATAGAAATTAACATTAACTTCTAATATTAGTGAGGTGTAAATTATGCGCCGATGAATTATCGATAAAAATGATTGCTATTTTAAACAAAATGTGAATCCACATTATAATGATGTCATAATTATTCGTCAAAAATATATCAATCTAACGGTCGCACATTTGCAATAAAACTTCAGTTATCGTAATTGGAAAAGTGGCCATTAATGTGACTAATTTTCAAAATGTAGTTTTAAGAGAAAAATTTGTCGCTTCGATAATTACATTAAATGTTACTTATTACTTGTTTTTTTATTTGTATATATTCTCGAAGGACTTATATATAAATATTAAATGGATATAAGCTACTCTGCATTCAGAAAACTGGATACCCACAAAACATAGCTGTATCTACCCAAAGCATTTTTCCAATGACTGCTTTGACATAAGCAAAAATAGACGAAGAAAAATGTTTGCAATTGTAGGTTCCACAAAATTTTGTCATCAGACATAAATGGGATTAGAAATTTACCATAATTGACGATACATTTCTAATATACCATTTATAAAGATACTCTTTAAATTTAGAAATAATTAAACACATGTAAATTAAATATCTAGATTCATTATGCAATTAATAATTTAATTAATCTATGAAAATAACGAGAAATACTTTTCAATACGTAATTTCATTAATTGGAATCATCCTTACATATAAATATAATGATAATAAAATTAATTAATTTTAAAAGTTACGTAAGTTCAGTGTCTTTTACAGAATCTTGCTTATAATTGATTAAAATTTAACCTTCTTATTCAATCTATATACGACGATGTAGAATTTTTAATGAAATATGCAGATCATATTTTTTTACTACGGTTAAAGATATTTCTATTATTTCCACTAATAGCTAATAAATTTTCAATTTAACTAGTTATGCAGGTACATCCTTTGAACTTTTAGATGAAGTTTATGTTTTTAAGTATATGATAAAAAAATTGTTTATTTTCGGCCATTATCCACTATGTGATCTTTTTACTTGAATTATACATATATAAGTATATATTTGTATGATTTAGTTTTGTCTGTACATTCGATAAATTTGATCTTTATTCACCATGCAAAATTAGATGAAGACAACCAAATTTTTAATTCGACTATTAATACAAAATAGAGATAAAAGACGAGATTATGCTTATCCTTATAATTTTGATTCTTCATGCAATTATTGATAATTTTAAATTTGGTCATTCTTACTGATTACAGAATATCTTTAAGAACATTATAATTATTATTAAAATTAGTAGGGCCAAGTTTAAAAAAACAGCAAAGTACACGTTATAGAGAAACATTTTCGATTGTAAGATAGTACGTAGCTTGGTAATTAAATATTATCGAATAATGTTTATCGATATTGTCCCAACCGCGATAGCTACAATTGAAATCACATGTGATTGTCGCGTTAGCTGAACTGTTACAATAAAACGTGTGCACTGCGTTAGCCAATTCGAATCGAATACGATTCCCTTGTCCCTCTTCAAATTTGAACATCATTTGTTTGATAGTGATTTTTTTAAATGCATTGGCTATTAGGTTCATGACAGTATCACTTTAAAATATGGTGTATATAATTAAATTCTATATCAATGTCCTAGCCCTTAAGTTAAAAAATAATATTTAGTTGGATAACTATATGCGACTTTACATAATATAAGCGTGGAATGCTCGGATTTCCCGTTTCGTACTTTGCCGATTAATTTTTTAATTTCGTGACGTTAAACCTGCAATCAATACTTACGTTTTTATGATTTATTCACTTTGCTGTAAATGATTCACGATGCCAAATGTTCCAATAGGCATCACTGAATGGTTGAATTTGTTTTACGGTCACTCGTAAAGTAGAGTCGTTAACTGAGCTAAATCTATTTCGAAATATTTTAAAGCCAATCAAAATATATTACGATGTCTAGTTTTATGATGGTATTTTGGCACCAACGCGTTAAGTGATAATATAGAACACGTCGATTTCGATTTAGTAAAGATAACTGACGTGGTAATAGAATAAATAGATGAATTTGTCTATTGACTTGGAAAGGAAAGTTTTAGGAAGTATTCAGAAAGAATAGAAGATGATGTAAAAGGATGTTACAATTTAATTTCCTTTATTTAGCTTTCATACCTATTTCTAGCCGGTATAAAAAGTCAATATTTTTTTAACCAGGAAAATTATGCATTAGAAAGAGTAACAATTTCTGTATTATATCAGTTTTGATTATAGAAGGTGCATATAAAAATAACATTTAATGTCAATTTTAAAAAGTTTAGAGTAGGAACTAGATACGGAATCCAACGTATGCCCATAAGATAACCAGCAAACGCAGACATGTCGTGTCACACATGTGGTAACATATGAGCATTATCCCGATTCACTTCAATAATGCTATGAATGAGAGTAAAGGTGAGAAGGTGATCACAAAGCTGTGGTATACGGATGGATGAGTAATCAGAATTTATAAAATTTTACTGGTTCCTAAAATAAAAAGGCAGCGACAAAACAGCGCGAACGTGCTGAATTTTCTGATATCTTCGGCATCCTGCATCACACGTGCGATCGTAACAGGAAAAAACGGGTTTTATCTTCGTCTATAGATAGGTATTCAGGAGAAAGAGGGAACTATACTTATTCGGGAATCTATATTAAAAATCAATTTAAGAACGTTTAAAATAAAATAAGTTTTATATTAACCTAAGTTGCCCCTTATCAACTTCTCAATGGATGTTATCCATTGAAACAATGAATTAGAAATTAAAAGCCTTGAAACATTTTCTGTGTACTTGTATTTATTGTCATCAGATTTTGAATAAAGCCTACTCAAAGCCTTTTCTTTCTTACTTTATTGGAATTTATGTGTACTTGTACTTATTGGCATCAGATAAGCTTATTCAAAGCCTTTCCATTCTGATTTCATTGAAATTCAAAATTATTCGGCAAAATGTAAAATTTCAATATTTCGATATCTGAGGAAATAAATTTTATATGTTGGCAGTATGCGGGTTGATAAAATTATTCTAAGATTTTGGAAGGAAATTAATTATACTTAAACTTAATAAAACTATTCTAAGATTTTGCAAGGAATTATTTCAACTAAGGAACGCGATTTAAAATTTAAATCAAAGTAATCTCCAATGATTAAGAAAATATATACTTGAGACATTATAAATAATAGAAAAGGTTCCAATAAAAGGTAATTTTAAATTAAAGGCCAATAAGTTTCACTTCAGTAAAGCGAAATTGCCTAAGAATGAAATTTGTGAACAAACTCGAAGCAACTAGTAATTTATCATGGTCTAGGCGGGATCTATGTTATTGTTAGATATAGTAAAGAGGGTATAATGATAAAGTAATGAAAATATCCAATAGTAGGCCCACTTCACTAAAAGAAATTTACTTTCCCTACGAGATTACAACACTAGTAAAGACTATAATCAAAATAAAGAAAATATTTTTGTCGGAGTAAACATTTTCACCATTTCTTTTCAAAATAAATAGATCTTATTTTTGGCATTGGTAAAAATAATAACTTATTTGATTTAGATAAAAATTTAAATAATTTATTCTAAAATAATATTTCATAAAAACATTTTATCTCTTTATTGAGCCGTGAGTGCTTACTTTTGAGTACCTTTTACCTTAGAAATCATAACGTCGCTTTCATATTTTCGACTCGCTGCACTCAAGCACTTTATACAGCTAGCAAAATGCAACTAAAGTTGATTGCATTTACAGACGAGAAAGGGGAAGATCTAGACTTTGAGGGCTTGTGCAGGCCAAGTGTGCGTTTTGTAATGGTTCATGTTTGATATCCTGGTAGTCTAGTACGCTGATAAAGAAGCTGTATTTCAGTATTTAGGAATTTATTTGGGAATTGTTTGATCTTGTTTTTGGGTTCGTGTATTAAGGATGCAATTTAGATTAATCCGTGTTAAAGAGTAAACTAAATTTTAGAAAAAGGCGCATAACCGTCTCGTTCATTAGCAGTAATAATTGTTTATTGGTATGAGCATTATTCTGGGGTATTCATACACCAAAGATAACTTGGCACAGTTACCAAATTTACACTACTTATTTCAATGTTATTTAAACGTAAAAATGCTTTATTATGGCTGAGAGCACAATGAGGACTTAAACAACTTTAGCTTACTTTACTGACTATGTTATTCCCTGATGCACTGTGTCAGTGATAATGAAGAGGAAACTATTAATTGCTCGACTTCGTTGCACTATCCATGTGTTCTACTTTTGTTATGGTCCGTTTTCTCAGCATACAAAGTTACTCTACAGTAGCAACTGAAGTTCCACTTCATTCTTTATTTAGTTGTAGACAAATTACGTTTAATATATTCAAGTCTCGTTGCAACAAATAACTGTTATGATATATATATATATATATATATATATATATATATCAATATATATATATATATATATGTATATATATATATATATATATATATATATATATATATATATATATATATATATATATAATATATATATATATATATATCAATATATATATATATATATATGTATATATATATATACATATATATATATATATATATATTCAATTATGTGTTAATTTATATACAGTAAAATATTTGAAAATGCAGCTTATATTAAAGAGTTGAGACACGAGGAATTGTAATTTTTTTGGTTTTCATTTTTGTGATCAACGGAGAATTTAACAATAATTCCTCGACCGGGTGAAATCCGAAATTTTAAATATCTTATAAACATTTTAATTTTTTGTTATGTTCCTCAGAAATCAGTGCAAGAATAGAACCACACAGCAATCAGTGTATGAAAGTAATATATACAGCATTATTTCGTTATGGTGTAATATTTAATTGACCTGCGATCGTTTATTACCAATAACACATTTTCCTAAATAATTTGACAGCATTTCTTAATTTTCTTTCTTGAAAATTATTCTGGTTATTTGCTCTTCTAAAAATTCGACGACATGCTATCAAAAAAATCTTGTCGCATTTAAATAAATAAATACAATTTGGATTAAATATTTTAGTGACATTAATAGTGAAGGTGAAGCAAAAAAATGTTAAGAACCGACAACACTCACGGTACAAAGGTTCCGTATACACTTATGGATATCTTAAAATTTAAATATTTAATATACCTGGTATTTCTGTTGTCACAAAATAAATAATATTATTTTTACTTTATAATATAATGTCTAGCATTTGAGTTACAAAAAAAATTCTTGCCTAGATCTTACCTATTTTGGTTGGTATTGAAATAATTACTAAATACCATTATTTTAATTCCTTTTAAATTTCTGATATACCTAGTTAAAAAGTTAGAAGTAGGGAAAGATGGGGAGCGAGGTTTATTGCAAAAAACTAGAGACTCGTAGAAAAAAGGAATAATGTCTTGAAGATGCATTTAACTTTTTCCAGTGTAACTTCTGAATATCAAATTCAATTCAGTTCATTTTAAATTCCTTATATATCAAAAAATGCTAAAAATTTCCAACATCAAATAAAACTGTGACAACTTTTCGAACATCTAATATATAGTTATGAGATATTACACGAAACATCAAAATATTATTGAAAGCTTTTGGCGCAAATATATTTTATGTTGATATCCATGTATGTATTTTAAATGGGATTATAATTGTTAATTCATTCTATTTTTTTTCTCTATTTATCGATTTAATGGTGTTCGAAATCACAAATAAAGTAGCGCGTCTGTATTCCAGTTTAAGTGATAACACGAACATTGCTCTGAGCTAATATCATAAATAAGGAAATGCTTGTGATTAAAAGCAATTGGTGTTGATTGCTTAAATGTTTCATCATAAAACAGGTAAGAAAAGACAATTGATCTTTTTAAATTTATCATTTTCTCATACCAATAAAGAATGATGAAAAGTGCTATAGATTGAAAAGTAAGTTTGTAATTTACAGCATGTATCTAAAATAGGGAAAAATATTTATATTTCTGTTTATTTATTTGTTTGTTAATGGTAACTATTTAGATATACTTATAACTTATTTTTGTAATACGTTTAAAATAATTTTAGTAGAACACGTCAATTTAAGTCTTTCCCGAATTTTTACAAATGTTTAATTTAATAGTTTGAGAATTGCAGGGGAGACACAATGCAAACTACTTTGAAGATTAATAACTCGTGTGTAGAATGTGAAAATAAAAATTACATATTAGGTTGGCAACGAAAAAATCCGTCATCTCGGTTGACAAAATTGTTTCATTTTTTGCATATAATTAATAAAATTAATATTCAGTTATGTGGGCACCATCGTTTTCTTTCACTTTGATAACAAGTGCATACGCAGAGATGAAATTCCCCACTTGTGGAATTATTTGAGGTTTTGACTAAAAACTTGATAAATTCAACCTTGAGATTGTCTTTAATTTCTTTGCGCAGTAAATAATTTGATAGCAATTAAACCAGGTGAAAACCGGAGGGCAAAAAGTCCGGAGTGTACGGTGTACGTGGAAGCTGAGTCGATGCAAGTGAAAGCATTTTTCCTGTTACTGTGCTATGAAGGGTTAATTAAGTTGAAAGGGTGTGAGCTTAAGTGATATTGAAACAGATTATTTCCATAACTTCCTTGAATCATGGAGTTGTTTTTCTATTACACTATCAGAGCGTGAGTGTGTCTCTCACAGATAACACGTACTTAACATGTAACCTTTCTGACTTAGGGTTAATGCATTGTGTGATCTTTCTCTCTTAAGCCAACACTTGGCTGTATCACAGTAGAGTACACCTTTACTTACACTCCTGTGTATATTTTATGTAATTTTGCTTGCTTTTTGCCCTAAATTCATGAAATAGAAACATTCTAAATTCTCTTTTTGAATTTTTTGCATTTTATTTCTTTTTTCGTACACCTAAATTAAATTATTGATTTAACTAATATCTAACTGAATTTATCATCCTAAAGATGTTTGAAAAGTTTCAATAACCTTTCAGGAAACCCTGAAAAGAATGAGTTTATAGTTGTCAAACCTAATATTTCATCGCTTTGGAAGGTTCTATTGACAAATGATGAAACTTAATGGCGTAAATAAAGATAATATTATATGTACTCTTTTCTTCTTTGGGAGGTATACGAAAAAATACTTTTTGACTAATTTTTGTACCATTTTTGCGAATAATGAAAATTACTGTCTGCAAAGTTTGTCATCAAATATTATAAAAGGATAATTGATATAGAAGGCTACGATAGACGAAGATACCAAAAGAAAGACTAACAGGTGGACATGATGAGCTTAAACTTTTACTTAGTGAATACGAAAGTCAAAATATTAAGAAATATTTAGACTTTTTCCATATTAAAAGCTAGCCAAAGTCTACTTAGTCGATTGTAGCACAGATATGAATATTTTGGGTAAAATTCGTACTTAATACATTTTAATTTCGAATCTCTAACAAAAGAATTGTTGGCAGTGCTCTGATGAACATTGTGTCGAATCTTATATTTGATACTTCGGATACAGAACTATAAGAAAGGTCAAACTTCACAAAGTAAGTGAGTTACGGTCCAACTAACTTAATATTTGAAGGAAAAGGGTACAGAGAAATATATAAAAGAGGCTTGCGAGTAGTTTTTAGGAAACTGTTTTGGATTCTGTCCAAGAAAGGAAATAAAAGTAAACAAAAAGTTTCCAAATATTGACATTGTATTTTCCAGATTGCCTTAATGTAAATATAACTGTCATAAACAAATGATGATAGGATATTGGTTTATTTACTATAGGAACATCATAAGAGAATAAATGCTTATGTTTATATTTTGGAGGTACTTATGTATACGTATCTCGAGAAAGTAAAATAATACTGTTATTTATTTATTTTGGTGGATAGATTTTATCACGGAAATATAGATTGATATGTTAAGAAAATTTGGACAAATCTCTAGTAAAGAGAGCAAGAAATGGATAGACTTGGATAGAGGGAAAAGTGTTAGAGAGGGATGGAGGGATAGCAGAAAAGGGGGAGTGAGAAGCGGAGAGTGAGAGAGAGAAGGAGATAGTTAGATATACTGATTAATTATACACGTAAAAATAATAATACTATTTAATAATCACACAAGATTATTTTTATTACTGGATTTTCTTTTTGCTATTTGAGATTAATGATACATTTGGACGTTCACCTTTAACACGCGTGACAGTCACACACACTTTTTAGTATTCCATACCGAAGTTGAAAAAATAAAAGGAAAACACTTATGTAATGATATCAGTTTATCTGTATTTCACAGGTACTTTTTCCGGTTACTAAATTTCTGGAACCTGAATTGGTAAGTACTGGGTTGAAATTTCGATATCTCGAAAAAAAATAATTGCTTTTGCCTATATTCTTATGATAGTCAGATTAAGAAATGACTACATATTAATTTCAGCACAATCTTATAATATTCGCAAAATCTATGGTATATTAGCAAAATTATATAAATCTAATAATAACCTTTTATCATCAGGCCAAATTAAATCGTCAATCAAAGGAACTATCGGTACTAGTCGTACAAGTACACGGTGCAAACAAAACTAGCAAAAAATTCAATATGACATGACGTTGCCACGCACGTTCACGTTATGATTAATTGAAATATTATTATATTCATTGAATTCGCATTGGGTTATTTTATATTAAATAAGAATGTGTCACTGACAATAGTAAAAAGCTAGGTCTTTTCACTTACATGACTTATTCCAATAAAAAGTTTATATACGTATACGTAAGCAAACTTGCGCTTGGCTACACGGTAATTGCCAGATGGTTTGGGATATGAGATGATTTCGGAACATAATTATTAAATGTGCTTTAAACTACACGGTGCCAGTAATATGTACAGTATACGTAATGATTCATTACAATTTCATAAATCATCTTTTAGTAGTAGAATTCCAAAGCTACTATTAATTTAAGAGTAGAGATAATAATTGAACCACAAAGTCCGTGTGTTCATTCATTGGGTTGTCATAGAAAGTTTTAAGTATAAAACTTTATATAGAAATTAAGAAATAAAACTATTATTTTCGGATTATTAGTCCACATACTTCTATGCGTTATTATTTTACCTCAAACAAAAATTATAAATTCGATTAAAAAACCACGAAATTAACATATATAATAATTCAACCATAAAGTCTATGTGTTCATTCATTGGGTTGTCATAGAAAGTTTCAGGTTTAAAACTTTGTCTAGGAATTCAGAAGTATAACTATTATTTTCAAATTATTGGTCCACATACTCATATGCGTGATTATTTTACCTCAAACAAGAATTATAAATCCGATTAAAAGACCACGAAATTAGTATATATAATAATTCAACCATAAAGTCTGTGTGTTCATTCATTGGGTTGTCATAGAAAGTTTCAGGTTTAAAACTTTGTCTAGGAATTCAGAAATAAAACTATTATTTTCAAATTATTGGTCTACATATACTTACATGCGTGATTATTTTGCCTTAAACAAGAATTATAGATCCGATTAAATAAATCTGTCAAGTACCAGTAGAACTTGCTCTACGAGGATTTCGTATACATGTAGGCATTTATAAACATTTAAGGATACATAGTATTTCTATCAAACTTTTTACAAATATTGATTTTTAACATATTTACGTTGTCATTGCCTACTATATCATTCACAGGCGTAAAAACAGTTGCTTAAAAACATTTTATTTGTACTGTATGTATGCGCGTTAGAAGTTATACTTTTTTGGCATAACACAAGAATAACTTATTTAGCACGCTATTTGCGTGATTAATAGGGATAAAATAATAAAAGTACTGGAGCGTGATCATAAATACGGTTGGTAAAATCTAAATTCAATCAAATAATTACATTTTAATAATTAAAATTGATTTTCAGATAGAAAGTGGTAAAACATTTTACCTTTTTATCTAGAGTTACAATCATTATCATTTAATATTTAAATAATGATAGTAAATATTTTTATTTTTATTATTTAATACATTTATTTTTAATTTTTTTTTATTAAATTAATTTTAAAATTGTATTTCATTATTTTAGTAATTTTACACACTGTATATAAATTTACTAAAATAATCTAAATTAAATTAAAGTAAAAATAAAAAAAAAAATTAATCTGAAAAATTGTTGTAATTTATTAATTTTAAGTATTCATTAAATGATAAAGTAATAATTTATAGTTTATAACGCAAATAAATACATACCAAAACTTTACCTCACTTAGAGAAATACACTTAAAATATATTTTAGTAACTATCTTGAATATAGTATCAGTCATTACACCCATGTATATTTATGTTTAGTGAGCAATTTCAAATGTTTGTTGCAGTGCGCGCGCATCGTGATCAACTTCATACTGTCGATTTTTGTTGCATTGTACGTGCGCACGCGTGCATCGTAAAATTTCACTCTCACCGTTTTTTCCATTACGCGCCTAAAGAAGTATAACTTAAATACTTTTTGAATATTTTTCAGTAAATCTCTGAAGACATACTACTTAAAATTATGGAAATTTTGTTTCTGAAGCCTTCATTGTTAGGTCTTTCAGATGATACTTCAAGTAATTACTGAGAAAATCGGCTGTGACAGGCGGAAAAATGTACACGTAAATGTTCTTATAAGGGTTTTACTTGTTCTTTTGAGGTACAAAACCCTAAAAATTAGGAACAGGAAAATCCGCTCTTTGATCGCAATGTAGTGTTTAATTAATCCTTCATTTATATGCAATACAAATGGTATGCCCTTGGAATTAAACCAACAGTTTTCCCGTGCCACGAACGTAGTGTCTCGAACATTATAGTATTTATAAAGTAAGTCTATAATCAATACGTGCATATAGTTAAAAATACTGACGAACATATAATTAACATATTACTTTGAAAAGACTTAGTAATTAGCTCAAAAGTTTTTTATAAATATTTTTGTAAATTATGTATATGTAAATCCAATATTCGCAAATAAAGTGACGGACAAGACCTGGTATATAATAACAATATATAAATATTTATTTTAAATAAACTACGTACCACGTTTATAATTACAGCGACTACTTTTCAGTCCTTTTATTTAGGAGTACAATCCAGTACATGATTTTTTTTCATTAATAATTTTGTTCTTTCTTCCATAACAGCGAACCGCGTCTTCATACGCACATTGATAAACAAAAGTATTTTTCAATAAACGTAAAAAATATATATGTATTTACTTAACCCCAAATCTATTCAACCCTTCAATATTTACGCCCCAATAAAACTTGAAAGCCATGTTTAATACCCAATAATATACTGAGCACGCGGCGCGATTATCAAATGTTTTATCAGGGAATATTAATCCCTGGAAAGGAATAAAAGTGTCTGAAAGGATCGCAGCATCTGGCGATGGCCTCCTCCGCTCCTGAATAAAACATGTTCCATCTCCCTTATTGCTTTCCCACTCGCAGACGCTGCCTCGTCCTCGTTATTGGCGCTTTTTCAATGAGCTTTTATTTTGGCGATTTAGGTTTTGCATATCGAAGCGGCTGATGAATAAACGAGTGGTTTTAATTGGGTGTGGTTTTCGGCGATTTTTTTTCATATCGTTTCATCGTCTAGGTTTTTAAATAGAGAAAATTACTGTTAAGTAAATTTCTAATATAGAAAAAATATTGATAATCTTAGTTATTTGTTTAAATCTATTAATTAAAATTTTTTGTTAATATTTAAAGAATTATCATCCAATCATATAATAAAATCGTAAAACAACTGAGTCTGTATATTGAATTTTCTAAGTACAACTAACTGCTACCTACTAAAGACACGCTACTAAGTCTAACATACCAGTTTTTTTAATTTTTTGTCTGTCTGTTTGTCGATGTGTCTATTTATTTGTGTACGCTATTCTCAGCAACCGTTAAACCGATTTGGATGTGGTTTTCAGTGACCTATTTAGATTAATTTAGGCTACAATTTAGGTTAATCTTATTCAATCGGTTTACAAATAAAAAGATACGTCAATTTTTAGTTTACGATCTTGTACATGTTAATATAAAACCGGCGATTTGGCTGCCAAAGTCGTCTATCAGCGTTTTTAGTAAACTTTACACTCAGGATTTGGAGATAAAAAAAGCACAAAAAAATTCCTATTAACTTTTCTTATTTAAAATGTTTTGGTGTGTAATTTTATAAATGCGTTACCTTCAAGTTGGAAAAACTTCTAGACTATTAGGTAAGTACTATTTTACATATATTTCATTGTATTTTTTCAATATCATTGTATTTTTTCCAGTTGCGTAATTTTTTTCATTTTTCCTTTTAGCAGAGTTTACTATTTTTGATTTTTCAATCTTTTTAAATATAGTTTCGTATACATGTGTAATTCATCCAATTGAAATGTATTTATTTATATTACTCGATACTTTTCTCTACATTTAAAAAAATACTATTTTTGATTTTTCAATCTTTTTAAATATAGTTTCATTTTTCTTCTATTTTTGATTTTTCAATCTTTTTAAATATAATTTCATTTTTCCTATTAGCAGAGTTTACTATTTTTGATTTTTCAATCTTATTAAACATAGTTTCATTTTTCCTATTAGCAGAGTCGACTATTTTTGATTTTTCAATCATTTTAAACATAGTTTCGTATACATGTGTAATTCATCCAATTGAAATGTATTTATATTACACGATATTTTTCTCTGCATTTAAAAAAAATAGCCATGTTTGAGTTCGATTCGGCCATCGCGAGCTTCGTACCTCGTTTTGAAGTGAAATCACTTTATTAATTATATTTAACACTAATGTGGACTTCGTGGCGTAACAAATATTTAATAATACTTAATGTACTTAAGCAAAGAAGAAATATATTATCGTAAATATATCAAAAACTATGCGATCTATAATCATAGTTATAGTTCAACTATAACCTTTTCGTAGACAACTTATTTTTAATAATTTTAGGTACAGTAGTTTTAGAAATAAACGTGCGAGGATATTTTTGATACATTTTTACCATATCTCTGGAGATTTTTCATCTATAATTATGAAAAAAATATACTTTTGACTCATTTCATAACTAGCCCTTTCAAACCATGAACTTAAAATGGTACATTAAAAGTTCCATAGGGATAAATCTAAGAAATAATATAATACAGACAAAAAGAAATAGTTAATGCCGAATTTACTATATCATAATTAAAATCTAACGAATATAAGGAAAAATGAATTGGAAGTAAAATTAATAATAAAATACACGTATATTCGGAAAAGCAGTATAAACCAAAGTTGCAATTTATGAAATATAATTGCATAATAAATGAGAAGCAAACGTTTTTTTTCAATTCATAACAGTATAATTTTTTTATAGTTCCGTCATAAAAAGCAGAAAAATTACTTCATACAAGAATATTCAAATACACTCGATTGCAAAAAAAATGGGCACCTAAAAATTTTATTTACAGACATTTTGAATAGAAAAGAAATTTTATATGCATTCTAATAATTCGAAATATTTACCTACATTAAAGATTATTGGCAGGTAAGATAAAATTTTTTCAATTTTAACATTTTAAATTTATTTTAAAAATATTTATTGAAATTAAAAGATTTGCCACATCTGACTACATAACGTATGTGGTTACATGTTGTGTTCTTTATTTAAAAATAAATGTTTAAGTATTTTTAATTATATTTTCGTGACAAATGTTTTATTACATACCATGGCAGACATAAAAGTTATAGCTTGTAATCTAGTCACTTTTCTTGAAAAGGGCTGTACTCAATTTTATGTTTTGCAACGGTTTGGTGTAAGCTATTTTACTGTTCAGAGAATTTGGAAAATATTTCAATAGAGCGATTCATTTAAAAGATCAGAAAGAAAACGATGTACTGAGGCCAGGGACGGCGGATATATTGTGAGTCAAGTTTTACGAAATCGAAAGCCCACCTACACACACATCAAACACAATATCGAAGAAGTGAGAGATGTTAGTATAAGCCTATAGATTTTCAGAAGAATATTTCTAAAAGTTAATATCCACATCAAAGATCGGTTAGAGGTACCAAATTACTCCGTGGATACCGTAAGATACCGCAAATTACTCCGTGACACGGACTGATGTGAAATGGAGTAGAGTTTTATTTTCTGATGAACGCAGAATCTCCTTATTTGGTAAGGAACGATGTTGCAAAGTTCTCAGAAGAGGGAAAGCATTAAGAAACGTATTTTTCGAAGAGATTAAGCCTTATGGTGGAAGCTTTGTTGTATTTTAGGCAGGCGTATTTTCTGAAGGTCCTACGAAATTGATTTTTGTTGAAAATGGTTCTCTAAATGCACGGCGATACATCAGAGAAATCTTAATTCCTCATATATAACCAACACTAACGGTTACAGGAGCTGTTACGATTTTCATGGACGATAACACTCGAACGTATCGCGAGGTCGGGATTTGCCATTTAGGTTGACCAGAACGAAGTTTCGACCCCGGTTCTATTGAGCATCTATGGGATATTCCAAAATGGCGTGTTAGAGTTGTATATCTGGCCCCACTGAACATCCAAGAGCTAAAATAGTTATTACGCCCGAATGGGAATGTTTTCTCCAATAAGTAATTAAAAACCTCATCCAGAACATGCCACGAATTTCGGCAAAAAAAGGTCACACGCGATATCAATTTTCTTTTTTCTTTTATAACTTTTGTTAAAAAAGAAACAATTGTCCCCTATTTGTTTTGCTGAAGTGTTAACAGTTGTCCCCCATTTGTTTTGCTGAAATGAGTAATTTGAATACAATATAAAAAAATTAGGAAAGTCTAATTTACAAGCCAAACGTTTTTTACTCATAATAAATTATATTTATTTCATTTTGTTGCATAAAATCTAATTTCCTTACTTTCCTTTTATTAACTAATCGAAAAAATCGTAGGTGCCTTTTTTGGAAAGGAGTGCATAAAGGCCTAAAACATAATTACTTTTGTTCCAATATTAAAGATAACAAGTAAATTAAATTATAAGAAAACTAATTTCAATGCTAAATTTTTGGGTATTTTTACGTATTTCTATTAAATTTTAAAGAAAAAATAATGTCCGCAAATATGACACTTTTTGGTGAAGGAAGATTCTCAAGTGACAACTACAACCAGTAATTTTTATGAGGTCACTTACGCCTTCTCTCTGTATCGAATAGTTTTTCTTAGGAGCATTTCGATGGAGAAACCAATAATTTACTACTTGGGCTTCTAGTTGACTAGTCGAACTTCAAAATATTCATTCTAAAATTTTAGAGAGGGCAAATTAAGTACTAGTTCTTTTTTATTTCGTGGGTTGTATTTTTAAAATTATATTTAAAATATTTTCCAACGCTGAATATAAAATTAGCAGAAAATACTTCACTCTCCTTCTTTAATTTTTGATTCTAAATAATAAAAAAGTTTACTTGGACTTGTATAAAAGCAATCGAAAAAATGTTTGTTTAAATAAGTTCAGAGAAATTCATAATATTTTCACACCTTTGAAAGATAGAAAATATGTTTGTAGGATAAATAAAAATATAAATAATTGTAAATTATTCATTCCAGATAACGTTAAAGCTCTAAAATGTTATATGTGTGCCTATACAATTCTATTCTTTCTGAAACGAAACATTCAATTGTTTGCTTTTAATTAACAATAACTTTTTTTTCATTATTATAATCGCAGTTAGTCGCTTTTGCAAAGGTTATTCATATATTGTGGAACAGAATGAGTGAAAGAATAAGAGTAAAACAAGTTACTGAACTTACAAATTATAATACAATACTGGAAGTATTACTTGCAAAGGTCATATCACAGCATAAACAAGGTTGTCTGGAAAATTCTTTTACTATTCTAACAACAATTAACAAGTTGCGTAACATTCACATAACGTTCCATCTTATGTACTGGCCTTTATTTAATCTCTGAATCGTTTCTGGGAGACTTTCTTCTGAATATAACGTAGCAAGTTAACCTTTATTGTGTCCATCTAATGCAAATATTGACCTTTATAAGACCGACAAAATTTTTAGAACAATATGGAATGCTTTTGCATAAAATCAACTAAGTGCTAGTAATCTCATCTAAAGTTTGATGTAAGCCTAGTTAATTGACATAAAGTATAGCTAGTAATGCATGAAATTTTATTTAAAAAAAAAGTTTTGGTATGTCCATCTACGTTTAGAAAATACGATAAAATAGATTGATTGAAGTGCGAATGTAATGTAATGACAACACTTAGGGTAGGATACTATACATTTTACTGAAATATATTTGTCTCTTTCTTTTAAGAAACTATTTACACAAGGTCATTCGATATATCTGCTCTTCTTTTCACAGTCACCAGTGCAGATTCAATAAGCCATCTCTAAGTCAAAAAGGCCTCAGGCCCTCTTAAATCGAGTTTAAGTAAAGAGAAAACTCTCAACTTTCTAGTTATTTATGTTTAACTAAAACTTTTTAACTGATAAACTTGGAAATTTAATTTTAAGGAATGAACCGGTACAAGTTCGGAATGATACTTTCGAGTTGCTTCTCACTATATATACCTAGGAGAAACTACACAATCAAATAAACTCAACTTCGAGAATTGAAAAATCTAGCTCAGCTGGTGACATTCTGTAAACTTCATCAAAACTTTTCATTCGAAATTCACCAGTATTCAAAGACAAAGTTTTCAGCTGTTGTGTATTTCCAGTGACCAAACAATAATGTGGCCTCTGAAAAAAAGATGTGCCCTCAAAAAAGCTTCTCATTCCCCTCGAAAAAGACTGAAAGTTACTCATTGACTAATGGAACTAGCTATGCTTGAAGTTTACCTGCGACAACTCCAAACTAGCAGATTGAAATGGCAATGAGCAGGTCATGCAGTACCCAGAATCGATGATCGTTGGAGAAGAAATATTCTTGAATGGCGACTGATTACCGGAAGACGCAGATTTGGACTTTCACTAGGTAAAGCAATGACATGGTAAAGTTTGAAGAAAGCCGTTGTCAATACAAGCGGCATGGAATCAGTACTCATGGGAATCTATGTGTTTTGCACTGAACGTATTCTTGTTAATGATGCTGTAGTGGAGAATATACAAAAATTATATACTGAATCTACGTTAATAGTTTGGAAAGCATATTTCTCAAATAATTTTTGTACAGAAATTAATTTCATATTAATTTATTTGGATTAAAAATATAACAAATTAGATATGAATAGATATGGTGGTTCAAGTATTATTTTTAAGTTTGGTTCCCATTAGGGAATGTTTCGTGTGATTGATTTTTTTTTGTTCCTACCTAATTGCTATAAAACATTAGAACAAACGAAAAAATTCATAGCAAGTACATTCTTATTTCGCTTTTTCTCTAAGCAAATCCGAACTTAAAATCCATCGATTTCATTATTTGTTTTTTATGTAATTTTTTTTATTAAAAAAATCGTAATTTGAAATTTTAATTTCAAACATGCTAACATATAAAATTGTAACTTTTCTTTAAAATTATTTATGAAGTAATTTTTTTCAGTGCCATCCATAACGTTTTCAATGTAAATTATCGGATTTAGTGAAAAGCATTTGCACTTAAAATAACCTTTAAAATTATGAAATCCAAAATTATGAAATTATCTAGCATTCTCCCTAAATGCGAATTTTTTTTATTTATTTTTTCTTTTATGATTACGTCATCATAAATCATGTAATTGAAATATTTAATCAAACTACAACTAACTTTTCAATTCAGATGTTTGAACCCATTGTCTAATTTGAATAAATCATTAAGGTAACACAAAAATGCGATAGAAGAACTATTAATTATAATACATAGAATATTATAATAACAAAGAATATATAAAGAAAAGTGTGCGTGTCAGCTCTGACGCGCGACTGGAGGTTACTCCTTAAGTACGATTGTCTTGGCATGTGTAAAATAGGTAACAGAAAATTCTTAAATAAAAAAATGTTGACAATATAATTATTTTCAAGCAAAACACAAGTGAACAAGATCAAACTTATACAACAGTGTTAAAAAACATTTAGTAACGTCATACTAAGAAGACTTCAATTATGTGGGATATAAGACACCAAATATTCACGCAATTAATGATTACATCTCGATATAAGCGAGCGATAGTAAGCTATGTGTAACGATAGCAAACTACGTGTAAACATTGCGATTACGCTATAAGATTACGCTGATTCTAAAGATGCACCGAGATGTTGCGCGAAGAGGTCACATAACGGTTACACCTTTTTTTAATGCTCTGAACTTCATACGTTCTAAACTTCTAATTTTACTCTTCATAAAACTGCATACCGGGCGCTATATATGAAAATCGATTTTTAAGGAGTAAACTCCAAAAATAATTTTGTCGTATTTTTAGAGCTACGTAATCGAATGACGAAAAATAAAACCTTTGAAATTTCATTAGTATGCGTCGAGTTTTTGTGATCGTTTTCAATAGTCGCAGTACATAATATAATTATTTTAATGCATTTTTTCACATTGTTTCAAAATTTAAGTTCGATAATAATCAAAGTTTGAAGGAATACAACGACAACAATGGACGAAAATAAAGAAACTGCAATTTTATTTTTTTTTAACGGGAAGTTTATTACCTCAAACTTGGAGACGAAGACTTTTTTCGCAGATCGCTTACTTGCGTTCATAGAAAGGGGTTTTCAAAATAAATCAAACACTTCAGATGCATTTTTTTATTACAGACACATTATTTGGTACTTTGGAGATGAAAACAAAACAAGCCGCAACATCTGAAATATCGCCATAGTGGAACTTATTAAACACTTTAGAAAAAACTGTTTTGGTTAACTCGCTTTAATAAATTAAATATATCTTGTTTGCCTATAGCAAACAAGTTACTTTTGTTATGCACGTGAAATACATGCTATGCAATATATTCCCATAGAGAAAAATAATATTAACGTTTGCAATAAAAATACTATGTACTCTAATTTTTTTATTTTATTTGTATCTGTATCTATATGGAAACCTCGTAGTGTGTGTTCTAGTTAAACTGTTTTAAATTTTGTGTGATTACCTCAGTAGTCTTATAATATCAATGTTACATTAATTATCGTATTCTGTGCATTTGGGATCTGTAAATCTGCAAATATTTTTTGTAAAATATTTACTTAAATAATACTAATTTTCCATTTGATCAATATTTAAAGGTATTTTGTAATGAACAAAACCTTTAGAACGTTAATGGTGGTCTTGAAGTCTGGCCAATCTTTAATTCTAATCTCCGCTTATTTTTTACAAACATCGTATTTTAAATATTAGAAAATATTTCCAGCTATAGTGAAAATATGTAAATTGATGTAGTAAAATAATTAATTAATACATAACGAATATTTATAGTTGGATCGGTTGCGAATTTTTTAAACGAAATTAAAATATTTTATAAAAATAATAATAATATATTTTAATATAATAATTTTGTAGTCAAACTAATATACTGAAATTATCTGTTCGTCTTTCTATCACATTCTCTACAGTTTTAGCCTACAATCAAAAAAGTTTGTAAGTTGATCCTGCAAATAAAAACATGAAAATCTATTCATTTTACCGTATATTTAAAGCGAAGGCAATTTTTTTTGTGTGGTTCATTGGCCTGGTTTTTTCAAAATAGAATTGAGGTATCAATAAATAATATTTTGCTAAGAATTGAAAAGTTTGAAAAAAATACTCTAGAGTTTAACATTTGATTAGTACTGTCAATTAAAATAATTTCATACAGTGAGCGTTTATGCATTTATTATTAAAGTTTATATTCCTATGTCAAAAACTGGTTACCGAACAATTTACGATTTCAGCAAACTACCAGGTTAATTAGGTAACAAAATCAGGCCAATTAAAATGAAGTTAATAAAATGATGAATCGATTTTGTTCCATCAACCTTAAAACATATTGACGGTTTATCTTATTAAAAATATATGGTTTAATTTTGATGATATTTCCCAGAAATATATTCATTTATTTTAACCATTTAATTTATTTTATTCCGAAATATTTCAATCAGACTGTAGTGCAAGCTTTCCTATTTAATTTTTAACTGTAATGTTTAAAAATCAATTAATTGGAAATTAAACGTGTAACTAATGATGCTATCCGTCATTAGTTATAAGTTTAATCTCCGATTGATCACAATATATCTAATGATGCTATCAAATCGGAGATCAAACTTTTAACTAATGATGCTCTGCAGATGATATGATTACGATTTACATGTTTCACTTTGTATCATCGGTTTTTGAGTAATTTTTGAAGTAAAACTTGACTTGGGGAGTAAGCTGGTCAATGCGTGACGAGAGAGTTATGAAAAGTGTGATCGGGCGAGGCAAATGGAAGTTGAGAGGGAGATATAAGTTAGTGAAGACAGAAAGAGAGAGAGTTACGTTTCGTATATTACTGTAGGGACAAGAGAGAGAGGTGTGAGCACACATTTTCTTTCTCTCTTTCTCTCATAGCCAGTTATGTTTCGTGTATCTAAGACACAGTGCAAGCCTATTGTCTGTATCACACTGTAGGAGCAAGAGAGAGCAGGGCGCGCGCACATTTTCTTTCTCTCTTCCTCTCATAGCCAGTGCATTAAATATATATATATATATATATATATATATATATATATGTGTGTGTGCGATTTTGCTAGCGTTACGCGGTTAACGGTGATTTTTTGATTATTTTGTAATTTTATTTCGTTCTTGAAAAATTTTATAAATTATTATTTTGTTCAATACATTAAATATTCTTCGTTTAAAGTGAATAAAATTGTAAATTCATTTTAAAGTTCATATTTTGTGAATTTGAAGTTTTACTTCAGTCGTGTGGTCTAAAGCACGCTCGTTTTTTTGTTTTTTATTATCTTCATTTTTTTAGTAATAAAAGATAATTTTTTAATTCCGGTAAGCCTGTCTTAATAAAATTGATTTTTAATAAATATATGAGTTTCAAATTTAAAATATCATGGTTTAAAGGAGCTGTTAATTATTTAAATATACTCACATAATATTTTTTGTTAGGGTACTCAAACGAAAATCATATCTAAAATTCGTGATACATACTTACATTAATCGGATTTATTTTTTTAACTAAAGTATAAAACAATATCGAACTTGTAATCGTGGAGTTGTGCCATCTTCAATTAGATCATCTCAACAAAAATCTTAATCACGTTCTTAATAACTTTAATAATAACCTTACTAATCTTAATAATAATCTCCATCACCCCTTCTTATTAGTAGCGGCTTGCCAGCGAAAATCTTTAGGAACATAATTATACCTACCTCATTATCGCTCCTTATTGATTGTCCCACTGTTGCGTGCTTATTTCGGTAGCGATTCTCTATTGATTTATTCATGGGAAAAGCTAAGGCGGAGCGAACACTGTCTGCATATTGAGCCTCGCTGTTGAATTGTTTATTTTAACTTCGTTGAAATGTCTTTGGAGCTTTGAAGACGCATATTTTTCAGATTTAATTGTGAGTTATACGACAGTGATTGATTGATCGTTTTTTCTTACTTATCTATGTGAGGTCAATAGTCGAATATTTTTTAAGAGTAGGTAAGATGAATGTTTTATTTTTTTATAAAACTCATAAAGTACTACGATAAATACGTGGTTCTGCTTATTGTTAAAAATATGTCATTTGACTGTCAAACATAAATAAGACGAATGCAACTTTAGAGTCGATGTTAAATTAAATGTTTGGATATCTAAAATATTGTAATATGTGAGTTTATGTTTCAAATAGGTATTTATTATATATTTACTTAGTTTTGATAAAGATTTGGTAGAGTAGGTGTAGTTATGTTAATATGGTTAGAATAGTCACTCTAGAAAATATTTATATTGGTTAGAAATTTACAGTTTATACTTTTTTTATACCTTTCGTTGCAGTATTACTAAAAAATGAGGATAATTTTCAATAAAAGCGTTAAATGTGAAATATTTATTGCAGCACATTTATCACAGATGCGTCTGTAAATATTGTCGAGTTTTTGGAGCCGTTTTCAATAGTCACAATTACATAGTACAAAATACTGACATATGTTTATTGAGTTTGGCATCCTATTCAGTAATTAACTCATATATTGATTCTTATTTGGTTTGTGTCACTCGATTTTTTTAATTTTTTTATACATTTTCATTCTACCTGAGAACTTTAAGGAATTTTTTGAAAAGTCGTTAGAAGATCTTAATAAATTTATTAAACTCTTTCATTGACTTTTTTCCTTTATTTTTTAGAAAATTTGGAAGTTTATTTTTAAATAAATATGTAGAGACGAAAAGGGAAGATTTTAATAAAACAGATGTAAAAAGATGTAAAAAGAAATTATCGGAAGTGATCGTCACATACATTAGAAGTTTATATATTATTATTATGTAGGTAAAATAAATATATTAATACGTAGGGGTAATAAAACTAAGTTAATACTAGCTAACCTGTGCGAATATTCCGCACAGTATAGTTTTTAAACACCGATTAGTAATAATATAACTATATGTTAGTTGAATATGTTTTTACTATAAATGCCATCAGTAGATGGTATTGGTAATAATAATACACGTTTTATAAAAAATTGTTTTAACCAATTTTTTTAACAAAAACATTAATTTGAAACTATTTGTCTATTTTTCGTCAATAGCAGAGAACATAACCTTTAAAATCATGTTCGAATTATTAAGTTTGATGAGGGATTACAGTAGATATGGCGTTGCCACAAAAAACAACTTTGAAATACTTACATAAAGTCTAACTAACTTAGCTCCTTCCTCTGGTCACGGTGGTGATAAGAGGAATATATGTATGTTGAGAATGTGACTATAACAAGTTAGCTTTACTTTACAATCGGTCTGCTCAATGTGTTTCAAAATTAGTTTTTTTTCCATAAGAAAAGATCTCATTATAGTTATTTATTTTTCCCTGCAATAATGTATTGCAAAATAAAATTAGTGAAAGATTAAGGGTAAAACAAGTTACTGAAAGTATACATTGTGTAATACTGTATCAGTTGTAAAGGTCATATCACAGAATGGAATGGGTTGTTTGGAGAATTATTTTGCTCTTCTAAAAACAAGTTGCATAACATTCAAATAATCTTCCACCTCGTATACTGGTGTTACTGCGTTTCTTTAATCCTCGAAACGTTTCTGATATGCTTTTTTGGGATTTACGTAATTTTCTTAACAGGTCGATCTTTATTGTGAATATAGTCCTCACGGTAGGAAGAGTTTTGAGAAAAATAAGAAATGACACAAGGTCAGGTAAGTGTTAGAATTGCGGTAAAATAAATCCAAACCTGATATGAACGTTAATATGTCTCGTCAGACATACAGACAGAACATTTATTGAACTATGCACAAATTGTAAACTTATACCCGCATGTCAATTCAACATTTAAATTGTGAATTTAGTAACAGACAAAGTACGAAACTATATAAACGTTTTGTTTTTAACTTTTAAGATTTTTTAATGAACTGTTTGCAAATATTAATAAAAATTTTTCACAATGCAAAAATATTACTTAATGTAAATTTTATGAGAAAAAAATATCGAAAACATATATGGTATAGTTTGCAGGCGAACTTAAGATAAATGTCTAATAATATCATTTTCTCGTAACTTAACCTTAGTTGTTTCAAATATAGATTGCGGAGTGATAAGTTTTCTGTGGACCTTTTTCACGATATCTCTAAAATTATGTTGCAGAAAAAAATTGAAAAAATGCTTTTGGAATTTAATAACTCTTCTTTCTAATTCATACTCCACATGACAAATAGAGTTTTTTTGTACATACCAAATTTGACCAATGAAAATAAAGTGTCAAATTTGGTATAAATAAAAAAAATACTTTCAGTCGTTAAGGATATCATTCAAATTTTTACTATGTCGAATACTATTCTCAATAAGCTTCATATCATGCCAAACTATTACTGTGACAGACGCACATGGCTAAGTAATCCTTTTCATACTTTTGAGGAACGAACCTCTGAAAACAATAGATTTAATATGAGAGGATTAGAGAACAGAACATCAGATTATGTCCTGACAAATTAGAACGTATTCGAAAACAATCGACTAATGTATGATCTTTAAATCAATAACGTAAATGTTAATAGAAATTATTTATTAGTGGATATTAAAGAAAATAATCCTGATCATAGTGAAAAAAAACCTTTATCTTAACGTTTTTATTTTATTTCTTTATTATTCACCGCTTAAGAATTTAAAGCAACGGTTTCATTATAGGTGAGCTTCAAAGGTATCATTTAATAGCACGACCCGTGATATCGTGGTTAGCGTTGCTCTGTTTATCGCTTAACTTCTCTTTGCATGCAAATTCCTAACAATAAAAACCCATTTACTCATTAAAATGGTGAATAAATGAATAAAATTAACCCCACCTTGCATTTATTATAATAGACTATAGCAACTAAGGGTACCGCATCGTAAAAATGTGGTCTACTCTTGAAGCAAATAAACTTTTAAATTGTTTTCTAGGTAAAGCTTTAAGCCTAAAAGCTTTAAAATTATTCAAAGTGCTTTTTTACGTAAAATAAGAGGTAGAAAGAAGGTAAGAGGTTTTACTTCATTATTGCAGTGCCTCTGGTGTCTTGGATTTAGTGGTACGTAAAGATCGATTTGGAAGTGTATAACTATATAAATACTTATGTAAGTATAATAGTTTTCTTTGTCAGAATAAATATCATGATCTTGTAACACATAATACCTAATCAATCCTAATGATAACAAATGGTTACTCTGTAATTAATAAGTCTTGACGTCCAAATAATCGAAACTCATTTTCTGCCGATATTAACAAATTAATAGGAATTGGTATAGCATATGTTTTATCGCGCAATCATATTACTGGTATTGATCTAAACGAAATTCTTTTTAAAAATCCACATGATCCCGTAAATTCAGTTTTGATGGAAGGAGAGTTTCAGGAAGATTATGAAAAATTATAAACTGAAGATTGTTTTTGAGTAGACATAAAGTTTATTATTGAATTTTATATTTAAACCAAATATCTGTTCTGCCTTGTCCGGGCAAAAAAGTAACAACGAGTGTGTATTGTTTTAACGACTTCATTTTATGTAACAATTATGTGTGATTATTTTTTAACGGTATTCTCGACCGTTTAGTCATTTTTTCAGTTCTTTAGTTATTTAGTCAATATTATTCTGTCCTTTAGTTATTACTGAAAGGTTATTTAGATATTATTAGTCTGTTCTTTAGTTATTATGAAAAGTTTGCTAAAACATTTTTAAGTCGTGCCGCGCACAATAAAAGCGTTTGTAGCAAGTAAATTTTAATAATTCACCATATATACCATAAAGTTTTTTTTTTGGTTCTATTGTGGTATTTCTCTTTATTTAGTTTAACTCAAAAATACTTGTATAATCAGTCGTTTTAAGTACACGTTTTATATTTTCATGTCGTCGACGACATCTTCCAAAATGATTTTAATATAGCTGTAATAGTTTGAAAAAAATTTCAAAAATTCACAGGGCATCCACAACTCTTTCACTTAAATCTTTAATTATTGTTCGTAGCCTACATTTTCTAAGAATATTATGTAACGTACTTTCATCTGGTCACTATAAACTATAGTTTATGTGGAAAATTTTGATGTAAAACATTTTATCCTTTTTACACCAAACTCTAAAAATAAGCAACCCAAATTTCAAATCTTTTTATAATATTAGTGTGATTAAATATTGTTACAAAAAATAAATTGCAGTCCGAATTGGAACTGGACTAGACTTTCCACGGTATGTATATTATTAGGTTACAAGTTTGTGTCTTTCAAATATTATTAGGTTTTAGAGCCTTTCTTTGCATAGTATTTTCCTTTCTTGTGGATTTTAGAGCTTAAGCAATCTTCTATACATTTTCCTTGTGGCTTATTTGTGTTTAGTTGTATTTTATTTACCATCTATTGCAATTGTTAATTATTTCCATGAGTACTAATTTAGAAATATCTCAGAATAAGTTTATGTGTTATTGGGTGACTCTTTTATAAACTTTTAATTACATTAATTCAAAATTTAATTTGCAACTATTTTATTAAGAACCAAAAAAAGTATACTTCCCAAAGTGAACTCCGGTACCTATCGTTTAAGAAAACATAAATATTGTCATTATTCACAATTATATGAAACTACGTGATGTGGTATTATTTCTACTTTCTTTAAGTTCTTTACCACGACCTAGGTTTCGTTGTATTACAACATCGTCTGGTGGGCTATTAAGCAAAGATCTAGATTTTGTAATACAACGAAACATAGGTCGTGGTAAAGAACTTAAAGAAAGTAGAAATAATACATCACGATGTTTCATTTAAATGTGAATAATGAATTTCTATAAAATGACCGCCAAATATATTCAATATTGTCGTTTTTGTTCACGCTCCCTTGTATCTACTGGGTACGTTGGATGCTATACAATGAAATTATACCAGTTCTTCCAGTGTTCTTTATAAGGGAAGCGAAAATTCCCCATCAAGTTTTTTACCGAAACTAAGTGTTTTTTTGACAAAATTATACTTCAGTGTCTATAAAAACAATAATTAGTGGACGCTCGGTATAGTTATTGAGCATCTTCTGGTAGATATTAATCATAAGAATAGACAGTTTTACTCCACATCTGTTAACTGTACTAAATTTTATCTAAATTCATTAAGCCCTTAAGAACTAACGGAATAATAAACATACAAACACTAAAAAGAATCAAACAAAGTTAAAATTGTAAAAAAAAAGGGTGCGTGTACTTATGTACGCGCGTGAGAAGTTATACTTCTTTGGCATCATTAAATAATACATACGGATAGATAACCTCAATTATATTAGAGCACTTTGAAAAAGTCTATGAACACAATTTTTTCACTAATATTTACGAATAGTAAATATATTAATCAAAATATTGAATTTAAATCACTACTGAATATAATTTATCAGCACATATATAAATCGCACTTATATGAAACTAAAACACATGTGTGAATGTAGACACTAGAAACATGAGGATAAATGCTATGAATATGAAAACAGTGAACAGAGGCAACGATGGTGCCAATAGCTTTTGTTTCGAGACTGCAACCGCTGCAACTTCATACTGTAACTTTTGTGTGACGAATCTTAAAATTTCACTCTCATCATTTTTTCATAACGCGCCTAAAGAAGTATAACTTCAACACAAAAAATTAAATAATGATAACCTAAGAAGGAGGACTTTCTCAATGAAATGATTCAGAGATTGTATATTGCAGAATGTTTTACATTAAGATTTCTGTTTTTAACTGGTCATAGGCAAAGCTGATAGAAATACGAACGTGAGACTGGTCGAGGTAATAGTATTCTAAATAATTGAATAAGGATAAGGAGACGATATTTAAGAGGGTTTATTTTGCACCATCTGTGCTTGCGAGTTCATTCACGTCGACCTTTAGAAAACATTGTTAATTATAAGTTTAATACACATAATAAAGTGTACATCATTACAAAAATATACAATAATCATTACAAAAATATAATAATGATTACAAAAATAAACTTGTTTTAAATAAATTCGATTGGTATAGAAACGACAAATTGCTATACCATCTTTATAGTCGGTCGAATGCAATGAAACAGAGTCTATATATTACTACGAATCCAAAAAAAATCACCAGGGAAAACTTTATCGAAATCCCTTTAGCTGCTCTTGCGTGATGCGTCGATAAATAAACATACTCACATACAAATAAACACTAATTCTAAAGAAAACTATTTTTGTGTCCCATTACTTTTGTTATGTTCTCCTAAATAATTTTTTTGTATATATTTTTAATGTACGAACATGCCAATTCTACTGTTTTATTGTAAGTTTAGATAGATATCCAGAATATAGCACGTGACAAACAAATGTATAAAGGCTAATATTAAAAAAAAAACAAAATCATTAAATTACGAATATTGATGCTAGGTTAAAATTTTAAATAAATTGAGGAAACAGAGTTTATATTTAATACATACAACAACGAAAAGTTTATCTGCAGAAGACGACTCACAATGACGTCTATTGTGACATGTTTGCCTGTATTTGTGTGCACCACCCGCGTTACTTAATAAATCACCTAGCCCATTTCACCAATATATGTTCAAATGGAGAATCTCATAGCGCGATTTAAAGTATATGTAGCGCCGCCTATTGATGTACGTAGGTATAAAACCTATGTTTTTGATACACTACTTTGTATCTTGGTACTTTTTTGCTGTTGTAATCCAACGTAGATGAATAATGTACTAATGCAACAAAATTAATTATTGAAAAATTTAAATTTGCATATCTTTTGCTTGAGTGAACCTATTGCAATAACATAAAAACAAAAAGACAATTTGATCTCTATGTTCTTCTTAAAATTTTAAAATACAATACAAACAAATACTGTACAAGTAAACATACAAATAAAGAAACAAAACAAAAATATGAAAAAAAATTGTGTTCTTTTACTTTTATTATGCTCCAATAGACTATTTTGCTGTAAATATGTTTATTATACAGACACATTCTACAGTTTTATTACATGTATAATTACGTATCAAAGATTGATTTTTACGGCCTTAACGTTTAACCTTTACATCAAATTTAATAAATTTCAGAGCATTATATTACCAAGGAGCGACACGACATTTATAAGTCTCAAATCTAAGCCCCGCGTGCGTAAAATCTAGTTTGCTGGATATTCTGTCACATAAACAGCAAGTGAAGGCAAGATGAGCAAAACAGAGAGATATTAAATATATTTAGCAGACGCTTTATAGAGGCGCTATTAACGGCGAGACTACGTTAAGTTTCTATTGTCTCCATATTCTGGCATTAATTACCTTATTCAGTCAATCTTAAACGAGCTTTGCTAAACGCCAAATATTATCAGAATATCTATGGGCTACGCAAATGAAATCTTTCTATTAAACTAATATGCATACCCATTTTCTACTTTATTGGATACGAGATTATATATGTCTGAAATTATGACTTGACTAACCATTTTTTACTAGAAATTAAAAGGTGAATATTAACGCCCAACTCAAGAGAATGAGTTTCGTAGGTGATGAGTCGGCGGCTGAAAACCAGCGACTTTTGTCGGACAAGGTCGGTTGTCGACTTTCTACTTTCTATACAATTTTTTATGCATCACTACTAAATATCTTTCGTCTCCATCAAGCAAATTTTTAATCACATATTCTATCTTTTCCCCATTAGCAAGCGACAACCATTATAACTCCGATACAACTTCTACGGGAGCGGAGCTGCGGGAGGAAGTTAATTTAATATAATTTGTTCTGCCATTCGTCAAGTTATATCAATGTATCAGTGACTAAAAAGAGACGCTCTACTGTTTACGCGTATTGTAGCTATTATATTGCTGTATAAGGATTCCCCTGCCTCAGAAAATTGTTCTGCTATATATAGTTTTTGACTCAAATATATCACATGATATGACAAATAATCGCTAAAGTTTGGTTTATTAAACTTTTTGCAATATTGTAAAATTAATAGATAATTATGACATTCACGATCTGGTAAAATGCCGGAGTCATTTTAAAAATATAAGATTAGGTACTTATTACGGAGAATATCGATGGGAGAAAAATAAAATGGAGTTTGCAAGGTATCTGCGCGGTGTCACAATGTGACCCCACAGTTGAAAGTTTACCTGATGAAAAAGAAATATGGCCGAAAAAGTTCTGTTATTGTTGCCTATAAACCTTCCAATAATGTACGTTAGTTAATAGGGTTTAGTTAAAATTAACTAAATCATAGGTTTAATTCAACAAAACCAAAACGAAGCCCCGGTCCAAAAATTGGAACATTTTTATTAGTTAAAATCTTTTAATATTTTTCTTTCTTTTCTTTTAAACTCAATTTTTATGAAGTTACGTATTCAGTAAATAGAATTATCTACTATTATTGTTATGTACCATAATATTCGATAATTAGATAATTTTATCACAGCCAAATGTCGATTTTTAAAATTTTTAAATTTTCAGAATTTAATTTCATTCATAGATAAAAGGTAAATCTTATATCGATAAGGTTTTGACCAACATCAAATAATTTGTCAGAGGACAAACCTATATTCGTGTAAGTACTTCTATATACACGATAGATCGATTGATATCTAAAGGCATAGCAGATTGCAAGTCGATGTAGCTTGATATCGATATTATTCTCGATCTGAGCTTTGCGAGTGGTCTGCGGCTCAATTTAAGCAAATGCTCTGTAGTGAGATAGGGCTTACAGTCTTCTTGAGTACGTTTATATCATTTGCGAAACGCTATTATGCCGAGGTATTGTAGTGATCGATCTAGGAGTTAAAATAGATTGGCGCCTCATTTGCAGTCGTTTGGCGGATGTAGCAAAAAATCATTCAGAAGGCTTAGATTTGTGTTGCATAACTTGTGGACTTGCCTAATTTATTTTATGTTACTTTACTGGGAAGCAAGTTAGAACTCTGACTGAAATATGACAAAAAGGAAGTTATACTTGTGAAACTAACGCTGAAAAGAGTTACATAAATTATGTTTTCATATGTAGGAATTAATAATATCTCTCTTTCATTTTTAAACATCTACAAAAAAAAATTACTTATATATTTAATATATGAGTGAAAACCTATATGTTGAATTGTGTTAAAGTACTTGAAAATTTTGAAAATAATTTTGAAATCGACGAAAAGACTCTTAGTGGTTTGATTAGATATTTTGTTATTAACATAGATATTTTTGGAATGTCTTAAGTACGGTTAGGCTTAGGTTAACTGCTCGGTAGAAGCTAAGTTGTCAGAACCTAGTGCCTCAAAACTTGTTTTGCCTAATTTTGCTATTGAATACGGATTAAAATAAATACAGAAAAAAATAGATAATTTTGTCAAACAATATATTTGTTAATGCCAACAAACCCTAATTCTCCACAAAAGTTACGTTCGCAGAAATAATCCGTAAACCATCATTATTCAGCGTCACCCGTTGACAGCCTGACGAATAACTGGTTGCGGACCAAAAACCTAAATAAAAAGCTTCATAAAAACTATAAGCCACGTCGCCTCTAAATAATGTCCTGTTATATGTCTTTATATGATTAGAATGAACGCCAGACAAGACTAGACAAGCCAAAATGATGTTTATTTGTTTTAGATAAAGTAAACGATGAGGTTGAAATGTTATTCTATGCTTTTCCATAATTTTATTGTAGAAAATTTTGTAATATTTAAAAGCACGTTTCTTCATAGTAGAGTAATCCCTGTACATGACGAAAGTGCAAACGTATTTATTCTAAGAGAGGTAAGATCTTAAAAAAATTTAGATAATGCTGATCTGTATTATGCTGATCTAATGCGTAATATCATTTGCTAAAACTGTTTTTAATTATTGTACTATCCAAAATTAAAACACCGATCAAGTAAAACATAGAATTATTTATGGCAGATATTTTTAGTTATAGCTGCTTTCAGTCACTTCTGTAGGTGTTAGAAAGAACTTTTCAACTACTAATCTCAATGCCGTACTCAAAATGAATATTTAATAGCTTATTTATTCTATTTAATTATTTATTAGATAAAAAGCTCCATTTAAAGCTTAAAAGTAGTACAATTAGCTTAAAAGCAGTACACATTTTCTTGATACATATATACATATACACATGTAAATAATTTTTTTACAGGTTATCGCAAATGAAATTTTATACGCGTGTCAAAAAAATTTAAAGGTATAATGAAGAAATATATGTATATATATATATATATATATATATATATATATATATATATATATATATATACACATGTGTGTGTGTGTGGTTGCGTACACTACGCGCAAAAATTTTGGGGTATTTCTAAGATAGTAGATAGAATAATTTTCTAAAGTTAAAAGGTTGCACGGAGTTAATAATTTTTTTACAAAACCTTGTAACGGGTCTTTTAGTTCAAGTGATTGTTTAAAATGTTTCAATTACCAACGTTGCTGTCACCCATTTTTAGCGGAGTTATTCGCAATAAAGTAAAGGGGCATTATTTAATTTTTACCCCTTACTAATGGACAAATCATGATATATTCAATATGAGGACGATTAGAAAAACCTGGAATTATTATTCTATAAATGTTTTAACTAGATATTTTTTTAATTGATTGTATCAGTCGCAATATTAATTTTCGATTACGGCAAAATTTGCATTTTTCATATTTTCCAGTAAATATGACGTCATTTTAAAGAAAATCATTTAATTGGCAGTCTTTATGTTTTTTTAATCTTTGAAGTATCTTTAATTATTGTGCAAAACGTAGGCCAGTCCAGATTTTCTTTATGTATCCTATATAGTCAAATCTGCAGTTTTTAATAAACTAAAACTAAAGGATCGTAGTTCTTCTGCTAAAAATATTACAAATCGTGTCTTCTACCATTCCACCAGTTAAAGTTGATAATATTCCTTCTTCGTTCTATTAAAATGTTATAGTACTTATTAATGAAAAGAAAACATGATCCTTACAACCGATGCGTTCAATATGTCTGGGAGAGTAAAAGTTGTAAAGTATGTTGCAAGTTACAGAGCAAAGACTACTTTTATTTTTTTCTCTTTTTACTTGTCTCTTTTATTTATTTTACCCCATAAGTTGAACCAAAATACATTTGCGGACTTACGTATTTTTTTCGTGGGGTTTTCAGCATATCTCGGAAATACGCAACTTGTACGAAAAAAAAATGTTTGATAGCCTACAAATTAGCCTGACCTACAAATTCAGTAATTCTCAGAGATACGCTATTTACGATGTCTTATATGATACATAATCTTAAAAAACGTAGAATATATAATTTACTTCCTTTAAAATTTCAAAATACTTTTTTCTTTTAGTTACTTAGATACATGCAGTTTCAATATGCATTATCGTTCGTATAAGTCATCATACGTACATAGATACTCAACTTCTATATTATATATTTCTTTCGCCTTGCTATTCTTTATGATATTTCTGTAATCTATTTTTGAAGGACAAAATATTTATACGTGAAATCGTGTACGATATCTTGGAGATACGCTATTTACGATGTCCTATATGATACATGATCTTAAAAAACATAGAATATATAATTTACTTCCTTTAAAATTTCCAAATACTTTTTTCTTTTAGTTACTTAGATATATGCAGTTTCAATATGCTTTATCGTTCCTATAAGTCATCATACGTAGATAGATACTCAACTTCTATATTATATATTTCTTTTGCCTTGCTATTCTTTATGATAGTTCTGTAATCTATTTTTGAAGGACAAAATATTTATACGTGAAATCGTGTACGATATCTCGGAGATACGCTATTTACGATGTCCTATATGATACATGATCTTAAAAAACGTAGAATATATAATTTACTTCCTTTAAAATTTCAAAATACTTTTTTCTTTTAGTTACTTAGATACATGCAGTTTCAATATGCTTTATCGTTCCTATAAGTCATCATACGTATATAGATACTCAACTTCTATATTATATATTTCTTTCGCCTTGCTATTCTTTATGATATTCTTGTAATATATTTTTGAAGGACAAAATATTTATACGTGAATTCGTGTACGATATCTCGGAGATACGCTATTTACGATGTCCTATATGACACATGATCTTAAAAAACGTCGAATATATAATTTATTTCCTTAAAAATTTCAAAATACTTTTTTCTTTTAGTTACTTAGACACATGCAATTGTAATATGCTTTATCATTCCTATACGTTATCATACGTAGATAGATACTCGGTTTTGATATTATATATTTCTTTCGCCTTGCGTTATTCTTTATGATATTCTTGTAATCTATTTTTAAGAACAAATATTTATATATGAAATTGTGCATGATTAAAAAGGTCGGTTGAAGATCGAGTCCACCGGATCTTCAACTTCATTCCGATCTTGTATGCAACCAACTATTTGTTACATGACAAAGAGAAATGAAGGGAAAACGAGGTTATGAGAGCGGATACCAGGTGCAACCGGTCAGCATGAATGAAAAACTATTCTATTCCATGTGTTTATGGAAATTGCTTTATCTCGTTTGACGTGGATATATGTAATAGGAATGTTATATATACACGTTGTTTGAAAGCTGAGTGCAAAGTTGAAAATGGCCGATAGCTTAAACCATTTAAAACATTTCGTGCCATACATATGTTGGCCGAAGTTTGCATATTTATTATTGTTATTTTAAGTTTTACTGTTATAAAAATTAAAAGAGATTCCAAGCATCTACGTCGCTAGAAAAAAATGTTAGAGGCGTGTAACCTTTACGAAAATTTGTAATATTGACGAAAATATTGATTATGGTGCTCAAAAATAAATAAAATAGCCTTGTTCGCAAAAAATCAAGCGAGCAATAAAGAAGCACGTTTTTGAAAATATGCTTGTTTATTGCCCTTTTCTTTAAGGTATGAACCACGTAGATATCTCGTTAATTCTTAGAATTAAGGTATACAAACAAAATGCAATGAAAACCTTTGGGGTGATTTAAATGATATTTAACGGTCAGTCATAAAACTGTTTGATGGTTGAGAAATACAGCAGGCAATAACCCTTATATACTCTCTATATATAATTAATTCATTAATACAAAGTTAAAAACCTAATCTAAGCCCCATTAATGGACTTCGTAACAAAATTATTTCATTCAATATTAAAATACTCACATTGGTTTTCGTAGCGCCAGTGTCAAAAATTAAAGTATGCGTACATACACCAGCTATCTAGCCATTAATCCATTAATTTAAAGTTTCTTCTTTGAATATTTTAGAACAGTACTGTCAGAAGTAGAATTTAAAATTGACACAATTAATGAGTTTAGCAAATAGTAATAAAAAACATTTAACCTTTAAATGTCCACCTCCACTTTCTTAGAGCCAGTAATTGTGACTAATTGATTAGTATCCACATATGTGTCTATATTGAGCATGATTGATGAACCCAGTGAAACCACGTTGGAACCATTGGCCGTAATTGATTAGATCTACAAGGATCAAATTGGCAAGATATTAATTCATAATAATACCTTCTTAGTTCAATTAACTCTTGGAGACTTTTGTCTGTTTCTTTTGTAAAATTAGTAAACCAGCTTTGTACTAATTCAGTTTCAACTATTGTATTTTCTTTTAAATATCATAGAAAAGCAAAACGCGTCCACTGCGTAAGATTTGATGAAAGTTCAAATTAATGTTTTATTATAGTTCGATTGAAACTTTTTGTGATCAAGGTTATTGGCAGAGCTTTTAAATTGATGTGAGTAAAGTTTCGAAAGTTCTGTCATAAGAACGTCGCGGTAGATCGGCTGTGCTGTTGTATTTTGTTGTTTAGTTTTTGATGAGTTTTCATTTCATCTTTTTGTTGATGAGTTTTCATTTTCATCTTTTTGTTGAAAAAAAAAGTAATTTGTTTTGTCTTAGTCTCGACGTAGTTAGATTTATGAGCAAAACAGATTTTTTCAGTTATTTAACATTGGATTTAAAAGATATGTTAAATTTTTTTGGCTAAGAGAAATTAGATAATAAGAGGTAATGAACATATATGGCCATTTTAAACAAATATTACATAAATCATGTATATTTTTTTTAAAATGGCATATTTTCAAATAAATGATGTTGACATTTTAATTATTTTAATTCAATTTATATGACGTATGCCTTAAAAACTTCTGCATATTAACTGTCAATAATTTTGTATTTATCTTTTTAATAATTACCCTAAACAATTGACAATATTCATTGGAGCTACCTGTACTGGTATAGGTAATAAAGATTTCTTTTATATATCAGTACAGTTAGCTCCAATTTCTTTGTTTGTAAGTTCTTTCGTATGCTCCGAATGATAGAGACATGATACCCTGTATTCTAATACAGGCTATATTATTTCCGGTTGCATAAAATGGAATCGTTACAAAAAGGGTTGTAATGACACAAGTTAGAGAGTCTATATATCACAAGAAAATTCCTGGACTATCCAATAGAGTAAATTGAAGCTTGCAAAAAAATTTTCAGAGACAAATTAAAGGAAAAAATTAAATGTAAAATCGTTATTCTAAATTTAAGGAAAGTTACTCAGCAATACATCTTTATGTTGTAATTTTATGTATGCAGTATTAGAAAAAATAGAAATGAAATAATCCTTTGGTTACATAATGTTTAGAAATGTAAAAATGAAGATAAGTTAATAATATTTACTTAAATGCAAATGAAAAAAAACCATATAAATTAAATTTTATTATTACAATTTTTTTTTATAAAAGGATTTTTTTAATACCTTCGAAATATATTTTTGTTATTATTGATAATGAGAAAAAATCCTAATTTCAGTAAAAATAAAAACAGATTTAAAAATTTTTTCATTAAAGAAAATGTATATACATTAATATTAGTTTAATAACCAAAAACATTTTTAAGTCAAAAGAAATATTTCCACAATTCTTCAATTTATTTTCCTTGCATCAAAATGAAAAAAGAAATCTGTGTTACCATCTATTTAAATCTTATAAAATTATTATCCGTTTAATGGAATATTTGTTGCAATGTTTAATTTTCAGATTAAATAAAATTCTTAAAAGAATGTGAGGAATTGGAGGATGAAATTTCCGGATATAATAAAGTAGGCGAGATAGAAAAATACATTAGGAAAATATAAAGAAAACATTCTGATAGATCAAAGAATGATGAATGTGATATGAAAGATTTAGTTACTCGCGCCCTTGAAAAAACTTTAATTAGCTTCAGCAAATGACGTAAAATTGACAAATATATTTAGGTCGGCTAATTCAAATTCATTCAAACGACGCTGACGCTTTTTTGCGATGGTCGGCAATTTCTTAATGTGCGGGAGATAATTGGTTTAAAGATCTATCAGGCAGATACAATACTAATAACAATATCAGTAATGTATTTTATGACTTCATGATGTCAATAATTGGAAAGATTGTTTCAAAATACAATGAGATAATTTTATTGATAGTTTTTTGTAATTATCAATCACTTTATTATTAAAAATATTTCTTTCACAATAAATAAATATACCTAAAATTGTCAATATTTCGACTAGCATCCAAACATATGAATTATGTCACCAATAAATTCGATTAAATTATTTATTTACAAAAAAAACGAAAAGTTCAGGAAGTCAGTTTGCCCATAATTTGATCTATATTAAATTAAATCTGAACACACCGATCGCATCATAAAATAAACTATGTAGTCATGCGTCCCTTATTTTATAGCAAAACGCATACATATATATACGAGTATGGCTTTTGTAATATAGACACATTATATTGTTGTATTACTCACCTCTTTTTTATAAGAAATACTCTAATTAGATATTTCCTAGGAACACGAGTATTATACCAGGAACAGCGTATTAATAGTATTATGAAAGCTTATAGAAAATCTGAAAAAGTATATTGTTTTGTATGAAAAATTAAAAAACATGCCTTTAGATGTTCGTGAAATGTCGAAATTCATTAAAATCAGTTTTCGCGAAAAAATAATTTTTTATGTTCTTTTTTGTAATTTATTACTGCTTCAGTATTCATTCCGAAATAAGGAAGTCCGACGGAGGACAAATTAACGTGGTAGGCCATATCTGGCGAAAAACCGACAACCGATAAGATGATCAGTAGTAATTAAGACCAAAATGTCGAATTATTTTTTGTCAAGTTTGTTGTACAGTCTTATATATATATATATATATATATATATATATATATATATATATATATATATATGTGTGTGTGTGTGTGTGTGTGTGTGTAATATACACACACAATAATTTCCTATTTACACATTATGAAGAAAACATTTTATTTCTCACAATTCAAGGCCATAAAAAAATTACGATAATGATAACTTTTTAAGTATTATGCAAAAAATATTTCGTTTATGTAAATATATAAAAATTATATAGAACAATTTTAATTATGTACATAAAGTAGGCTAGCGATAACGCTAATAACAAACCTCTGTCTTAAACTTCACAATAGTCGATTTTTGTACAAGAGCTTTCTGTAATCCGGTATATATATGTATTATCCAGATCAGTTATTATAGATATTTGGGAAGAAAGGTGTAGTAGGAATATTATGAAACAATGAATAACGAACTCAAAATCAACGTAATATATAACTATTTAGTAAAGATAATTATGTTATGAAATAAATTTATCAACCACGAAGTTGTTTTTAACATTCAAATATTAATATTAAATATTTGTTTTAACGAAGCTATTAGAATATCGATATATTCAATATCTGAGATTAAAAAATTAAACTATTTTCTTTTATTCATCACATAAGCAAAACTGTTAAGCAACACAAGCATTCTTTTTTAGCCAATTACAAAGAAAATTAAAAAAACTCGATCTCTGAAAAGAAAAGAATATTTTTTTTGAAATCTTGTTTCACAACCTTCTTTATATTTTAACACAATGGCTGAATTGAAATTGTGCTATTGAGCGGTAAGAATATTTAAGTCGAAATATCTTCACTTCTGAATTCGCATTCACGTGGATGACTGGAGACGTTAAAATTTATTTTTTTTTTGAAGTAGCTATGCTGTTACACTCTGGCCATTCAAGGATCTTAATCTGCATTATGAAGGCAATTTATTATGATAAGCAGTTCAAAGATAGCTCCATAACGGGTAGGTTAAAGCTATGATTATATTATATTTATTTACGAAAAAGTCTTAGGGCAAAGTTTCGTTTTCATGGACAAAAAATGTTTATCTAAATGTTTGTATAATCGTCTGATTTTCTTATTGCTTCTCTGGTATGAAAATCTGCACATACTTTTTACAGTTAGTAGTAGTTTCTTCATACCTACCTGTTTGACCGTATACCGCAGCTTTATAACTTTGTAAATTGAAGTCCGATCAAAAATTTTATAGGAACACTTTTATTAGTAAGAACTTTTATGGAGCTAAAGAAATAAAATAATTATTAAACCCTTAAAATGTATTAATTTTATTTTCCCGGCTTCTTGTTAATCAATCCACTGAATATTTCGTAAAAACGTTATTTTTTCATAACAGTTTTACAAAATATTAAGCTGATTCTATCAAATATAACATTTATATTTAACAATATAACATTATAATATAACATTTATATTTACTTAATTACGTACGAAACCCCACAGTGTGAAACCAGCTTCTTTTTAACATGTTTATAATACGTATAAACGAAACGTTAATTAACTATAACTGTGAAACGAATTGATCGAATCTAGTACCTAATAACTGCGACTTTTATACAGAAAAAAGTGTTTAGCCACAATACCTGCGTATGAATACTTATATACATATATATATATATATATATATTGTAAATTTATATTTATTTTCGTACTTTCGTCATTGTTTTTCCAATTTTTGTCTTTTAAATTTCACAATTGCAATTAACTAATTTTTGTCCCTAAATAATTTTGGCAATATAAAACAAATAACTCAGTGAATTCTTAATTGCACAAATATAAAGTGAAAATTATATTACCAAAAAAATTTCGTATAAGCCATTTATTATTTTTTATTTATTTACTTACTTACAACGGTAATGTAACGCTCATTACAATGCTTTAATATGACCGAAACCGTTTTCGAAGTAAAAATTATTTTCTTCTTTCTTGTCAAATACAAGCTTATTTTGAGAATAATAATCCTAACTTATAAGTTTAGGCGCTATAAGTAGGAAAACTTTCCCAAGCTTTAACGATCCGAAGCTTTATATCGTAATTATACAGTGCGAATGTATAATGATAGAATAATTGAAGGCCGTGTCAATGTCCGTTTTGAAAGGAAAATTGGCACGAGCAATACAGTTCATGTATTCAGATAGTTATAATTCATTCATCCGGAGAGTCAATATCGCCTACGTATTGAAGTATTTCTACGCAATCGATTTGGAATCACAAGGTTTATGTTATTTCTCCGCCTCCTTTTACAATAATTGACGTGTGGTCAAAAATGAAATGATTATTGACAACAATATTGATTTACATACGTGTGTTCGTTATGAAATGAAAAATGTTTATCGGACGGAGTCTAATCGTCTGATTTTCTTATTGCTACTCTTGTATGAAAATCACAACATACTTTTTAGAGTTACTAAAATATCAACATTTTTAGAGCTCCATACTTTAGGAGAAAAAAAACGGAACCCTCATAAAATCATCCATTAGTCTCTCGATCTGTCAATCTGTCATAACCATTTTTCTCAGAAACAGCTTGATGTAGAAACTTGAAATTTGACGTATTCATGACATATATTAGCCAGCATATATATAAGTAGTTAACACGCAAAAATATTTATATGGAAATATTAAAGGTGACCAACGAAATAGGCAATGCAGTTTCCTTAATAATTTCATAAGTCGTAATACGAGTTGAAGGAGCGCGTTATGAGGATTCTAAAACTATTTTTCCACAATTTTATTGAACATAGTTATAAAAATATTGCTAAAAATGTCTATGAAAAATGTGGCCACCACACTTCCTTCGATTTTCAAAATTTCTTTTGTAAAAATTATGCAAAAAATAAACATTACTTTAAGTTTTTCAAAGTTTACCGGACAATTATGGTAACGATTTTAAATCTAATAGCTTTTGCGAAATTCACAATAACTTTGTGCCTGTGTGACAAAATATTTACATGATGAAAAATAATATTCAAGTCTGTGAAGAGTTTCATTGGGAAAATATGCTTATAATATTCAATTGTTAACTATGGTACCCCAGCCAGCATTACTTTAGTTCTTTTATTACCCGTATTAATGAGGTACTTATAAATATAGCACACTATCTTCTGTCGACCATTTCGTACGCGTTTACTATATTAATGTGGCTTATGTGTCTATCCAAGCTATACAATTTAACTCTGTTTCATATTTTCCAAAATCCTTTCATGTTCAGTAATTGTGATCGAGTTACGAAAGGGAGAATATTTTGTATGCTATCCCACGATAATCACGTTCGGGTTTGGATATATATTTCAGGATCAAGCTTTCAGAATTTTCCTCATAGACAATGCCACATGATCAAAAAATAATCAAATTAAAGTTATAAAAATCTGTTGTTACCAGGAATTTCTTCTAATTTCTCAACGCAAAACGCAGATGGCCTATATTTAATCTATTCGTATGTAAAATTTTGTATAAGTTGCTTTAGGAATTATAGAGTAACAAATGGATCAAAACTTTTGCATTTATAATATTAGTTACAATTAGTTTTTTTGCTCGTGACTAAGTGAATTTCCATGTTTATTGAGTTGGTAGCGGCAATCGTTGATGGTTAGCCAAGCTATAGTAGTTAGTAGACTGACTTTATTTATTTTCCTGTGTATTTATATATATATATATATATATATATATACATATATATGTATATATATATATATATATATATATATATATTTATATACATACATTTAAGCTGTATAATGTTTAAAAGTATGCTAAACATTTCTAAAGTAATTTGTAGATATTTAATGGTGTATGCATACGAACAAACAAGCACACACTATAGTTTAAAAAATTATTGATTTTTCCTTTATATTATATAAATATGAAGAATCAATCAATCACCATGACCATCATCGTTATCATTGTTTGAATGTACGTTTTGATCCACTCACATTTTGAACTCACAAATCTTCAGGATACATAATCGTGATATTAGAGTTTAATATAATATTTTCACCAACCACTGCGAAAACTAATACCAAATAGCCTTAACAATTTCTCACAAAAATTTTGAGTAAGCAAATATGTTTAAATTAAAATAAGGGTCATAATATAACGTTTTGCTGCTTGCGGTTTGTCTTTCCATAAGTAGTCCACGACATGAGACCGTGTAGTTCGCCAACTCGCGGCAACAATGTGTGCAGTGGCCACAGGCAAAACGTTCTAGCACAGAGATGGCGAGCTTAAAGCTCTCAAGTTTGTTTACGCTTCTACAATGTTGAATTGATGTTTGGATCAAGCTTTTGCACTAAGGTTTTATGTGGCACTAAAGCGAGTTGTTTGTAAGCGTGAGACTAGGAACATTTTTCTAATGTTGTTGTTTATCTTTCTCTATTTGTGCTTTCATAGCTTGTAAGAATAGTGATATAGTTAGGTAATTCACCTTAAGCAGTAAATTTATTTTATTTTAAATTGAATTACCTGTACCATACTTGATTTAATATTAACTATTTAAAACACTTAATCTCTTCAAAAATAGAAATATAAGCTTCAACTGTTTTGACGCAAATATTCTTGTAACTTATGCCCAACATTGTTGAGCATAATTGTATACATAGTAAATTCGATGGAACCCACTGATATTTAATAATTAATTATTTGTCACCTAATTTATTGAATTAATTATATTCCCATTTGAGTGTTCACTTACAAATCTCGTGTTGGTTAATAGTAATTAATATGTTTAACATTCATATAATAAAATGTGTTGTCACCAAATCAAACACTATTTATATATATGTATACTCTGTGTGAAGAATAATAGCATGATTTCTTCCCACAAGTCGGCTACTTGAAATAACGTAATTAAATTTAGTTTGGTGTCAGAAAACTTTTGCGACGAGATATTGCTTTTGCGACGAGATAAGTTTGTGTGTTTCATCTGATTGCATTCACTTGTAGCTTTCAGTCTGTACCTTCAGGCTACAGATCATACATTAAAATATTATAAAACCGTTAAATACTCTAAATTAAATAGTTTAATTGTTCATAAATACGTGATGTACATATTTCTGATGTTTAGGGTAAGCTATGAATATTCGATTATAAGGCAGTATGGGCCACTGAAGTATACTGATAATATTTAAATGTATGTTTCTCTGGTAAAAAGACGCTAAATATACGTTTTTTTTTAAATTGATTCCAGTATAAGCACGTCAACATATACCTTCACACAACAAAATTATTCTTATTTATTTATTAAGAAAAGGCTTTTAGACTAAATTTACCATGATTTGTTTTAGTGAAAAAAATTAGGTTTTTTCATCTTAGTTTTATCAGATTTGTTACCATAGCTTCATGTTACATGTTTTTCTTAATATATACTCCAATAAGTGTAGCCGATAAATATGTTTCTTTGCTCCGGTCCTCTTCATATATACCTTTCTACTATATATATATATATATATATATATATATATATATATATATATATATATATATATATATACAACCATGCTCATCAATGTCGGGCATACGTTTTAAGAATATTTGCATCAAAACAATTGAAGTTTCCCTTACTATTTTCTGAGGGATTAAGTGTTTTAAGTAGTTAATAGTAAAACAAGTACTGTGCAGATAATTCTATTTTAAAATAAAATAAATTTTATGCTTAAGGCGAATTACCTACTAAAAGCACAAAAAAAGATAAGCAAAAATATTAGACAGACGTTCTTAGTCATAGCCTTATAAACAATTCACTTTAGTGCCACATAAAGCCTTAGCGCAAAAGCTTAATCCGAACATCGGTTCAATGTTGTGGAAGCATAAACAAACTCGAGAGCTTTAAGCTCGCCATTTCTGCGCTAGAAAGTTTTGCCTGCGACCACCCCACACATTGTTGCCGCGAGTTGGTGAACCACACGGTCTCGTGTCTTGGATTATTTATGGAAAAACAAAACCGCGAGCAGCAAAACGTCGTGATTTGACCCTTACTTTTATTTAAACATATTTGCGTTCTCAAAATTTATGTGAGAAATTGTCGACGCTATTCCGTATTAGATTTCGCAGTTGTTGAAGAAAATATTATATTAAACTTTAATATCACGATTATGTGTCCTGAAAATTTGTGAGTTCAAAATATGAGTGGATCGAGACGTACATTTAAACATGAATTAAAACTATGAAATAAAAATGATAGAAAATATCTTTAATTATGTTTCATAAATTCATTTTCATTTTATTTTTTCCTGTTGAGACTAATGTAACGAATCACGCCTATAATGAAAGTTGTGGAAAAACCTTATTTCAGTTTTATTTTTCTAGGGGTGTGTATTGAAGCGAGTTTATGACAAAAATTAGATATCTTTAACGTCGAACTTTGAAAGCGATCATAGGAGTGGTAATGCTGGTTATTTGTATGCATACCGCCAACAAATCACTTAAGAAATTTTTAAAGTAATTTTAATTTTTGTATAATTTAAATTTTAGATAATAGTATAAAGAATGCATGCACACCTCACTACGACGTTGAAAATTTAAGAAATAAAACTTATTCCATTCCCAATTCAGTAAGTTTCAATTTGACCTTATTTTTGTATTGCGTAAAATTTAGAAAAATGACTATGGTATAATCTATTTATTATATAACATTAGAAGCTTAACTAGTAGGAAAATAAACAAAGTCTACTGACTACTATAACTTGGCTAACAATTAACGATTGTCGCTAATAACTGAATAAACATGAAAATTCACTTAGTCACGAGCAAAAAACTAATTGTAGCTAATATTACAAATGCAAAAGGTTTGATCAGTGAATATTTGTTGCTTTATAACTATATAATTTCTAAAGCTATTTATATAAAATTTGACATAGGAATAGATTAAATATATATACCTAAAGTTCTGAAATCTAAAGAAGTTCCTGAAGGATAAGACCAGCTTTTTATTATGTTCATTTGGTTCCTTTTTGATCACTCGTTGTCTGTGAGGAAAATTTCCTAAGATTGACCTTAGAATATATTAACTCGTACTCTCCATGTCAAATTTACAAATCTAAGCGCGATACTCGTGGCAAACAAACTTTTCTCCATTTTGTAAATCCATCCCAATGTTACTACTGATAGTGAAAAGATTTTGGAAAATTTGAAACAGAGTTAAATTATATAGCTTGAATTGATACATAGGCCACATTAATGTAGTCCACGGGAACGAAACCGTAAACAAAAGATAGTGTGTGATATTTATAAGCACCACATTAATAAGGGTAACAAAAAAAATAAAATAGTGCGTGAGATAAAAAAGTACCATAGTTAACAGTTGATTATAATAATCACATTTTCCAAAACAATTCTTCACAGATTTTAATATTATTTTTCACCATATAAATATATTGTCTAATATCAAAACTTTCGGGAATTTCCCAAAAATTATGGAATTTAAAATCATTACTATAATTTTTAGGTAAACTTTAGGCCAACTTATAGTAACTTTTATTTATTTCACATTTTCCACAATAGAATTTATGAGATCAGAGGGAGTATTGTGATATATTTTTTGTTTACATTTTCAGCAATATTTCAGTAAAAAATAAATTCAGAAAAAATAGTTTTGGAATACTTATAACTTGCGCTTTCAATTAATTATATTACGACATAAGAAATTAATAAGGAAATTCATTGGTGCTCTTTAATATTTCCTTATAAATATTTTTGCGTGTAAATTATTTACATATAGGCTGACTAATATAACATATGATTATGTCACATTTCAAGTTTTTATGTCAAATTATTTATGAGAAAAATGTTTTTTTTTCCTTCGGATGTATGGAATGCTAATAAGGTGATATTTTAAATGGACAGAGTTATTTAGATGGGTAGTAAACTTCGAACGAAGTATATTTCGTATTCCTTTTTGAACTCTGAGCAAAGCACAAATAAAAACGTAATCAAAATTTACTAAGTATTTATAAATTGCGATCAAATCAATCTAATACTTTTTCCATGACGCGCAAACAGGCAATAATTAACCTAAAATAGATGCCTACTTATTTGCAATAAATAAATTAAGTTACTTATTTTTGAAATCGGTGCCAGCACCGCTGATCAACTTAAACAAATTTATAATTTAATTTAATTTATAATGAAAATTTAAAGCTTTAACTTCTAATTTGCTTACGAGATATGGCGTATTTATAATATCAATATTTACATTTGTTTATGTTGATCGGCGGTGCTTGCGCCTACTTCAAAAATAAGTAACTTAATTCATTATAGCAAATAAGTAGGTATCTATTTTGAGTTAATTATCTTTTATTTTCTAGTGCATACCTTTTTTGAAGTCGGTTTTTTAAGAGATATTTTAATTTAGAATTTTAGTGATTAATATACCAATATTAATTATCAAAATTATTTTGTTTCTTAGAATATTGAATATCTATTAAGTCACGGGCAACAGCTAGTTATAGATAATTTCTTCTTTGTCTAAAATTGATTATCAACAATACATAGAAATGAAGCGATAGTAGTAGCCGCCAATGGTTATCTGTTAGACGTTGAGGATTTCTGTTCTCCATATCCGAAGACCAATATCAGATTTTGCAAATTAAAAACTACCAATTGAAGAATTTTGTTCTCCATATCCAAAATCCAATATTACATTTTGCAAAGTAAGAACTAAAATATCAACTAACCAGTAGCATATATAATTGAATCATGATCGATTTACTACCATCCGACAAGGAGTTTCATTGAACATCTCCAGAACGCATCTCAGATTCTGACATGATTGATAGTGCAGTTATTTTTAAAGTAACAACTACCAGTAGTTAATATCTTGAATCACTTTCAATTTACTACCATCTGTCAAGGAGTTCCATTGTTCATCTCCAGAATTCTCCATCAGACCTTTTTTAATTCATAATATATTGACTAGTATATATATATATATATATATATATATATATATATACATGTATGTATTACAAACTTAAGCAGAATTTCTTTCATATTTATATGCAAGTTAATTAAAAACAATTTCCTTTCACAACGTATATATTATATCCCGCTGTCGTGATTTTTTTTCATATTTTTCCCACGTACCATTTGACATTATGGAGACCCACATATCATAAAATAGACACTGTAACAAGAAAAATTTACTTATTATATCATTGGACATGAATTTAAAAAGTTATGATGCCATGGCGTACAGTCGGACAGACAGATATATCGAAATTACAAAGGATTCGTTTTTGGTCAGTGAACTTTAAAAAGTATATGTAGATTTTCATACCAGAGTAGCAAAGAAAATCAAACGATTACATTCTGTCCGATAGACATTTTTCATTTCATAACAAACATACATAAACATACATATGTAAATCAATATTGTTACCAATATTTGACCACTCGTCAATCATTGTAAAAGAAGGCGGACAAATAACATAAACCCAGTGATGCCAAATCGATCGCGTAGAAATATTTCATGACGTAGGCGATATCTCCGAATGAATGAATTATAACTATCTGAATACATGAACTGTGTTGCTCGTGCCAATTTTCCTTTCAAAACGTACATCGACACGGCCTTCTATTACACTATCAATACTTCGTAGTGGATAATTACAATATATAGCTTCGGATCGTTAAAACTTAGGAAAGTTTTCCTACTTCTAGCGCTTAAGCCTACAATTTAGGATTATTATTCCCAAAATAACTTAATGAAATAACACAAAACTTGACTTTATAATTTAACAATGCTTGTAGTCATATTGAATCATAGTAATTAGCGTTAGATTACTGTTCTGGGTAACTAAATAAGTAACGAAAAAATAAAAAAAGCAGTCAAGAAATTTTTTTTTATATAATTTTCACTTAGTATGCTTTGAAATAGCATTGTGCAATTAATAATTCACTGAGTGCCCGTGAAACAATCGAGTTATTCGTATTTTATTACCAAACTTACATGGTCATGAGGAATGAATTAACATTGTAAAATTAACAAGAAAAATGTAACAAACGAATCAAATGATTATATGATCATTCTAAAAACAGTTAACTTTAATAACTTCTAAACGTATAGAGTAGAAAATGATAGAGATTAGAAAAGAAAAAGTGACCCAGATTTGGATTCATTTTATGAAAATATTGAGAAAATAATAACGAAATCAATGTAGTTCGTATAGAACCATCAATAATAAGATCCTTTCAGAACCATCAATATAATTATAAATGGACAAAGAATTTGATGTACAAAACCTGTAATAGTATGTACAAATCCTTTAATGTGATTATTAAAGTATCAAGAATGCATTTAATAGACTACATAACAACGAAGAAGAAAAACAAATGAATATACCATAGTAGTCAGCAGATTATGTTACAAAAGATCGCGTCGACCACATATTACTGCCGCTTGTAAGTTGAACTAAATACGGAAAAAGACTTTATTCTATAGGTTACAATTATGCAGTAAACTAACTAAAGGAAACGTGATAAGATACTTCAAGTTTTTTTTTTCAAACGTGGTTAAGGGTTAGCTATTTTGGAAGAGTAATTTCAGGGCGCAATTATTAATATTGAAACCGATGAACGCATGAAAGATTCGGCTTGCATATCGTAAGGTATTATGGTCTCAACTCGCAGACTAGAAGCAAAAAATTAATAGAAAAGATATATTGGCATGTACGTGTGTATGTATACGAATGACATGATATTTTAATTTTTTTTAAAATGTGGTTACGAGTTAGTTTTTTTTTGGGAGATTAATTTCAGGGCGCATTTATTGATATTGAAACCGATTAACGCATGAGAGATTCGGCTTGCATAGCTAAGGTATCATAGTCTTAACTCGCAGACTAGGCGTAAAAAGCAATGGAAAAGATATATTGACGTATACGTGTGTATGTATACGAATGACATGATACTTCAAGTTTTTTTTCCAAATATGGTTACGAGTTAGCTATTTTGGAAGAGTAATTTCAGGGCGCATTTATTGATATTGAAATCAATTAACGCATGAAAGATTCGGCTTACATATCGTAAAGTATCGTGGTCTCAACTCGCAGACTAGAAACAAAAAAGCAATGGAAAATATATATTGACCTCTACGTGTGTATGTATACAAATAACATATTTTAAGTTTTTTTTCAAATGTGGTTACGAGTTAGCTATTTTGGAAGAGTAATTTCAGGGCGCATTTATTAATATTAACCGATTAACGCATGAAAGATTCGGCTTACATATCGTAAAGTATCATGGTCTCAACTCGTAGACTAGGAGCAAAAAAGCAATGGAAAAGATATATTGACGTTCACGTGTGTATGTATACGAATGACATGATATTTAAATTTTTTTTTCAAATGTGGTTAAGAGTTGGATATTTTGGAAGAGTAATTTTAGGGCGCAATTATTGATATTGAAACCGATGAACGCATGAAAGATTCGGCTTGCATATCGTAAAGTATTATGGTCTCAACTCGCAGACTAGGAGCAAAAAAGTAATGGAAAAGATATATTGATGTGTACGTGTGTGTGTATACGAATGATTATAATATTAGTTAGGATTTTATTTTATATATTTATTTTATACGAATGATTGTGTTTAAGTGTGTAACCTATGTTATTATTACTATTATTATTATTGTTTCTGGGTTTCAATGTTTGTATAATAACACTTTGTATATACATATGTGTCTACATGTGTATTGATGTTATTTAATAATAAGTAAATAAAAGTATTTAAGTTCGTTTGCTAGATAATTAAAATGCCACCCACAGACCTCAACGTGGCTCACTCAAAAATACGCATTATATGCAAAGTAGATGAACGACTTTTATAGATGATGAGTTGGACGATTGTTCCCTTCCAACCGACTTGCCGCACAAGTCAAAATGTAGGTGCCGTCGACTAAATCGTATCTGTATCTGTAAGCGTGTATTAAGTTATGTCTTCGGTCCTTTTAATTTGTAATATTGAGATCGGCGGAAGCCGGCCAGAGTCGGTACGATTTTTTTGTGGGACTAAGTTTTGTGAGACGTTTGCGTATTAAATGTCAATTGTTATATTTTTTACGATTGTTATCGGCCATTTGCTTTGTGGGCGAAGACTAGTTAAGTTGTCGTGTCGTGCTATTTTTTTATGAAACTCTGCTCATATTGCTTAACTGGAATATGAGGTGTATGTTTGGCATATATGGGCTAACACTTTACACAATATAAAATAAATAGTGTATCGTGAGAGACGAAAAAAGTAAACATACTTGCGAAATATGAATGTAGCGTCGGAGAAACTGTACTTAAAAAAATTGGAAAATTATTATTTGAAAAAATAATTAAATTTAAAAAAATATTAGAATAGTAAAGAAAATTAAAATCATTTTTTTCTAAAACTCCGTATCAAAACTGAAAAGAAGAACGAAAATTTAAGAAACCCACTGGGAGTCTGTTTGTCTATCGGTCATAACCTATTTTCTTGAAGAAAGTGTGACGTGAGAGCTGAAGTCTAATTAATAAGTTTGCTTATGATCAAATATAAACGTTAAGTAAAAAAAACTTTAAACGTTGAGTAAAAAAACTTACTCCTATATTTAAAAATTATTAAAATTTACTATTTAATAAATATCTATTAATATTAATTAACTTTTTATTAATCGACTATTTATTAAAAATAATCTTGATAAATTTTTTCAAGCGCGTCGTAAAAATCGTTATTTGTATTGAAACAGCAGCAATAAAAATAAAAAAAATTCAAGTGTTTTAATTATGTGGTTTTTACTGTAGTGAAATTATCAGCCGCATAAACATCCATTACATTTCTCGCCTGAGTGACATGCACTTGACCGCCTTTTTACACTTTATTTGATTTTTATTAAGAAAACATATTAATGCAAATGTTCTTACTACATCATTTAGTTCTGGTTTGGGATTTATTTACCGTCTCACTCTGCTGCAATACCGCGTCGACTAATTTCTTTAGTTCTGAAATGTGATTTTTCTTGTAAAACGAAAGTTAATTAAATTGGGAATATTGACTAATTAGTACTAAGAGAAAGTCAAAATAAAAAAGAAAGCAGAACTATAATCTGATTGTTGTATTTATACTGTTGTTACTGGTTTTATATAATTGAAAAAAAACTGTATAATAAAGAAATAAATGGTAAAAGCAAGTCAAAAATAAGAAAATTGGTGACTTGATTTAAATACATGATATGGATAATGATAAATTCGTGCTTGAAAAAATTATTGAAAGTCGTGCGACCACACGCAGATTTCGGGAATTGAAAAAAAAATATATACAAGGATAGCGTTACGCAATTTGTTTTAATGGAAAATAAAATGTTAACTAATATAATAACCGTAAAAGTTTGTTTATTTTTTTATCTCTCTGTCGCGCTTCCCTGCGCCCTACGAATAGAATGTATTAGGGACTAATATATATAACAGGTTTCATTCCAGAGTAACATGGTTTTCAACCTTTCTTAAAATGCTGCTAGATGGTACTTACAATTCTTATATACATCATCTTCTACCTCAAATCAGAAATTGAATTTACGCAATCGTAGTCGCGGATAACAGTTGGCAATATATATTTTTCCTAGTTTAAAATAATCCATGGATTCCGCTTACTTATTTTTCAGATTTACAGTACCATCGAGCTTAATTTCAGAGAATTTGTTTATGTTTTTTATTTTAAGATCTAATTCTTTCCTTTGTGAATTCTTCATCAAATTACGAAATAATTTATCTCAATATAGTATTAGGAAACTATGACCAAGGCTTGCAATCAGAAATTAAATTCCTACCTCTCTGATACATATGTTTGAAACAAAAACCTTTTTTTAGAGTTCCATAACCGAATGGGAAAAAATCTTATAATTTCGTCATATGCGTCTGCCCGTCTATCTATCCGTATTTTACTCGGAGACTACAGGCACTATATAGATAAATTTTGATGGTAAGTATCTTCTATGAACCGCTATACAATGAAATAATCGAATTATAAAAAAAATTGTTAAGGGGTGGGTAATCCATACATGTAACTGAGAGTTGAAAAAAAAATCCTATGTGCACTGGATTTTTTTATGGCGTATGGGATATCGTTAAATAGGTCTTAAAAATGATATAAAGGTTCCAATATAATATTTTTTTAATTAATAGTTGGGGAGATATGCGCTTCTAAAATTTTAAGAACGTGTATCCTCTCTCCCTTTAATTTTTGAAATTACATGTGTGAAATATTAAAAAAAAATTAAGGTAGTACAACTTAAAAGAAAATATAAAAAAATTAATTTAGTGTAACATAAAATAAATTTTAAATAAAATTTTCTTTGATATGGGTTATTTTAATTTGTTTTTCGCAATGTCTGAGAAATATAAACTAATAAGTTCAATATTGTTTTGTGATACAAAACCCTTCATCTGCAAGTCCGACTCGCACTTAGCTGATTTCTATCGTCTTTAGTACTTTCTATATTATTTTCTTTACTTTGGAACGGTTGCGTTGTGTCAAAAAGATAGCACTGTTTTTGGTTTACCGCATATTTTCGATTAACCGATTCGCATTTCGGCACCTTTGTAATTTACGCTTGAAGTGAAATACCAAACTTTTGAATAAACCACTTGCCTTGTGGAATTTAGTATTATTATTTTCTTTAAGAACATGAAAGCTAAACTAAGCTGCGATCATTGTGACTTGTTTGTATGTGAATTTATTTTTATAAAACGATAGAAATGGGAATCGATATTTATTGATAATAAATTTTTGTGACTAGTGCATGGTGCCCAAACTTGGATGTATATATGCATATACATGTGAAAGGAAAAATTATATAGAATGCAATACATTACGTGCTCTCTGTGCTCGGATATATATTTACGTATCTTATATATTTCAATGAATATTCGAGGCCACACACATTGCTTTCCGTAAATATGCTGCGCATGGATTAACCGACGTCATCATGTTAGTTATAGTGTGATTAGGAAAAAAGGACATTCTTAGGTAATTGATAAATACTATAAATAATTAACTAGCATGAACTAAGAAAAAATGAAAGTTAAAGTACTTTAACTTCATCCGCGAGCTTATATGGTAAAACGTTCACAGAAGCTCAGGGAGCCTTTCTTTTTATTATTGCCGAATACATCGAAACAAAATAATGCGCCGAAAGTCGAAGTTAAAAGATCATTTAAATCAAGGTTAACTAACAAGAAAGTACCACTTCATCTATAGAGTAAAAAAATAGTTATTTAAGAGTGTTTTAAGAATTTTTATCAGCATTTGTTTTCAGTTTATAAACAGTTATTTAAGAATGTTTATCACAAAATATTGCTTTGTATTCTCAAACCCATGACTTCGAAGTTATACGCACGATTTCGAACGTTAAAAGAATATTGTTAACTGCACATCTTTATAATGCTAGGTAGCGGATGACACTTAATAATTGGGCACTATTTATTGAAAATGTTTGTTATTTATATACTTTCATTTCTTTCTTTTCGTCGTTACCTAGCAAGATAGTATACGATTAACTTACATGTTGACAAGCTGCATTGACCTAATTAAATTTTTATTCTTTATTTGTAATTTTGAAACTTAAATTCATTCAGAAATTATCCCCAAAAATCGGTAAATATAATGTCTATAAATGTTATCACCAGTTATTACATTTCATAGTCATGCAAAATATGAGTTAACATGTGTATATACATATATATATATATATATATATATATACATATATATATATATATATATATATATATATATATATATATATATATACGATTTAATTTCATTTGTATTTATGTACGTATATATTGATTATTACGACGTTTTGCACACCTCCATATCAAACAAGCTAACGGTCGTGTAATCCAAGGTCGAACATCATACTCAACTTTAAAATGAAATATTTGAACTTATAGATTAGTACATTTCCCTTACGACACTATGAGAATACTATTTTGCGTAGATTTATTGAATAATATAATAAAGAAAAGTAATTTTTGGAAGGTATTTATGGGCCAGCAATCGGAGCGACCCCCGTTTCCTCACGAAATTGGAATATGTTCTTTAAGATTGATGCCATTTTTTCGTGTCGTTATTACAAACCACCAAAACTTACGCAATCCCATTTTAAATGCAATTGAGATGGTGCACTCTATTTGCAATCAATTGAAAATATTACGCAAATAACAAATTTGCCAAAACTCAGCAAATATACGCATTACAGCCTAGATGCAAACATTTTGGCTGTACATTTATTCTGCCTAGCATCAGGAAACGATTCTATTATTCTATCTATAAACAGTTTATTTAAAAAATGTAACAAACATCGATAAATCTTGGATATTTGTTTTGAATGAATTGAATATGAATACAAGATATATAAGAGTGTCTAATTACATTTAGTAAAACGTATTCTCGACATATTCTCTAAAAGATAGATTCTCATGATAAAATGGTAAATTTGTTAAAGATTTATTACTATTGTTATCCATTACCAGCGATGACATAATTACTCAATGCCCCATTTTCTGAAAACCTTTCTTGTACTATATCGTTTAGCATAATAGTTTATCATATGATAAAAATTAGAAAGAAAATTAAATTCATAGAGCCATAACCTTATTTTCTGACCACAAAAATAAACAATTCACCTAAATATTTATATTACCTCCATCCAACCCAATCGAAAACATTTCCGATAGCCCCGATATATCTGAAAGCTATACAGACCAGATTCTCCCCAATGTCTAGTTAAGTAGAACGATATGGGTATCGGGTCGAGAGCCGTCACAATTTTATGATGGGGTCGTCAATTTCGTCCCCAGAGACCGACACGTCTGCCTGCTTCAGCCCACATACTCACCCGACTTCGACTACCTAAATTTTGTCTCACCCACGCCTGGCGACCAATAAACTGACGAGAAGACCTTCCCCCTCCATTATATTTTAGTTTATGGCCCGAAGTCTCAGGTGAGGAATAAGTTTAATGGAATCTGAAAGATCCGGCGGCGCCCGGATGTTGTTTGTACACGTCCGTCTCCGGTTTGATGGTGAGCTTTGACGTATTCGTTTTGCGATATTTATGCCGTAACGAGAGTAGTTTATCACGTTATGACGATAAAATAAATATTTTTATATGTTATACTCTTTAGTGATACTTTTATTGCGTTTAAACATAATCCGTAATTTTGACGTTAGAATAAGGATGCATTGTAAAGAAATAGTATGAATTCCATAATCATGAACTTGGTTAAATCCTATATCTTGAGGTAATATTATAAACTCAACTAGCTTATCGAATTAATGTGTTGTGTCTTTCAGACAGTATATCAGGTGAGTTTAATTTTTCAGTTACGATTTAATATATTTTTAGGTTTTTTTTTAATTAATGGAATAAAATTAGGCCGAAATATATTAAAATTCTCTGTTTTTTACATCTCCGAATCTCAGAGACTATAATATGCCTATCTTTAGAGGGTAATAGTTAAGATGTTCTTGTCAGAGTTAAAATTTTGAACGCCGTATCTTCTGGAAAGTTACGTAGTTTATATAAAATCACAGTGATTGGATAAATAAATTTGAAATAAAACAAAAACGTTGCCGATGTTTATAAACAACAAATTCGATGAGTTATCTATAGTACGGGTGATACAAAAGAATAATGTGGCAAATGTAAATAGTTCTCAAAAACGTTCGTATAATAATACAAGTCACAGACAAAATTATTGGAAGAATACGAAAATATTTTTTAATTATATTTTATATTCCATAACCTGCTGCAGTGATGACAGCAATGATGGAACAACATTTCGTATGATTCTAGCAAATCTCAATTAGTCCTTTCATAAATATTCATGTAGTAGACTCAACAGTCCATTAATAAGTTTTCCATGTATCTGTATTAATTCTACAATAAACCGTTCCCTATCTTTAAATTTTCTTCCTGTCCTGTAATCTCAGGAGGGTGCCCTAAAGTACGATAGGTTGGTATAATATAACAGTTACTGAGATAAAGGAAGATTCAAAATATAACTTTCGAAAATATAATATAAATTATACAGCTCCCCTATCTTATGATACTCGCTTACGTAAAGAGTGGGAAAACCCGCGCAAACCCCGTTTTTGCTATTGTTTTGTATAATATTTAAATGCTGTTGGAAGTTTCTAAGAGTCAATCTTTACAAATTGCCCACCTAAAATATTGCCATACGATGAACCTGGATCGTGGTAAAGAATTTAATAAAGTAGAAATAATACTATATCATGTAGCTTCATTTATTTGTAAAAAATTTTATTATAAAGAATTTCTCCAAAATTAAGGCAAAATATTGAATATATTTGGCGTAATAGCTTAATATTTCATAAATCTCAATCATGTTCACCGTTAGGATTACCTCGAGAATGGCACTTATGTTTTATATTATATACTAAAAAGGTAACAAAACTGCATAACCGAGGTAACATAACTCAGTCACATGATTTCACATTGGCCACAATCCAGCAGACACGGCATAAAATTAAATTAACAATCGAAAAGAATAGTATTTTTTTAGTCATGATCAGGTATTTTTTTAGTCATGAGTCAAAAATATACTGGAGAGGTAACAGAACTGTGTAACTGAGGTAACATAACCCAGTCACATGATCTTCACATTCGTCATATTCCAGGAGATACGGCATAAAATTAACAACCGAAAAAGGAATTACTTTTTAGTCACCCTGCGTCGAGTACTACTAAATTAGAATGAAGTGAAAGAAAAGACATTTTTATAATATAACGCACACAAATGATTTTCTATTCCTCATTTGTCATATTCCTATAAACTTGGTATAAAATTAAATAAAATATAGAAAAAGGGGGTAATTTCAGACAGCCTGCGATTAATAATGCTAATTATAATAAAATAAAAGATAAAAAGCTTTATAATAAATCGTACTTATATTGTTTTCTATAGCTCATTTGGTACATTCCAGTAAACTCACCATAAAATTAAAATCACCGTCTGAAAAAGGAAATAATTTCAGTCAACTTGCGACTAATTTGGAATAAAGTTATTCACTACTTTTAAAACTACAGAAAGGAAACTAAATTTGTATAATTATTTTTTTTTGCATCTATGGCAACAAAAAAATACACAATAAGAACAAAAAGATGCAAAAACGAAAAAATAAATTCTATTTAGGTCACATGTTTACTAGTAAGCCACGTACATAAAACAATCTTAAAACGTACATTCAAAGATAACAAGCAGCCTTTGCAAAGCAAGGGTTAAAAGCTTACCATGAATTAGTACCGAAATCAATTAGTAAGACGCAAACCGCGAGGGGTGGTTCGTAGTTACCGCGCAATATAACGAATGCTTCCACAAGGATAATGTCCTTAATCTGACCCACTCATTAACGTACACCGCACCCGTTTAATATCTACTTCCTTCCGCTTCCGGTATTCGGTATCCTTATGAAATTGTAAATCGAGCTTCACGTGGTATACAGATGAATATTGCGGTCATAATTCTTGAGTCGAAATGTGATTAAAGTTTTGTTTCATTAGTTTCCAGAATGTCTTTGCCAAAATAATCTTATGTAATTTCAACGATGGTAATATCAAAGAACTAATTTCTTTCGTTCTAGACTTCAATAAGAATTTATGATCGAGACAAGTCTTCATCAATTTTTCACTTTTTCTAATTGTTTTCTATAAATATATTTGTGTGTTTGTTTTAACACATATCAAATAAAAGCTACTACATAGGTGTTGACTTAAAATGATATTTAGTTATAATTTCATCAGAATCGGTTCACTTAATCAGTAAACATGCGCATTTAATTTTTAAAAAATGATTTCACATTACTTTATTTATCACATACCAAGAAGTGCCTAGCTGCTTGATAAATAATATTTACTATACATATAGAGTATATGTATAAATGGCCTCTCTTATATTTTAAATCGCGCAATGAAATGTTTCATCCGAATATACATATATTGGAGAAATGGGTATAGAATGAAAATGTATTGGAGTGAGAGGGATAGCTATTTCAGTAAGCCATTTGAATTCCGGCAGACGTCGTTATATGATATAAATTTAGTTTCTTTTTCATTCTTTTTAAACTACATTATTTTGTCAATATTCGTTATTTAATTATTTTGATTTGATAGGTATAAGGCTATATAAATTTGCTTATTACGTACTGTTTGTGTATGATTCTCTTTATTAAAATATATTTCTCTTTATTAAAGAAACATTATTTAGTGCAACATAACAAAACTAAAAAAACAAAAACAATGTTTTTGAAATGTTTGTATGTCTGTGAGTCTGTTTATTTATTCACGTCTCATGTAAAAAAGAGCTTAAGGTATTTCGAAGACGCTTTCACTGGCGGATTCTGCTGCATCTCTTGTAATATGTAGATTCCACATCAATCTATATAATTTTATTTTTAAGGTAAAAATTTACTCCACGACTCTGAGTATCTTTAAACGATTCACGACTTCTAAGCCTTTATTTTATAAGGAAAAAAAATGTAAGTCCAAAATAAATAAATAATGTTTTAAACCTGAAATGCTTTAATAATTATAACAGATATTTTATAATAAACTAGCTGTGCACCACAGTTTCACTCAAATGAAATTTAGAATAAGAAAAATTTATTTTTTTCTCTCATATGTTGCAATTAGTTATAACCTATTACCATAACAAATTTCATCAAATTTCGTTCAGTGAATTTTGCGTGATTGACGCACAAAATTCGTTCAGTAAATTTTGCGTGATTGACGCACAAAATAACATACATCATGCAGAAAAAATTCTAAAAAAAGTTTTCCGACTTCTATTGTCAACCTATAAGCTAAATCAAGCACCGTTTTTAAAATATTTTCCGTGTATAAAATTTACTCTATTACTATATTTGTATAGATAAAAAGAAAATTGTAAAGTTAAGCAATCAAACTGAAATTTACTCTACCTGATGCTAGTTAAATCATCTTAGGAAATTAAAAAAAAAATTGATTTATAGTTGAACTGTGATATCTTTTAGGATTTCTGTGAAATTCAGATATTAAATACTATGCGAAGTACTTGCTCTCAGCTTTAATATATTTCTCTTACATATAAATGTGAAAAAAAATTCCAGAACACGGAAACACGAAAAAGATGGCAGTGAGAAATGTTATTTTTATGTTTATGGATATTTCTAATTATCAATTAGGAATAATGCGAATATATGAGATTATTATTGTGACAATTTTAATAGTCTTCGAATGCCACATTTAGTTAATTTACACTGATAAACTATATTTAAGCCGCATATATTTTTAAAGTATTCAGGAAAATATATATGTTTATGACACATATAGCCTTTAAAGCCTTTTGTCTTAGTAATATATTGAGTCTATTTTGGTTCATTGTTGGATATATCGATATACCGATGCGCCTATCTCATTCTAATTACACAAATAGGCATTCTAGTACTGAGATAGGTATCTTATATTTGTCAAATAATTCCGTCTTTTACGTTAACTTGTATTGTACAGCTAGGTAAGCATTTATCTGTTTTATCAATATTTTCTACTTGTGGAGGAAAAATATATGTCGTCCTATTTTGTGGTCTGTTTTATCTTGAGCTTTATGACAAAGTCAAAAAACATGTTGTGTAATTTCCGTATCTTTATTCTTCTGATATATATTGATACTGTATTGCTAGTGTAAGTTATTTATTATTATCTAGAAAATAATCAATCAACGTATATAATAATAACAATAGAAGCTTGTGATATTTTGTGTTCTCGGAAAGAATAGTTAGTGAAAGGAAAAGATGGGTCAGGTCTTATTTCCTTTTTCGCTTTAACCACTAAACGTTTCAAAACTCTCGTTTCCCAAATTCATTATATTTTTTTAATAAATACCAAAAACATTTTTTTCTAGTTTTAATTTGGCGCAGTATAGTCTTGGAGATTAACATAAAAATTAAATCTATTTTTGGTAATATACGGTTATATACTCTAGTCCCGTTCGCTTATATGCACCTTCAACCATTCAATTGTTAAGATCATGTCCAACTATTCGATTGATCAAATATTTTTATTAAAATGTTGTTCTTAAATTAGATCATTATTGCTTCATTTTTCCATAGGTGGAGATTAGGCATTTTTCTCTCGTGTTGTAGATTAAGCTATTCATGTATCTGAACTTCAAAATTATGAGCTCATTTTTCGAGTCCAAAGCGGATGCATAATTTTTGAAGTACATTTATTCAGTTCAATATAGTTTTCCTTATTTTTGAAAATCTACTAAATTAAACAAAACGACTTGAGATCTCTCGTGCAAGTGTTTTGAAAAATTTTAATTTTTAATATTAAAAATAAAGTAATTTATAAAATTTTTGTGCGTCAATGATCACAACATATATCAATTAATTTTCAAATATAAGTAATATTTGGAGGTATCTTGGGAATAAATTGATTTAGACGTGCTACTTTATAATATATCATTTGTTAAATATAATAAAATCCTAAATATGACTGATACACTGATTACTATGGGTAGTAAAGATATGGACACATGACTTTCAGAAACCATTACTCATAATTAGGAAATCTATGTATCAATACGTGAAAAGAAAACTTTGTACCTCTTTTTAAGAATACGCGCACGCGGAAAAGTGTAAAATTTGACATAGTTATATGATGAAGGAATGTAGAAAGCTAAAATTGAAAGATATGTGTTACAAATATATTAAATTATATTATTATTATTATTAAATACATTATACAGTTAAAAATTATTGTTTACGTTAATACTGTCAATGCAAAACACATATTGGTCTATGGCCAAACAATCGCAAAGTGTAGAGACTGCCGAAAAGAATTTTAAACTGTTTCATTGATTGAATGAGTTTCGGGCTGTGAATTTTATGCGATTTCAAACGTTCCTTTATCAATAGTTTGTGAAGTGTATGTAACGGTAAAAAAATTGTTTGTATTATATTTTGTGTAATAGATATCTGTTTTATAATAAATACAAGCTGTAATTATATTTTTTCAACAATTTTTTTTGATCTCAAATTTTAAATTTCATAGGTATTGCGAGGAATTAAGGCAAGCAACACCCGTTAATGACGTATTTGTATACGCTCTAATCTGATATGATAGAACAACATTAAACAAAATTATATGCAATGATTATGGAAGTATACTCGTTGACAAAATAACCTTAATAACGTTCAAACTTGAACATTTAATGAATTATGGTCAAATTTCGACTAATTGGCGACCACTAGTATGTTTTACATACTTATTGGAAAATAATATTTTCTTCAATTAATACCCTTTGATAGTCATAAGACTTCAAATCCGCCTTTTCATTGTGGATCTAGATCTGTATAAGAAGTAAATGCAATAAACATTATTTTTCACAAGGCCTCTTTACTACAATTTATTTAGAGAGAAAGGTTTAGAAGAAATTTATAACGGTTACTAACTACAATAATGTAATACATTATCGAATTTTTTTGTCTTCAAAAGCTTTTCCGACTTTTCCAAAATCTAATAAAACGCACACATTATACTGAATACTTATATTGAATACTTCTGTTGTATTTGTAGTAACGAAAAAATATTCTTGTATCCAACTTTATTTATTCACCCGAGTTTTTTTCCAATTTTCTAAAAATTTTCTGTACAGTGGGTTTGACAATTTCGTTTCTAATCAAGATTGCCTGTCTCTATCCCAAATGGTACATTATTATTTTACGCAATTTAAGCTAAGCCGATTTTTAATCATTATTTCGGACGCTATCTTATTTTATTTAATATCAGTTTATTTCGGTTTAAAATAATTTATCTTTATAAATTATAATTCAGTTTGATTTAGCTTAAATATATTTTGGTTTATTTAATTGGGCCTGATTTATAAGTTTGCTTCAAATTTAATTAACTTTGATAAACTAAAATATATAATATGATAGTTTTATTCGTGTGCCAAATATGTTTAAACAAATAATTTTCTCTTTCTATAAGGGTTCCATTTTTACCTTTTATGGCAAAGGGTCTTTATAATTAGATATAAAGGTATAAATTCAACAAAAATTTCCGATGATAATAATAACGCCGTGCAATATATTTCGATTTCGTAGTATGTTATTTTCCGCCTTTCGGAATCACAGTCCGTAATCAGGAATACGATTGTGCCTTCCAAGAAACGGAACGTGTTTAAGACGAGAGGCGATGATTTTATAGAGTACTAGTAAGTATGTACAATATATACCAGCCAGCAATCATATTGAATACGTGTATTAGGATAGTTCATCCGTACGCGAACGTCTTTCGATTTGAAGTACGTTTTATACGCGCAGGAGAATCAAACTAACTGCGGTGTGGCACGAGTCGTGCGTCATCGGCGCTGCGCCCAGTGAGGCGTGCGGCCGTCGACCTGTGCGACGCAACGCGAACTGAGGGATAATGCTGCGTTCACAACGGCGATCGGAAAGAATGATTTTGATTTTATTGAAATTAAAAATGTTACCAGTTACTTTTGATTTTTTTCTATTTACTATTCTGCGACTATTAAAGATAAAATAAGTAAATTGATTTTCGTGAAGTTGCCGATTTTTTAATGGTTACTTAATAAAAAGATAAAATTCCTTTTTATTTTGTGAAACATGCTCTCTAAATCTCAAAATCCTTTTGATGCCCGGTGAGTGATAATAACGAAATTAATGCTATAATGATGGCAGGTATTTCCAAATAATATTGAGTAGACTTCTAATAATATTACACCTTCAATGGGGAAATAAAATGATCAAAAATGGGAAGATACATGAACCGATAGACAAACAATGATATTGAAAATCCTGTTACGTTGATTGTAAATGTTTTCTTCAGTGATGGTACATGCGGCTTTAACTTATTTTAAGGTAAACAAATTTAAGATGAGATTAAAAATTCCGAAATCCTTTTACAGCAGCAGGACAAATCAAGTTATACTAAAAGGAAAAAAGTTCATGGACAAAATGTACTTATATTTCGATCGATCAACATATTTTTTTTGTTAAATTTTTTTTCATATAAAATGGTAATATCTAGCATTTCACTGCTCTAATAATATATTACTATTTAATTATACCATATAAAGAAATTGTAATACTAATAATCATCTCGAAAACGAAACAAGATCTAGACAGAAGATTAAATTTCAATCGTTAAGTGCTGAAAATTACTTTATTTTATCGATAGCTTATTCAGTACCTACAATTTCACTAGCTGGCAACAAAAATATATTATTTTAATATTCATAAATTATTTTAAAATAAATTAGGGATATCGTTTATGGTAATTACTTGCATTAGGACTTACCAATTTATATTATTACTGAGTTATTTCAGTACCAAAAAGGTACAGAAATGATTTGGGCAAGGAATAATACTTGAGAAATTATTCTGCATATTATCATAAGCTTAGATCCACCTTAAACATACTCATATCTTTACGTCCTCAATTTGTATTAACATTAAATAAACAATCTGGAATTTATACATAGTTAATGAAGATAATGTTATAGAAAATTAAGTGAATTAAAATTTATCGACAAGAGATAAAGTTGTAGTTATGCTGTTAAACACATTAATTTTTATACTATTTAAAGTATTATTTTTATGAGACATATCAGTACTTAATATAGAAAATAATGGATAGAAAGACTACGAAAAGTCTAGAAATATGTTTGTGATGACATACAAGTGCTAATATTAAAGCACTAATTGCGATTAATATTTCGTCAATTATCGTTTGTCTTACAGACCTAGGGATATATTAATGACGATATCGCAGTCACTAATTACAGTTATTTCGTTAAACACATCTGTCATATCATCTAAAGTATTATATTTATTAGATATGTCAGTACTTAACTTAGACAACAAGGGTTAGGGACGTGCCGAAAAGTCTAGAAATATGTTTACGATGATATACAAATGTTATAATGCTGAATTAAGAATAATATTACGTTTATTATAGTTTGCTTTATAGGTTTGGTTCCAAAAGGTAGTCCATAAGCATAAAATAGTTATAACTTCTCAATAATACTTTAGTGATTTTGTTAGTTGTTAATTGTAACTTGTGGTCGTCCAGTGGTCGAAATTCAAAGGTAGTTAGTTCAATTCAAACTCATTCGGTAAATTTGAAATTTTAAAATTCATTGGCGACAATATCCACTCTGTTTGGACCATAGACTATTATGTGTTTGAAATTGGCAATATGAACGTAAACAATGAATCTTTTATTCTTGAATATATACAATGAATTTATTAATGTATTTGTAATATATAATTCAATATATTTATTATTTGTATTACACATAAATTTTAGCTTTCTCCCCTCCTTCTACACGTAAATTTTTATTATGCTAAATTTCAGATTCCTCTGCTTGCTATATGCTTAAAAATGGGTACAAAGTATTCGCTTTAGGTATTCATATATAGATGATTGTCGAATATTACGTAAAGTTCTTTCTGGTCCCTAAAATCAAAATAATTCTTGAAAGCAAAAATTTGAATTATTTTAAACACAATTAAAATAAAAGAAATGAAATAAATGTCAACAATTATAACTAGACACCTTTACTAGATCAAATAGACACATGGCTATTTATAAAATGTAAGACAATAATTCGATTGTTCTTGGAGTTTTAATCACGGGCTACTCGTAGCGATAATACGAATATGAAAAGAGTGCAATAACATTAGTCAAAATCTGTCTTGTAGTACATAAAGTCATAATATATATGCTTTATGTTTTAAAGAAGAGATTTAAAGGTTTTGACAATTAATTATAATATATTAAAGAGACAATATCCGCAAAAGAATATGAATTGTTACAAATTATTTACACAATCTAATATTTTTGAAAAATGTCCACACTGTATATTTTTCCAGATACATTTGTTAAATATTATATGAAATATTATACGTTATTTTAGACAAACGTAGTTTACGCTTTGAAATCATAATAAAATACGCTAATACACTTTATTTACATTCATTCGTTTATTAAATTAATTTTGGAACAACATTCCGAAGTTGGTCGCGCTTAAACTTTTAAGTTATTAAAAATCAAGGCAAATAATTTGTCCTATTTTTGGCGATTGTATTCATGTAATTTAATGCACTGCAGTGTGAAATAATTCTGACAATAAAATAATATTCTAACCCATAAAATATGGTAAAAATGCTTTTTAAATATTAAAGGAAAAAAACTCCATTGCTCGGTTTATGAAAGCCTCCTACTGTTGACGCATTTAATAGGTCTATTCAAAGTGAATTATAGTTTCTTTTTTATTAATAAATAATGTTTTTTCATAAATATCTGTAATATTCGTATTTTTATTTTTTTTATTGTCCAAAAGTGGGCTTGTGTTTTTTATTTTAAAAAAGGTACCAACCTTAAATTTTACTGAAGTGGGAGCTAAGAACAGTTACAGATGATGTCTTCGATCTTAAGATTACTGTCAAAATGGATAAGTGGCAGCATCATAAATTTTCCTTCCACTTCTGGTCGAGATATGTAACAAAAATTCACTTATCTCATTTCTTAAAATTGATTAAGTATATCATGAAGTTTAAGTCATGTTGCCAGATGTCCTCTTTTATTCTTGAATGTAAACAATGAATCTATTAATATATATGTAAATATTTCCAAAATTCTCGTAAAAACCTATGATTTGTAAACAAAAAGTTTTCACACTGTAGATATTAATATATTCAGATTTTACTGCAAAAATAATCTGTTGAAATCTTAAATTTTAATCAGGATGCTATTTAATTAATTCGAAAGTGAATTAATGAATTAACGAATAATTGTTTACTTGCACCGTCGTAAATAAAAGTACTTGATTTTGCGCTATAATGGAAATGCTTAAACATACGTTTAGATACTTTTATTACCTTATTCGGTTGTAGAAAAGACCAACAATTATAGAAAAGTTTAAATTAATTAACAGAGAATAATGAGAGAATATTATGTACCTATAACATTAAATCAAAATAATATAATAGCAGTAATTATCTATTATGTAACAATGACTCATATAAGCTTAAAATGAATTCATCTTTCGATAAAATCACAGTCGCAAATCCGACTCTAAGTTTTCTGTTTCAACGTTGTTGTTAAAGACATCGAAACGACCTTACATTTTATTGTCTTCTGAATACAGTGAAATATTGAGATTCTCTTCCCAGTTCTTTTCTTTTTTGTTATACCCACCTAAGACTGTAGAAGAATGACTTCTATGTTATGGTCTAATACGCAAGGTTGTGAACTCGTTTAAAACTTCCTTTAACCATTTTGTATGGTTGAAGTTGAGTACTTTAGGTCTTCCACGATTCGTCTTCTAGTACTTTTTCAAGTCCTAGTCTTTTCGAGGGTATACTTTTTTAAATAATACATGTGACGTATGTATGTCAGAATTCAATCGAATTTGTATTTTAAAATATTCAAATGGCGAAATTATACTGATGTTAGGTAACAAGCACGACAAATAAAGCACTAATGCTAAATATCTTTTAATATTGATATAGATAATTCTTTTTGTTTTACTTCCGAACTGAATTTATGGGGTTATTATTTTAAGCCTTCCAGAAGACACGAATATTATATTTTCACGTAAGTGGTATTTAGGGCAGTGTTATTTATGTCTTTATATTGTTGACAGATATAGATACATCTATATTATTAACAATAAATAATACGTATCATATATATATGTAGTATAAATGAGTAAACACGTCATTTGTACAAGTTATGATTATTTTAGTAACGTGATTAACGACAATGTGAACGGATAACTGACATGTACTATGGTCTATTTATATATAAAAAGAGAGTCAGTATTGATATCTATATATAGAAATTATATTTTTTTGTGTCACAATGAATGATGGATTGTAAATCAGCTGTTTCTATATACATGCTTAGTAATTTGTGATGTATATTTATGACTGGATGAAAAAGCCGACTGCGTGTTGTGAAGCAAATTATAAAGAGAAATACAAATCTGAATAAGTATAAGTGAATAAGTTACAGTAGTACAGCAGTAATTCAGAAGATTTTTTGAAATAAAATAGAATTTTGCTCGTTTTTAGATCTTCAAATTGTTTCCATATATAATTTGTTTTGAAGGGAACCCTGAAGGAAAAAGTAAATGATTTATTAAGCTAAATGTCTCTCTGGGGGAAAAGGAAATGAATTATTAAACTAAGCATTTATTTAAAAGAAAGTTAAAACTGCCATTTAGTAGAGAATCATAACTCAAGAATCGGAGAATTGAAAAAGAAAACTTTACCCCTTTCTAAAGTTTTTAGAAGAGAACTCTGGAGAAATGATCAATGAATTATTAAATTAAACAGTTATTGAAAATAAAATAAAAAATAACATTTAGTGGAGAATCGTAACTCATGAATCGGAGAATCGCAACAGACAACTTTCTAAAGTTTTTAGAAGAGAACTCTGGAGGAATAATAAATGAATTATTAAATTAACAATTATTAAAAACAAAATGGAAACTGCCATTTAGTGAAGAATCGTAAATCGGAGAATCATAACATAAACTTTTTTCGTTTATAATGCGTTCAGAAGAGAACTCTAGAGGAAAATGTAAATGAATCATTAAACTAAATAATCATTGAAAAGAAAATAAAAATCGCCATTTCGTATTTTTATACCTAAACACAGGAAGAGTCACGCATTGAATTTTTTTATATGCTAACATAAGATTAAAAAAACCGCCGCATACTGCACCAACGTTACTAGGAAAAAAGTCAAGTCAAGTTATTATTGTGCAAAAGGACCGCCTTTAAACTATACTTCGATGAATCGATAAAAAATGGCCACTCAGTTGTGTCATGGTTTATATATAGCTCATTCATGAAACCAGAAATATCGTAAACACACATAGGATTCTTCCAATTTAAATAAGCTATAAAGAGCTCGCTACGTGTTGTGAGTGATGTCACAGTCATTCCACTTGCCAAAAGATTCACTTACTGTAGTGTAAAATCCAGTAGCTCAGCTTTTTCTTTTGATAGACCTAAGTCTTTAGCCAAATCATTGAATACTCTTTGGTTTATTAAGTGGGATTCACTTGTAGAAGGTACATGATGCAACTTCAGGGCTCAGGTCTTATAGTTCTTCTAATGGTAGCGTATAAATTTCTTTATCATGTATCGATGATGACAAAGTGAGTAGCATGGATGGCAAATTCTACACAACCTCTGTTGCTTACTATTCATATTACAACTAAATAAACTCCTATATGATCTGTTGAAGTCTAACAGCTCAAAATACTTCGTTAGTATCCAATATTTTAATGTAGCTGTTGGCGGATGTACAAAAAGTAAACCATAACCAAAATTTACCTTTCTCATTATGTAGTATCTACACACGTTACAAAATGTTTATGCTTCAATTTGTAAATAGTGTAGGTAGTAAATAGTGACAAAGATATATTGTCGTTGGTGTTATTGTTTGATCACTGTTCCCTTGATCTTTTATAAGAATATTAACTAAATTATGAATTAAAAATTATATTTACTTCAAAAGGCACATGTAACGACGATCTTGAATATTATTGTGGAGGCTGTACAATAAATAAAATTAATTTGATTTTGTTTTCAGGGTGTGAATTTAGAAAAAAATACCTTTGAACTTGAACCTTTTTATTCTAAATTACGTTTAGGCTATGAGTGAAGATTAATGTTCAAAACTGTCATCGTAGTGAGCTATAATCAATTTCAAGTTATTATTTTCTTCACTGGCTGTTATTTTGTTTTTGACTTTTGAGCAGTTTTGTAAAAAAGTTTGTTTTTATTTATGGTTCGCTTTTCATTGTCTTTTAATTTTCGTCTTAAACACATAAATTTGCTTTTAAAGAAAAATATTAAAAATGAGACAAAATTTAAATTTAAATAAGTTACCGAGAAACCGATGAACACTTCAATTTAATTTATACGTATTATAAACATTGCATCAATTTGGATCAATAAGTTTTTTTAAAATATAATGCCTCACTAATTAAATATTTATGTGACCATTGATTTTACTAATGTTTATGTGACCATTGAATTAAATATTTATGTGACCATTGATTTTACTAATGTTTATGTGACCATTGAATTAAATATTTATGTGACCATTGATTTTACTCATTAAAATTTACCTTTTTATCACCTTTCTGCCGTAAACACTCATTAGCCGACGGCCAATTTGCTTCATTTTCTTTACGTTTCATGCATATTCGAGTTAGCTACCATAAAAGGAGATATTTACATGATATACCAAGTACTGATTGATAATTTATGCTATCACATTATATTAAGTAATTAGCTACCCATTCCAGCTTTAGTAGGGCAAAAATGTAATCATTATTAATGTTATTTTCATCGTTTTGGTTTTGTATAAAAACAACTTATCAATATTATTCTGAATGTCTTAGTTATTCTGCACTTTAGCAAATATTTTAATTGTTATTTTGATTTAGTTATATAAACCACTATAACTCAAAATTTTTGTATGATATGATTTCGTAACAGAAAACGGGTTATAAAAGACAATCTATTATAATTAGCGATGTATATTGAATTGTTTGTAGATTTTCATGTTGTCTGTATTATTATTTTCATGCGGCTATGATAATCATAGAATTATTTAACGTATCTTCCGCTCTCTTCACTTTTATGGTTATTCGTCAATACTCAGAAGTTTTAAAAATAAATTAGTCGATCTATTTCCATCTGAACCCTATGAGCTGTACGTGGGGTCGGTGGCGAGATTCGTCTCAATCCGATGAGCCGTTTTTATGGCAAACCCCATTAATAGACCCCAAAAAATTGACATATAAACTTTCCTCTCTATACAATTAGAATGAAGTATATTTTAATAATTCTAATTTTATGTAATAAACCACTTCATAAGATAGAAATTACAACTTCATTTTTCCTATGGTTTAATATGTTAACATATATGTTTCAGCTTTTCCCGTCTTTTGATTTGTAATAAACGCAATTAGCACGTAAAACCTTTCCAAAGCTTCATAATTTTGTTCTCTTGTTCGTTTTTAGATTACGGTTGGTGTCTAAACGCAGCCTCACCGCATGCAAGTAATGCCCGATAGCATAGTTGTTTGATTAACACATGCACCAGTAGTCGATAAAACGTCCAATCCTTACTCGAGTGCAGCATTCGGAATGCAATATTAATAAAATGCTCATTTGCTCGAATCAATATATTCCTGGCGTATCGGTGTCGTAAAGTTATTTATAGATTTCGATATTTGCGCTGAGACATAGCGGTCGCGAGATCGAAAACAATCGACTTCTCCGTACATCTTTGCTTTTATTCGTTATATTTCTATTCTTAACATATTTTCATCTCCTTAGTTGGTTACGTATCGAGGAAGCAATTACCACTAAATGTCTTACTGTTATTGTATTCTAGGAAACCGTTTGTTTTACGATTGCCTTCTTAGAAATCCACTGCCAAAAAGCAAACACCGGGTATTCTTAAATTCGGCCTGTTCATCTGTTTTGGAAATGATTCTTCAATACATATGGCAATGGGATCCATTATCCCAGTATTACTATCTGAAAAGCACTAAAATAAAACGATTTAATAAGCACATGAAAAATTATTTTGATCAACTTATATTATTAAGAAGTTTGTTTCTTCGTGTCTGTGAAAAATGTAGGTACAAAGCAATATTTTTGTGTATTGGAAAACAATACAAGTATTCATACATAATTTAAAATTAATACTAGGTACCCCGGAATGCTTAAACTCTTATAATATACCTGAGTGTGTATGAAATTATAATAGAGCGATTCTATTCGTGCGTAATGAGTTTATTTAATATTTATTTCTTTGCTATTAACTAGTACAATATTTTCTTTTATTTTAATATCAGAAAAATAGCTAAATGATTATGGCATTTAGCTATAGACAATAACAGCTATTGCTTTAAAAATCAAACGGATCAATAATTAATTGTGTAGGCCTTATAAGTGTTTACGTTTCAAGGAAACGTCTAAGAAAAAGAAAAAGGAAGGAAATGGAACGCAAATGGAAGACGGGCGGCTTTTGAAATACTTTTAAAAATGTATCCTGCAAGCGTATGAGTACATTTGCTCATACGAATGAGTACATATAGGCGTATGAGTACATATGCCCGTCTAAGGCGTAAGTGTTTATCTATGCTCATACGGTAGGTGGGTATTAAAGTGCAATGTCATTCTCCAACGAGGCGTTTACTTTATTCCAATAGAACATGGCTTTAAAGAAAAAAGAAAAAAAAGATTTATTTAGCGGGGGTAACAGGCTTTGCTCAGGAAGTTGATAAGAGATTGTGTGGTATTTGGAATAAAAGGATAAAGTTTAAAATATAAGAGGTAACATTTTTTTATTGAAAACAAATTTTAACTGTTTACAATACTTGTTTATAAACAATATTTTTCATTTTGTTATCCGGGTATATACGTACAAATTCTTCGAATTTCCTCCTCGAGAGCAAGATACGTATAATGGACCGTGCAATGCCGCAATGTTTTAAGTTTGTCCTTGCGCTTTGTTCATTGTAAAACTATAGGCTAATATGATTGGAAATTGCAATCTTTTAAATTGGAATGGTAATTCAGTAGAGATCAGTGGTGTTCTGGAGATAAATACTGTGTGTTCTTTGTCCTTTCCAGTCATAAGCTCGGCTTTGATGATGTTATTTGATAGCTATTTGACGATCATCCTTGTTCCATTACATGGTTTTGGTGAGTTCAAATTTCTAGTAGAATGTTCGAAGATCCAATTTTCAGTCGAAGGTAGTGTAATGGCATTCCTGGTACTTGCAAAGGGTTTAAAAATTCTGTAGGGAAGTTTATAGGAAATTTCTTGAAAGTTTACAATCGTGTCGATCGATTTGTATATTTTCTCTTTACAGGAAATTTCCTTTTGAATGTTAAAGTTGATATCGTCGACAATATTACTTTCAGTTGCAAAAATTGCCTTCTGAAATAGCCACTCCGGATTAGTATAGTTGTGAACAATGTTTGGATAGATTTGGTCGATGAGTGCATTCTCAATAGTCGCTATGTTGCAGAAATCAATGAGGCTGGTCTGCTGAGTTCAATGAGGCTGGTCGTCTGATCAGTAGGATAATGTGCCTTCGCCTATTTGTAAAATTTTTTGAACAAAATGTGCTGTTGTTTCATCTTTCGATAGTTCAACTCTCATATTTTTTCTTAGTCGCAGTATCTGTAAGTGTGGTCAGAGATGTGATTTCTTCAAGCATTCATTGATTTCGTCTGCTGGTGTTTGTTGACTTGGGCATGACTGGAAGTTTTTGTCGAATATCTCCTGAGAGCATTAGTAGAGCTCCTCTCATCACTTGAAAGTTTCGTCGCAAGTCTTGTAATGTTCTGACAGTGGCTTCGAGTGATTTTTTATGTGCCATTGTGCATTCCTTCCAGAAGATAATTTTAGCTTGTTTTATAAGTTCACTCCGTCCAGATGCTCTTAAGATTTTACATACTGGGAATTATTTTTCGGCTATATTTAACGGTAGTTTTGGACAGTTCACCCTCCTTTCATAAGTATGGCAGCAATGCCGGATGATGCCAGTGTCAGTGCGATGTGTTGTTTAATACGTATTTCTGCCAACAATAGATTTATGAGAAATGTTTTCCCGGCGCCGCCTGGTGCGTCCAAGTAAATAATTCAGCCAGTGTTGTTATTGATCCAGTCCATGATAACGTTGTCAATTTTTTTATTGTCATTGAGGAGCGGAAGAAAAAGCATGAAATTGGATCTCAAAATAAATTATTCCAAAACCAATCGCATAGCAGTAGACCTCGCCAACTCACTCCACATGACAGGTGCTTTATCCCTCGAGACAGTAAATGATTTCGTTTATCTGAGATTTCTTTTATCTATCTTAAAAATACAATGACCCAACTAAACAGAATTTGGAATGATCGGAACATATTACGGAAGACGAAGATTTCACTTGCGAACTCTTCGGGGATAACATCAAAGAGATCATAAGTGAAATCATCTTTAGTTATGGCTCGGAAACATGGACCATAAAAAAGCCTAACATGACCTCATTGACGCTTTCTAGATGTGGTGCTGATGCAAGATGCTTCAGGTTCCATGGACTGCGTTTCGTCACTGCGTCACTTTTCACATTTTACTTTCGATTTATATTCAGTCACCGTATCACTTTGATTACCCATACTTCACTGTCTGTTTTTATTCACTCTCTGTACTTCACTGATAAGAAACTGAGGTTTCAATCCACGACGGATCTTGCTTTATATAACCCTACCAATGGGTGGCGCCAGCCATACCAAAAAGGCTTCGAACGGTCCACAATATTCCAGAACATATCACAGCATTCGAGAGTATTCTGGAATATTCTGCAATAATCTGGGATGTTACGGAATATTCTCGAACGTTTCAGACTATTCCCAAACATACCAGAACGTCCCGCGATGTTCTGGACTGTCCTTGAAATTTCTTGAGGGTGAAACTTCCAGCCCTTAAGCACGCCCTTCTGGTAAAAACGGAAACCTTCTTCATGGATGGGGATAGACGGCTACTACACCACACAACTCCCTTGATCAAACAGAACTTGTTTCTGAGTTTTGGCGACACGCACATTGTACACTTAGTTTTATAATATATATTAATTATAATGACTCATTAGTGCAAAAATAATAGTTTCCGGAACATGAATTATTACATTTATCGATAGTAAATATAGATTATTACATTTATTGGTAGAAATACATATTCTTGGAAAATGATTTTATTTCACATCCTCTAAGCCGTAAGTTTATCGTTATGAAAGTCAGAGCTAAATGTAGCCATTAAGAATATCTTAAGATTTAAGATGAAAACTGTTTTCCGAAAACGGTTATTAGATAGCGCATGACCGTACATTTTCGTTCCGGTTCCGGTTAAGACAGGACATGAAAATTTATCCAAGTTTATCATTTTGTAAAATTAGTTAAAGTTGTTTAAGATTTCAGTTTACAAGTTTGGTAGAAGGTCACATTATAATTGATCGTGTCGATTAGGATTCAGTTTATTACATAACATAATTAAAATTTATATTGTATAACGTTTATACAGAGTCTATGTTTAGTAATTGTAAGACTAATCAAATTATTGTTTTTAAGGCCATTTAAGAAACGTATTGAAAATAAGTAGCGCTTTTTTGAGTAACCCATTTTCAATTCACTTAACATCTTTGACAGTTTGAATCATTATTATTCGCTAATAGTACCGAGTAAATATGGATTATAACATTGCATATCATATTTTCTTCAAATATCCTCCTTTTCTATTATATAGTTTCATTTGATAATTATAAAACGTACTACCATATTTTTTTAGAGCTTTGTAAAAGTAGGAACAATGAATTTTTCATATTTATGTATTTAGTTTCAAATTGATTCAAAAGTGAAAACATTTCCGTAATATTTAAAATAATCCAAAATACTCGTAAAAGAAAAAAATCTTAAAAGTTCTTTCAACCTTACAATCATGTTTAATTTCAGGCATATTATTGACATCCTGGAACAGTTTCTGGGCTTCCCTTAATTTTTTGGCAAACTACGTATAAAATAACATGCAATGAATGCATGTTTTCCAGCATGTATATGAATATTTTATATCAATTTTCCGCAAATTTTTTTGTGTGGCTTCTTTGGCGTTTGCTTTTCCACCATCAGCTTGTCTCGCTCAATTAACTAGGCCAGCCAGCTGTCTTTCTTTATAACGTCCTCAAACAGATTCTGGGCGTGTCGTTTTAGATACCATCCCGTAATATTTTTGACAAACTATTCACGCCAAAATTAACACTAGCATATGTCAGTTGCAGAACAGCGGTATAGTAGTTAACCGTCTCTAACACAGAGTTAGAAATTATTAAAAACATACTTATAATTCGAAAGATTTTTGCTGCACCTACGTACGAAAGGTTATATAGCCACCATTTGATGAATTTTAGTACAGAATTTTTTAAAATAAAATCTCTAGTAATACTAAAAGCTTTAAAATTGTCTTAAAATTCATTTATGGTTTATGAATATAACCTAGGTTTTACGAGCAAAAATGTCATGGTATTTTTTTACATCACTGATGTCTTGTGGCACAAGTTAAAATAATTCATTTTTCATGTTGTATTTTTTCTTAAACGCAATTGAAAATTTAATCATGGTTTTTGAATGTGCTAGTTATAGCGGCATTATATTTCAAGTAGTGTTAAAAACATTTAACTATGAATTTAGCACTTCGAGAATTCTGTACGCCTATAGATGCTGTTAGATGTTTGTAGATGTTATTTATATATTTATTCCTCAAAATATGAGTAAAAAAATAAATATATGTATATACATATATATATATATATATATATATATATATATATATATATATATGTATATAAATATATATATATATATACATATATATATATATATATATATGTGTGTGTGTGTGCGTGTGTATGCATGTGCCTGTGTGTGTGTGTACAAAATATTCGTGTCTGTGCGCGAATCAAGCAAACACTGCTGGACAGACATTAATAAAACTTTGTAGTTTTATATTTTTAGAGACTTGGTCAAAATCTTATCACAAACTTATCATGCTATTGCTCATGAAACAGAAGAAACAATAATTCACGCTCAAATTTTAACTATTTTGTATGTTAAAACAGTAAATTGTTTTCTTTAAATACTTCGCAATTTTCAATAATGTATAAACTGAATCTAAACCAAATATTTGTAGATTTCTGTTCTAATTTACTCTTTTAGAAGACATTGGTAAATAATAAATATTACGACGAAAATATGCCAGCATTATTAGGTGTGGTGTACCTATTGAAAAGAAAATAACTTAAAACGTTAACTGCTATTTTAACTATTTATATGCTTATCTGAATAAATAATTTAAAAGCTACAGTATAAAAACACAAAAATGTTAACATTACAACTTCTACGTGGATAAAGCAATACTATGAATAAATAATAAGGGACTAAAAAATATTTATTTCATAATTTTATATATTATACTATCAGATACTGAAAAATATATTAATATACTAATATACAGTATAAAAAAAATGTTCTCATCCCTATTTCGACAACTTCTCGACTTAAAATTATTTAAAAGATGGAGTTTTTAGAAGTCTATGAAAAGGTTGTAGGAAAGCTATAACGATTATTTTATATTTTATTATATATCATCATTTAACGCCTGTGAAAGATACAGTAGACAATACACATAAAATTAATTTTTGGTAAATAGTTTAGTAGAAATGCTATATATCCTTAAATGTTTAAAAGTGCCTATACATGGGAGCTTTCCAACATGAATTCAACACTTGCTTGACAGATTTTTTTTATTTTCACCTGTAACCGTTCAAAAGATTATTATATTTAATAGCTCTATGATATATGTATGGAAAATAAGAAGAATAAGCTTCATTAGATAGGAAACTCTAAAAGGAAAATGGTGTTGAAAGTAGCAAATATTTTCTTATAAGTAATAATTAAATTCATTTATAGAGATGTTATTTGCATTAAGTCACTTATATTTAGAAAACTCCATTAAACGTTAATGACAGAACAAGTTAAAAGAATTTACTTTGTACAAGTGCGATTATTTGTGACACAAGTTTTTAAAAATATAAGTGTTTTCTACAAGGAAATTAAAATTTAAGTGAAACTAAAATATTGAATACAACGCCTGCTGAAATTTGTAAGAGCGAAGCATTAAATTACCATATCTATATAAATTCGACTTAATTTTTTTTTAGAAAAAACATCAAAATTTTAAAGATTCAATAATATTCACTTTCTCCAAAGAAATAAGTAAATTTTATTTTCATATTTTTCAGCCAACAGCTTTAATTCAATAGTTCAAAACTGTATTATATTTATTTATAAAAGAATAGATTAATAAATATGTCTATAATATTTCAATTTCAAAATAAATATAAGAAAAATTACGTCATTTTAATTATTTTGAATTTTCCATACGATCGTTGTTAACTTAAAATTTAATTAATTTTTTTTCACAACACTTCACATTTCGTGTTTAAATTAAAATGAATTTTGATGAAAAATACCTTGAGAAACATAATATTGCTTTATGTATATAATACTGATATATGTCATTAAACAAATAGGAAAAGGAAAAAAGTATATTTTCTTAACCCTATATTTTATTCTCTCTTATAAGTTGTTGACAAATTGTCTAATTACTCTATTGAAAATTTGATTCGACTTTGAAGAAATCGAAATAGATATCCGTAAACAACTCAATTTAGGACAAGTTTGTAAACGTCGTGGAATAAATAACAATAACTACTTGGACGTAAAACTGACTGTACTGTACTAAAACATGATTGTACTGTATATGTAATTGTTAGGCGTACTTTATACAAATACTAAATCTCTACTCGTAAAGAGATGATATATTATACTTATTGCATTTCATATTATAATTTTTATAGATCTGATATATAAATCCCTAATTTTTTTCTAATATTGGTATTGATCGACCTACTCATTGGCAAAATCTTTGACCTCCTTTCAATAGACTTAAAAAAATTAAAGTTGATATATAAGTACAGTTTTATACATAAATTAAAAAGAATACATCATCCACACATATTAAAAAAAACTCAGAAATTGATAACGGAGTGTTAGACCCTTTGAAAAAGTTAGTATTGTAATCAAGTGGAGAACATTTTATGTGAAATTTACTTAATCAACAACCAAACTTCAATAATGTTCATTTGCACTTACAGATACAGATTAGCTTAATTCTATTTTAAGGTTCGTATAATTGCAACTGATAAACGTTAATCTTTTTCTGTTGTATAACTGTGAGGAATGGTGAAATTTCTGTTAATGTGTTTAACTTTAAAACTTATCGAATTAAAATATAAAAGTTATTTAAAGTACTGAAACCTTCTATGTATACTTGGTTAAATTTATAATTCATTCAAATTATGTATCAAGAAACCATTTGGAACTAGACCGTTATTTAAAAAATCAACCTTTTTTCAGCTAACATAGTGAACTTGCCCCTTTTTTCACATTTGTGTTTTTGTTGTAATATCATATGTATTATTTGTTTTATACATTCCATTGTACGTACGTCCATAATACTTTGAAAAAATAAAAACACACAAAGCATCAAAAATTCAAATGACTGTAACACGTCAAATCCCATTGGTATCGTATTCATATCAATAAACAAAACTAGGTCGAACATCCGACACAGAAGTGCCCGTTATAGGGGATATATCGCCGTAGGAAGTCACTGTCAAGAGGGAACCCTACGGAATTGCAACCGTATATGTCCGGAAAATACTTTCAGAAGCCACCCTCGTTTCCCAGTTCAACTCCAATCGATCTTCCCGCATGGTCGACCTATGCTTACTTTTGTTAAACTTTCGGTGAACAAATGTGCTTTGACTTGCTCTCACCATGATTGATGGGTAGGCGTGAACAGGTTATGGTAATTTGTATGACGGTAATGGATGCCATAATTAATTGCTTGTAACTTGACGAGGAGATTTTGTTTTGTGTCGACGGGACCCGGAAAAAATTGGGATTTTGGATGCGTGGGCGATTTTGCCGCGTCTACTGATTCGTTCCGACGCGTCGGGGAAAATTGGATCGCATACGTACTTTGATCGTTGATGGATTCGGTGTATTTGTGTTATGGGCACTATACTAAGGAACAATTATATTAAGTGATTAGATAACGTACATTGCTTATATAACACACAATGCGTTTGTTTATAAATCGATACAAATATAAAAAGCGGAGTCGGATTTTCGCGGTAAGATGTAAAGTTAAATGAAAGAATTTCATCAGAAATTTAATATTTAATTGGAGTTTTCTTTCACAGATTATTGTGAATATATTCCCTGCCGGCGACAAATATAATAGATAAACTTTTTATTATCCAGTATTTTCATCCGATTAATGGCACATGACGAGACTATTTCACAAATATGAGAAGAGAATTAACAACGTATGCCACTCTCAATTAACAAGGTATACCTGTATGGGTTCAAGAAATGTTAATTTCTTTGTAATCGAGATGCCTAAATACGCATAGAAGTCTGTTTTAATTATTTTAAAATAATTAATAAGTTATGTCTCTTAGCAAGAGAAACTTCATTTGCATGGATACGTATAAAAAACTGTGGTAAAGTTAAACTTTTCATAATTATAAAATTTAATTTAACGAAATTGACTTAGCTGTTCGAGCTGGAAAGGTTTACAAAAAATATTCTGGTATATACAATATTAAACAAATGTCTTACTCAGTGTATCGCGATTAAACCAAAAATATATATTTTTGATTATTTGTCGATAATGGGTAATTAGTTTGTCCAAATATAAAAGTGTGTAGAGTACAAGCTTAAAAATATTTTGTCATCTTATTTCACATTTTTGGACTTAACGAGTTAAAGAAGGAATAAGAGATGAAAGAGTGCAAACAATTGCAAACACATATTAAACTATTAAAATTATTATTGAAAGAAGACAAACAAATATTAAACTATTAAAATAGAACAAATGCAAACAAATATTGCTCAAAATTGTTATAAGTTGTAACAGATCAAGTTAGGTATCTAAGATAAGCGAAATACAGAATTAAATTATAATATTAAAACCCATAAAAAACTTTCTTAATTTTTCGCTTATATGTTTTTTTTTATTTATCTTGCTGGACAACTTTATCTTGCTGGACAACTTTATTTATCTTGCTGCACAACTTTATCTTGCTGCACAACTTTATTTATCTTGCTGCACAACTTTATCGTCATTTTTTGATAATATTTCACATTAAGTGACCGGGATAGAAAGAAACTATAAAATTAAAACTTAGACACATTTTCTTTATTTTTCCTTTAACTCTGTTTGAGCATATAATCTTACTACAAAATTTTGTTATAATTCTTTGATATTACATGACTGAAAGACGGAGGATAAAACGAAATCACGAACTTATTACTCAGAAATATTTTATATGAGGAAGGGTGTTTTATACTTATTTACATTTCCGTTTTTAGTTTGTTATTTCTATTAAATTATTTAATGAATGTTCGAAAAACCTTTCCGGCATTGTAACACAATATATAAAAAAAAGTGGGAGCAGAAGTTATTTTATTCAAGAATATTTAATACTGCTGTTATTACATTTCATTTTTACTGTGTTTACTTATTATAAGAATGTAAATAATCTTATTAAAAAATAGTGTTACATTCTAAGCGCTCTACGAATCGACAAGAGGCCTGTGCAACAAGGTGCACTTTATGCATGTTGAGCACTGCACCGCGGTCACGGTGGGTCAAGTAGATTCCATTGTTTGTTGCTCCCCTAGCGCACTCTGTCTTCGAAGTAAAGGAGACTAGCTTTACAACACAACGGATTGCACTTGTGGTCTGTCCGTAAGTGAGTTAGTACCGATCATGCAAAAGAAAAGAATGAAAAAACTGTCAGGCACGAGTGGAATTCACACTACGAGGGCTCCGTACACATTTAGGCATTTATAAACATTTATTGGTACATAATGTTCCTATTAAACCATTTACAAAATTTGAATTTTTTAGAACGAAGATATATTGTAGATTGTATAATATATATATATACATATATATATATATACATATATATATATATATATATATATATATATATATATATATTATATATATATATATATATATATATATATGTTTGTTTCATAAATGAATGCTTATAACTACCTCATCCTTAATGAGAAAACTTCTTCTTCATTACGTGATTTCCTAATCTTCTTCTTCTTCCTTCGTAATGAAGAAGACGTTTTCTCATGAAGGATGAGGTAGTTATAAGCATCAGATTTACAAAACTACACTTCATAGGGATATAGGTAGTTCAGCAAACAATTAACAGCCTAACAGTGTAATTAGCATGAAAATAAGAACTTATTATTCTGATTAACAAATTATTAGAATTATTTAAACAAGTTTCTAGGCAGTTCGAATGTGTAGTTCTAATTTTTTTCAATTATATTTGTTACAAGTTAAAGAACAGCGCCAGTCGATGTTTGGACTTTTGTCCTAACTGAGAAATTGGTGTTTATTTACATTGTTAATTTCTTCTAATCATTTATATTATACCGGTCACAGAACTGGATGTTATTTTCCATACAAACTTGTGTTAACGTTTCTGTAATAAAATAAAACCCAAATATGAATTACGAAGGGTTCTAGATAATCTACAATATTTATATTGTAAAAAAGTTAATGATAATAATAACACTAAACTATGTACAGAAACCATTAAATTGAAATTATCCACAAACTCACTTTTAATGCGACAAACTAATACATCATCCAATGTTTGCTTAATTAACAACACTTAATGTTAATTTAATTTTGTTGTACGAAGTTATCCTCACATTCGATACCCTTATCTGCGATAAATATGGCGTACATACAACGTTACGCATAAACTCACTGTACTGAGTGTATCCCACACTCAGTATAGACACATTTAACCAAATAGAATACAATGTATTTTTGTGTATTGGAAAAAATTGTTGATTTCAAATATACACCATAAAGCATAAGACATGGAAAAGAATATTGATTGTTTATAACCAACAAAGTTTTAAACAATGTTATTAAGTATAAATATTGCCTGATTCGACGTTAATATTTAACTTCCGATGGCAAATGAAACAAATACTTTTATTTTAGTTTTTATAAATCGCAAATTCTAGAAAACTCAAAGGTATATTCTCAAATGAATCTGGAATTGTTCTTTGAAGCGAAAATTCTTTTGTACGTATAGTTAAAACGCTTGAAATTAATATCACTTAACGCCATTAATCGTAAATTTATATACATATTGGCAACAAATAAACAAATATTCCTTTTTAAATAATCTGTGGAGTAAGTCAAGGCAAAGAGCAAAGTATTCTCTTTGACAAAAGAACCTCAGTAACGTTTAAAATGAAAAATTTAATGGATTGCGGTCGAATTTCAACCACCAGATGTCCACTAGTAAATTATTAAATCTTTTTCATTGCGCATAGTGGTCCGTACCACTTAAATTTATCCACGGATGGAGGAAAATCGAAAAAAAATCAAATTTTTGTGGCAAAAAATTTGAAACTACTCAGTCTTCATGTATAACATTCAAACTGTTTTTCTACTTTCAATGTCTCACTTAATTATATCCATTTTACATAACCTTTACATGAAATATTCGATTTCAGTAAATTTTTCATCACAAACCTTCTTTTTTCATTTTGTCAATATTTTATATCAAAATAAATAGAGTAATCTGAAATTCAGCTCGATCCCGCCTGAATTGGCTGTACAAAATTTAGTTGCACATCAAAACCAGCTGAATTTAACACACACTGTTAACTGGTGTGAACGTCACTTGCTTTTCATTGAGAAAGGTTACAAAACGAGAATTTATTAGAACAATAAAATTCGAATCAAAGTAGAAACTACAAAAGTATAGGAATACAATAACCTGCTTCCATTATTATTGAGGACTAATTTTATTTGTCTGCCCGGTAAAATAAAAAAAAAATTAACAAAATTGTTTTTAATACCAAAACACCCTCTTTTATGTACATCTACTTTTATCTTTCAAGCCTATTACAGGTATCTTATTAAATATCACTATCATTAAAATTTCTTTTTTTGAGTACGACATGTAAGTAAGGCCCATACATTTTCATGGCACAATTGATACCTTTCAGTAGAATAACATTTAGATTATAAAACAGCAAAGCCGTTTACTAATAATGATTCGGGTCAACTTTAATATTTCGACAGGTATTTCGAAATAGTAATATCTCCTAATGTCCATTTCGTCAATTATTTCTATAAATACAGAAATCACGATGGTAACAAAATCCAGTTTCCCATAAAAACCACCTGAATTCAAGCTCCCACTACTGACTGTTATGAACACCACTCACTTTTCATTGGAAGAGTTTACAATAACAATGAGGATGTTATTACAATAATCAAATTCCAATGATATTAGGACCCACTAAAATATAGGAATAAAATAATTTGCTTCCATTATTTTCGAGTGACGAATTTTTTATTCCCCCCTGCAAAATTGAAAAAGATAATTTAACTGAGCTGTTTTTAATACCAAACGCCTCTTTCATTCGTACTTACGATTATTTTCAAGTTCATTAAACGCCTCTTACGAAAACTCACCACCATTAAAATATGAATACGACGCGTAAGTGTGTCAGATAAGTTTTCATAGCACAATGGATACCTTTCAGCAAAATAAATATTTATGTTTACGTTATGATACAGCATAATATATAAGTAATTATGATTCGGGTCAACTTTAATGTTTCAACACGCGCTTCATAATGTTAATATCTCCTAATGTACATTTCGTCAATTATTTCTATGAATACAGAAAGTACGATGCTTGATCCATGATGTTGCTAGGTTTATTGTAACTATTAGGCTTGTTTATCGACAATTCATATCTGAGTTAAAGTTTGATTGATATTTTAACGAGTATCAAATAAAAGATACCTATATTATTGCGAAATATAGTTAGTACACTGTATTTGAAATACATGTAACACATACATGTACAGTCTTCGGTCACATATACGTACAGTTCATTTTCACAGTGATTTATTAGATAGTATTAATTTTCATAAACAATTTTCAACAAAAACTTTATTTTTCCATGCTTGACGATAGTTTCCGGCCGTTTTGTGCGGATCTTCTTGCCTCTTAACTCTACTCCCTATTGTTATATATTTTTTTTATTTAATAAAAAATGAAAAAACGATGGCTATATAATTTTGTTTGAGAGTTAAAACAGAATTTAATTTATTATTCTCTAGACTCGATCGAGAGAAATATTTTAAAAAAGATTTTTAAAACGTAATTAAATATATTTAGTAATACTTTGAGGGGTATCTATATGGGTGCACACAAAATGAAAAAAAAACAGAACCATTATGTCTGTCCAGATTGTTTTCATGGCCAGAGGCATCAAGTTGACATTAATACCAAATACTAAATTTTGTGGCCCCATATTCATGTGAATTAATAATAAAGAAAAGTTTTTAATTCAATGCAACAAAAAGATACTTTCAAATACCACATTGCTTGATGCTAACTTTTACGTAAAAAATTAAAAAAAGGTAGTTTCCACTGACTAAGAATCTTCAAATTTGGCACAAAGGATGTCTTATAGCATAAGTAAAGGAAAAAATCATTAAATAAAAAATTAAGTGACGACCATTTTTTTGGTTGTTTGATTTTTTTCTTTTTAATATTCGTGAATTATCTACTTACTAAGTTGTATCATGTTGTATATACCGGCACATACCCTCACGTTGCATTCTACTAGAACCTGACCCTATTTTTTATGACGCAGCATCTCCTCAGGTATGAGCCTTAAATGCATTATGTAGTGAACCCTGAACCCCCCTCGACCCGCTAAATACAAAATCAATGCCAAATTATTTGTCAGCTTAGAGTAATAAACTATAGAAAAATTAGGGAACCAAGATGAATCACCTCCGTGGGAATCAAGCTATTTATCTTACGATTGTGAAATATATAACAAGCAATATATTTATGTAGTGAAAAATGATAAAAATGTATATTATTTATATAATAAATAATATCTAATGGTAGCTTTAAAGTAAGTAGTACGGAACTGTATATTTCATTTTATATCCTTGAAACTTTCATTGCTCCTCGTAATTAAATATTGTGGAATATTTCATTAATTACAACACACAACAATTTAGTTCCATTATTTTTATATATTTGCTTTCTTCGATTGAATTATTGGTAACATTCTTATTAAATTTTTGTCGTAGATATATATATATATATATATATATATATATATATATATATATATATATATATATATATCTTTTCCGTATCTTCTGTATGTTAGCAAGATTTCATATATAAACAAGCATAATTTTCAATTCGAAATCGGCGCATCCTCTTTTTACATTACCAGAAATAAAAGAAAATAACTTCCTTTGTGTTCGGTATGATATATTACCATTTCTTCGAGTTTTAAAGGGGCCTAACTTTCATCATTTTTAACTCTGAATCGGTGCACAGAAAAGTTTAACGCCTCATATTTCTTTGTTGCAAACGGATCTTTGCCTCAGCATACTCCGCGCGATCTAATATACTTGTGAATATCTGAATATCCGCTATATATATGTATTTAAATATATATTTATATATTTATATATATATATATATATATATATATATATATATACACGTATATATGTAAACCTGAAGTATGTATATGTTTACGTGTAAAGTAATAAAGTCCAAAACATGTTAATCAATTTTAGTAAGAGAATGTCAAAAAAAGTAGCAACTACGAGCTTGGAAGAGTAAAATAGCTATCATAAATTATATTTAATATGGTATAACTAAAATAATAAAAATATTTTCGAATACTTTGAGTGTGGTTTCAAATACTGAAGGCTATGGAATGAAATGAAAATATTAAGGCAATGAAAAATACAATAAATTACGAGATAAAATAAAGGTCAGAGACAATAATGGTCCAAGTGTCATTGAATACATTAATTTAGATAAATTTCCATTCGTTTTCCACATTCTGCTATTGTTATTAAATTTTTTGTATTTAATGTTTCACGTCATTGTTTCGATGATTTAAAAAGAATGATTTATGGAAAATATTATCGGAGGATGAATTGAAAAAATTGAATATATTTCGCGTTAATTTTGTAGAAATGTATTATTCACAATTAAATGAAACTATGTGATGAAGTAATATTTCTACTTTCTTTAAGTTTTTTACCACGACCTAGGTTTCGTTGTAGCTTTGCTAATAGTTCACCTGAAGATGTTGTAATATAACAAAACCTAGGTCGTGGTAAAGAACTTAAAAAAAGTAGAAATAATACTACATCACATAGTTTTATTTAATTGTGAAAAAAAATTACTCACAGTTAAGTAAAACTACGTGATATAGGATTATTTCTATTTTTCTTAAGTTCTTTACCACGACCTAGGTTTCGTTGTATTACAACATCTTCAGGTGGGCTATTAGCAAAGGTCTTTCTAATAGCCCATCTGAAGATGTTGTAATACAACGAAACCTAGGTCGTGGTAAAGAATTGAAAGAAAGAAGAAATAATACTACATCACGTAGTTACATTTAATTGTGGATAATGAATTTCTACAAAATTAAAGCCAAATATATTCAATATTTTAAAAAAATTACTCTATCGCTTATTTAAGTATTGAGTGGAACTACATTAATTTCTAGTTAAACTAATATTACTTTCAAGTCCAACCTACCCAATGAGTATATTTCTGTTTATACTCAATACATTTGGACACTGAAATATTAAATTTCCATTTGATGGCTAACAGCTTTAGTATTGATTATATTTAGATTTGGTCACTAGCAGCGGTTGGAACAGAAACTCGATAGGTAACAGCAGTTTGTACAGAGATTCGATAACTAACAGCAGTTGAGACAGAGATTTTGCAGCTTATAGTGCGTAGTTACAAATATTTGGTATTAAACAGTAATTGAGAGTAATTGTCCCGATATCTTCTCACTGATACCTTCTCTCCAGTTCATGAAATTAAGCTGTACACTTGAAAGATATCTAGCATTATGTAACCAAGGTTGTCAACGTAACCATATTTAATAACCATACATAAAGTAATATGAGAGGGGGAGGGAGATTCTTGGGCTTAAAGTATGGCCTTACATTACAGTTGCAAATAATCGTTATCATTCACTTCATATTGTCATAAGTAAGTGTGATACGAATAAGAGATTAATTACACATACATAAGTAATGTTTAATAGTACAACTAATATTATGGTAATAAAATTATGTCACAATATGTCATTTTAAATGGTTGATTGTCAACGTAACCATATTTAATAACCGTACAGAAAATAATATGAGAGGAGGAGGGAGATTATTCGGCTTAAAATATGACCTTATATTACAGTTGCAAATAATCGTTATCATTCATTTCTGACTGATTACAGATACATAAGTAATCTTTGATAGTACAATTAACGTTATGGTAATAAAATTATGTCACAATATGACATTATAAATGTCAAGGTGCGTAGAAAGATACACTATCTTATCAGACTCTGTAACTTCGAATTAACCGGACTTTACGTCGGTATCACGTGGAAAACGGATCCGGACTAAAATACTGTAAGTAAACCATGGTGTCTGATTAAAAATCAGGAGATTGGTAATCCCGATTTTAACATAGTTTTGAGATATTTATTTTCTTTAAATTACACTGCTAGATGTTTGTATACTATTTTTCCATTTGTCAATTCCAACGGGCTTAAACGCAGTTTTTCCGTATGCCTTTAATATATTTGGTTTGTTTACAGTTGCAATGATTCCAAACTAATGAAAATATGAAAGTTAATGATGGGTTAAAATTCTTTTAACACATTACTCACGTTATTGAGACTGGCAAAGCTACAAGACGAAGTTGAAAACGGAAAAAAACTGTTTATCATTTCAGTAAAGTTTCCGAGGTCGGTGGTAATGGAGCCGAGCGATTCGTCTCCTGTTTGAAACACTACATTTGCTACATACCCAGTTTAAACGCAAATATATACACTAGAAAATGGGTTTTCTCTGTTTAATTTCAACATAAATTTTGAGAGAAACGTTTTCACACACGAAACCTAAGAAAATAATACATGTACAGGAAGTCTTAACTGGTTTAAATCATTATTATGCGGTCACGCTGGCGTTGGCGCGGCTCCAAACATGTCTCGGTCCACGAAGTGGAAACGGATGTCATTATTTTGCGATATTTGCTCGTTAACCCTTTCAATTTCAAAACTAATTTGCTAATATGTTTATTTTGTGAATGGGAGAAATGTCACAGCACGTTAAAGGAAATTTGACAACGTTATTAAATTTATTTTGTAAATAAATCTTATACTCCTCAGAGGGTTATTTTGTTACCCATTTTATCATAATTTAAAATAAATAAAATATTTTTTAATTAATCTTAAAACTTTACCTGTCGTAATATTATTAAAAATGGCACACGTTAAGAGCGATGAGGCCTTGTTCTATGAACTTTCAGTGAATACTTATGTAGGTATCAAAATATTTAAGTGTAAGCAGTAAATCTGTTAAGCTACCAATTCTGTTTCTTTACGATTTTTGTATCCTATTCGTATCCTTTTGTAACAGTTGATAGAGGTGCATATAAAATATCAGACGACAGGTTATGTCATTCAAAAGGAAATGTTCTGAATCTGAAAGTATGTACAGTGTAGTACTTATAATAATTATTGATATTATTCTAAGGAAACGGAAATGTATCGTATTAATTCGATAAATTATATGAATATGCTTGAAGAAAGTTTTATTTCATTTGGATTCTGACTAACAAGGTGTTAAACATTTATTTCTTAATTGATTTGTATTAGAAATAAAACTTATCAGCGTTATCAATTAATTCAATTTCGGGTCTTCAGAAAGTTTAAAATTTAAATAATTTTTGTATGTATTTGTAAACAGTAATGAATAATTCCATTGGTTTTTTTTCCCTGAAAAAGGATTCAAACCATTTTTCAAGCTATAAGACAGATATAAAAAAAGGATGTAATCAATAAGAATTTACACCGGTTTTCTTCAAAATTTACTAATGCTTTTGAAGTTGATTGAATTTTTTAGTACCGAAATATTGTATTTCATGCACCATTGTGTCGCAGTAATCAACGCAGAGAGAACTTGTGGGTAAAACCAAAAGCCATATCACGTTTTTATTTCCTTTATTATAGAGAAAATGTTCTGTTAGTTTTTTTTAATTATGCGGTTCTTATTCGAAGCGAACTAGTCGTGATTGACCTGTGAGAAAAAAGACAGACGTATAACATAACGTAAACAATTAAAATTTAATGTATTTTTCTTAAAAAATTAATAATATTCGTTAAGTCCATTGAATGTATGAGTGTTGTATTTATATATTGTATTAGAATCTTTTGTTTGTATCATTATGTTATTAGCAATAAACGCAGGAACAAATCATTGGTATAAAAAAGTGTACAAATCGCGTTTTTTTTCTATTAATTTAATCTTCAATATTTTTTCCCACATTTATATATCTAAGTAATGTGATAAGCTTATATTATTTAATAATAACTAACAATTAGACAAAAATATTTAAAAAAAATGCATAAGCTATGAAAATAGATTTTTACATTTCTGTTTTTCTTAATAATTTTATTATTGTATGACCGACAAAGCAAATTAAGAAAGTATATTTATTTAAATAAAAATTAAATCGATATTTTAATAACACGAAACGCTACAGTAATACGAAATTTACTTCAATCGATAATGTACAATTCTTCATCTGTCAACATTGGCAAAATCTGGCTTTTAATAAACTACCTATATTAAGTTTCCATAATAATTTCCCATTTCACCGTTATCTATTTCTGTTTTCCCTTTTCCCTTACTGTGATTTAAATATAATATTGTGAAATTAGTTCGTTTATTTAATGTCTATTATTAGGGAGTTTTTTATCCTTACTTTTTATCTTAACTTTATCCTTAAGTTTGTGGTGGTCAAATGTTATATTAATTTGTATCCCTTAAAGTGAAAAATTGAGCTTGGTGTATGTACTAAATTATTTTACGAATTCTACTTTTATTTTTTGTAATCAGCACAAGTTTTTTTTATATTTAACTTAATGTTGATATGTTTTTTATTCTTTTACGTAACTTTTGCCTCGTAATAGCAGAAAATAATAAAGAAATAACACATTGGAGTAAACTTATGTAAGTATTGAATAGATGTCTGAATTTAAAAGTTACTTATTGTATTTTACCGAATATCTATCATAGTTCTGATATAACATCATGAAACTCATGTTAGCTAAATAAAACAATTCAGAATCAAAGCAGCCCTTATAAAGGCATATTGTCATTATATTTCTCCTGGTCATTTATTTAAAATCTAAAAGGAGGAAAATATTTTTTTAGGTAATATTTTTATATTTAAAAGAAAATGTTTTTATATTCTTTAATTTTTTTCTTTTGTTAATCCAAATAATTCTTGCATAACATATGAGTTTTATGAATGTGATTTTATTGCTTATTTAACTAAACTTTGTGTTTTTTCCAACATGTTGGCAAAAAGATATTTAACTTAAATTATAGATAACCAGCTTTAGCCTAGCTGACTATTAAAAGTTGAACGATTTTACTTTTTACTAGAAAACGGTTCTCAATACAAACTTATCATCCGCATAATGTAATTTAAAAATAGAACATCGACATGATAGAGACTCTGCGCATAAGTTCATTTCAAGTACAAGGATTTAAAATAAGCTTACAAAAGCTCAACCTCCGAATGCATGATTGAAATTTTACCTTAAAAAGCTCCCACAAAGAAGTTGCGACGCATGGAATGACGCGCATAACCAGAGGGCTAATGAAACAAAGCTTTCATCCAATACAGCTTTTGGAAATTCCAATTTGATTTGATGGATTCCGAGCTGGCTCGGGAAAGTTGGCTCAAAATGAAATGTGCTTTTTTCGAAGTTTATTTAGGATTAAATCCGGATAACACTTTTTTCACGAATCAGTTTATTTACATTCTGCCAGAAAGGTAGTGAATAGAAGTTTATGTTGCATTACACGGGTGTATTGGAAAATACGTCATGGCGAAACAAAGAACCTTTTAATACCGTTATGTTTGTCCATCCGTCAGTCACAGCGTTATACTTTCTACATGTTTTGACCTATGTACTTGAAATTTTGTAAGCAAATGTAACCAAAGGAGATGTAAATTATGCATTTGGTGTCTTGTCGCAATGAATAAACCAACACCTTTTTTTTCTTCCAATTTTTCCAGCAATTTCCGAAATAAGGGAATATCACGAATAACGCTATAACGCTGAAAGCGCAAATATTAATGAATTCTATCTAGGGCAAAAATGAAGCGAACAATATCCAATACATGTGTAATGATAAGTGAATATGGTGACCAAGACGATATCCTATTAAATTTAAATAAAACTAAAGAGACTTATCGAAACAGATTCTAGATTATGTTTGCATTATCTTACAACCCTACTCCAGTGATCTCATACTAGAATAGATAAATTATTAAAAAATAGGTATCCCCACCTTATTTCTGAAAGTACTGAATTTAAAATTATGAAAAACCAGTTTTTAGATGGTTTCAGGAAAATGGGAGAGTTTTAAGGAAAAAGTAACGATTATTTTAAATATCGTAGTTTTTGAGATATTCACGATACTATATATGTACCCTTTTTTAATTATATTAGGTATTATTAAATATTTATTGCACTAGGTAATACGTATGGGGGATGATTTGTGATAAATAATTTCAGTTTAAACAAGGTCGGAAACCCTCGATTCGCAACCCAGGCTTGGTACTTTTCTTTTAAAAAAGTAATCGCAGGTGGCAATTATTTTTGTTGAATACGATGTTTTTATATACATTTTTCAAAATTGTTGAAAAACGTTAACAAAGGTGTAATATTAAATAAAAAAAAATTATCACCGTAAAGCAAAGCAAGGATGGCAATAATGTTTTTATATAATTCTTCAAGTGAATTATATTTAAAGCTTTTTAAATATTGCTTAGTTATTTTTTTTATTTACCTTAATCTATTGTATTTAAGATATATTTGAAATGCTTTGCGTATCCAAAAAATTTACTGTTTCGATTTACATTATAATAATGTGATATCTTTATAAAAAAAATAAAAAATTTAATATAATACTTTTATGCAATATCGTTTTTATACATAGAAAATACTATAAACCCACAACTGTAAGTAATTAAGATATTATTATCACAATTTGGTAGGTTTTTTAGAATTGCGGTCCAATGACCGCAGTTCCATTAGTCGTTTGCGAGTTTTTGACCGGTTTGCAATACAAATCACAATAGGAAAAGTTCATAAAGCGATGGAAAAAATAAACTAGATGAAAATGTTTTTTTCGAATCTAAATTACTCACTTCCTTTTTCAAATTAAATTTATTTTATTAATTTATTGAGAGTAACGGCAATTTTCAATGCTCATGCTGTCATAATCAACGCGAAAAGCTATGAGAAAATCAGTGCAAAAGGTAGACTAATTTATTTTCAATTCTCCATATGAATGAACGAGAGACAAAAAGCCTTCCCAGAAATAACGATTAGTTATAATACAATTTTAATTCGGTATTGTTTGAAATGTCTTCTATTTGTATAAATAACATCTCAATGCTCTAGGTATATTAGCAATTTTTAATAATTCGTTTTTCGAAAAATAAAATCAAAGTTATATATCACAGTTCTATACTTTTTGAACCATTTGACATAAGTATAACACAAAGTTTTCTTTTATAATTGAAAAAAGAAATGACAACCACTAAAAAGTTTGGTAATAGACTAAAATTATCTGATTATATTAAGATATTATTGTTGCATATTTCTTACTGTAAGTTCAGTTTGTGCTACCATCTTCTATACTAACATTAGTAGCATTGTATATAATAGCAACTGTTGTTGTATATTATCCACATGCTCACTGGGGTATCCAGTTTTTCATATAGGCGTACGTCTACTCTCGACCAGAGCACTCGCGTCACTGTCCGATTGACAGCTACCCTACTACTGGTACCCATGAGACAATACACTATATCTTTTCAATAGATACAGACACTACAAGTACGAAACAAATTAAAATTATACTGATAAAATATATCGTGATGATTTTACAAAGAATATATTTGCATTATAGATTGACAATATGTTTTATAAAATATAATTATTTATAATATATATATATATATATATATATATATATATATATATATATATATATATATATATATATATATAATATCCTATTATCCCACTGTCACAAATTACATGGTTATTGCCTTTCATATCTTATTATTATCATTGTTAGTTGTACGTAGTAAGATTTGAGTATTTTAGTAAATTGTATAATATCATTAACACATGTAGTAAATTGAGTTTAAATAATTTTGTATTTATTTTACATTTCTTTTACGTAAATCAATACTATAATTGATATAATCAATATGATATCTTTTAAACAAATCCAGATATACATCATGGTCAAAATGATATTTTGTGACTAAAAATTCTATTGCTTTGTTACACCTATCAGATCCTCTACAAAATACGTTTTACCTTTATAAGATAATTATACTAAATTTTAAATATAACTGAGCAAAACTTTTTGGTCGAATGGTCAACAAAATGATATAAATGTTAATAGTTAATTATACTAAATATTAATAAATACAGATAATTATACTAAATTTTAAATATAACTGAGCAAAACTTTTTGGTCGAATGGTCAACAAAATGATATAAATGTTAATAGTTAATTATACTAAATATTAATAAATACAGATAATTATACTAAATTTTAAATATAACTGAGCAAAACTTTTTGGTCGAATGGTCAACAAAATGATATAAATGTTAATAGTTAATTATACTAAATATTAATAAATACAGATAATTATACTAAATTTTAAATATAACTGAGCAAAACTTTTTGGTCGAATGGTCAACAAAATGATATAAATGTTAATAGTTAATTATACTAAATATTAATAAATACAGATAATTATACTAAATTTTAAATATAACTGAGCAAAACTTTTTGGTCGAATGGTCAACAAAATGATATAAATGTTAATAGTTAATTATACTAAATATTAATAAATACAGATAATTATACTAAATTTTAAATATAACTGAGCAAAACTTTTTGGTCGAATGGTCAACAAAATGATATAAATGTTAATAGTTAATTATACTAAATATTAATAAATACAGATAATTATACTAAATTTTAAATAAAACTGAGCAAAACTTTTTGGTCGAATGGTCAACAAAATGATATAAATGTTAATAGTTAATTATACTAAATATTAATAAATACAGATAATTATACTAAATTTTAAATATAACTGAGCAAAACTTTTTGGTCGAATGGTCAACAAAATGATATAAATGTTAATAGTTAATTATACTAAATATTAATAAATACAGATAATTATACTAAATTTTAAATATAACTGAGCAAAAATTGTTGGTCAAATGGTCAACAAAATGACTTAAATGTCAATAGTTCTTATGGAACTTTTTTGGAACTTAAAGTTATTTTATACATATAAACCGAAAACAATAAATAATTAAAAACTTAACTGTCTGTCTATCTATTAAATTATATTTTCGCGAAAGTCATACGACACAGAGAACTTAATTTTAGCATGACTGTCTGCACCATTTGATAACTCAAATATTGGCTTAAAGTATAAGAACCTATAATATAATTTTCAGAATAATTTTCTGAACTTTATAGATTTTGTTAAGTGAGTCTTCAGTACTTTGGTTTTCAACCCCGCCGTGTGATATGCCAAATAAAAGCATTAAGCAAAAAAAATTTGAAATATGGGGATACCTGATGTAGAGATTTACCAAAAAATATCAATAACAGGTATATGATGTTAATGTTAATTATTGTACAGGAAACTTATTGTACGAGTTCGTCTAACCGTAACCTTTTTTAATAGAGACAATAACAGTAAAAAAAGCAACGCTTCGCCCTACAGGCTATCTGTTACAAATGATTGTAGTATATATATATCTTTTCAATATTTCCCCAAAATATAAAGCGCCACATATAACAGTAGGTTCACCAAAAGTAGAATAACAACTTTAGCAAGCCCGCCATGAAGCAATAAATGATTGTGCCTTTAGAATTAATAAAGATTTTAATAAGATCAATAAAATATTTTTTTTTATTTCAGGATAAACGGAGAACGCAGATGTAGAATTCAACAGCGACCAGCGCAATTAAGCTTGAAAAACAAATTGAACGCTAAAACAATTTGCAAATGTGAAACTTAAAAAAAAAATGTTTACTTTGAAACCTACTTGATCAACAAAAATACACTTTAAAAAGTCGGACATGAAAAATAATCTAAAAATATTACATTTACACCTGAACTTTTATTTAAATATTACGTATACTGTGTGTTTAAATATTATTAATCAAGTTTGGCCTCGTCTAAGATATTCATTATAATTTTTTCACATGGAAGCTCTATCCGATAAAAAGGAGATTCGAAAATGAATCATGGCAAAGGGACCATTACAATCGTTCAATGTAGACGTAAAAATAAGTGATACCCAAAAGCATTCAAGATAATTCATTTAAAATTTCAGTCTTTGATTAAATCAATTTGCCGAACTCAAAGCAAATATTTGATTAAACGAAGCTGCCGCTCAAAGCTTAGCGAAATGCGTCGAAAGGCGCTCTGAATCAACGGCAATATTTGTAAATTAAATAAGTCTAAATCCGGGTTTAATTTATTATTTTTATTTTTTCTTATTAAATATTCAAAATGTGTTAAAGTTTTTCTTCAAATGTATATGCTCTTTGTCCTGTTCACGCATAACTTATCAATTTCAATGAAATACTTTTCATAATTCTGATTCTATCATCTACTCCAATTTATAATATTTATAAGTTTTAACAGCAGCAAATTCATAAAACCATTGCTGTTTTGATCCATTGGATAGTTCCAGGTATTCTATGTATTACGAAATTATTAAAATGAACTTTTCTTCGTTCAAATTCACGTAGATTAAGGTTTTCTGTATTCTCTTTAGAATTAATATCTAATAGTATCATCACTTTTAAAATGTAATTGCTCTCATTGACTGTAATATCAACGTGTAAGTAAGTTGAAAACTAAATCTATTAGAAAAAATATAATAAAGAAAACACCCAAACACAGGTTGAAACTAAAAAAAAACACCAATTCCGAAAGAAAAAATTAACGTGATAAATAGAAATAAACTTGCAAATTTAAAGACAAAGTGCGCCCAAACATCAAGAAGAAATGGCTAATTCCAAAGTGGGACGATGATGGTGCAAGCAGCATGAGTGGTGAGATGGAAGAGCAGCACAATACGGCCAAGAGGCCATCAGCAGCCCTCACAATAGACAGGGCCGCCTTCCTTTTGCTGCGAGTCAAGAAAGCGTTCAAGAAGAAAAGGCAGCAACGGAAAGAAAAGAAGTAAGTTTCGATTCCCCCTTGATCATATTATTGATATAATCTATAGTAATATTGATGTACAAAGAACGAACACAAACGACAAGAGATAGACGAATACAAAACAAGACAATAATATTATTGTCACATACTTGCTAAAGCCATCCATAATTCGAAAACTGGAAGGTTAATATTCTAGAAAAGCTTACATCTGTCGTATATATTTCTAATATAATATAACTAGTTTTTGCGACCCATCCTTCAATCATAAGGTAATTCAAACAGATACTATTGTTGGAATGGTATAATTATTGTTTATTATCATTCCATTATCAGTACCGTTTTCCCATTGTAAGTAAAAGTTCTACTAGTATGGTAGCGATTTATATTTTTTTGAGCGTATCTAACAATATTATTTAATGTATATCGCAATATAATCGTATATAATATTGTTATATATATTTAATATATATAACAATATTATTTAATACATATAAGTATTTTGTCGCAATTCATGTTTGTTTTGAATAACCCTATAATTAAAAGATAAGGAGTAAAGCCCAATTATATCGACTTGGAAATTATATATCGCAATATATAAGAAATCTGTCGCAGTTCATGTTTGTACTTAATAACCCTATAATTAAAAGATAAGGAGTAAAGGCCAATTATATTGTATTGGAAATTATATATCGCAATATATAAGTATTTTTTCGCAGTTCATGTTTGTTTTCAATAACCCTATAATTAAAAGATAAGGAGTAAAGCCCAATTATATCGTATTGGAAATTATATATCACAATATATAAGTACTTTGTCGCAGTTCATGTTTATTTTGAATAACCCTATAATTCAAAGATAAGGAGTAAAGGCCAATTATATTGTATTGGAAATTATATATTTTGTCGCAGTTCATGTTTGTTTTGAATAACCCTATAATTAAAAGATTAGGAGTAAAGCCCAATTATATTATATTGGAAATTACACATCGCAATATTTAAGTATTTTGTCGCAGTTCATGTTTGTTTTGAATAACCCTATAATTAAAAGATAAGGAGTAAAGACCAATTATATTGTATTGGAAATTATATATCACAATATATAAGTATTTTGTCGCAGTTCATGTTTGTTTTCAATAACCCTATAATTAAAAGATAAGGAGTAAAGCCCAATTATATCGTCTTGGAAAGTATATATCGCAATATATAAGTATTTTGTCGCAGTTCATGTTTGTTTTGAATAACCCTATACTTAAAAGATAAGGAGTAAAGGCCAATTATATTGTATTGGAAATTATATATCGTAATATATAAGTATTTTGTCGCAGTTTATGTTTGTTTTCAATAACCCTATAATTAAAAGATAAGGGATAAATGCCAATTATAATATATTATGGAAATACAGAACGTATGGTAAAAAAAAAATGTCATTTATAATCTTGTGATTTTGCAATAATGAATGATTTTAGCAACTAAGTAAGGATAATTCCTTTTTATTTATCCATTCATTATGATTTCGTTTACATTCACAGTACCCGGAAAATTGACCTAAAGTCAGAAAGAAAATTACCAAGGTTTTTAAGAAAATAATTTAGATTATTGTCGATTATTTAAATCTTAGATTTGAAATTTAATTTTATGTAACCCTGATTTCATAAAGTTAAAACGCCATATAAAAGTCCTCGAACTATTTTTTACAAGGTTAATTATTGTTTTGTTGTAGTAGATGATTTTTGTAATTTTTAAACTTTTTAAAATTCATGACGTGGAAAAACGTCCATTAAAGTATTCTTTGAAAAATCTTGACTCCGCTTTTGTATTCGGTGTGAGATGAATTTTTACGACTACAGTATATTTTACATTTCCGGGAGTCTGCAAATGCAAAATATATGGTTAGTTTTATTACGTATTAGACAGAGTCATACGTGCTTATAATTGATGAAATGTCATTCATGAATGACATGAAAATTTTCTACGTTCTATTCTAGTGACGAGCGCCAAAAAAGTAAATTTATTCCAAAGAAGAATGTCAAGAGAAAGGTTTGGAACCCTCTTCAAAGTCATTGACGACCGAATGTAAAGGGCACTGAGAAAATATAAAAAACGATCCAGTAACGAATCACAATTAATTCGTGCCAAGATACTCAGAAAGACGATCATACTTTTTAAAAGCACAAATATATCTGAAAAATTAGAATTTATAAAAAAAATTCTTCAAAAGGTTTTAAAAAACTTATGTCTCAATTATTCAGGTCTAGTAGAAACTAAAAGTAGTAAATCCTGCTTGATGTTTGAGAATTTATGGAGCTTTCACAGGATCTAATTTTAAAAAAGGAACACTATAGTCATTCTCTTGGTGATATCAATTAGTAAGCAGATATCTTTTACTGTCGAAAGAAATGGAATCACTTATTGGTCAAAGTTTTGTTGCGGTAAATTAGTAGAGAATAAGTTGTAAAAGTGTTTAACTACAAATAATAATTATAGCTTTAATATAGTCTATGGATTGATAAGATTTATTATAACTTTCAGAGATAACAATGCGGAAAGAAATTAGTTTTGGGTTAACCGTCAGAAAAATTGGAGATGAGCGGTATAAAAATTATAGGTAGAAGAGTTGATAAGAGAGTTGGTTTAAAAGAGTTGATAAGACTTAAAAGTAATATCAGGGAAAATCATCACCTGTGCTTCCTTATACAATTTTCTGAGGTTTTTATTACCTATTTATACAAAGATAGAATAAATTATTGTTAACTATTCATACAAAGATAGAATGAAATATTGAAAAAGTTAATAATTTAATCGGTTTAGTCAAAATATTGAACCCTACAGGTTTAATAGCATTGTCTCTTGAAATATGACGCTAAGTTAAAATTTCAATCATACATGGACTGCACAAATTTGAAAAAGCAAGTTTTGTAGTTTATAAGGAAGAAAAAATTTTCTTTCAATACAAGGAAATTATTTTTCATTTCAAAAACAGTAAATTTTCAGTAATGGGCCGTTTAACTTTAGTGAGTTTATTTCTTCAATTTGATACAAATTTACAAATAATATATTCACTTATTGCGGTCGGCCCAGACTCCATTTCCACACGTCATGAACACAATTTCTAAATTAATTTATTTACATTTTGCTAATGAGTGCGTTACCTTATTCATAGCCGGGACTTTTGGTAACACCCCTTCAATGTTAAATGTGGTTTTTGTTTTGTCTGAAGTTATTTCAAGGACGTCTGGTGTGTTGTCCATATTTTATATATATTTAAGTTATTCTAAGTTTAGGTAGTGTTTAAAATTTTAATCGGAACCTGCTAGTTACTATGACTTATTGCCTTTATCGCCAATATCTTACAAACGTTTCTCTATTTAACTCATAACTTATGTATAGATACACTCAGCCAGGTATATAAGCTTTCCCGGGAGTTTAAACTACTTTTCATCTCTGTGTTAATTTAACTAACATATCTTCTCAGGATGACTATAAATATACTTAAAAATCGTAATAGCTAATAATATTCGATTGAACCCTTTGAATAAAACGTATATAAATATAAGACTGTGTCTAGAATATTGACATTAAATGCATTATGATAATAACATTGACATTTAATGTATTATGGCCCTGTAATGGATATAAAGCTAAATAAAAGTTTAAAACTAATCGATGTAAAAAATATAAAAAATATATAAAAATTTAATCCAAAATGAAACTAATAAAATAAAAATAATGAAAAAAAAATTGTATATACATATAAAATAATAATAAAGCAAGTCTGTGCACATATCCTGTACAAACCACTGGTGGAGTTTGATGGAAATTTCGCATTTTTTTACCTTAGAGACTATCCTAGCATTTATAATTGAAATCGTCAGATTTTAGAATTATTATATAGAAGAAGAATTATTATATAAAATTTTTCTTGGAGTAGTGAGGATATTACTTTGAAAACGGAATTCGTTTAGGAAATTTTGAATCAGGTGCATATTTGGGATAGAATAGAAATCAAAACAACTTTTCTAAGAACTATCGCCTGTCTATATAATATAGTCCATTTTTGATAGCAAGAAAAGCACTATTGGGCTAGAATAATGAATGGGGTTTAAATTAAAATTAGGCTAAGTTATTACCTTAACTACTTGTTTAACCATTAATACTAAGCCGCAAAATATTGGACCGATTTAAATGTAACTTTCACTGGAATAATGCTTAAGATTCAGATTAAAATCTAGGTAAATTATATCTCGCTCGAATGTCTCTTGAAATACTTGAAATTAAATTATGGAACACCAATTTTACTTAATGTTCAATACAGTTTTCACACGCAAATATTATCATTGGAGACAAATATTTGCATATGTATAAAGTCTAGTCAAGCGACGCTATAAGCGAAAGCTAGTCAATAGTAAAATTCTTAGAGATTTAAAGAAATACTCAAATAAAAAAACACGAAAGGAATTTAGCAAAAGGAAAATTCAAGAGTTATTTATCATAAAATCAAAGATGACGTAAATAATTACGACATAACTATTCATCATGTCCTTAATTTTAATATTAAAATCAATTTTCTCACTAGGATATTTAACGCAACAATAATTTAAGGGTTAGTATAATAAGTATTGATTGCTCACTTCTGAATCATAAACGTTTAATGTTCAGTATTTAGAACGAGGTTAATGTAACTGATATCGTTGCAAAACTATTTAATTAACAAATTTTTTCATAGACTGAAAGAGTTACACAAATAAAAGGTGGAAAAATTAAATAAGAATTAAATTTAGGATTAATATTTTATAATCTACTAGTATAATGACTTTCCTAACAAAGATAGGGTTTGAAGGACGGCGTCATTATTTGTTGTTTCATTAATTTGGTTATAAAAGCATTACTTTCTAATCAGCCGATCTAATTTTACAAGCATTTGGATGTCTTGTTTGTTTATTTGTTTGCCGCAAACCCTTAATAAAATGTGTTCAGATTGAGGTTAATGTGATGGATATTATGCATATTTAAAAAAATACTCTGGTTTGAATCCAAGTTTAGAATAATTTTCTTTTAATGGCCGGTGTTCAGAGTGGGGTTAATGTAATGGATATTGTTGCATTTTTAAAATAAATATTCGAATTTGAATCAAAGATTAGATTGATTTTCCTCTAATGGGTGGTATTCAGAATGGGGTTAATATGATGTCTATCACTGCATATTTAAAAAAAAGTGCTCGAATTTGGAATGAAAAATTAGGCAGATTTTCTTCACATATATGGTGTTCAGAATGGGGTTAATATTATATAAATTGTTGCATATTTAAAAAAAATACTCGAATTTGAATCAAAGCTTAAATTTATTTTTTACATTGAATGGAATATTAGATATATTGATTATGATTTTCATGTTACATCATGATGAAACAATTTTGTCAATAAGTGAACCTATAATTAGTTATATGTCCTTGTAACTTTCGGAACCTATAGGCATTATTACTTAAATCTTTAATTTATGTAAATTTTTTCATATATTATTACGGTAAGAGCTCTGGAATTAATAAAGTTCATGTAAGTTACACGTTTTTGATATGTAAATCAATGTTATATTTTTTATTTCTCCTTTTATAAGCTTGCATTTATTACACAATGAGGTCCAAAAATGAAAAAAAAATGATATTCCATTAACTCCCCAAAGTTGCTTTTCAAATGTCTATTTAAGGGTTGTTTTTAAATATGATTATATAATAAATATTACTCAACACGTAGCATGATCTCTGATCAAATATTCTGTAACAGACGAGCGGATACACACTAATTTGATACAATGGGCATACTGTTTTTCCAGTTTTAGTATGGAATATAAAGTTTGTTTTGAGAATTTTTCTCGATCATAATGTTAGATAAATATTAAATATTCTCAACTAGCTATTTGTGGTGTCGACAGCTTCAACGATTGATTTGAACATCTTTCTGACAGAATGACTTCTCCAGCTCTGAGTGTCGTTACCATCACACTACCTCATCGCATCGCACCATCCATAACGCTGTGTGTCACAAATATTTACAAAGCTCTGTAACTTGAGCGTCTATACTGATGTTTAAAAACTTTCCCGGATAAATACTCCCTATTATAAATACTCGTCCGGTTGTAAGTAAGGCAACTATAGTCAGTAAGGCTATATCAGTTTACCGCAAAATAATATTTTATTACCACCTGTACTATAATTTTGCTCTTACTTGTTATTCTTTAAATAATAACAAAGATTATAAGGAAATAATATCTCGAAACGTTACCTCATTTCATAGTGATATTACTTGACATACCTCACTCACCGTACGATATACTTTACTCTCCAATATAAACCTTTATTATCAACTAAAACTACCTCCAGTAGCTGAAGAACGTTGTGAATACAATTTATGCAAAATACACCTCAAAGAATATTATACAAACGGAAACGTTATAAACAAGCTAGAGTGTAAAGGTGATTTCCGACCGCAGAAAAAATGGTACAATATCAACTTATAACACATGAAGATTACGACTTTGAATTAAGCTGTTGACACAATTTTGTGTACCGAAAATTTAGTAAATAATGATTATATGTTTTTATTGGTTATTTTTAATAGTATCTAAGAAAGAAAACGAAATCTTCAATTTTTGGTTATTTATGAACTAAAATTGTTTTTTGATAATTCGTTTATTTCAAATTTCATGCAGATGCCTCCATATTTATAAACATATGTACCAATACATTTTATACATATGTAATGAATTTCAAAATCTTTCAAAATCTGATATCTCATTCTCTCATTTTGTATATGGAACTACCATTTTAGGCACAAAGTAGTTCAGAATAATTATGTATATTTTTATTTTTATTATACAAATTCTGTAAAATTTCCCTTCAAATAGTAAGTTATAAGGAAGTATTATTTCCACCGCGCATAGATGAATGAACATTTTTGAAGTAAAACTTCTTTACGCACGCTTGACTTGGGGAGTAAGCTGGTGAATACGTGACGAGAGCGTTACGAAAAGTGTGATCAGGCGAGGCGAACGGAAGTTGAGAGGGAGATATAAGTTAGTGAAGACAGAAAGAGAGAGAGTTACGTTTCGTGCGAGCGCACATTGTCTTTCTCTCTTTCTCTCATAGCCAGTTATGTTTCGTATATCTACACAGTGCAAGCCTATTGTCTGTATCACACTGTAGGAGCAAGAGAGAGCAGTGCGCGCGCACATTTTCTTTCTCTATTCCTCTCATAGCCAGTGCATGATATATATATATATATATATATATATATATATATATATATATATATATATATATATATGCGAGTTGCTAGCGTACGCGAACGGTGATTTTTTATTATTATGTAATTTCATTTCGTTCTTGAACAATTTTATAAATTATTATTTTGTTCAGTATATTAAATATTCTACGTTTAAAATGAATAAAATTGTAATTTCATTTTAAAGTTCATATTTATGAATTTGAAGTTTTACTTCAGTCGTGTGGTCTAAAATACACTCGTTTTTTCATTATTATCGGCACAGAAAGATTTTAAGATAGTAAGATGTTATATTATATTACTCAAAAACATGCTTTAGCTTATTCTAATAGTTTTAAAAATATTTTAGGACAGTAAGTTTTAAATTAAGTTTCTTGAAAACATTAAAGCCAAACTTTCTCAATATTTGTTGTTTAGCTACAATATTTTTTAATATTTCTATACTCGCACAGACCTTTTCACTGAGGTTTAATTGATTAATTTGTTATAACGAGTATAACCTTTGTTAAGTATAAATACATTTTTTATCTCTTTCTTTGCTTTCAACTTAAACCATAGTCACGTACATCATATGGAAAATATCTATGTTATATCATACAGTCAACAACTTCAAAAAAACAACCTGAATCAGACCTGTTGCCTGTTGAAACTACAGCAATTAAAGATATCTCTCAACATCCTGCCCCACCCATATGGCAACATGTACCACTTCCTCGTGGCAATAAGAAGAGGAAAATGTACGATTCTCCACCACCGTCTAATGGAATTGTAAATAAGAACCGGTTTAGCAACTTACCGCTTGATCCAAATGATGACATTGCCCTTTCAAAAACTCAGAAACCCAATAAACCACCACCAATAGTTCTGAGTGGTATAGAAGACGTCAACGAGTTAATAAAACTAATTGAAACTGTTAGCCAAAAAGATAATTATAAGCTCAAAATGATTACCAAAAATATCCTTCACGTGCTAATGAAAACTCCAGAAGAATATAAGAAAATTATCAATCTCCTCAGAGATAACGGGCTTATAGGGTATACTTTTACGCCTAAGGACTCCAAATGCTACCGAATTGTCACTAAGAACTAGCATCACCTCACACCTCATGAAGCTATTGTTGAGGCAGTTCAAGCGACCAACAACAAAGTCAGAGGTGAAATAATTAATGCACGATACGGCCCCGAAAAGAAACCGACTTCAACGTTCTTCGTCAATATCGAGCCTAGCATTAACAATCCTGACGTTAAAAACATTGCATTTATCGCACAGCAAAAAATTAAGATTGAGGATCCACGGAAATCAAAGTTCATTGTACAATGCCAACGCTGTCAACAATATGGTCATACCAAAAATAACTGCATGAGACCATTTAGATGCGTGAAATGCGGTGAAGACCATAAAACCTCAGAGTGCAAAAAGAATAGGACAACTCCAGCCAAGTGTGCTTTATGCTGCTGCGACCACCCTGCTAATTATAAAGGATGCCAAATATACAAAGAAATACTAGCTCGAAGGACCAAGAATCTCGCCTCTCGCGCTAGACTACCCTCTCAAACACCTGTTATCAACATACCAACTACCACCAACTTTGAGACTAAGGGTCATAGTAACACCCACAAAACTTATGCCGATATTGCCAAAGGTAGGCAACCAACAACACAGCAATCTACTCACCAACAATCTAATAAATTAGAAGATATACTTGCCAAACAAAGTGAGAAAATGGATCTCTTAATTCAACAAATAGGCCCCCTACTGGGACTTATAACTACCCTGATATCTAATCTGACAAAATGACTTCTCTACACATCGCCACGTGGAACATAAACGGACTTGCTCCCAACACTAAAGAACTTGAGATGTTTTTGAGAACCAATAAGCTTGACGCCTGCCTTATATCAGAATCTCACACTACATCAAGATCACGCATATGCATTCGTGGATTCTGCGTTTACACAACTTCACACCCCGAAGGGGAAGCTCATGGTGGTGCGGCAATAGTAATTAAGGAGAACATTAAGCATTGCCTACTCGAGTCTTGGGAAACCAAGTACCTGCAAGCTACAACTGTACGGATCGATGATCGTGCCGGACCCCTCATCCTCTCAGCAATATACTGTCCACCGCGTCACACCATTAAGGAGAATATGTTTACGGAGTTTTTCAAAGCTTTAGGAAACCGATTCATAGCCGGTGGTGATTGGAACGCTAAGCACACACATTGGGGATCTAGGTTAACAACTACGAGAGGTAGAGAATTAAAATGTAGTACTGAGATCAACAATCTAGCGACTATTTCAACCGGAGAACCTACATATTGGCCTACAGATACCGAGAGAACTCCTGATCTTATAGACTTTTTTATCACAAAAGGCATTTGTCATCAAAATCTCCTAATCGAGTCAAACCTAGATGGATCTTCTGATCACACACCAATACTTCTTACTGTAAGCCCTATTGCGATACCCCGTGATACCCATAGCTCCTATCTAACTAATGCTAAAACCGATTGGAATGGTTTCCGAGAATATCTCGACGAAAATATCACTCTCAAACTTCCGTTAAAAACTGCTGAAGATGTAGACGATGCATGTCTATACATTACAAACCTGATCCAAGTGGCAGCGTGGACAAGCACACCCACACTGAAGCATTCATTTGCGAATACACCGCTCCCGTTTGAAATCCGTCAAAAAATTTATGAAAAACGCCGCCTTCGTAGAGTTTGGCAACTTTCCCGTAACAGCGAAGACAAAACACGACTGAACAAAGCAATAAAAGAGCTAAAGATTCTTCTTGCTGATGTCACTAACGCTGCAGTTAAACAAAGACTGGAAAAGATGTCACCCAATGGCCATGGGACCCATTCTTTATGGAAAGCTACCAGGAATATGCCACAGCCCCAACAATGTTCACCGCCAATCTGGAATGGCAATACATGGGCACGGACAGACCCAGAAAAAGCTGAGACCTTCGCCAGTCATCTTGCTAATGTTTTCAAACTTAACGGATCTGACAACCCTGAGGACCCTGAAATAGATCTGATCCTAAATCAGGACCTGCAGCTGTGTCTGCCGATAAGACCTACTTCCCCAAAGGAGCTGTCCAAAGAAATAGCCAGCTTGGACTCGAAGAAAGCTCCAGGATTTGACCTGATCACCCCGAAGGTACTCAAAGAGCTTCCTAGAAAATGTATTGTCTTCCTGGTAACCCTCGTTAATGCAACCTTCAGAACAAAACATGTCCCTGCTATTTGGAAAATATCCGAGGTAGTTATGATCCATAAACCCGGTAAACCAGTCAACGATGCATCCTCACACCGTCCTGTCAGCTTAACTCCAGTTCTAAGCAAATTGTGGGAAAAAATAATCCTTACTAGGATACATGCATACCTAGATATCAATCACGTCATACCAGATCATCAGTTCGGGTTTCGCAAGCAACATTCGACCCTAGAACAAGTACACAGAGTCTATCGTACTATACGAGACTGTTTGGAAAGGAAAGAATATTGTTCTGCTGCTTTCCTGGACATCCAACAGGCATTCGATCGGGTCTGGCACAAAGGGTTACTATGCAAAATAAAGCAAGCACTTCCGCACTCTTTCTACCCCTTGATGGATTCTTACCTTAGAGACAGAATGTTTCGAGTAAAACACCGTGACGCCAGGTCTTCCTTGTATAGTTGCCACGCAGGAGTACCCCAGGGATCGGTACTCGGTCCGGTGCTTTACAACATCTTCACGAATGACTTACCCCAAACACCTAATATTACAGTAGCAACCTATGCTGACGATGCTGCATTTCTCGCAGTCCAGAAGAGGCAAGTAAATTGCTGCAGGCACAACTCGATGACACAAATAAATGGTTGAACAAATGGCGTATAAGAGCTAGTGCCCAAAAATCTCACCACATCACGTTCACTCTGAGACGTGCAACTTGTCCTGCAGTCAACTTAGGTACCAACACCTTACCGCAATCGTCCTGCGTCAAATACCTGGGGTTTCATCTGGACCGAAGGATGACATGGAAAGACCACATCAAAAATAAGCGTAACGAAATCAATTTTCGATTTAGAAATTTGCTATGGCTTCTAGGAAGACAGTCAGCACTATCCCTAAGCAACAAACTACGAGTGTACTGCTCCGTAATAAAACCCATTTGGACATATGGGATTCAACTGTGGTCATCGGCCAGTAATTCGAACATACTCTGCCTACAAAGAGCCCAAAACAATATACTTAGGGTCATATCAGGTGCACCATGGTACTCCCGCAATTCGGAAATCCACGAATACCTACAAATTTCAACCATCGTAGACGAAGCAAAACGCTACACAGCCACATACAAAGATCGTCTGACATTCCATCCTAACCCACTTTCGCACATGCTGTTGCAGCCCAACTCGATAAAGAGACTCAAGAGAGCTGACGTGCTTCATAATTAGAGCGATTAAGGGCACTGGCCCTATATTCGCCCAAACAAGATACATACCACAACCTACCTGATTATAGTTCTAATGACTGATCGCAGGATACAAACAGAAAAAAAAAAAAAAATAAAAAAAAAAATATCATACTCAGATGAAGTTATGAGTTCCAGTCTTTCGTATAAATGCAATTTTTTATTTATTATAAAATAAATTTTTACGTAATTAATCGAAATAAATTTGATGAAAGAATAATATTATAAATCTGCGAAATAATTTTATTTCAAATAGCCCACCTTTCAAATGGTTCGAGTTAAAATAAAACAATTTTTGTGTTTGAACTTACCTTAATACTAACTTATGTGGCATGACGCAAAAATGTTCCACTCAAAGCTTTACCATAAGCTTCAGATATCTAAATCATATACTTATAAGGAATTTGAGATAATATTATCTTTCTTCTCGTGAGTTTCATACAATTTGCCTCGCGGGCAAATATGTTTATAAGTTGGAAGTTTCCTTTGTGACGTGAACGAGATTCAAATGGAAATCCAAGATGCACTAGATAAAATACAAATCGGACGTAGAAAAACATATTTCGCATAAATCTTCAAAAACCAAATTGATATCTGTTTATTTCACTTAACATTTAGGTTTTTACTGATGGTATCATTTAATAATAACTTATGACAAAAAAGTTCACAATTTTGAATGGGCAGTGAAATTCGAAAAAGTATTTTTATATTCATCTTTCAATATTGTGTATGCTGAAAAATTATTATTTTATGTAACCATATAAGTATATGATTATTATAGAATATGTTATTATAACCACTGAATACATTTGCAATTATTTCCGAGATGTAAAAAAATACGTGGAGCATGTAGTACAAGAAGTTGAAAATAGAGAAAAGGAAATGGAATTTATAATCTGACTACGTATCTAAGTACTTTTTCCAATTAATATTGCAAAAGCATTTTTCACAAAATCCCTCTTAAATAATTGTTGCAGAAACCTCAAAAATGATAAATGATCAACTCAGTAAAGGAATTATATTAAATGAAATTTTGAAACAAATCGATGTAAAAAGAATATTTAATAACACTTTTAATGGCTGAAGCTTTTTGACTAGAACCCACTAAATATTCTATCAGTAGAAGGAAGTTATTTAACTTAATTATTTCGCCCATGGCAAAATATTTGTTAGTGAACTTTATTTTATTTCGGATTCTGTACACTGGAACTTCATATAACATATTTATTGGAAGAAAAATTAAATAACACGATGTGAAAAATAAGGTTATTTTTTATCTAAGAATAAAATTTTCGTCTTTAAATTCTTCATTTATATTTTTCAATAAAAGTAGTAAGCAAAGTAGAGTTAAACTAAAAAGTTTGTGTTACGGTTTCATTAGTATTTTTTCGACCTTCAGACGTTTAGTATTGCTTCAGCAGTGGAGATAAAGTGAAATAAAGAGAAATCAAACAAACATGTTTATAAAGAAAGAGACATGTAGTCGAGCAGTTTAAACGAGTACTCTAAAATCTATGTGCGGCTTTTGCGAAGTATTGAATTAGGGTTTAAAGATCAATTTCAGATGTGGCAGACTCCTGAGTCTGTTGAACTCGAGCTATCCTCATTAGTTCATAAATAATTGTTACAACGTAAACAAATTTTAAAAATATTTTAAAAAATGAAAAAATAATCGACAGGATTAAAACTGTATTTATTTTTTTATTATGTAACAAGTATTAATCATCTATCAAGTATTATTTATATGAGGTCTAAGCTATTATGACTATCTGCTTCATAAAACTAGAAGTACTTCATATTTATTACATTAAAGTTAAAAACACAATTGATAAACTATTAGTTTCGTAATATAAGGATCAGAGACACCGATGATGGCCACCAGTTAGAAAAGTGAATTCCACGATTTAGAATGTTTTTATTTTTTTTTTATTAATGATGGAAGAAGCTTTCTAAGCAAAAGCTGTAGTATTTTAAAAATTGTATATGATGGCGCATCATTTTGTGTTCTTTCTTAAAATATGAGCTTATGATATTTTGTTTACATTATAAATCGGTATCCTTTTATACTATATTTATCCCATAGTATGTTAAAGTTTTATACTATATTTATCCCAAATTTCACTTCGATCGAATAACATCGCGTCCACAAAATTTTGTTTTAACCCTTTATATATATATATATATATATATATATATATATATATATATAATAATCTGTATATACACATATACATCGAGTTGATTTCTTAAGATTTTGACTCAAATATACATTGTTATATAGGTATGTTAACAAATATTGGGATACCAATTGGTTCTTCTTTATATCAGATGGAACTGTTCAGCAGAAAGGAATTAATTGCAGATATTCGACAAAACTGAACTGTCAAAGATTGTGTACTTCTAAAACTAAAAGAGAAGTGTTAAGATTATATGACCGTGATGAGCACATGAATAGGCAAAAATTAAAAAAGGAAAATCTGGAAAAGAATCAAGAAATTTATAAAAGATAGAAATATAAAAAGCTAAACCAAAGCATATATGAAAATAAGTGAAGCGAAGACAGTTTTAGTCAGTACTTACTGACTTTTCCTTATTTTATCAGTAGATTAAATAAGGAAAAGTCAGTACGTATTTATTAATTTTTTCTACATTCATATTTTATAAAAAATTATAATTTTACTCAAAAAGCAAGTAGATCTGTTGATAAATCAGGGAATTCAACAGTGGCCAGTACAGAGATGCGTAATGTTTCATCACCGCTGTTACCTGGAAATATAGCCAGGTGTAGAAAAAAGGATATAGCCAGGTGTAAAAGAGAAGTCAGGATATAGCCAGGCGTATTTTATGTAGTTTAAAGTTGTTAAAATAAATTGTAGTATAATGTCAGTGTCCCGTATAGGATACTAATATTGTACATCGCACAGTATTATTTTAAATATAAAATTAAAAAACACTTTTTACCAAATCAACATTTTTAGTTAGCACAAAGAAAAAAAATACAGCATTCAAATTAGTTGTTAACCATAACAGTTATTCAATTTAATTACATAAAGCTAGTAATAAAACGCGTACTCTGACATGATTGGAACAATTTAATTAGTTCCTTTTTAGAGTTCTGTATCTAAAGATCTGTTTTGTTCTGTAGGCCAATAAGGGGCGGTTATTACTTCAAGTCTATTCAATCGTTTAAATTCTGTATTAATTTTTGTATCTCTATTTAATAAAGTATTTCCAAGATCTTTTTTATGCACCTCTTCTTAACATAAAGTAGGAAAGAAATTCTCATACACCTTTCAGTAGGTTGTTATTGAACCGGTCTTTTAAAGTAAAAGGACGTGTTTACCATTGCGCGCTCCAGGGGGTGTATTTTGAGTTTTGATGGTAGAAGTAATTATAACTCGGGTAATGTTATAAGTAATCAATTTTGAACATGGTTTTTTGAAAAGAAACACTCTCTAATGATGATAATTAAAAAATTGTTTATATATTTATTTTGATCTAAATTTGCTTTTAAAAAATAACATGCGTCTCCGTCCATCGTAAGTATATTTATTTATATGAAGACACGTTACAAGTTGTAATTATTTTCCGATTACGATGTTTTCTTTTTCTACCAAATCTAGAAATCTATTTAATTTCATAATGATTTGTAAAATAGTTCAATTTTTATAAACAATTTTAAAAAAGCCTGCCCTTCCTCGTGCTCGACGACTGCTCTCGGGTTGTCGAGTTTTGTGCATATTTTCTTGCTCCTTCTCTTTACTTTGTTCTGTTTCTAAATTTTAAACTTTTTACCTTTTTTATCCAAAGGCGCAGTTGATGGCTATATTTTTTTTATTTCTGTCGGATTATAATTTATAATTTTCTAACTTAAATATATCATATTAATTGTTTTTATACAGTTGTAAGTAAAGAAACATAGGCAGTCATGAGGACTGATGACAGAAATAAAAACTGAAAACTATGAAATAACCGTGGTTTATAAAATTTTATCTAACAACTAGAAATCTGTTTTACCACGCTAAGCCCAACCCAAGCCATTATAAAATGCTCATTGCATGATGTATTGCAGAGATCAAATATTAAAAAATTAACATTTTTAAACAAAAATACTGATACGAATTATGGAAATATTTGAAAAAAAAAGCTTTGCATTATTCATATTTTTATATAAAAATATTAACATATTTAGACTCCCTGTTGCACTGCACAGTAATTCTACAATTAAACAATTAAAATAATAATCACTAATATTGTACAACACGTTACCCTTAAAGCTGAAAATAGACTGTTAACATCGGAATGTCGGTGACATGAATCCATAAGAATTTATCCTATCGAAAATCACTCAACGCACCTAAAGAATTTTTCAATCCAAAAATATAAATATTAAAGTTAATATTAATAAAAAAAATATGATTTTTATTTTTAAACCCTGTTTACAATATAATAAACATAAAAAAAATTGTGATGTGCGTTTTTAAACATAGTTTTGATTTGAAAAAAAATATTAAATGCCTGGGAGCATTTAAATGGATTTGAAAAAAATGTTAAATATCTGGGAGCGTTTTAATGGCAGATAAAATCATTAATTAATTTGTGTCAACAAATTCAAGAGATGTAAACAACCAAAGGAAGCTACTTTGTTCATATTTTGATACGCACATCTTTTTTAAATTTTGTCCTTTCCACGACATTATAATAAAATATTTTAAAGTAAGCATTTCTTTGTTGTCTTATTTATGTATTTATTTTATTCTTTTTTTTATCATTGTTTTCAACGTCAATTTAGGATATCAAGAGCAGGTATTGCTGGCACTTTTTCGTACAAAAATAAATCTACTGTTGTAAAAGAAATCCAATTTTTTATTACATTACAAACACCAAGTCATGTGTAAACAATACAACAACACAAAGGGATCTCGTTTACTCTAGAGGCGTTAGAGGATGCTTTTTCGTGACGAGGGAAACCCGAGAACAAAGAAGCGGAGGTAAATGAACGAAACGTCATTGAACTTTGGGCCCGACCGTGTTATTGCTTAATAGTTCATTCCCAATACACGCTCTCTGTATTATTTTAGAGTATAATTATTTGAATTGCAAAAGTAAAAAAAGTAAAAAAAAAATAAGTTCAGGATCAATCGTTAGATTTCGTTACAGATTTTTTCTGACAGAGATTTTCGTTTGTAAAAAGTGGTAAAATATTTACCATCCATTTTTATTTTCACGATTATAAAAAAATGGTGAATTTTAGACGGTATAATTTAATTTCTATTTGGAAAGTATTATATTTCCGCATAGTTTACCCATCAGAAATATGCTGTAAAATAAAATTTATAGAAAAAGTACATAGCGGTGAAATTTAGCTCAAAATTAGACAATTGTAATTGAATATAAAATAGCAGTTCAACGAAATTCTATGAAATAGTTTTTTTTTAAGTCAGTTTAATCTTTGTGTTATTATTTACCAAAACAAAATTCAACACCAGATAACACTACGATAAAATCAAGGCAATTCCGAACAAAGGTGCCTTAACATAATTGTAAGCTAACAATAGTGTTGGGGAGGAACAATGGTAATTTCTACCCGCGTCTATTGTGTACTTACAAAAAGTTTGGATGTTTAGAGCAATAATGATAAGAGAAAACATATTTCTAATTGGACTTGAGTATTTAATATATATCTGCTAATTTGGAAGAGACCAATTTCGAATAAAATTATAAAAATCTAAACTAAACCATCACAATAACTTGGCTATCAAAATGACTTTAAATTTTAAAGTAAAATTTAAATTTTAAAGTAATATTGAATATGTTTGGATTTAATTTTGATAGCCCACCTGAAAATGTTGTAATACAGCGAAACCTAGGTCGTGGTAAAGAAATTAAAGAAAATAGAAAAAATACTACGTCACGTAGTTTCATATAATACTACATCACGTAGTTTCATATAATACTACATCATGTAGTTTCATATAATACTACATCACGTAGTTTCATTTAATTGTGAATTTTAAAGTAAATTAAAGATTTCTTCTAGGTAATTATTTTTTTTTTGGAGCGCCCTTATTAACTTTTGTTATGTAAATATCTTTCAGTTGAGTACTTTGTGGAATATAAGAATATATAAAAGAAAATCCAAATACGAAAGACAGAAAAAAGCTAAATATAATATTTTTCTCGACACAATATTTGGGTTTTTTTAGACCACTAATAATGACAATTAATTAAATTCAATAAGATTTAAACATACAACTATTCACTACCTATATAACCCGATGTTCAGGTAAACCATGATGTTGACGATATAGCTATTACAACCTTCAAGTTGTTCCTATTTAGTTCGATATGAGAGTATGATACCTACACATAATTATACTGAATCATCCCACATAATTATCAAGAACGAAAAGGTCTATAAAGAGTCCACAGCAAGTTATATATCTTATAGAAAAAAGCATTTAACTGGTGAGTAAATGATTTTCTTAGAAAATTACGGAAAATGAAGCTGGGCTCCCAAAATTCAATATGTATCATGAGTCGGTAAAGGCTGGAAAAGAAATTCATGAGTCACATAAAAATATTAAAGAATAAATTATTCAAGAAATTTATTCCATTATTACATCTCTATTGGTTAAAAAAATACTCTGCGCGTAAACCTATTCGTTAAAAGATCAACCGTCCATTGTTATCTATCTTACAACCTCGGGGTTACATAAATTCGTTCATTGACTTTTAAATAACAAATAAGCAGTTGAACATTTAATAAAATATTTCTCAATTCTTACAAATGTTCATTGACTCTTTATATTCCACTTTAAATAGACAAACAACCAAAGGTATTTTTTGTCCTTTTGGGACGGAAATCTAAAAATGTAAATTAAACCCTCACACATTAGATTTTCCAACCAAAAGTTTAACGTTCTTGTCATGGTTGTCTTCAGATCCTCCCATTAATTAGCTGAATAGTTAACATCCAAACGTAGAACGCTAATCCTACAACTAGCATTTAAGGAGTTACAACTCTCAAAACGTTGAAGGCTTATGCGGAGACTCTAGAAGCGACTCGTAATTGGTTTCGACCTTAATTAAGAAACAACCTTGAGAGAAAATTAAGACTTACGTTCTATTAGGACTATTTGCTAAATTATTCATGTTTAGTACATATAACATGCGTATGTACATACATTCTTTCAACACGTGTACTTAACTGACTGGGTAAATACCATATAAATGAAAAGTTCCAAAGTTTCTTCTAAGTTAAATCTATACAACATCCTCTTTGCGGAAATATGAAAAGCTTGTGGAAATCCATTCTTGGGATTTAAAGGTTATCTACAAAACCTAATTTTTTGTAAAATGTATACAAAAGTTTGAAATAAAAAAATTTGAAATTAACTCTTAGTCTTTTTTTATATTGAATTTTTTGTGAGTCATATGTTGGGAAATGAGATCGTAACGAAAATTTAAACATTCAGAAGAGGCCTCCAATAAATCAGGCGTAGCTTGTTCTATTTTAAAGTACAAATTACATTTACGTGATAGAAATAAAGGATGGTGGCATGAGCGAGGGTTAGGGAGAGTCATGAGGTGAAGAGAGTAAATAACTCCACATCAAGTAATTCACATTTCTCAAAGCTTTTAAAATTAGGTAGTTTACTTTAGATTGTGGCTTATGGAACATCACCGAAAAAGCTTTCGATGACTTGAAGTTCTACTGCTGTACCATAGATGGCGCCCTGTGTACCATAATTATCGATACCATCTAAAAATAATGTATACAGGAAGGTTATTAGATCCACTGTGTATGAATGGAAGTTATAAATACATTAGGTATACAGTATGGGTTACGTAACGTGTATGAGTTACTAATCTACGTGACATATAACGTGTATGACATACTTCACAGAATACAATATTAACATAATCACAACTTCGAAACTGTTTAAGATACGAGTATTATGATAACACAAATAAACTAATGTCGGTCCCAGGATTACTGTCCATAACCTGTGTAATTTATGTCAACGACTACAATTGTTTCGAGTAAAAAATGTTTGTACAGAGAAGAAGATCGAGTACGCAAACGTAAAAAGTATTTAAAAGCTAAAAATTCTAAAATCATAGATAGATACTTAATTTTTTTGTATCTGTTTTGATAAAATAGGTGAATTAATTATTTCAATCAATTATAGCCTTAATAGTTACTCTGCGCGTAGACAAAATCTATTTCAGTGCGGTGACTAATATTATCTGAGTTATGTCAGCTATATATAAATTATTACACTCGAAAATAAGAACAACTAAATCAGTAGGACTATTTTCGTATTTATTAAAGCAATGACGCAGGATGACGATTCATTAGAGACTCGAAGTCTATCATTTAACTTTCTTGCCGATTGAGAATATACAACTCGAAATAACGTAATATAGCATCATGGTAATTTCAATGAATTGAGCACCAATATTCAGTGAACTATCTGCATATTTTGGAATAGTTAAATATTAATTTTTATATATAATTTTAAAAGACACTTTACAAACCTATTATTGGGAATTTAAGACCAATGTCAATATATTACAATTTGTTTCGTATCTTGCATGAAAATCTATTGGTGTCAAATTGATTTTCACATAAACTCAAAAGTTTTGAATTGCCACCATATTACTATATAAACGACAACTTCTTAATTTAAAAATAATATCGCAAGGAAAAAATTAAATTTTCATAAATTATTGCAAGGATTTTCATTATTGCCTGACACAATTAAGGCAATCAGTTCGTTTTTTCAAAAAGAATGAATTACTAACGACACGCCCATTTCTACATTCTAGAAGACATATATAAAATAGTCCTTTTCGGCGTCAAAAATTTAAACTATTTTATATTATTTTTATATATGAAATAATATATAGCATTATACTATATACAGAAAAGGAAATAGATAAAAAAATATTCATAAATTTGTTCATTATACTAAACATATTTATTTTTTCAAGATTGATTATACCCAGTTGTACATAAAAGATAACCCACAAAGTAAATAACAAAATCCTTTTTTACAATCATTATACGAAACTAAATTTTGTAACAAGTTTTTATATTTAGTTTTACAAATACTTCTTAGTATTAAGCAGATTTAGAAAATTTAAAAATGCGTTGATGTACAAGTACAAATGTCGCCGTGTAAACTTTATGCCAATTGCTTCACACAGCGAGTGTATATCGGTTAAAAGAAATGTGTTTTACGCTGTTTTATATATTTCATTTGAATCTTGAGTATGACGATTAAGCTATAATCATAATTATTTTTAATTTTTTTATTATTCACTTCAGAAAGTGAATCCGCTTCTAGAATTGCCTGTCAAAGGAAGATATCAATACACTTTATGTGTTGTCCGATTGTAAGCAAGTAAACTAACGTTCTTACTCGCAGCAAAGATGCGGAGGACGCGTTGACATAAAACTTATATTTGTTCTCGTTTTTTATTAAACGAAATTAAAATTAATATAAAAATTGATTACGCATATATTGAGAAATTGGTAATACTAATAATTACGTTATCTCCAGTAACATGTTGTAGCAGTTTTAATATTGTTAAGGTGTAAAAAGTGATTACTAAATTAATTTGCAGTTGAGAGAAGTAATTTAGTAGTACGGTTCGCACAATGTTACATTTTTTTGTCATCTGTAATACAATTTGGCGGTTACTTATTAGTTTTTACATAATAAAGAAGATTACAAAGAAACAATGTCTCTAAGTATTACCTCATTTTGTGGAAGTAAGCCAAGGCCAATTTTGTAATATTGCTTGACCTAATTACGTTCTAGATATACATTATTCACAGATATAAACCTTTATTATCAAGTAAAACAACCTCCGGTAGCTGTAGAATGTCCTATATACAATTTATACAAAAACGCAAATTACACGCCAAAGAATATTATTCAAAGGGAAAGGTCACAAACAAACCAAAATATGGAGGTGTGTTGTGACCGGAAACAAAATGACGTAACATTATTATGAACACAATTTTTTACAACTTTCAATTAAGCTGTTGGAATACTTTTCTTAGCGGAAATTTAGTAAATTGCTATTAAATAATCTTGTAAGTCGTCCAGATGGATATGAGTTTTATTTATAAAAAGACAACGTGATGTAGTATTATTTCTACTTTCTTTAAGTTCTTTACCACGATCTAGGTTTCGTTGTATTACAACATCTTCATGTGGGCTACTAGCAAAGATTGAATATTTATTAATAGTCTATTTGCAAAGTAACAATTGCACTAGATCACGTAGTTTCATTTAATTGTGAATAATGAATTTCTACAAAGTTAACGCCAAATATATTCAATATTATAAAAAGACTATTAATTAAAGAACAGATTTAATTTTGTTGGTTAATTCATTTTCGGCCATAATTTAAGGGAAAATGAGGATGGACATTTATAAAAACTCTAGGTAACTTCTCGTCATACAGTTATCTTTTATAAAATTTAGAAATAAAATAAATATTTAATTTTTTTGTTGTTTTTTGAACTAAAATTGATTTTTTGTAATTCATTTATTTACAATTTTATGTAGATGTTTATAGACGTATTTTAAGGAACAGTTTTAGATTAGTCTTAATATATAGAACTTTTATATTGTACTAAGATATGAATTTCTAAGTATATGACGATATGTGTACATATTGTATAAAATTTAGGAAACACTATATCAATATCAAAATCTTCACAATTTGATAACTTCTTCTTTCAATGTGGATATATGGAGTATAATATAGTGCTATTATTATCAGAAATCAATAAATTATTTTTATTTTTATTTCATAAACATCTTAAAATTTCCTTCGTTCCCTTTAGAATAGTAAATAATAAAAAGTTTTGTTTTATGTGCGCCTGACGTCTTAAATACTTTATTCATAAACATAAAAAAGTTTTAAGGTAATACATTATATATTACGTTGTAGAAAAATGTACGTTGGCATATGCTAATAGTTCCAAAGTATATTGAAATAGCAACTTTTAAATTAACTTTCAGAAAAACTTTGATACAGATTTCGTCAACATATTTTGTTTATATCAATATTTTTATTCTTTGATATATTCCTATACTGGCAAATGTTTGTCTTAGATTTTCATAGATTCATTTTAATAAAAAACGTAACCAATCTTCACAGCAAAATCACACATTTATAGCAAAATCTAAACAATATCAATTTTGTGTTGTTTACTAAAATTGTTGGGGACCGGAAAAATCGTTACACACTTTCGTACATTAAATAAAAAAAAAATTTCGACCAGTTAATCCTGATTTCCGTTGTTTTGTTGTACTCTCATGCTAGATTTGTTTTCAAAATATATTATCAAATTTCTCACTGTGTACTTAGTAACTGGAAAAGTAAACTTCCAAAATTTTATAGAAAAAATTACAAAAACTATACATCCATTACTCTAGATTTCCAAAATCATGGGAATGGGCAGTTAGTATTGGTACAAACGAACAGGGGATTTTATAGAACCCACCACATAATCCTTGACTCAAACCCTTTATATTCAAGTATTACTTCCATATGTGGTTTATTTTTCTGATTATTTTGGATCGGTGGATTATTTTTCTAGCGCCTAATATAGTTTTCAGCAATATTTAAAAAGTAATTTTATACATAACAATTTGTTTTTTGCTCGTATAAATTACATGAACACTTAGTTCATTAACTATACATTTTAAAATATATGTTTAAAGGTTATATTATATACAGTTTTTTTCAGTTCCATAATTTTCATGTGTTAAACTTTTACGAATATTTTTTTTCGTCTCCTATATTTTCATATTACAATAACAATCATGCACTATTTATATATTATGTCTACATTTGACATTTTAAAATAATCTAACATGACAATCCCGAAGAATTATCAAATTTCAAATTCTATATTTCTAAACTAATACATTACGCATTAGAATAATGTGATTACATTTTATATTGTCAAACTGTTCGTTAATGTAGTTGTAACTGTACCAAATGTAATTTACTAATGTAAATAATTTTCTAAATTCTTTTTGTTTCTACGTGTTCAAATGATCCGAAATCTTACAAGCTGTTAAAAATACGTTTACTTCTAATCAGAAGTGTATATTATATTAATTAGGAATGAGAATTAAGTATAAATATTATAATATCATAATTAGATTATAATTAATTCTGTAGACGTGTATGTGGTTTACATTTTAATAAAGTTATATATATATATATATATATATATATATATATATATATATATATATATATATATATATATTTATATATATAGCTATCTTTAAAATTAAACTATTTATTACAAAATTTTACGTATTAGTGGAAATTTTCATCAACTGACATATCAATTATCATTCATATTAAAAAATTAAAAAGCTCCTTAAAAATAACAAAAGTATTTTACAGGTCGCCATTAGATGACAATTCTGGCTTTTCGCACAGAGCTTTCCATGATACGTCGTTTTTAGAGAGAGAGAAGACAAATTGCTACCCTTTTTAAGTTAAATCACACTTTGTCTACGGCTTTCTTTACTTACAGCTTAAAATATAGTCATGAACGTAGTCCGAAAAATCTTATCTACGGTGTATCAAATTTTTTATACCAGACGAAGGCTTGAGTTTCAGTCGTTAGTATAATGAGACTTTTATGCCATTAATTTAACACAATTTCAAAGAAAGTAAAATGTCGAGAATATGCTAAATCATTTTATTTCAAATAGCCTTTCGAATGGTGAAACTTAAAATAAAACCGTTACGATTTTTGTGTTTGAACTTACCGTAATTGTGGTCTTATAGAGCATGAAGCAAAAATATTCCACTCAAAGGTCCTTCTACCATCGTGAGATATCTAAATCATATACTTATAAGAAATTCGAGATAATAATGTCTTTCTTCTCGTGGATTTCATACAATTTACCTAGCGGGAAAATATGCTTGTAAGTTAGACGACTCCTTTGTAACGTGAACGGGGACCAAATTGAAATCCAAGACACCGAAGTAGACGTATAAATAATATTTTTCACGTGAATCTTCAAAAACAAAATGATAACTATTTATCATACTTGACATTTAGGTTTTTAGCGATAGTATTTTATAATAATTTAGCACGATAAAAACGTTAATCATTTTGAACGGGGATCGGACGTGAAATTCAGAAAAGTGTTTTTAATATTCATCTTTCAACATCATACATGTTGAAAATTTAGTATTGAAGGTTAGGTTAAATAAATCTATATAAATTTTTTTTTAATATTTAAAAAATACTAAGTAAATAATACAACAAGGTTTTTGTTAAATATGTGTGTTAAGTAAAATTAAAAAAATAATGTAACAATTATAGAATTAATCATTTGTAATGTAAATATTTAGAAAAAATTAATTGCGTTCACTATCTGCATAAATATTTTTTTCCAATTAACACGGCAAAAGGATTTTTTACAAAACTCCTCTAAATTACACAATTAAATGAAACTACGTGATGTAGTATTATTTCTACTTTCTTTAAGTTCCGTTCTACGACCGTTTCGTTGTATTACAATATCTTCAGGTGGGCTATTAGCAAAGATCGTCTTCTTTGAGAGAATCTTTGCTAATAGCCCACTTGAAGATATTGTAATACAATGAAACCCAGGTCGTGATAAAGAACTTAAAGTAGAAATAATACTACATCACGTAGTTTCATTTAATTGTGAAAAATCAATTTCTACACAATTAACGCCAAATATATTCAATCCTCTAAATTAATTGTGGCAGAAACCTCAAAAATTGTAAATATCTATCTCAGTAAGGAATAAATAAACTAGATTACATATATAGCTGACACAATTATACCAAAGAAAGCATTACGTGGTAAACGACTTTAGATTCAAGTTGATCATGATTTACATTATATATTTTAACATCATCTATATTTTGATAAGAGGTAAGCTCTGATAAAAATATCTACCCATACTATTAAAAATATTTTTCTAAGTTTGACACTAATGTTGTATAATGCTTAAGTATACTCTAAACTTACAATTTTTTGTTCCACATAGACCGTTAGTAAATAATTCAGCGAATATTTCAGTTCCTGACATACATCGTAATTCAATGATCTTGTTATAAACTATTTCTCATATAAAATTATATTTAATATCAATGTGTTTAGAAAGCTCATGTAAGCTTTCTCAATATCATTTGCCAACTTTAATGCCGACTGTCACTACATAATATAATTCTATGAAGTTTACCAGTAAGCTCTGATTCTAAATTTTTCAAATAAATATTTTCTCGTCACGTTTGTAACAAAGACATATATTCTACTTCACAACTGCTTCAAAAACGGCTTTATTTTTTTACTTTCCCAGTTAACAGCAGAACTAAATTTAATTAAACAAAACCCTGTAAATGACTTTGCCTTTTGTAGTACCATTGCCCCAACCGACATCTGTATATCCTAATATGTTAGAAACCTTATGGGAAATAGCAAAAAAGTACTGCGCGTGTTCTTATGTACGTACGTTAGAAGTTTTAGTTCTTTGGTACAATACAAGAATAATTTTTTTAGCACGTAAATTATTAATGGAAATAAAACAATAAAAGAACTGTACTGAGATTATAAATACGCTTGGTAAAATCTAAATTCTATCAAATAATTTAATTTTAAGAACTAAAATCACGGAATTATTTATTCAATTTACGAAAACAATCTGAACAAAGTTTAATTAATGAAAGTAAATGAAGTTGCTGAAAATTTATATTAGTTTATTGATTTTAAGTATTTAATATATGATAAAGTAAACATTTATAATGCGAATAAATACACACCAAAACTTAACCTTATTTAGAGCAATACACTTAAAATATATTTTAGAAAGTTTATAAGCATGGTGCTTAATCATTCATGTATCCGTTAAAACAAACACGTGCAGTTTTACGATTTGATATATGATATTTTATCTAAATAATTTTATGTTTAATTTGCGTGAGATAAGAAGTATGATTAACGCTTTATTCCATACTTTTGTCCCCGGAATTAGTCATTATCTATTTCACGGGAGAACGAAAATAATAAGTTTCGCCTAATTAAATATACCTTAATTTTTTAATTTGTTTGTAAAATAGCATAAATATATTCTTTTGATATAATTTTATTGAATATATGAGTAATAATTGTTAAATCAACTCAAAAAAGATATGTCTGTTATCATCAGTACAGTCAAATACATTAAACTTCCTATTGGAGAGTTCAGCGTATATTCGTGTTTAATCAAGCCCACTTATAAATGGAAATGTACAATAATGAAAATGCAGATTTAAGACTTTAAAACACATTTTAAACCACGAACACTTTCATTACTCATGGGACGTGGGATAAAAATAAAATTTAACAACAAAATCATAGAATTCGAGTGCAAAGGGAGCAATGGTCTTAAAATAGCATTAACTAAAGGTTCTTAAATAAAAATTGTAACTAATTTTTTAGTCTCGTAATCAAGATTTTTATTTCGAAATAAAAATAATTATATTTTAAATAACGGTATTATAAAAAATAAATTTTTATCATTTAAAAATTAGTAAAAAATAAATGTAGTCTATCATGGCAATTCTGAAGCTCAAAAGTTTTATGATGCATTACCAAGCATTTATTGCATGAAATATCACTTTTCTTAGAAATTATTTTTGCAAATATTTTCAGTATCGCCTGCAACCATCGACAGTCCCAGCATAAGTTATTTCTTAGTCGGATTTAGAACCAGTGCATATGTTCAGTACCAGTGTCAGTACATATGCATTATTTCGGTTTTATTATTTTTTTGGCAGTTGCGTTTTTGCAATCTTCTTTGATAAGTTTTCAATTATGTCCACATTATTTTCTATAACCCTTATTGTTTCTTTGTTTTCTCTAAATTTTCCTTCTCGGGAGACAATTTCTTCCTGCAGTGAAATTTCTACTGCTTTATGGATAACCTTCTCCAAGTCCTCCTGCCAACTCTCTGTAAAAGAAACCTCATCTACTTTTTCCTTCCCCTCTTTTCTATAACACTATATTCCTGCTGGTAGTTACAATTTTCTATTTCGTATCATACACTTGATATCCTTTTATGTAATTGAATAATATCATTAGTACAGTTTTCGTCCCACTTTGTTCTTTTTACTCTTGACACGTGCTCATAATCTAACGACCAAAAATGCAAAAATATCTTCCCGTCCCTTTAACCCGTTCCGTTAATATGCACAATTAACGACTTCAACAGTAAACTATCAGTTAACTCCATGCAGCTAGGCCACCTTATTTATTTCGTATAAAGCAATGTTTGGGCTCAAAATGTATATTATTTCCATTTTTTATAAATTCACTGAATGATAATAGATTTATTGTCAAACTAGGAATACAAAATATTTTCTTTACCGTTATCTCGCAATTCGAACTTATCATAATTTTTACAATTCTAAATTCTAACTTATCATAATTTTCACAATCCTAAATTCTAACTTACCATAATTTTCACAATTCTAAATTCTAACTTACCATAATTTTCACAATTCGAAATTCTAACTTATCATAATTTTCACAATTCTAAATTCTAACTTACCATAATCTTCACAATTCTAAATTCTAACTTACCATATTTTTCACAATTTTAAATTCTAACTTAGCATAATTTTCACAATTCTAAATTCTAACTTATCATAATTTTCACAATTCGAAATTCTAACTTATCATAATTTTCACAATTCTAACTCATCATAATTTTTATATTTTTATTATAAAAATACTTCAGAATTTAATGTAAAAAACAAGTACATAGATCTATTGATGAATCTGAGATCTTATAAGAGTGTTCTAGATGTAGGTATGGAACGTTTAATCATTGCTGCTTACTATAAGCGGGATGCTAGCTGGTATGAAAATATACATAGATATAGATTTTTATATAGTTGAACGTCATATGAAAAAAACAAGATAAAAGTTCAGTGTCCTGAATAGAACACTGACCTTCTGTAAAGTTACAGCTATATTTGTAGCAAGTTAGAACTTAATGCGATAAAACGATAAAGGCTTTCAAATATAATAATATATTATAATTACCCTCTCATAAAAACTCGAAATTAGATACCAAGGAAGATCTCAAAACATAAATACTCATTAATTTAAATTACCATTCTATGTGGAATTTCAACATGACCATTTGTCGTTTGTTTGTCATGTGTTTTTTTTGCATATTTGTAAAATGTTCACTATTAAACTTTACGATAATAAAGTATAAAGTATAACGTCTGTTTTAAACGATGCTCTCTTCGCATTATTATAAAAACTTATTTATAGTAACCGTTTTTTTTGTTTTTAATGCTTACGTATCTATTTTAAATTTTCTTACTTATCCATTATCAATCACAGTTTAGTAATTTCAAGAATTGCTATTGCTGGGCACTCTTCTCATGAAAAATAAATTAAATTTAATAAAACAAATCCAAATTTTTATTACATTACAAATGGTACATTACGTGTAAACAATACAATAATATAAAAGGATCTCGATCACTCTTGTTAGAGAATGCTTTTTCGACGTGAGGGAAACACGAGAATGAAGAAGCTGAAATAAACGACCGAAACGTCATTAACCTTTGTATCCGAACATATCATTACTTAGTAGTTCATTCGAAGTACATGTTACGTGTACTGTTTTAGAGTATTTTTTTATTTAAATTTGAATGAGAAAGTAAAAAAATATTTTATTACTTAAAACACTCGAGAAATGCAAATTTAAATTACTTGTTTAATTTTTAAAACTATTATTAAATAGAACAAATAATTTCAAAGTTTAACTAGTTTCAACTTTCTGCTAATAATTCAAACTTTTAAACGAGAAGCAAATATTCCAACAGGAGAATTAGTAGTGATGCCTACGAATCTAAAAATCGTAAAATATTTTTCATTCGTTATTATTTTTACGGGAATGGATTCAAGAACATTAAAAGCAAAATATGAATTTAAAAAACAATGGTGAATACTGAACGTTGCAATTTTGTGTCTTATTTATAAATATTATAATTCCAAATCGTCCGTATCAATCAGTAAAGTGCAATTTAATAAAATATATCGGATAACTATATCGCAGTTAGCAAATAGCTATCAAAATTTTAAAATGCAGATGGAATATAATATAACGTGAATCGTTAACAAATCAAGGAAACCTCATGAAATAATGTGATTTTTGAAGTCAATTTATTCCATGTACTTTTACTTACCAAAGCACATTTCGACATTAAACAACAACACAATTAAATCAAGTCAATTCAGAACAAAAGCAACACAGCATATTTGTGGGCAAACAATGATGTTTGCAGGGAACAATGGAAATTTCTGCTCGAGTCTATTGTATAATTACCAAAGATTTTGAACGCTAGGACCAAGAAAATGTATTTCTAATTGGAATTTAATACTAATACATGTTTACTAATTGAGAATTAATTTATGTAATTCTGAAGCACACAATGAAAGAATATTAGCTTTGAAGAAACTTCCAATTTTACTTTAAAACTTGTTATACGTAAGTATTGTTATCTTTTCCTTTAATTTGGACAATTATTAATAGTTGACATGATATCAATATCATTTAATTAAGTGTATTGTTAGATATAAGAATACAGAGAATAAAATGCCAAACATGAGTTACCGATAAAAACAAACTATAATGATTGTCTCGACATGTAATTTTTTTCTGTATTTATTGGGCACCAATTCTGAAATTAAACCAAGTCGTAATAAAAAAAAAATTAATGCATAATCATTTGCTTTGTACGTATGGGGATATTCTAGTAAATCATCATGCTTACGAGATAAATACCACAAATTCCAATGGCTACCATCCGCCATGTGAATGGTGGGAAATTCAGCCCGCGGTGGATTTAAACTAAACTAATTAACTAATATTTGTGTCTAATACAAGATTATAAGTAGACAATAGAATTGTATTAATTTTATCAAATGCTTGAAATAATAGTCGAACTATGGGAATCGAAAGGGTTTTTATTACAACATTAATGAACTTTAGGACTAAATGTTTTAGACATTCTTGAAGATTCTGTTGTTCCAAGATTATTTGAAGCAAGGAAAAAAGTTTATATTTTTAGGGTATACTTTCGAATTTTAGTCGTTGGACTTGTTGAAGTTGTTTGGCCAATTTTTTCTTTAAAAGTTTTCGTTATATAATTATCATTGATATTCTAAAGAAAAATCTTTAAACGTCATATATAAACTTTCTGCGGAGATATTGCAGAATATTCTAGGAAATAGTTTAATTTCCATCACCTTTTAAAGCGAGACAGGTAATTATAATGCCATAATATCGCTCCATTTATACAATTACACCTTATTTTTGTTGTTAATTTAGAGCATTTATTCATTAGCTAAAATTAAAATAAAAAAAATGTTTTGAAATGTGCTAAGAGTGTACTTTAGACGCTCCGCGCCACATGGTTAAAAAATGTATTTTGAGATTCTGCAAATGAACAAATGGACGAACAACAGAGTTTTATTATAAGGATTCCCTCTTTTACTCTTTTGAGACTTAACCCTAAAAATTACTTGTTTACGTAAGAATTTCAACCTTCATTTAATTTTCTTATGTCAATTGCCTCCAGATCGTCCCATTAATTAGTTGAATAGTTAACATCCAAATATGGGATTAAAGGACATAACTCTTGCAAGCAGCATTTAGTGAAAGTTATAACTTTGAAAACACCGAAAGCATACGCGGATAATCACGAAGCGACTTCTAATTAGTTTTGACCTTAATTAAGAAATATCCTTGAGAGAAAATTAAGACTTACGATCAGCTAGGACTATTTGCTAAGCTAATTGTGTTTAGTGTAAGTGGTATACATACCTATATACTACCAATATGTGTACATAATTGACTAGATAAATACTGTACAAATGTACAAACAGCCTCAAAGTTGCTCGTAAGTTTAATCTGAATAACATCTTGTTTACGGAAATAATATATAAATCTTATTGAATTGTACCACTGGGATTTAGGATTTGTCTATAAAATAATTTTACATCGCAAAAATATACAAAAGACTGAAAGTAATTCATGGTAATTTTTTTTAAATTGATATTTCATTTTGCCATGACAGTTTAAATATATATAGTTAGAGATAAGATCGTAATGAAAAATGAAACGTATGTAATAGGACACCAATACCCTAGGGTTGGCTGAAAAGTAATACACACATATTGGAGAGGGGGAAAGATAAAAATTAATCAAGTTCGGATAAAAATTATATTAATATACAATTCTTAAGCTTCACAGTTATGTATTCATTGTACTTTTCAATGTAGTCACCATTAATACTAATACATTTCTCCCAACGTGAAACAAGTTTTTTTCATTCCGTCACTGAAGAATTTTTTTGACTTTTCTTGAATCCAGGACTTGACAGCTGCCTTTACCTCATCGTCTGAGTTGTAGTGATTACCCTTGAGATCTCTTTTGAGTAGAGGAAACAAATAAAAATCGCAGGGAGCAAGATCCGGGAAATAATGAGGGTGTGAAATTGGTTCAAACTTCAGTTTTTCCAGAGCCCCTGCAGTTTCGCTATGACACCCATCGTGCACAGACTTTGCGGTATGCAATAATGAATCCGACTAGTTCCTTGGATATTCCAATATGATTTATGATATGATTTTGAGTAATTTGCCGGTTATTTCGAATCAAATCAATGACGAGTCTGCTATGGTTGTCATCTGTGGCAGTGAACGGATGTCTGCTGCGTGCTTCATCAACAATTATAGCTTTTCCAGGCTCGGAACTACGAAATATTATCATCCATCGATTTACAGTAGACCTATCTAGCAAGACTAACTTGTTCCATTTTTAAGTACACCTTACACGTACGTTGTAGAAAGAAACAAGAGAAGGTAAGAGTAAGATCATTTTTCCTACATGTGATCCTTCGTACACTTCTTAACGATATCTCGTTCAAAATTACATGTATATTAACAATATCTAGCTACAAGTATGACTTCACTATTTTGGGTTTCTTGAGACGCATTATTGAATAAAAAACGTATGAATAAATTTAATCTTGTAACTGCATCATAGATTACACCTTGAAAAATGTCATCGAAAAAGCGTTTTGCCCCTGTACCATGAACAACATCTTAAGGAATATAATGAAAGATATCATCTGATTTATATATTAGGTACTGATCAATAAATAAAATAAATATATGATAGAACCATACAGGAGATTTCTAGATTTCACTGTATTTTAGTACATATTAAAAATACATAAATTATACAGTATGAACTACGCAACGGGTATGGGTAAATATAAATTATGGAATCCAAAGCCAATATCATTACAACTTCGAAACTGTTTAGGATATTACGAAGCAACAAAAACTAGGTCAGTTCCAGTTACTGTCTATAACTTATTTAAAATTCATGGTAATATTTTCAGTATTTCTTTAATTAAATTTGTTCGTAGACAGGAAAACAGACAAAACTTGTTTTTTTCTCCATTGTGTTAGTTTTATAATCTAATGTGTACACAAAACAGGTATTTAAAAGCAAAATTTTTGAAAACCACAAACCGATACATCTATTTCATTTATGTGTATTAGTATAAGGCAAAGTAATTACGCCAATTAATTTTAGTATTATCAGTTATTCCGCGCGTAGACGAAGTCCATTTCAGTGCGAGGACTTATCTAACCTTAGTCATCAGCTATCCAGAAATGATTCGAAAACAAGAACATGTAAATCAGTACTGCTTCTTTTGAATTCACTAAACTATTGTAAACAGTAGCGCGGGATAAAATTTTATCAATGGTTGCTACTAGAATGAGCATGCGATAAGGTTAAAAATTAAGTCCCCAATGTCTGCATGCTCCAGAATTTTTAAGCACGACTAAGCTTATGTATATCAGTTATATAATTTTACAACACAATCTATTGTAAACTTTGAGAATGAGGTTATCATAAATGAAAACGTGATATAGTGAACTAACTGCGTTGTGCAGGGACATTTTCTCGCCTCAAATCAATTTTGTCACAAACTCAAAATGTAATTGCTATCGAAATTACCATATAAAAATTACTAATATCAAAATAATATCACAACTGAAGGTAACTTTTTCCGTTAAAAAAATTAGCAAATTTAATAATGGTTAGATGAAAAAAATTACTACAAAATTCATCTTCAATTGAAAGAAGTAATTTCGCTGTGCAGTTCAGACAATGAAATATTTCATTATCAACTCTAATACAATTTTGTGGTTGCTTATTACTTTTTAAATAATAATGAAAATCATAAAGGAACGATATCTCAAAACATTACCTCATTTTATCGAAATAAAACAAGAGCACCTTTGTAATATTTCTTGGCCCAATTTCCAGATATACCTTATTCGCCGACATAAACCTTTATTATTAAGTAAAACGACCTCCGGTAGCTGAAGAACGTCGTAAATAAAATTTATACAAAAACGCAAAATATACGTCAAAGAATATTATACAAAGCAAAATGTTACAAACAAGCCATGGTATAAACGTGCTCTCTGACCGGAGGTAAGATAGCATAACGTCATAATACATGAATGGTTGTGATTTTCAATTAAACTGTTACAATACTTTTGTTAGCAGACATTTAATAAATTGCGATTATATGATTGTTTTTCGTCGACATAATCTTCAATTTTAATTTAAAAAAACGCACTTTTCTTAATTATATTCAATTGCGCAGGTCAACTTTTTTTCGCCACAGTGTAAAAAGAAATTAGTGTGGATATTTACAAGATCTCCAAGTAAATATAAAGTTTACATAGACACGCAATTATATATTGTATAAATAAAGATTACATATATATTTAAAATGTAAAAATGACATTTAATATAACAGTCCCGATGAATTGTATTTCTAACCTACCGCATTCTACATTATACCAGTTTGATAAAATATTAAATTATCAATTTGCTCAACATCATAACTATTGAAGATGAATTGAAAATATTTTTTGCAGTATATTTTAGTTATTTGTGACTGTTTAAATATTTATCATTACTGAAACGTACGGTTTATATGTAATATTTCCTTAAAATAAGAGAATAAAAAGTAACTAGGGATATACACAAAAATTAATTTCTTAACACTTGTCAAACTTTATAACCTTAAGTGAATATTTTATTAATTAGATATTGGACTTTTTTATAAATATTTCAGTTTCGTGATTTGATTAAAATTTAATTCTATAAACCGTAAATTTTAACAAAATCGTGTCAACATGAATATTCATTAACTAACTAGCGACCCAGCTCGGCGGTTAGATGGTGGAAAGGAAAATTCTTAGATCTATGGATATTTTAGGACATAATCCATATTTATATATGCTATAGATCGGCCAATTTATACGAAACGTACATCAATTTTATACCTTTGGGATAGCATTAAGTATCTGTGGATCGGAAGACTAAAAAATATTTCTTTACATACAACATTTATTACTTATGCGCCCTCCGATATTCTAATGATTTACGCAGCCCATGCACATTCAAGTCCCAGCCCACACCAGATTTACACAACGCAAACTAGTCCTTTATTTATTGTCATTCAAAATGCTATGTCGTTTAAAAAAATGATTGACAACACAACGTTATTCAAAACTAATATGGGACTTCCAATACTGTAATCATTTTCAGAATCAATTTTTTTCCAGTCAAGTCCCAGCCCATACTTGATTTACACAGCCCATACCAGCACTTTATGTATTGTCATTCAAAATACTAACCGTTTAAAAAAAATTACTGACAACACAACGTCATTCAAAACTGAAATACGATCTCCGATATTTTAACAATTTTTTTGCCCGATTTTAGCATTCAGATGTCATTATATTTTCTAGCTTACTTGACTTTCTTTATTAGTAGAAAATATAGCAACCTATAATTAGGATAGTTTTGTTTTACTATTCCATAAATTATGACAAATATTTTACAAATCACACGAGTTAGGTGACGATGCCCTCTGTATTAAATAGCATTGTTTTTATACCTTAAATTGCAATCCTCTATTTCCCTTGTATTTTGCCCCTGTCTGCTGGAAAATGAAAATTTAGTATGTATATCATTTGTAAAATATTATCTATGGTATATAATTTTTTTTATATCTGATGAAGTCGCATGTTCCAGACATTAATATAAATGGAATTGTTATTTACGAGAAATGAAATTGCTGTGTAATTTATTTAAAATAATTATAAGACCAAATAGAGCCAAGTGAAACAAAACGAATATGTCAAGTTAAAAAAAAACTTTTACGATTTTTGTATTTCAATTAACCTTAACGCAAACTTACACAACAAAAAATAAAAGCAGAAATGTTTCACTCAAACATTTTTCTACAATATTTAGCAATCTAAATCATACACTAACAAAGAATTCGAGACAAAAATGTGTTTCTTCTCATGAGTTACGTACCATTTGCCTCAAGGGTAAATATGCTTGTAAGTTGGACGGTTTCTTTATAACAAGAACGTGGTCTAAATTGAAATCCAAGATTCACCAAATAGAAACGAATTGGAGTTATAACAATATTTTTACGCAAAACCTGCAAAAACAACTGGATAACTACTTACTATACTCGACATTAAATTTTATTAATGTTACACAATAAAAATGTTCATCGTTTCATTTTAATAAAATGGAATTGAAGTGAAATTCAGTAAAAGTTAACATTCATCTTATAATAATAAATACATTGAAATATTGCTATTCAAGGTAACAGTATATATGATTAATATCGTATGTATTGTTAGGTTAATGTATTTTCAATTGTTTTCAAGAGAGGCACAAGGAAATAAAATGGGCACAAGAAATTTTCGTCAAAATGGTCGTTAAGTAAATTTAAACAAAAAAATAAGAATTAAGAAATCATTTTGAAAAATAAAACAGAAAGAATCAGGTGTTGATAATTACAACCTCACTAACTGCGTAAGTACTTTTTACAATGAATATAGCACAAGCATTTTCCCTAAAATACGTCTTAAGTAATTATTGCAGAAAACTCAAGAATTATATATAACAATTTCAGTAAAGGAATTTTGAAACAAATCAATACAGTAGAAGATTTAACAGCCCCGTTAAATATTAATGGCTGAAGCTATTTGGCCACAGCCCATTAAATATTCTATTGGTAGGGGGAAGTTATTTAACTTTTTAATTAATTTCTCCTCGATGAAAAATTTGTTTATGACTTTATTTTATTACAGGTATGCTTGTATTTGTTCTATTATTGCCTATATCATTGAATGAGAAATAAAAAAAAATATTATACGAAATATAAACGTATTCGTCTGTAAGAAATTTATTTCATATCTTTTTTTTTTGAGTTTTCCTCTTGGACGTAATAACTATTTATGAAAATTCTTCATTTAGATTTTTCAACGATAGCAGTAAGTAAAGTAGGGTAAGAATATATAAAGCGTATCTCGCTGCTTTATTCGTTATTAAACGATTAATAAGTCTTTATTAAACGTCTGAGAGTCCAAAAATATAATAAAGCCGGGAAATATACTTTATGAAGAGAGCTTATTTGAAATTAAGAGATTCATGAAATTAATGTTTATCTCTCTCAAACTATAATAATTATTTTTATTGCTAATAACAAATTATTTCGTTATAATAATATAAAATCTTTATGCGTCTGCAGCTTTTACAAATAAACTATCAAATTGGGGTGTGCAGATCAATTTACGGGATTAAAAAAAATTATGTTGGTAAAAAGCTAATCAAGAAATTGATCTGTGCCCATTGTGCACACATTGAATATATTTGGCGTTAGTTTTGTAGAAATTCATTATTCAAAATTAAATGAAACTACCTGTTAAACTCCTGTAAGTTTCGTTGTATTAGAACATCTTCAGGTGGGCTATCAGCAAAGATTTCTATCTTTGCTCACTTGAAAATATTGTAATACAACGAAACCTAGGTCGTGGTAAAGAACTTAAAAAAAGTAGAAATAATACTACATCAACAAGGAACCTTGTAACTTCATAATGGCTATCCATTCGTTCATAAGTTTTTGAGAACCTCACAGTCCTTACAATTTTAAATACAGAATTTCATGCATGTGGCATGAAATTCTGCATATAAATGCTTTCGATAAAAATCAAATGTGAGTTAATTAAATTTTCACAAAATATGTAACAAATGATTTCAATGCATGTCTGCTTAATATAAAGTAGGGATAAAAATTTTCTTTATATATACCATGAACTGCGGTGTCGTTGGATAGGATCTTCTAAATTAAATAAAGGTCCAAATTTGTCCAAAGTTGTCATGCAAGTCAACTACCAAGCGAATGGGTGCATCATTTACGATCTACTACGACTAATTAGCCACTCTACTACGATGTATTTACGTTAGAAGTAATTTTAACTCCCTTTATTTTACAGTAATCAACTTTTAATCTAGCTTTTTGGAAAGAAAATATATGCTTCTAAATAAATAAATACGACAAAACTTTTTTATTTTTTAAAATATTTTTTATCACTTAAATTTGCTTTTAAAAAATGAGTTGTGTCTGTATGAGGACATGCTATTCGTTGCAATTTTTGACTGATTTTGGCGATTCTTTTTTATATCGACTGGTTAACGATCAGAGTAGAAGCCTATTCATTTTATATGAAATTATCGTTTTCAGTCTTAGTGCTCGGGCTCTTGGGTTTTGTGAAGATCTTCTTGCTCCGTCTCTTTGCTTCCGACTTTGAAACTTTTGAAAAAAAGTGCGGTTGATTAGTACGTTTTTATATTGGTTTTTCTTTAGTTATTATAATTAATGGAAGTAAATTTATCGCATTATTTATATATATATATATATATATATATATATATATATATATATATATATATATATGTATGTATAAGTAAAAACATTCAGTATTAAAATATTATTAACAAAAAAATGCAATTTTAATTTCATTATTTTTATTGTTTGCAAAATAAAAAGCAACAAAGTAACATAAAACGTGATGTCCGATTTTCTCTCACTATAGATTTCAAAAATACTAGATACATACGAACACTTAATTTGGACCTTTGAATAAAATCATCGGTTAATTTTTATCAACAAATTCATGAGACGTCTCCATCTCTTAAATTCGTTGATGAAAATTAGTCGAAACCTACTTTCTGCATGTTTAGATACGCACTTGGTTTTTTTAAGCCGTCCTCTTCGTGACACTATAATGTAGTGTTTTTAATAATCTTTGTTTGAGTTAATAATATATCAATTTTCATAATTTTTATTATTATTTTCAATGCCTATTTAGCAATTTTAAGAACTGATACAGCTGATAACTCTTTGCATAAAAATTAAATGTGATATTGTTAAAAAAATCCCAAATTCGATTAAATTAAAAACGGAAAGTTACATATAAAAAATACAACAATATAAAGGGACCTCTATTATTCTAATGATGTTAGAGTTTGCTTACTAGAAATGAAAGAAACAAGAGAACAAAGAACGTGAGATAAGAGCCCTTAATGTCATTGAACTTAAGGCGTGAAAGTGTCATTACTTGGTACTTCATTCGAAGTACAAGCTTCGTGTGCTTTTATATACTACGCGTGTTTTTTACTTGAATTTGAAAAGAAAGTAATAAAAATTAAGTTAATATTTGGAGTACTTAAAAAAAACCAAATTAAATCACTTTGCTGATTTTCCCAAATATGATTAAATAGGACAAATAATTCAATATTGTTACTAGTTTCAATTTTCTGCCACTAATTTAAACTTTTTAGCAAAAATCTCCCAACAGAAGGATGGTAAAAGTAAAATATCTTTCATTCTTTACCATTTTCGTGAATATAGATCCAAGAGCATTAAAAGAAAAATACGAATTAAAAAATAGTGGATACTAAACGGTGTAATTTTATGTCTAGGTTATATATGAATATTATTTGTATTTTATATATTATATACTTACTAGAAACAGAACGAATAGAATTGTGAAATTATAAGATAAAATATTAAATCAAATTTGCTTTGAAAATAAATTTTCACCACGTGGATGGTGCACAGAGACGGGTTGTGGGAACAAGCGGACTGGGCAAGAGAACGAGGGGAGGGAACGCAAGTCGGCTCCCGAGGGATTTAAACTAAACTAATTATCAATTATTTGTGTCTAATATAAGATCATAAGTAGATAATAAAATTGTACTAACTTCATTAAATGCTTGAAGTGGCAGTCAAACTATAGAATCTCCAAGATGGTCTCAAAATATTGACTTAAAAAGTTCTCGAAATAGTTTAAAATTATTTTAAAGGGCTTTTACTGCCTAATTAATGGGATTTGAGACTTAACAGGTTGAGATCGTCTTAAAGATTCTGTTGTTCAACGGTTATTTGAAGCAAGTAAGAAGTTTATATTTTAATAATGCATTTAACAAATATAGTCTTTTCTAAATGTTGCCTGTAGACAGTTTTAGCCAACTTTTTAATTTAAAAGTTTGTATTCTTGGGATTACCGGTTATTGATAAGTTTAGTATAAATTGTTGTATGTTATGTGTAATCATTCTGTTAAGAAATTATTACAAAGTTCTTTAAGGTATATTAACTAACCTAATTACCAACACCTATTAAAACGAGCCAGGTAAGTATAATGCCACAACATCTTTTAGCCTACGCCCTTTTACATTTTAACTAGCATCTTTTATAAAAACGTTTCTTCATATATAATTCTCTTTTGATATTTAAAATCTGCCTTATTTAGGTAGTGAAATAAATATAATTTTACCTAGTATGATTTGAGGAATTTTGATTTGAATAAAATATTGTTAGTTACTACTCATTCATATAAATATTGGAGATATACTCTTTTTGCTTGTCGAAGTGTTATTTTTCACTTGTCTTAAATTGATCCTTCATTTATGTTACAAAATATAAAATTGTTTTCCTAGTACATTTATTGCATTTATTCTTTATTTTCTCTAGTCATATAAAATCAGATAATTAATAATTGGGCTTTTTTAATATAGTTTATTATTTCCACTCTTTAAATATATTCGTTCAATATTCTTTAATTGTATTCCTTATGTATTTGAAACATGTAAACCTTATACTTTATAATTGCATGTAAAGTATATGATTTATATTAGAATAGGAATCAAAAGATGGGTAACGGGTCGGTTTAAAACAACTTTAAAAGTTTTAAAGATATTAGGCGAATTTAAAATTTAAACTGATTTATTTTATATCACATTTTCTCACAAACAAATTTCGTTTTTCGAGTTTAGATTTTCCAAATCATTAACAAATGTGATTGTTTTATCACAAACTGATTACTAGTATTTACATAATAGGGTAAGGAGTAGAGAGGTCATCTGACATTTCCGGAATAACAGTTGAAGAGGATTCAGGTAAAATTTTGACGCTAACTTCGCTTTTATCTGTGATAATTCCTTTAACAGGTTCTTCTTCAATTTTCACGTCATTGTCATCAGTATCCTCAAAGTCAGATAATTTGTTAACTTCTTCCGTTGGAGCTGATTTCCAATCTTTATGTTTGATAACATTCTTCTTGATATTCGGCATGAGGTTAGTTATTCTGTTTGGCTTTGGTATAATAGATTTCTTTTTATCATTCGGTAGGAGTTCGATCATGTAAAAATCGTCGGCTGCATTGTTATTTATGTTGTATCGATTCTTGTCTTTCTTTGTTTTAACAAATATTTCGTTGATTATTTTAGAGAAGCTGTTATCAAAGAGAGAACCTAATGGCGGAAGGTTGTTTCGTGATCCGTGATGGAATTTTGAACATGGAAAACCATGGCAAGGCACGTCGAGGTCGGAAAATATGTTTTTCGGTTTTATATCCTCTTCGAATTCAATTGGCAAGATCTCCTGTATTAAGTCGGGTCCTCCAAAGTATTTCGGCGGTAGGTGTCTGGCCTTCGTGTCGATTTTATCTGGGGGAGTTATTATACTTAATGAATTGTTGACTGGAAGATATATTTGTATCAGTGTAAAAATGTCTATACTTTAAAAGAATAAATAAAATTAAAAAGAAAAAATTCATTTTGCTCAGGTATGAACTATTAAATACATGAAAATAGAAAACACAGTGAATAGAGTATATTGTTTTCTATAGTCGATGTGCTGACTAAGTACAAGATGTCAACCGGTCTTTTCATATTTATACCAACCCGTCTCCTCTCCCACTCCAAACGAGATAAGAGAGTGGTTTAGGGATTGTCACCACTTAAAGCTTATTGCTGGAGTCTAAAAAATCAGAAAGAAACGGGTTGATAATTGTTGGAATATTCATCGTCTTTTATGTATAAATATACACATTATTTTGCAATTGATACATTCTGGAACGAAGTTGGGAGTAAATATTTCATAGAACATTATAGTGTTTAAAAATAAGCATAAGAAAAAATAAACAAACTGTAAAAACCTATAAGTAATCAGGATTTTTTATGATAAATTTTGCCTTTTTAAATTCGTTAATTAAAAGAAAACACAAATTATATTCCTCGACAAAAACCTTGATTGCGATAACCTTGTTTTTACATACTAAAGAAGAACGCTTGAAAAAACTCATATTTTTGTGTATCAATACGACGTAGAGTTAAAATATATTTGTTCGTCCCTGGTTCTTTTGTCATGATCTTTTGATGATTATCTGATATGACTGGAAAGGGATAGATGCTTCTTTATTATAAACACGAAAGAATTTTTTATTTACTTCTAACTCTGTAAAGAATTTACAAAAAATCGGTATTACATTTATGTTTTTCGTAGCTATCACGCGTATAGTTGTTAATGCAGAATAATACATAGGCCATATCTAGCCAGTACTTTGTTATGTAAAGTATTGATGTCACGCCATAATGGTTAGGTAGATTTTTATGAAATTTGATTTAGGCGTAGTCCGTAATCTGAAGGAATATGTAGGCTAGTTTTCAACACAAAATTATAATAGTTCTTTAAATGAAACTAGATATTTTTTCAAACAAAATTACCCTATTTTTGTAACAACATTTAATAAAATTCTTATTTTCTTGTATTTGCAATTTAATTTGAATATCTTACGTGAAAACCACTTTTCATTTAAGCATACTTACATACACTTTTATCTGTATATTCAGTATATTTGGTTTTTAATTTTGAGCCTTGAGTGATACAGACAGTGACATCATTTATAAAAAATATGAAAATAAAATTTGTACATAACTGTACAATATCATATTATATTTGTACATAAACTAAAACAACACCATCAAATATATACATTCAATAATTTTTTTACAAAAATACTATTATATTTCTGAATGTAGCTCGCAATTCAAATTGATGGAAGTACACGATTGAAGCCAATATCACATATTTATACTTCTTTCAATATTTTGAATAATCAAAATTATTCAACCTATCTGAGATGCTGAAAAAATTACGTCCCTGTTTTTAGTCTAGTTTATGCTCTGAAAACCTGCTAGATAGCAAGTATTCTTTTAACAAAACTCACATCTATTTTCTATGAAAACTTTCCTTCCGTCCAAATGTATTCTATTCTTATACTAGTTATCTAATACACCTGTCGTAAACTCTAACTCTAGTCAATTCCATGTTTTTTGACATATCATGTCAATGGGGTGATTGACTGGCCCTACACCAATCAAATCTTCGTTATAGAACCAACCGATGTTCGAATTTGCTGTTCTTATGATTACAGCCACTACCTTGTATTAGCTTAACATATATTAAACATATTACTATATATTGCTATTATAAATAATACAAAATTGTGAAAAAAAATTATGTACCGACCTTTAGTGTCATGGAACAAATTAAGAATGAAAGTGCTAGGTCCTATGTTTAAAAAACCGTTCGATGTAACTCCCTTAGTTAAGACCGTGCTTAAATCTGGATTTTTAGGATGTTTCATTATGCAGCTTTGGCATAACATCACCGTGCATAGCAAGAGGATGCTTTTAAAAATCATCTGTAATAAAGGTTAGGCAAAATTGTATTAAATCAGCATTAAAAGGTATTCAAATGTAAACCATAAATTAATGATGAAGCTTTAGGTGTGGCAGTCAGATTTTTTTTAGAATATTCTTCACATGACTGGAAATATTCTTCCGGTAAGATTTGGAATGGAAGAAATTGAGAAGGTTACATTAATAGCTACGTCGTAACTTTCAAGGCAAAACCATATCATTACTGTCTACTTATCACAATGTTTATCAAATTATGACAATAGATGGCGTTAACTGTTTCTTGTGTAAGAGAAAATAACATATAGAATCGTATGAAATTTAATTATATCCTGTGTTGCTATTGTATAAGGAGTTAAAAACTAGAGAGTTGGAAAATTTACTGCATCTTTCTGCCGAGAGTGTTGAATCTGGATATTGTGTGATATGTTTTCTACTTTAGTGAATGGCGATAAATAAATTTAACTAAAACAAATTAATCATCATCATCATCAGTAGATCCTGGCCTTCTCAAGCAGGCTGATCCAAGTCTGGGCGCCACAGTTTTCCAGTTTGTTATGTAGAGAGCATAAAAAACACTTTGTAGGCAGTCCGGCCACCTTAAATTGTTTCTTCCTCTTCCTCTTGGGCCAGTTGGTTTGGCCCGAAAAATTTGTTTTGTCGTTTATCTTCATTCATTCTAATTACATGAACGGCACGCTTCATATGTTGAATTTTTTAAATTTTATTATATCTGGTTCTTTAGATAAGCGACAAAGTTCGGCATTAGTTTTCCTTCTCCAAAACAAATTAATACAAATGACATATTAGCACACGTTCATATACATACATGCATTTTAAATAATGCAATATATGGTAATTCTTAAGAATTTTAACAAGTATTGTCAGCTTTTAAATGTGAACTTTTGCAATGAAACAACAAAATTTTGGGATTATTTCTGAAAATTTTTCAATATATATATGCATATGATTTAGATAATGAACATATAGAAGTAAGGTTAAAATAATAGTGAGAAATATACATATCTCGTAAACCAATAAACAATTTGACTGGAATTGTTTTGAATTTGGCTGGAATGGAATTTTTTCCCGGCTAGTGAGAATCAGTCGCAAGTATTCAATAGCTTGGAAAGATAAGGAAGGGCATGTTTTTTTATATATTTACTTATAGTATTTTCATCAGAATATTATACTTTAAATATTCATTGTAATAAGCATATTTCTGGAGTTTCACCATTAAGGGGACATTTGATAGTTTATATTAATAATAAGTAGAAAAGTATTTTTAGAGTGGCGGGCATTTTCAAATTGATTCATAGATTAATTTTGATTTGTTGCCCCTAATAAGTTTAATAGAAAATGATTATGTACTGAAATCTTCTAAAGTCTTCTAAAAACAAAATCAAGTGCGGAGTAAATTATTTTCGCTTTTACCAGACTACAGACATGACAAAAGGATAATTATTTTAGTAGTCTATATATGTAAATTCACCTGTACCTTATCAACTTAAAGGATTTAACGAAGAATATGTCTTTCGTGTTCAAGTCTGAAATTTATATAAATAGTATAAAAAATCAACTTGGGAGTAAAAATTAATTAAAAAATCTAACTCTGTTTAAAAAACTTAGCTAGTCATGCGGAATAATTTAAAATCAAATAGAGCCAAATTGAAGAAAAAAAAACCGTAAAACATAATTGAAACTGATGTGAAATATTTAGTGTCCGCCAGCATTAATCAAAATATTTTTTATGAACACTAATACAAAAACTTAAGATTTAACTCTTGTTTCATTCTTTTTCAAGGCTTTTTAGGCGGAGTCAGATCCCTTTAGTCCTTATTTAGACAGATACCTTTCTTCCTTCCCTTTAGTACTTATACCTTTAGTCCTTAGTTTTGTTTTATTTCAAAATTAGTTTCATAAATATTTGAAATGGTTAAAGTAAAGGATTTTTATTTTAAATTTGTAGAAAGTGATTCTGCGTCGTTAAAAAACAATAAAGTTTCGAAAAGACAACATTTAAATTTATGCATAAAGTTCTAAATATCCAAAGCAATAGACAAGCGAATTTCCAGCGTAGCAGCGAGCGGAAGTTAGTAAAGTCAATAAATTAATTCTGGTGGGATGACCGTTATTCTTCAATTTAAGTAAGGCAGATCTTCTATTAATCACATTCAGAACCATTACAAGATTAAATGTAACTATCGAAGTTACTTACTATTTAAAAATTCTTAGTGAAAAAGTGAGAAAACATTAAATATGTTTTCATTTAATTACTTTTTCAGCTAATTTAAATGATATCTCAATATCAATGTATAAATCAGCATCTTTCGAAACTTATTCAATGTTAATCCCAGATGTTATCCATTAATTAACTTTATTTTAGAATGGCACGCTAAATTATCTCCATCAAAACTCACTTCAAATTATTATAAGGAAAATGTTATTTTAACTTGTTGAAATATTAATGAGACAGCTAAATAGAAAAGTTCATAGTAGAAAAGAAAGAAGTTTTTGTACTCTAATATTTATTTACGAATTAATGTATATTTTTTTTTGTATATCCCTTTATACTGACATAAAAACGTTTAATTATGAGACAGCTAAATAGTAACGTTTAATTATGAGACAGCTAAATATTAATGAGACAGCTAAATAGAAAAGTTCATAGTAGAAAAGAAAGAAGTTTTTGTACTCTAATATTTATTTAGGAATTAATGTATATTTTTTTTGTATATCCCTTTATACTGACATAAAAACGTTTAATTATGGATTTGCTTTCTGTTACTTCGCTACCAAGTTAGTGCCAAAGTTACTAAATTGCGATTTAATTAAAGATTATTAATTAAATATTTCTTAAATATAAGTACGTCTTCTTTTATTTTGATTTGAACAGGTGTAAAATAATATTGCCATAAAATTATCTCTTTTCTTACTTTCCATCGCAATTTCGATTATTACTCTGTAATTACAACTTACTACTTTTTTCATTCCAGACATTCAAATTATTCAGTGTTAAGAGATTTTATATTCTAATTTGCATTGTTTATTTATCGTAATAGAAAAATAGACAAATATCTTATATATTATATATACCTCTATACACTTAGATTAATGGTATTATTTTGTAAATACATATAACTTTTTATAACCACAATAATAGTATAAATTGATAATAGTATAAATTTAAGTACCACTTCTATCACACTTAGGATTAGAACACGTAATTTCAAAAGGTTAATTAGAATACATGATCCCAACAAAACCTTTCACATGTGAAATTTCATACAGAGACAAACATATACCCTACATTCCACTATCTAGAAAATATGTTTTCTCTCAGTCTATAAATATTTGATTCAAACAATATTTTAGGTGCTTGGGATGGTGCACGCGATACTAAAGTGGAAAAAAAAAATGTTCGATAAATTTTTTAGGGACCGTGGTCAGACTAGGAACCATTATAGTTTTGCCATTTCCCTCTGTATGTCTGTCTATCTGTAGGTTAAGTTAATGGTAATTTAGATAAACAGCTAAACCGTTATTATTAAATATCTGAAAAATATTCACAACAGTGGTATTTATAAAATAAGTAAAAGAATAGCTATTACAGCTAAGTTGATTCTATTAGTTTACGAGTAATATTCGATCAACTTATGACATGTAGTTGGGTCTGTAAAATGTTCACAGGAACTATATATAAGTCACTTAAATCAAAGGCAAAAGCAACTTTGTGTTATATATATATATATATATATATATATATATATATATATATATATATATATGTATGTATATATATATATATATATATATATATATGTATATAAATATATATATATATATATATGTATAAATGTTATATTGCATACAATATATTTATTAATTTATGTGGCGAAAAATCATATTTAAATACACATCATATTTTTACGCCCGTAATATATTTAGTGTGCAATATAATTACATTGTGAAAAATTAATATTTATGAATGGTTTAACAGAAATATTATCACATTTATGTATTTATCAACACGTGTCCTTAAATGCTGATAAATATTTAAATATGAAAATTTTCATAGCGCGAGTTCTACTTGTGTTTTATAAGTTTTTTTTCCCTTAAGTAACCATCGTTTTTGAGCGATATTATATTATCTAGTGGAAAGTTATGAGGATTCGAATATAATTTTGTAATTTCTTAAAATAATTCATATAAATTTCTTATACTAATAATTCTATAACGTTTTCTGTAGTAAACAGAAATATCAAATTTGATGTGAAAATATCCAGAAAGATATAACATCATTCTGTATTACAAGAATTTCCACGATGTACTACTTACAGTTCACGCCGTAATCTAATTATTTTCTCGGCGCACTTAACTAGTCATGGAAGCGAAAATACGCTGTCACGTGACGCGTAGTAAGACTGACATCATAATTATAATAGGTCGAGTAGTTCGCCTAACAGAGGAAGTATATATGATGAATATAAAAATTGATTTTGTTTTACTATAAAAAAAATTCAAATAATAACAGATGTTTAGGCTAAGTAGTTCACGCTGTGACCTAAATATTTTCTCGACGTACTTAACTACTCACGGAAACGTCAATTAGTATACGCCTCCATGCGACGCGTAGTAGAACTATATAATCTCTCATATATATATAATATGTAGAATAACTCACTTAACAGAAAAAAGTATATAGAATGAATATGCATGTATCTATAAAATATATTTTGTTTTTTTATGAAGAAAATTCAGATAATAACAAATGTTTAGGCTAAGCAGTTCACACCGTGACCTAAATATTTTCTCGGCGCACTGAACTACTAAGGAAGCGATAGTGAGTTTATGTCACCGTGCGAAGCGTAATAGGACTAAATGATTTCTTGATACATTATAATTAAAATATCTCAAGTGGCTTATATAGTAAAAGAAGTATATATTATAAACATACTATAAAAATGTTCTGAATAATACTAGATACATCAGAAAATGCATAGTGACATTTTCTAACATATTTAGGACATCAGAAAGAAAAAGAGTTTTCCATCGATTCCGCGTTAAATAATTTATATTTCTTGTTTGCTGAGAGTCTATGTAACAATTTTTGTTCGTCTAATTTCCGCGCAGGGACAAATTTGACTCTTTTTTAATACTTATAAGCAAGAAGTGGTTTTATTGATTTAATTTGAGTATTGATTTAATAGCGTGTTTTTAATTAACTTTGCCTTTTACATTTAACCTATTAAGTCAATATATTCAAAGTTGAGTAAAGAAATGTAGTAATGAAAAATTACAGGTAACAACGAAATTAAAATAGGCTTTTTAATATTTGTTAAATGAAAATGAGATGGTGTTAGTTACCATAAACATAATATGTTAGCAAATTCAGTAACAAAAATATTTGTGGCTAACCAAATTCTTGACTTATCCATATGAAATTTGTTTAGAAAATGCTTCAAATGGAAATACGAGTATAAAACAACATTAAGATAAACTATTAAAAAATATCAAATGGAATACATAATCAATTATACCACAACTTTTGACATAGAATTACCGTATCCATTTAACGATCAAAGGTATAATCACACGACGTACTAACTCATGATAAGCAATAGTGAACTAAGATGCGCGAAAATGCATATATGATTTCATTATACGTATGTGCTAGAAGATTTTGTCACGCGCAAATCTCAGTCGTATCAACAAGAGACAGCCTTGCTCGATTTTTTTGAAACGCTGATATTGTTTAAAGTTGTGACATTTTCTGTCGCTAGCGAAATTGAGATATTTTATACTCACTTCTATCATACTGATACATATGGTTACTTCTGTTACGTAATATAGCGGTACCAGCGCATACTAAAACCTACGTAAATGCACCCATTTTATTTCAAAATGTAATTATTTGACCAAGTTATTTTTGATTCAACACAAATTTTGAATTAAAGTAAATTGAATAATACGATGTTACACTTAATAGAATTACGAGAGAGAAATATCTAAAAAATATCTTCCCTCATTTTATATAACGTTATAAGGCAGAAAGAATGTGACCAAAGATATGTGCAAATATATATCGATTGTAACTATTTAATATCTTCCTTCATTTTATATAATATTTTAAAGTAGTAAGAATGTGACCAAAGATATGTGCAAATATATATTGATTATAACTATTTAATATCTTCCTTCATTTTATATAATGTTATAAGGCAGAAAGAATGTGACCAAAGATATGTGCAAATATATATCGATTGTAACTATTTAATATCTTCCTTCATTTTATATAATATTTTAAAGTAGTAAGAATGTGACCAAAGATATGTGCAAATATATATTGATTATAACTATTTAATATCTTCCTTCATTTTATATAATGTTATAAGGCAGAAAGAATGTGACCAAAGATATGTGCAAATATATATCGATTGTAACTATTTAATATCTTCCTTCATTTTATATAATATTTTAAGGTAGTAAGAATGTGACCAAAGATATGTGCAAATATATATTGATTATAACTATTTAATATCTTCCTTCATTTTATATAATGTTATAAGGCAGAAAGAATGTGACCAAAGATATGTGCAAATATATATCGATTGTAACTATTTAATATCTTCCTTCATTTTATATAATATTTTAAGGTAGTAAGAATGTGACCAAAGATATGTGCAAATATATATTGATTATAACTATTTAATATCTTCCTTCATTTTATATAATGTTATAAGGCAGAAAGAATGTGACCAAAGATATGTGCAAATATATATTGATTATAACTATTTAATATCTTCCTTCATTTTATATAATGTTATAAGGCAGTAAGAATGTGACCAAAGATATGTGCAAATATATATAATTGAGAAAATAAAACATACTAATAGTAATCAAAATAGTCACCTTTCCAGCTATATATGTATGTTCACCAGTCAACGAATGGAGTAATACAAAGGCCTTTTTAATCTGACGGTTCAATTGAAATAAAATTTTCAACATACGAAATCAAATAAGCATATTCGTTAAAAATATAATTGAAATATATAGCCACGTATAGTGTTCCGATATCGTTTCATTTTCTTTCGATTACATTTTACGGTCCCATAAATGAAATATTTTTTGATTCGTTTTTGCTAGCTATCCAATCACGCGAGTTGTGCAATATTTGTTACGAAATGAAAGATACCATGAAAAATAGCACCGTCAGGTATACCTACCGACTTACAACAAAGCGAACCTTTTTCTGTAATAACATATAATAACAAGGCATTAGGGTTAGCTAAGCAATAAGATGTTTTCGCAAGACTTCACAAGAAGATGAAGTTGTTATTTTGGGAATTATTCCAAATTCGTGTGTTATTTTTGGGCGATGTTCGAACTGAATGCAAAAGAAAATTTGTTTTTGTAGGTGGCATCTTCCTTTTAAATCCGCCATATTTTCCTTCATTGTTTTCGTGTAGCGATGTCGTGTAAGATTCGATAAAATTTTACGGATTTTTATCGGATATTTTAAGACAAAGAAACCAAATTATCCAATGCTTTCTTAATATTATCGAAAATGATAAAACAAAGGTGGTAGTATTTTCAGGCATAAATAGTATGAGTATTGTTCTTTGAAAACTTAAATATTGTATAATATTTTTCTGATTGGAGTGACATTTTGGATCAGTACTGTTTTGATATATTATGTTATAAAGGTCTAAATGCTTCATCAGTTTATATTAGACGGAAATATTTACCGCGTTTTCGCTTGTTTTTGCAAGTTTAGATGGTTTCTATAAAAAAAAGAATTTAATAAATAAGTAGGTACCGATTAAAGAAAGTATCCCTTAAGTTTATTTTGATATTAAGGTTTTGTAGTTTAATACGGGCATTAATAATTTCATTATGTCCATCCGTCTGTCGAATGGACTAATTTTTTGCGTATAAAATTTTGCACGTAAATTATTCGAATGGTATAAAAGAATATAGTAGCAGCAGTACCGCAACTTTAAACGTAGAACTATGTCGTCGACGCGTTGTTTGATTTTTTAGACTTAATTTTTATTTTATACAAATGTAAATGTAATAAAATTTATTAACTTAAAAAGAGAAAGTAATGATTTCTACGAATAGATTTCCTTTTCGTAAAATATAATATTTTCAATTAAATTGGAAAGATTGTGTTAATTACCTAAGACTCTTTCTGTTTCTTTAATAAAAAAAAACGTAGCACCTTATTTGAAATTATTTTATTTTTTTCATCATAAGTCATGGTGTTAGCCCATCAGGGGGCGCTGCAACATTTTGTTGCAAACCGATTTATATACGGTTTTCAGTAAAAACTTTGTGATTTAACGGCGAAGGTTATTAGTCAGGTGTTATGTTGTTATTCGTCAGAGGGCGCTGCAATAAACATTTTTGATTGATTTAGACTACTTTATGGTCTTTCTTCGGCTTCATTGATGCGTGATCCACAAAACGCGTTTCTCCAGTGCTTTAATTCTTCCAACGCTATGCTATTGTGTGTCTTGTTGAAGATTTTTCTTTGATTTAGATCAATTATTACTACACCGTCTAAAGACCATACTGTACTAAGAGTCACATAAGCTTGCCCTTTGGCGAATGTTTTTAGGAGCTTAGTTATATATAATAAAAATCAAATTTAAAATGTTGATTAAACCCACGACAGATGTAAACGTTTTAATCGAAATAGTATGAAATAAAAAGCAAAATTAAAAATTTTAAAAAAATGTACGACGGATGTAGTCATTGTAATTGTAAAAAGTTTAAATAATTTTTTTGAAAACCCCCGGACTAAAAGAAAGTAAGGACCTTTTAATGTAATTACAAACCCAAGAAAATCCGTCGGTGTTGCCATGCCCTTCCTATGCCTAAAATTTTGCGGTCTTATTAGTTCGTGACCAATTTAAATTCTCTTAGGTACGCAAATAGCTTTTCTATGCTGCTACAATATAATTGCTATTGGGAACGGAAAGGGTCTTAATTTCTTTTAATCGAGGAGTTTTAAAAAAAATTATTTAATCGTTTTTCAATTACAAGGAGCATATCCATCGTGGATTTTTTCAACATTTTTAACTTTGCTTTTTATCAAATAATTTTACCCATTTCTCGATTCTCATGAAATTTCCCACACGTATTCAGTTATTATGATAATTAGCATTATTATAATTTCAACCATTTATTCGTAAAACCTAATGCTACAGATGTATTGCATTAATTAGTATTATGGCTCTCAAGCAGAAATTTTGCAATTGAACTTCGAGTTTCAACTCCTCAAATCTGTTTTTGCAGGGATACTGCCTGCGTAAATTATGAGACTCGGGATTCTGCTGTTTTTAAATTAGTATTATGAGTATCAAGCAGACACTCGATCAATGAACTTCGGATTTCAACTTCTTAGTTTTGATGCTGTGGTGGTAATGTCTGCTTAAATCATCAGACTTGAGGACCTGCTGTTTTTAAGTTCGTATTATAGGTATCAGGCAGACACTGACGTTGAGTTCTGGGCTCCTACTCGTCAGACTTGCTACAGCAAGGATATTGCCTGCTTCAATCATGAGGCTCGAGGATCTGCCGTTTTTAAATTATTATTTTGGATCATAAGCAGAGGTTTTCTCGATAAAGTCTAGATTTATTTATTAGAAAATAATTATGTGTCACCAATCGGGGACTTTATAGACTAAAATAATATCGTGCGGTACGGGAAATTTTATACTGATAAGTTATATGACTCGTTTGTTATGATATAATAAACAATTTCACTATAATATTAAGGAGCCAGATATGATTTCTAAGTTCCAATAAAAGAAAGTTTCCTACTTAACGTACATCCCAATATTATTTTATTCTAATGAAAGTTCCAGATTCGTGATTCATAATTATTTTTGAGCTTTTGATTCGTCAACTATTGAACAATAAAACCGTTTAATTTAAAAAAAATTGTATCTTATTACTACAAAAACTAATCAATCAACTTGGATGATTTTTTTCTTTGAAAGGGTACACCTATATACCAAATGTAATTTTATATGAACCTAAAATTAGAAAAATAAAACTTTTTTAGAAAAAATTGAACCAACCTCAAATAACTACCGAATAAATAGTGCATTTAAAAATATAAAATTAAAAAAATGCAAATACTTGGAACTTTTGCAGTACAATATCGTTTCCAAACATAAATAAATTTGCTAAATATTGAAGCCGCCAGAAATTTATGAAGTTGGTGCTAAGTCATACGTGAGAAAAGAGGGAAACGTCCACTTGGCAAATATTACAAAAATATCTAGCAGTAATCGTATTTTACAAATTCATTTATGTTCGATAATTCATCTATGCCAGTGATACCGGAAAAATTCCAGCCAAGTAATTTTTCTCTAATTTATACTTTCCAATGTGCTTCTTATTCAGCGGTTATTTGAAGTCGATTCAATTCGTTTGTAAAAAAAGGTTTTATTGTCGTAATTTTAGATTGAGTAGTTTAAGAAAATAAGGAGCGCAGGGGTGTGAAATATATCTTTGGCATATTTTCAGTATGTTTAATGAGATATCTGCGGAGTAACATACATGATTATGTGCCAAATTTTAAATACAAAAAAATAGAAGAATTTAAAATTCAAAACTTATCTTAGGCTGTCCTGGAAATAACAAATAAGGAAATAATAATTAAGATGAACCGATGCCGTCTTTTAAATATCCTCTTAGCCTCGGATCATGCCCAAAATAAAGAGTAAAAAAAGCAAAGACAATATAAAAATTTAATTAAAAGTTTTCTTTTGATAGTCATAAACGATGCTTTCCTGGACACAACATTAAAAGTAAAATCAACGGAAATTTGTGCATAAAGATTGCTGCATTGTTACCAATATTAAGAATGAAATCAAATTTTAAATAAATTTGGGTAACAAAGTAAGCCTATATCGAATTAATATGACATTGGAAAATTTTATGCGCGAAACACGTCCCACAATGACGTCTCCTCTCATTCATCCGCTCGCATTCTAGTTGCTTATTTAACCACCCGCGTCACTCTACACGCCACTCCTGGCCACATTCATTTCGTTAAAGTATCCCCGAATGCAAAGCTTCATTGCGCAATTTAGTATACACGTAGCGTCATCTATCGATGTACATAGATAGACAATACATTTGTCGAATTATTACTCACTAGATAGATTAGCATTTCTTTGTTGTGCTAATGTAAACGGGTTTTTGAAAATATTAAATTGGCGTATTTTCTGATCAGATAATGGAAACTACATGTTATTTCAAGTTAGCCTTATTTTTTTCGAAAAACATCCAAATTTATTTAATAGTTTATATAAATAAATATAAATTATTTCAATTCTTTCTATCATTTATCTTTCATTCTCCAGTTATTATTTTCGCAAATATTTTTAATGTAAAAACGTGCAAAGTGGATTGCGTTATTAGACTATTCAAACTAATGGATTGAATTAAACAATCTGTTTAACATATATTTCTCTCCTCAATCTCTTACAAGAGATGTAAAGGCTCAAAATGATGGAAGAGACCTAGTACCACATATTTAAAGCAGGAAACCCAATATTGTTTTCGCATACGCTATCGAGTGGTGTTATTCAAAATGTCCAGATGTAAACAAGTCTTTAAAATCAATGTCGGACGGACGGAGTAATTTCAAACTGCAATAACTTGGCTAAAATAGACATAAACCGCGATCTTGGTCCATTCTATCCATCTATTCAAGTTTTAAAAGGAAAAGATAAAATTTACTACAGCATTCATGGCGATGGAACACCGCGAACTGCGCACTTATACAGTAAACCGACGATGTTCGCTCAAAATTCGATTTTTGGTACTTTCGGTCATTTGCAAGAGTTATTCAAATTATTTCAAAGCAATATTTATATTACTTCTCACATCACAAACTTGTATTCATAAAACTTAAATTGACCATGAATCAAATTGTTCAGAGAAATATTTAATTTCATTATTCTACACACGATTGATGTTTTTACGAAAATAACTGCTGCAGTGTTGGGTACTGAAATTTTTCCTTTTGAAATAAAACCGAGCTTCATTTGTGATATATTATACTTTATATCATTAAGGTAGGATTTTTTATCTGTTCAATAATTATATGGAGTACTCTCGCTGAAAAAAGATCCTAAAAAAAATTTCGAAATTCATCGATCAACACGGCAATTTTCTGTAAATACATTTGTTTAGGGAATGATTACAGAAGTTACTTTTGCATATTCTAAGATATACTCGATCAATATTTTTTTTACAAACTTATCCATTTATTTTGCAGTCATTTTAGTCCAATGGTATAATCGCTCAAATTTAAAACTAAAGCTACTCTGATTCCAAACCTATTTGGATTCTTGGCAAATATTTTCCGTGTTAAAAATTAAATTGTAATGAGAAAATATAACTTCTACCGTCATTTCGAAACGGCACAAAATTTAATGTCTCTCAATATGGTAGTTGTGTAAGGTTAGACGTCTTTAAAGGTCGGTCCTGCCAATTGCTTTTGGTTAAGGAATTTAAAATAGGTATTCACATATCACAACCACCTGATAAAATATTGGAGCTTAAAAGAAATAATGATACCATTGTGTTAAATTAAATTATCTTTAAAACATCAGTCAACGAAAGATTGAATTTTTATTCATACTGTTAGTAGTCAAGGGGATACGTAGTGACAATAGAACTTGTCTCATGCAGGTTACTGCATGAAACAGTGTCTTCGGTGAAGGCAATTAATTTATATAAATAATTATATATTGAATTATATATAATTCAAGTTAAACAACTATACAGCGGGTAAATTAATGGTTTTACTTTTCATTTAATTAACGTATTCTTTGTCTAAATTATTTAACTTGCATAGATAATTTATACCTGCAGCTTTATGTAATTATTCATTAATAACATGTGTTTTTTATACTAATTTTATATCTTTCTACAACCAAAATATTGGCGCGTTTAGTCATATTAACATTGTCTAATTCCTACTCATAATTGGTTATTAAAAATGTATTAATTTTGTGTTTGTTGCTTTAGAAAAATCAAGTCACGAGATTATATCGTCTTTAGATTCAATAACATACGTCTAATAGTTTGTTTGTTTTTTCCTTATACATGAATTAAAAGGACTTAATATTTAAATAACAACAGCAATATTATTTTTCTGTTAATTTTATAATACAATAAAGCAATTACTAAATTTCATAACACTACAGTATACGGTGATGAGATATTGCAAGAAATATATTCTGTCGAATAGCAAAACCAATTACATTTTGATTCACATGGAAGATTGGTGAATACCCATATAATTCGGTCATATAAAAGAGATAATTACTACGCGAGTGATAACACAGGTCACAAAATATTTCCATCCCAACCTAAATATAAATGTCATAAGTAAAATATCTCAAGGGATAGAACTGGAAGGAATGAAAATCTAGCACGCACGGGAGAAAATTAGTAGGAAATATTAAAGAGAAATTATATTTTTACATCGATTTAAATTAGTTATTTGTGTATAATTTCTGAATGTTATAAGGAAATAAGCATACGTAACCTTAACCATACCTAAAGGTCAACGAAGCAACAAGTTGTTAATTGTTTATAAATCTTCAAAGATCTCATTCAATAACTTACAGAACTAAAGCTTTGTCCAGAGGCGTAAACGACTGAATCCTATTAGCCGGAAGCAAACCTAACGCTTCCCTTTCCTCGCACAATGGTGGATCAAATCCATTTGACCCATAACTCGAAACTTCGATAAGGAAAAAGTATGAAATCATGAGTAAGTTTCTGATCTCCGAATATAAATATAAGTGTAAGTTTGGCGCGACGCTCTGCGGAAAAGAGATTTGATCGTATCACATGATTCACTGGAAGTTCTCGCTTGTAAATGGAAAGTGCTATTAGTTGTTTGCCGAGTTCCGATACGCTCTACAAACCTCGGCGACCATTTTATATTTTTGTTGTAACTATTGAAGGCTAAGTTTCGGGGAGGTTTTATTGAGAAATTTCTGATCTCGAGGGAGGAATTTATTGAGAAGCAAAGTAGTTGTCTAGAAATTTTCTTTCAGTGAAATTTGATGAAGTTTCGTGAACCATTGTCAGAAAAAAAAGAAGATTCGAAATGATTCTGAGTTCTGACATCCTTGGGAATGGCATTCCACAATTTCTTTTATACGACAAGTTTTATTTATAATACAATTAAGTCGTAAATAAGCACTTTACTTTACTGACCTTCATAATTTCGCTGATACAAGGACTTTTGTTTCAGCTATTAATTGTGTTGTTCTCAGTTAGTATTGCTTAGAATAGTAATAAGTTAAGAAATCTTACTAACGAAGTGGTTAACTATTAAAAAATATTTATTCAAAATAAAGTGCACTTATAAAATTAATATCATTTTTAAATATCCTATTTTTGTGAGAAACACCACAAAGCTACAAAAAAAATAGGCATTTAAATTATCAACGTCCATTCACGTCATTCTGAAATTATATTTTCTCCACTCAGAGCGATGTAACAAACACAATTAAGTGCCATATTTAATTCACGGATAAATTTTCTTAAATTGTAAATATTTGATAATTGAAAACAAACATTATATTTCATATTTTATTTTAGCAAATTAGTGGTTTATATGTCAGTCATAAAAAGCTTTTAAGTGTTTTATGAAATTGACTGGAAGTATTTTGTCAAATTGACTACCCTAATCACGATTAATTCTAATCTGATCCACCACGATTATGTTAAACTTATCGTATTTAAGAATTGATCGTAATTAGTGCTTGACTATATTTTTTCAAAATTTGGAATTATTCCAATAAAGCAGAAAAATGTCATTCTACAAGACTACGAAGCAAATAAAATTTCTCATATCCTTAAAAATATATTAAATGAACAAGGATATCAAAATTTAATCCCCATTAAAACTCCTTTCACATGATACTTATTTCACTACTGGATTGCCTGTTTGATGTCGATACTGAATTCCAAGTGAACTGTTCACTGGACATGGTAATACCTTCTCTGAGATATTCGCTTTACACGATGTAGGTTGCTGGGTTGGGTCTATTGATGGCTCCGAGGCATGGAAAGAGAAACTTTGGAGAAAAAAGGTGCGATTATAGTAAAAGTTATTCTCAATAAACATTTAGCAATTAGCTTATTTTATTAAATGTTAAAGTAGTAAGTTCAGTCGTTCATTAATCTTCCATTCTAAACAAGCACAAAAATAGCATACGACCTATCGAAAATTCTGGCTTAACTACGAAAGAATATAGCATCCAGTGTATTCATCATATAGCGTATATATATATATATATATATATATATATAATGGTAAGTCAGATAAAAAATTACGTTAACAATTGCCCGATGTTATTTAGCATTGATATATTGTGAGCATTATCAACATACTCGAAACGGTTATCCCATCAAAAAGCAAGAGATAATTTAAAAACTAAGAAATAATTTATAGGACCAAACTATTTTTCTCTATATTTCTTTGGATATTATTAAAGTACTGTATGTAGTAAATGGGTGATAAGATTTCGATTTTAAGAAATTTCACATCAACCCGTGTCCTTACGTACAATATCTACTTTGACGTTCCCAAATGGGAGATATGTAGCTCAGTTGAACGACGAATCCACCGGTCACGCTAACAATGGCCTCAGGTGAAAATGGTGTTAAATAGCAGTAAACAGTTTCCGAACTTAATCCTATGGTTTAGTAGTTCCATTGATACAGGTTGTAAGTTAAAAGAAGAATACTTTCCACCTTACCTTCCATTGTTCCAATTAATGTGAACTTCAACTGTATTAATTACATTAAGGTTAAACATATATTTTGACATCTGATACTCGAAGTATATTTTGATATCGTGCGGTAGAACTATGAACAGATTAAAATATATATTTTCTGAACATGTATTAATAAAATTAAAGACATGATTATGTTAAACGCAGACACCGATTGATAGTATATAATTTTACAATAAATAGGGGTACATTGCTACTTAATCCACATCGTATTCCAAACTATAAGTGCAGTGTTCAATGTATTTATGTATTTGTTTTATGCTTTTATATAAGACACATATAATTGGTTTAGTTAAAATTCCGTGCGAATCGACATGCCTTCTTCCAAAGTTTCCATGCCCGCTTCCGCATATTTATGTGTACAATCCGCTACTGACCACAATGGGTGCAGCAAAGAGTTTGTTTAATTACTTTCCATCATAATTTCGGAACTTTTTGAGATATGGCAATGAAGAAAAACTATATTGGTCCCAGGATTATTATCTACCTGCATAAAACAAAGCTAATATTTACTAACTTAAGTAATTTTTAGTTAAATCGGGTCGTATAGATAGAAAGATAGACAGACCATTATTTTTTTACGTTGAACTTAACGTAGTAACCGAATATGCAGAGGGAAAAATATATAAAAATGAAAGATCTGAAACCACAGAAAGGCACATAAATTCGATTTATCTGTGTTGATATGTACATCTCCATACGTTGTTGTTACGGTGATGTTTGGAGCATCCACAAGGAACGTGAACGCAAAGTTCCTTTCACACCCTTGGTTGATTACGAAGAGGCGAGTTGCACATTGCCACCTATCCGACGTGTCCCTTGATAACAAACTCTAATTTGAGAAATAAAATCTGAAAATAATTTAATTGAATTAAGGGAATAATTAACATTGGAGTGAAGTCAGTGCTGGCCACTAGTTTCTTCAATAAGAAAACAGTATTATTATAATACTGAATTATTTCATTCAAGCCATGAATTTGAAAATTTATTTAAATTTATAATAATTACTGTAAGACTTTGAAAATTTAACAAGTTTAAATACAAAGTTTAATTTATAGGGCCAAACTGTTTTTTTTTCTCTATATTTGTTTGGATATTACTAGGGTAATTTTATTCACTTTTAAATGTATTTCGCATAAATATATGAAATGCAAAAATCTCGGCTTGAATTTCGAGGTGATTTTATTATACTTTCGTAACCTCTGAAGACCAAATTTCTTCTTCGGCCAGAATAATACTTCGCAACAAAATTGGCGGTTGTACGTATTACAAAGAAATGTTTTGACAATTCTAAAACTATTATCTATAAAAATGCTTTCCCCAGTTATCTAAATAAATAAAATCACCCTAAACCCTATTTTAACCTGTACGTCACTGATACGAAATTTTCATACAATTTATTATGGTTTTAATTCATTATTTTAATAAATATTTCTTTGACTAAAGTTATATTTATATTTTATATTTTAAAGCAATTACTAATGAAAATCTTGCTAATGAACTTGCTAACCACCATCTAAACTAGATAATGTCGTGCAACAAAATTAGTTGTATGGTTTATGTAACGAAATTAAATTTCTATTTTTTTTTGCTATTGCACTGGAAATGAACCAGATGACGCCCTGTTTTTTCGCAGAAGGAATGAATTTTTTTTCCACAATTTTTTTTTGCAAACCAAGTATTTAGTGCCAATTGGAAAGTAGATATTTTGATAATCTTAATGCAGAATACTCCTTTTTTTCTACTATTTTTAAATTCATTTGAAAATAGAAAGCCACAATTGCATGAAATTCACCTTTTTAACCGGCTCTTGGTCTTAGCGTTCTTTACTATTGTAATTGCTTGCAGAAATTGGATATGTTAATTTTCCAGAAAAATAATAAGTTTTTAATTCATTATATTTTGTATTTAAAAATCATTTTTGAAAACCAGATGGTTTCTTTCATTTTACAAGTATTTAGCATATGTAAACGCGGTAAGGAGGAAATAAAAAGGTGCCTATAGTACGAAACTGGTGTAGCAATGTTACCTAAATATTGAAATAGGAAAACGTTTTTCCGCAAGATATTAAACAGCACGTAGGCACAAAAAGTCACGTAGCTTGTACGTGGAAATATTTTCAAGTTAAAGAAAAGCCCTACATTAGCCATTCCCATATTGACCTCAAGCCGATTACAGCAAGTGTAGTTGTATTTATTTATTTCCAGTTTCTTTTTCAAATAGCTCATTTATATGCCCGAAAACTGCCACCAATTTATTGAAGGTATAGTGGTTAGACCGCTTTTTCTTATGTTCAATACATAAGAAAAATATATTGAAAACGTGATTATAAAAGATAACGCTTTTGGAGCAAGTTAATTTATTATAATTAACTCAACTATATTCAATAATCTGATAATATAGACTAGATTGTCGTCACCGGTTGATCACAAGGCATAAAGCCTTTGACGGCGTGGCGCACCGTAGATTCCCGGGTTCGATTCCCAGCCGCTCATCGAGTGGGACTGGACTGATGTTATGGCTAGCTGTTAGAGATTGATCTCCTAGCAATAAGTCCACTGTATGTATCAATTAAACACTTTAAAGTAGATAAATATATTTTTTATAAAGTAATTCACATATTTTGGGATGAAATAAAATTTGTTCAATTAAAAAGGTATATTATTAAATGTTTTCGAACCTGCTTAAAGAAAAATGTAAAATGTAAGAATATTTACCATACTTTGCGGAAATTATTTATATTTTATTATATTTTTTTTTCTTTTACTAACCACTTATTTATTTATCAACTGCGTTATTGAAGGATAAATAAGTTATAGAACAAATACAAAATAAAAAATTAAAATATTCCATATATTCTCTGGTGACGATTTTTATTTTATGATATTATAACTCGTATGTTTATTTTACTATTTATTTATTTGTTTATTTCCCACCTGCGGCATATTAAAATATGTAATCATCAGTCCAAATTGAAACTAAACACAAGTATTAATTACAAGATCTTTGCGGAAAAATTAGCTGTGAGAGCAAATTTAAGTTGCTCATAATTCAAAATACAAATGCAAAAAACATATCGCCTAATGTAAACTAACCAGTAATACTATAAATGTGACTACGTATTTTTCTGTTTTACTTTCACGCATGCATTACTTTATTGAGCTTCATATAATTTTGCGTGCATGTATCTTGTATTACAGAAATACATATTAAATACTATTTCTCTCCAAAACTAATCTATGTCTGCACTAATATGTAAATCTCAAAAGTTTGTTTGTTTATTTTTTTGTTAGCGCTAATCTCTGAAACTGCATGTCGAAATAAAATTCATTAAGTGTTACAAAAGCTCGTACTTTGAGAAAGCTTCCACGCTATTTCTTATTATGGCTATTACGCTATCATTTATAAAAACGGAGTTTGGATAAAATATAACGGAAGTCGGAGAACATCACTTAAACGGTGCAAGTTAGAAATAGCTTTACTTATTTATTTACTGGTCATCATGAATTTTCCGCCGATGTACCCCCAATCGTGACAACTATCATCGTACGGCGAACATACGCATAGTGACTGCGAGGTCAGAACAGCATATTTAAGATAATCCTACGCAAGTGAAACCATTATAAATTCGAAAATGATTTTGTTTACTTACCTTATTGTCAGCTCTCAACTGTTCACTTAATCTCTGTGAATATTTGTATTCATGTAGCCCATGTCATGAACAGGAATAAGGAATATTACTTATTTGAGGACGTAATTTTTTCTTTAGGAATTAAAAGTTATCTCATTAGGGACAAGAGCGTGAACGTAAGTACGTATATATATATATATATATATATATATATATATATATATATATATATACATATTTATATATATATATATATATATATATATATATATAGGTATATATATGGTAAATGGATAACATCGTCCTAATTTGGCAAATAATTTTCAATTTATCTCACCATTTTATTGTGTTTTCACACAACTAAAAATACAAGTCAAAGCTAAGACCACATAATCAGTCACTTATTCTCGATAAAAAGGAAATAAAGTTTAATTTGCTTTTTAATCTTTTTCATTATCACGACCGTATCCGGTTGTTACCTACCAAAATTGGTGACTTATTTAAATATTTTAATATTCACGAAAACAGGATTTTTTTATTACCACATAGATAATATTTTTCGGTCGACTGAAATACCATAAAGTGAAAGCCTGCAAGTATTAACAGACAATTAATGTAATAAAACAGTACATATTCATATTGCGATTTGAATTTAAAATCCCAGTTTTCTCTTGAATTTCACATTCCAATAAAAAGAAAGACATATTTCTTGAAGATCTGTATATAAGCTGTATTATAGTTGAATAAAACAGTTTCTAGAACACAATTTAAGGCCACAAGCAGTGAAAAATAAATATCTGGACTTGGAATAGGACATAGTAGCATAAAAAGAAGATAAAAAATATGTAAATAGCGTTGAGCACGTACTTCTGCTTAGTTGAGTTACGACTTAAATTCAGAAATATGGTTATATGTTCTATGGTCAAATATGATCCAGGGACACAAATCCGGAACACTAACTTGTTTAAGCAATCTGCAGTAAGATACCGAGAGCAAGGGTAATAAAAGTGTTCGATATTAATCTTAAATTGTATGTTTTATTGACACTAAAATATTCCAATATCTTAAACTTACGAGCGTATACCGGAATTTTAATCGGTAGTTAATGCATCAAATATATGAGAGGTTTAAGTAACGTAAAATTGTCGAAATATTGTGGAAGATAGGTTAGGGAATAATATCTTTTTAATATACTCGCAACCTCACTGGAATTAGAAAATGTTCAATCTAAGTTGGTAAACAGAAAAAAATTATTTACCAACATTTAAATAAGTCAGCCCACGAGTTATGTCACCGCTGAGTGACATGTTTCTTTTAAAATAAGAAAGAATATTAATTGAATATATTTGGCGTTAATTTTGTAGAAATTCATTATAATTATATTTTACTTCAACTAAATGAAATTACGTGATGTAGTATTATGTTAATTTATTTAAATTCTTTACCACGACCTAGGTTTCGTTGTATGAAGGTGGGCAATTAGACATATTTACAAATTGCCCACCTGAAGATGTTGTCACATAGTGAAACCTAGGTCGTGGTATAGAATTAAAATAAAGTAGAAATAATCCTACATCACATTGATTCATTTAGTTGTAAAAAAAATTAATAGAAATATTGACTTTCTACGAGGCTTAAAACTTAAAAAAAACTATGTGTAAAGGTTCCGTAATATCTTTTAGAAATTAAACTTTTTACTTTGTATTAATAACTGTTTTTTTTATAAATGAACATACACACAATGTAATACTTTTAAGAATTTTTTTCAGTATATGGCAAATTATTTCGAAGTTTAGTATTTCGTAAACATGACTTCATAATAAGAAACCTCGATTTAAAACTTTTTCAGGAATATCTCTGTCAATTATGTGCGGAAAACAATTGTACAGCAAAGAACATTTTCTTTTTTCTATTGAGTATTGAAAATTCTTAGAAGTAGCCATTTGGAAAAATGGTAATATAAACTAACTTCAACTTCGAATTTGTTTGTAATCCATTCCATTGGATACGATACTTGAAATTATCATTTGTTTTTACAAATTGGAGGCAATTTATGTATCACTTCAAGATAACTTTAAAACAAAAAAAATTATGTTTGATGATTTTTTGTGTCTTTCGTTGTGGTCTCAATTAAGAACAAAGTTATGATCGACTTAAATTAGCATTAATGATGAAGCTTGACCTGTTGACTTTTTAAAACTTGTTTAATGAGTTCAAGTGTGACCATATCAATCTTAGTAACGAAATTCTAGAAGAGCGTCGTTCAATAGCGACCACTAAAAGTTACGTCAATATTGTGAAGCCCAGGATAGAAACTGATAAGATAGTGACTACCAGCACATTCAGGCAAGTTTACCTTAGCTTAGTTTACCTTAGCATTCAGTCTCAGAAAATTCCACATAAATATTTAGGCGTCGGAAAGCTAACCGGGTTAACCTATAAACAAATATCCTCAGTTACCTCATATTGGTCGTTTGGTATCCCATAATTTCACCGAAACTCCAAAATGAGTTCACTTTGATTTTTATAGCTTAATATTAAAAAAAACTGGGCGGAAGTCACACAAGTACTGTACTCCAAATTATCATGAGTGACAAAAGCTGAATATACTGTCACGAACTTGAAGCTGAATTTATAGGGTGGGTTATTTCTTGAAGATGATCGCCTTGTTCTTTCAAGATTGGTATGCTTTTTACTTGCAGTTTTGAAAAAATTTCGAGGGCTACGCTTTCGTTGTAGAATCTTCCTTCATCACAATAACCTCTCTGCCCACTTCAGGAGTAGAAATTATGGAGATAAGTCGATATAGATTGCCATTAAGAATATTTTTAAAACACAATAAATGAATTACAAATATTATATTTGGTATCATTCTTCATATTTTGAAAACTTTTAGTGTTACCAATCGCAAGGAACTTTTATTGCCTTGCCTTTTTCCAAACTATTCCATTTTAAGTTATAAAATACTTCAAATATAGTCCAGTCCATACCACGTATGTGAAGCTCTGATATATTTTTGAAACGTGTTGATATTTTTGCATAGATGTTTTTTTTATCTGGCATATAAGTACTAGAGCTACAATACAAAACTAAGATGTGGTAAATAATGTGTCAAAAAGTACGTATCTTTTTAATTCGTTAAATATCTTTTTTTCATTATGAAATGTCTTTACAAAAATTAATTTAATTAAGTATTATAAGTAGAATAAGTTTTTCTTGCGTGATTTATATTTACCAGTTAATTTTTTTTGTTATTTAAATTATAAAAAATATTATAATTTTTCCGAAGTTCTTAAAAAATATTTGTAAAGACGTAACGATGTGAATGACTTAAAGGAAAAAAAGTGCTATAATAATATATCATTAGCAATGTTGTTTTTTCATGTATTATTGTCGCAAATGGCTAAACTACCTAGAATAATAAATTTTGGATAACTGAAATGACAATTTTATTTTACTTTAAAACAATGTGCAAGTTATAAAATTTCTGAGAATAAGATGATCGATGGCTCAAACCATCATTCAAATAGTTTATTTTTTAATTTAGCAGTTTTATTTAATTTAGTGTGCGTTGAAAGATCTATTTATTAAGAGCGCTGATGCAGTATTTTAATACGCACTTAATTTTCTACGAAAACATATTGATAAAGTTTTCCGATCAATTTCTCTTCCAAAATAATTGTAATCTATCTATTTTGCAACTATACGTCTATTCGGACATCGAAGAGGGTACTACATTATCTTACATAACACGTCATTTCTAAACATGACATTACATGTAAGTTCCTAAATTAATTAGAAGGCCTTTGCCGCGCCTGGTCTTATTAACTTAAGGTTAAGGTTATTATCTATGGACTACTGTCACATTCACCTTCTCTATTTATAGATGGAAAGCTATGTGAGGAAAATAGCTATGAATATAGTAATAATAATAGAATATAGTATGTTATGTCATTGAAAATACGTAAGGGGCGTGTCTTAAGAACACATACACTTGACCACTTGCTACTAATCTTGTGTCTAGAATATACTATATATGCTGAATATGCAAGATTAGTAGTAAGTGACCCCTTTATGTAACGAAAGTAAAGACTTCTATTTGAATATATTGATCCTAGCAGGGTAAATAATTAAGAATGTAAAAATGATAAAATTAATTTAAAATTTATAGCAGCGTAATTAAACAACAGCTTGGAAGAAAATGAGTGAAAATAAAGTAAATGCAAAGGACATGAAATTCATTATCCATTATTATAACGTACATACCCTTTATCACCAATCTCTTATTATAAAGATGGTAAAGGATTGATCCTGTTTTCAATTCTAGGATGTGGGATTATATAGCAAGACATTTCGATTTCCACATTGCTATAGATCATTTCCCTAATTGTGTATCAGCCGATTAATAAGAGTATTGAGCATCCAAAATTAAATGAAACTACGTGATGTAGTATTATTTCTACTTTCTTCAATTTCTTTACCACGCCCTAGGTTTCGTTGTATTACAACATCTTCAGGTGGGCTATTATCAAAGATTATCTTTGCTAATGTTCCACCGTCGTGATAAAGAAATTAAAGAAAGTAGAAATAATAGTACATCACGTAGTTTCATTTAATTGTGATTAATGAATTTCTACAAAACTAACGCTAAATATATTCAGTAATCAGAGCATTTAAAGGTGGAGCATCATTGAACGAGTTTTTTAAAATGAAATTGTTATTTCAAATAATATTTTATAAGCTCTGTTCCTGAAATACTAAGCTTCAAAAAATGTGGTACAACATCCCCCCGCCCTATTAAACTTTCAAACGGGAATTTTAAAATTCTGAAAATATTTCCGGGCCTCTAAAACATTTTATTATTAATTATATTCAGAGGTGTGCTGAAAAATATGCGAAACAATATTTCTCTCACCTTATTTCCAAAACTACCCATCCTAAAATTATAAAAAACAGGGTTTTTAGAAGCCTTATTAAGTAATTGCAGGAAAACTGTAGCAACTATCTCGAATCTTATAATTTTTTAAATACGCGTATTCTTTCAACGCCTGTGGAAGACACAGTAGACAATATATGTACATTGTGAAAAATTAATATTTGTATATAGTTTCATAGAAATACTATGTACATTTAAATGTTTATAAGTGTCTAATTCTATACGGAACGAGTCCTACTCGTGCTTGATAGATTTTTTTAATACTTAAGACAAAAAGTAATAAAGTTTTAGACAAAAAATTTGTTAATTGTTCCTTTCTAAATATTAAAATAGAGTTAAAAATGGAATAGATATTGGATATACGTAATACTGAAAAGTCTAGTCCTAACACTCCGTCCGTTTGTTTTTATCTATTCAAATAAAATTACAAAACTAATTGTAATAAAATTTCCACTTCTTAATGTACAGTACGTGAATTTCCACTTCTTAATGTACAGTACGTGTAATAAAATTTCCACTTCTTAATGTACAATACGTGTAATAAAATTTCCACTTCTTAATGTACAGTACGTGAATTTCCACTTCTTAATGTACAGTACGTGTAATAAAATTTCCACTTCTTAATGTACAGTACGTGTAATAAAATTTCCACTTCTTAATGTACAGTACGTGTAATAAAATTTCCACTTCTTAATGTACAGTACGTGTAATAAAATTTCCACTTCTTAATGTACAGTACGTGTAATAAAATTTCCACTTCTTAATGTACAGTACGTGGAATTTATTGTTACAGCACATATCAATTATCGAAAATTCCAATATTTTAAAAAAATAGGTCTTTTAGTATTATACACTATTTCCTGGAAAGTAATTGAAGTACATGTTATTGAATGAAGTTACTTCAACAGCTTAGAAGACTTACTTCAAGAGCTAAAAAGCTTAGATACGTTTAATACTTTTATGGTAACTCTGTCGCACAACAGATAAACCATCAATAAAAATTTCAAAACTCGAACAATTTTCGATAGTTGCTCCATCAAAACCTAAAGCTCGTAAAAAGTTTCGATACTTAACAACAGACTTTTCAATGATAGTGAATAATTGATTTAAATGGTTTTCACACAGTTTCCACTCAAATATTCACCAAATAATTACAAGTAGATACATAATACAAATTACATATGCAATCTAAGTTAAATTAATATGTGATTGCATCACTTATATATACATCATTTTATGAACTAAAAAGTGGGTTACCTATTTTTTGAAAGAAACCATAATTCAATTCAGGTTCATAACAACGTAGCCAAAATTATTATTTTTTGCTGTAACCACGTTCCGGAAAATTATTTAGTCCCCTCATTCTCGAGCAGAGCTTAATATGAAAAAAAGAAAACGTTTATTTTCCGCATCGCTAAGTTCCAGAAAAATTTTTCTCCCTTTGCCAATCCTTTTTTCTTTTACTTCGTCTTTACGAATAACTTATCTTATTATGAATTAGTATAAGAAATTTATTTCTTCTTGTGATGTTATTTCTGGTTAAATTTTTGGAGTTAATCTTAAATTGGCATTTTAGTAAAACAAGTCTTAATGAGATGAGATTAATTTTGTGACATTACAGTAAACAGAAACCAATCGAATAATTTGATTTATATATTAATAAAAAGTAACCATGAAATGTAAAAAAATATTTAAGTTATATAAATAAGTTAGTAGTATAAGTTGTTAGGAAATAAATATTTTAATTAACCACGTAATTAAAAAAATGTTAAATGATAAAGAAAAATTAACATGAAAAACCCTTTTCCTTACAAAAGATCGAGAAATATCCGATACGCCCCATTTCTGTAGCAAATTGAATCAAAAAACAATCTTGTAATCAAACAAGAAAAATTTGTAAAAAATTTCAAATCAATAAAAAACCTTCAACAATATTAATATTAATTAGTGTTAATTAACGTGCATGTGTTCTTTATTTGTTATTAGGAAACATCTGAAACAACCGTTTGACCGGAAAATTATTAAAGAATAATTAACATAAAAACTTTTTTCCTCATAAAAATAATACGAGAAATACTCGATTCACCCTTTTCTTAAGCAAATTGAATCAGACAAGAATCTTGCAACAAAACAAAAAAAAATTGTGAAACATTTTGAAATCAATAAAAAAAATAATTTAATAATACTGAGATTAAATTATATTAACTGACGTGTAATATAAATAGAAATCGTTTTACGCGTAACGCAGACGAACGACTTTTGTAGGTCGTGAATCGATCGCCGATTTTGTTGGACACGAGTAGTCACCGACTTGTTATCAACACAATGGGTGTATATGAAAGGACGTGTGCCGCCAACTAAATATCTCCCTTCTCGGCCAGTCGTATGATCTATTCTTAATAGTGCGTTTTAACTCGTAAAGTTCAGATCAGCGAAAATCAGATCAGCGCTCTGATTTTTTGTAGGACCAATTTTTAAGGACATGTGCGTTAAAGTGTTAAATGTTTTGTTCAATTATGTGCCATATGTGCCAAATTGCGTTTATTCTGCATCTTTTTACTCACATCTGTATGAAATGAATTCCTTATGATGGAAATGCAATTTGCTCCCATTTTTTTTAATAATTCTGTGAAATAAAAATATTTGTCATTTATTTTTTTATGAATAAGTGCGTTTTAAATTATAATGGATATTTCTTAGAGTTTCTCGGTGAAGTGCCAAATTTTCGACTTGCTCAATATTATATTCAAAAACGAATTTTTTATACATAATTTTCTACATGATATTTAGCTACGCTCTTATATTTGTACAACTATAGTAAAGAAATCAAGCGTATAATATTCTAATTAACTGTTATGATCTAAAACTGCTTTTAGTTAAATAAATTTCACATGATTCACGGTGCGTGGAATTTGCTATGTGTGTTTGACAGCAAAAATTAAAAAGAATCAAGTACAATTCATGCTTCAAACCATTTCATATTAATATAACTTGTAATAAGTTCGTAAAAATTGTTTTTTAAGAATAAATATTATAGCCATTTACTTTCTGGCGAAAGATATTAAATAATATTTTTATAATTTTATCGTTGTACTCATAAAACCCTAATTACGTGACTGTTCAACGCACTCTCCACCACGACCTGTCCTGACCCTGCCAATACGCAAAATTAACTTTAAATGTATATGAGAGGTACTCGTACTCTCATCTGATATTTCGCGGAAAAATAATTTAATTATAGCAAAAATATTCGTGCTAATATAAGTATGTACGTTGAAGTAAAATAAAAGTGTTGCGTCTTTTTTATACTGAAAAAGAGAGGAAATTAAAAGTTTTATGGAAAAAAATGTTCATATTTTTCTAAGAAATTTATTTTTCTAACATTTTCTAATCTACACTTTTCATTTAATGCTATTAAATAATCTTAATATAATTAAGATCATTTAATGATATCATCTAAAATCAAAAGTAAATTTTATAAATTTAGTAAAATTACTGTGCCAATACACATATTTTTGAATTTCATCCCTCATTTTTTTCAAACTTCGATTATTTTGAAAAGCGTTTGCTTTTGAAAATTATCATAACCATTTCCATTTTTATAATTTTATTACTATAACAAACCTTGTCGTCCAAAAAATGTGTTCACAAATTTTTTGTAGTATATTTTAATAAGGGAAACAAAAATTTTTCTCCGAATTTTCACTAGATTATACTAAAATATAAATAACCATGAAAATACTCCAAACACCTTTCCGAATCCTCTGTTGAATGCTGCCAGACGGTGTCGTCGACCCGCCGGAGATGAATCCCGCAAGAAGTGATTGATGCTTTAGTTAATTCCGCGTCAGAATAAAATTAAGAGGCTTTCCGTCTGAGGCAGACTCATGGAGGAAAAGGCTCGAAGGGTGGGAGAAGATGGATGGATGATATTACGGTAATTTCTGACGCGTTATGTCACATAGAATTAGTTTTTGGTGGACGAGGTTATGTAAATTGCGTTCTGTCAAGATGACGTACGCTGTTGGAAAATGTATTCTAGCTTTACATTCTAATATATGAGACACGTGAAAGGTATGGTACGGATTTAATGTTATTTTGTGTTTTAATCCGAACGTTGGAGAAATTGTAAAATAAGTGCTTCTTAACATTAAATTATTATTAATTTAATGTTAAGAAGCACTTATTTTACAATAAGGTACGGAAAATGATTTAAGCAAAATAAATGAGACCTGAATGCAATTATATAACATTTTGATCGGCGGACATGAATCAAGTTAGCACAATAACTTTTCACTTTAAATTCGATATCTTAAAAACTATTTTACAAAATGTTGTATAAATTTTATAGGTTTTGACTGATACTGTTTAACGAATTAAAGTAGTGATGTGTAAAAATGTTCGCTGTTCATAAAGCTGAAATTAGAAGTAGAAATTCAAAATCAAATTCAACTATCCTCTCTTTTTAGAGTTTATCTGTAGAATCGCATCACGTCTTTAGAAATATAAATTAAATATTACACCTAATGCAAGCAAAAAAAATCTCAAATTCAAGAGTATTTTTGCAAATTTTGCATAATTCCTGGAATTCTGAAAATAAACGCACGCGTAATAGAAAAATATGGCGAAAAATTGATTTCCTTGAAATTAATTTAGTAGCTGACGAACCGTAACAGTTTTCCTGTGATGTCAATTTTTAACTTGTTTCAAATAGAATTTCTGTAAATATTTTTAATTAAAAGTTACAAGAAAAGGTAAAGTTTATGTCGGTGTACCTATTAAATTTCATACATACTATACATAAAAGGTTTCTACGGTTCTGTACATATTTTGTAAGAATAATTGTGGGTCTAGAAAATATGCACTAAATAAATCAATCATATATTTAACTATTTAGGATTATAGATTTGTTTAATATTTCTGAAAATACATAAACTCGTTATGGTTTTGTTTTATATTAATACAAATAGGGAATTTATTTTTAAATACCAATCTTCACCCTAATTACAAAGTTTTGAAATTACGAAAGTACTTTGTAACTGCGATTTGATTTTAAAAATTACCCTTTTTTAGCTTTGATGCTTTCGTCTCACTAGTAATTGGAAATTTTATATTGTATTGTTTGGTTACAAACAAAACTTTGATTTCATTGATGAGGAAGATGGTTTTTCCTTCACTGTTACCTGTGGTAATAATAGCTTCGATTACGTGTTTGTAAAGAGTTTTCATCAAAAACCTAGTGCCATATCGTATTCCAACAGGGTTACTTTATGAGCTCAATAGTCAGTTTCTTCAGCATTAAGTAGTTGGCGGTATTAGCCAAGTCATTTATTGGAGTGGGAATAGCTATTTTTTTTAAGCATGAAGAATGATCCACTTGCCTGATTAATTTTCAGGTATATCTGTTATTCAAGCTGATCAAATCTTCCGCAATATTGCAAATATTATTCGAATTATTTATTTTTCCATCCTTATCAAAAAATATTTCCATCACCAATCTCATTTAATAAGCTAGGGAACTCCTTTCATTTGAAGACACCTTGAAAATGTACACGCATGTTAAATCTCAACGAAAGGATTTTGATATTAGGCTAAAAAAGGAATTACTTAATATAGGCCTTAACTTCGTTTACACATATCTCACGTGACACAATACAAAAAAACTTTAGAGGCCAATACAAAAAAGGGTCAGTGTATGGTAAAAACATGGTTTGGCGGAAAACTACTAAAAAAATAACTCATCCCCTTTTTCAATCGCTTGAGAGACGAATTTGCAAAATCGGTGAAATAACCATAAGACAAACGGAATAGGGTATGAATTTCATTTCGTATTTTTTATCTTTAGGGGCAAACCCCTCTAAAAAATTGGTCTATGAAGGTCTACGTAGTATGAGAAACCTACAGTCCAAATTTAAGGTTTATCGGCTTAAGGTTTGTCGGCCGTAGTTTCTAAGATTTTGTGATGAGTAAGTCCATCACAATATTCAACTTGGCCCTGATGACATTTTTCCATATGTTTATCGTTTTAATTATCAGAATTATGTAAAGAGACTTCTATTTGCTTTAGATATTATTCATATGACAAAGCAATAGAAAGATACAAATGTATCGCAACCAATTCCAAATCACTCATCTACACTTCTCTAGTAAAGCTGTTTAAGAACTTCATTGCTATTATCTCACTACTACTTTTTGTGAATACATTTTAAAGAAGTATAGTAATATTTTGATACATTAATTTTACGGCAATTGTAAGAGATGTAATGTTTCAAAATACTAAGTCAATTTCACGGGTTTACAAGAATATGTATCAGAGAGGCCGAAACGTAAAATAACTGTTTATTTCTCCATTAACTACAATAATTTCCTCTTTATTCCGCGTAATGTTAAATTGTAACGTTTAATATCTATTGAAGAATAACTATGACGTGTAAAATTTGGTAATGTAGAACAATAAAAGTTCAAAGTTTGGCTTTATTTTTATTTTTCAATTATACCTGAAAACAACAGATTAGATCTAAAAACCAATAAGCATAGCCTGCAATTGTTCCGTATCCAATTCAATTCAATTAGTTTAATTCAATCCAATTCAATCCAATCCAATCCAATTCGGTTTAGTTTTTTTGGAACATATGCTTAAAGTTTTTGCGTAGCTCAATAGCGTAATGGATTTCCGAACTTGAAAATTTATCGTTTTATGACATCTTCTGAGGACTCTCAAATAAAAAAGTTCGTAGTTAATCGGTTACTACATCCATATTTGAGAATCATTTTAAAGCGCGCCTAGATACATATATATGTACATACGCACATACATATTTACGCATAGATTCCGATGTGATTCGTGTTTATTCACTAATAGTTCCTTAGAACGTACACATTTTCCCTTATTACGATTGATTCGAATATTGTCTTCCAGGGGAAGTCCTGGTAGCTAACGAAATATTTTTGATCTAAGTTCAAATAACAAATATATTAAAAAGAGAGCGGTAATAAACGTGTGTTGATTTCTAAGCATATTTTTCTTTTGAATAAATTCTTGAAAAAGGCTACGAAAGTTGAGAAGTACATTATGTAATTTTCCACTGAAATGATTCAATTTTACAATATATTCACTCCACTGACAAATAATGACGAAAGTCACTGCGTTGCCAATCTACGTGTAGATTTTTACACTCCGCCGAATTTTTTTTCACAAAGATTATTCAAGCCTGTCTTCAAATGTATTCGCAAGAAAATTGATCAATCGTTCGATGACGTTTTCTTATATCGGAAACAACTTTGTGAGAGAAAATTGAATTCAAGAAAGCGCCTCGTGTTAAAGCCGTAATTGAGCCTCGGAAATGGGACCGGAAATTGCCGGGAAAGTTGTGAAATCGATATCGCTTCCGTCGACGAGGACTATCGAATTGCTGTGTTGCTCCTAGTTACTACGGCGATTTAAGGTTCAAATTTAAAAAAAAATAGATTCGGTATGCGGGAAGCAGCCCAGGTTGACAGACAAACAATGTATGACGAGGAAAATGAATTAACAATTTATGTTAAAAAATCCGAGCCGGAACTACTGATATATGACCAACAAAAATCTTTTTTGATAATACTTTGAATATTGACCTATTTAAAACAAAACTGAAATGTATTTTTTAAATTGCCTAGTTAATAAAGTGGAGAAAAGTTCACGTAAGTTGAGTACATACAATATTATAATCCATATTTGCAAAACCAATGTGTTTAATAAAGTAAACCTGTTAAGTATTAGTCGAATTTTCCCTACGAGGATTCGATACTCATTGTGGTATACATTGTATTTCCATTGAACTATTTACTAAAGTTTATAGATATATGATATGGTTAATAACATAAAATAGTTAATATTATATTTCATAAATAAAATAGAAAATAGTTACTAATGTTAATATTATATTTCATAATATTATCTTTCACAAATGTAAAAATATCGTAAGATTCACAAAAATTATGAGAATTATAATCGTCGCTATAGTTTTCTGCTAAATTTTAAGTAAACTTTTAAGAATGCTGTTCTTTTTTAAAATGTGGACGTTGACCTTTTTGGAAATACAAGGAAGCAATATTTTCATGGGCTATTTGAGCCATATTTATAAAAATACCACAAAATTCTGAAAGAAATGGAATCCTTACAACATATTCTTTCAAAACAATTCACTGCTTCAAATATTTTCATATGAATATGTAAAAGAGTTAACTATTGATATATATATATATATATATATATATATATATATATATATATATATGTATATATATATATATATATATATATATATATATGTATGTATATATATATATATATATATATATATATATATATATATATATATATATATGTATATATATATATATATATATGTATGTATATATATATATATATATATATATATATATATATATATATATATGTATATATATATATATATATATGCGAGTTTATATGCTGTATCAGAATGCTAAATTTTTCTACGTCAAACAGTTTTTGAGAAAAATGGCTGTTATAGACAAAAGGACAGACATGTGATCGCTTGAAGGTTCCATATTTTTGTTTTATTTATCCATAACAAAAAGGGACTTTGTCGTTGAATTTTATTTATAAACTTTTGTTGCTTATAAATTCTGCTAACATATAAAAATAACGAAACAAATTAATTAATATTTTAAAATTATTAAAAGAAAAGAAAATGTTGAACTGATTTACGTCAGTATACTTACCTTTTATCTTTTTAATTGTTACTGAGCTGCAGTACTGACTATAAATAATTCAATCCTATTTCGTCAGGATAAAGATAAAGAAATTATAAAATGCAGTAAATATGAATTAAATTCAGGAGCTAAATGATCCTTAACATATTTGGAATTAATTGTCTAACTAATTAAGTACCTAACATTTTTTTTACGTTTTTCACGCTAAGCTTTTTGGGAAAACCCCAGACAATAAGGGTTGTAAACAAATAAAAAATAGTGATCCGTTTGATATCCCTTGATTCTATACGGCATCGTGAAGTGTCGCAATTGATACAAATACGTTGTGACAGAAGGTTCAACAAACAAATGCTAAAATCATTCCGTAAATGTTTTATTTTTTCCATTTCGTTACCATCATTCCAAAGAGGTACAACCAACGATAAAAGTTATATAGTATTGTCTGTAGAAATATAACTTCTTATATACGAGAACAAATATATTGACCTTTTTATGGAAAAGTCAATATGAAAATGGCGACCTACAACTTTGTTTTGCATCTACTTCAAATTACACCAGCAATGTACCTGGATTTATTCCTATTTTAGCTTGACAGCTGACATCATGCTTTCACTTCGTACTCTTATACACATTGCATTCTTATACTTACTACTGCAGCTACTAAAAATAGAAGCGAGGAGACATATGGAGTGTTTCTAAGAACTTGAAAACAAGTAGAGCTGGTAGAAATCTGAATTGGTTTTGTCAGCTGAGGAAAGTCGTTCCAAGCATTACGATTTTAAATTTTAATTAAACATTGTCATGAAATATTTAAATCTACCTATAAATAATTGGTTTACCTGTCTTTTTTTTCAATAACAAATTAATTTAAAACTGTAATGGAACTTACTGCGTTACGTATATTTTAATTCATGTAAAATTCAAATTTATAATTCAATGCTTCGTTATATTTCGTGACAACTAAATAACATGCGTTTTAAGTAATTAATAATTTATAATATGATGCTAGAACTTCTAAAATAGACTTAAGTTAAGTATTTAGGAAGATATATGGATATATATTTGAAATACTAAATAATAACTTATATTCGTATAATTTTGTATTGATTTCACTAGGGCAGTCGAGTTAAGAGCAGTCGCACCCTGCTAGGCGATAATTGGTCTCAATCACGAATTTACTTATATGATACGTAGACATCTTTTCTTGAGTATTTGATCTTTGAATATTATATTACGGTCAAGTGGCACTTTGTATTTTTATAAGCACACGTGAAGTATGTATCAATAAAGTGTGATTCGTGCGCAATCTTTGAGTTTACAGCGTTGCTATAAAATTATAGAGAATGAAAAGGTGTAAAAAGAACGTAATAGGTAATACGTACGTATCTTGCCACCAACATTCGTGACTCTCTTTCTCATATTTGATTTTCAACATCATCTGAGATACTTTTAGGAAATTTACCAGAAAAAATTGCATTATTAAAAACCAAATTACATATTTTGAATTGGATATTAAAACAATTTTATCAAGCACGCGGGGCTATAAGTTTGGAAAAGAAATTAATGGACATGAAATAGCGCCTAAATCGGCGACGGTTTCTACTGAAGCAATTGAAGACTTCAATTAATCGGCCATACGTAGATATAACCCCACAATCTTGGTCTCATTTTAAAGAGGAAGGATGAAAGTTTATGCTAGCATAGCTGAGATATATAGCTGCTTGGGGCAGCCAAAAGTCACGAAATGCGCACGCACAAATTGATCCCACGGTTTTCGACGGATAGTTGGCATATGCAAGAGGTATTCAAATAATTTCAAAGTCACATATCCTACTTCTTGTACCATTCTCCTATATTCAACAAATGTAAATTTCAAATAAATTAAATGAATCAAAGAAAAAATTATTAAATTTCAATACACAACTGACACTTTGAGGAAAATAACTGTGGCAGCGTCCAACATAATTTTTTTTTGCTTCCTCTTACATCCTTCAAAACTGAACAGCAAAAAGTCATCTTTTATGTGTGACAAATTACAATTAAACCAAAATTTCGTAGTCCTGTACCTCAAACGGAAATAAAAAGCAAAATTAAAAATTTTGAAAATCCCACGACGGCCGTAGTCGCTGCAATTGAAAAACGATTAAATAATTCTTTTAATCAAACCCCCCGATTAAAAGACAGTAAAAACCTATTACTATAGTTACAAACTCAATAAAATCCATCGAGGATGCCGTTATTATTTCCGTTCCCAACATCAATTATATTGTAGCAGTATAGAAAAGCTACCCTTGCACACCTAAGAGAATTTCAATTAGTCACAAACTGATATAACTGCAAAATTTTAGGCATAGGCAGGGAATAGCAACCCGATGGATTTTCTTGGCTTTGCAATCATATTCATAGGTTCTTATTTTCTTCTTGTCGGGCAGTTTTTAAAAAAAATATATTTAATCGTTTTTCAATTACAACGACCACATCCGTCGTGGGTTTCTTTCTAAATTTTTAATTTTGCTTTTTATTTTATACTTTTTTAATTATAACCTATATATCTATCGGGGGTTAATCAAAATTTTAATTTTACTTTTTGTTATTAGTCTTCATAACTAAACTTCTAAAAATAACATTCGCCAAAGAGCAAGCTTATGTGGTTCTTAGTAGAGTACGATCTTTAGACGGCGTAGTAATAACTGATCTAAATCAATGAAAACTCTTCAACGATCCACACAATAGCAGATGAATTTAAGCACTTGAGAAACATGTCACGCGGATTACACGTCGACGGAGCCGTAGAAAGGCAACAAAGTGGTTAATCTAGATCAATCAAACCTGTTTATTGCAGCGCCCCTTGACGAGTTAACAACGTAACACCTGACTGATAACCTTTGCCGTTAAATCACAAACTTTTCACCGATTTATCTAAATCGGTCAAACGGGACATCTGTTTGCAAAAAATGATTATTACGACGCTCACTGATGAGTAATCACCATAAAACCTATTTAAGAATCATCACCGATTAGTCCCAAATATTTTGCAGAAAATCATACCTAAAATCTCGATTAAACCGTTTGGGAGATAAATGGGAATATTCGCTTGCAACAAAATGTAAATTGCCATGCTCCCTGCTGAGTTATCACTATAACAACTACTAAAAACCGTTTCTAATGAATAACAAACATAATCACCGTAACAACTACTAAAAACGGTTTCTAATGAATAACAAACATAATCACCGTAACAACTACTAAAAACCATTGCTAATGAATAACAAACATAATCACCGCAATAACTACTAAAACCATTGCCAATTTTTAAGTTAATAAAGTATATTATTCTTCATATATCTTAGTAGTTTACACTCCATAATATTCTTATGAAAACATTGAAAAGATTAAAATTTGGTTTTTAAAAAAAATTATACCCACGTTTCGTTGTTATGCGGATACACAATAACTACTTTTTTTAAGTCTTTCATAAAATTATTTTAGTGAGATGTATATATTATTCATATTTTTATTATATTGCTAAAAATATGAATAATATATACATCTCACCCTCTTCGTCTCTAAAATTTCTAAAGTAAAAATTATCCTAAATCTTATAGTTTTTGAGAAATTCTCAATGGATTACGCCTGTGAAAGGTGACCTAGGCAATATATATACATTGTGAAGCAAAATGTACAAAATGTACATTATGAAAAAATTCTCGTAGTGCGAGTTTTACCCGATTTTTTCGCATTGTGATTAATTTGTTTCATTTCTTCTTTCTTTTAGTAAGGAAACAGAAAGACATAGTTCACACAACCATTTTTGTTGAAACAACAGAAAAAAATGATATCAATTTTAAAATGAATTACCATTTACTTCTTAATTTGTCACCAGTGCTGCGGCCGCTGCAGCAGCAGCAGCAGAGGCGTTGGGGGGCGGGCGTCGTGCTCCGCCCCCGCTGCTACGCTCACGTACTCTACCTGCCATCATTGCGCCTGGATTTTCCATACTCCACGCTCAGATTGACCCCCGCTACCAGAATGGTAAGTTGTAGAATACGTACATTATAAAGGTTACTTCAGTTAAATTTTAGTATTTTACTAAATCCCGATGAGTCTACCCCACAGGTGTGCTTTGAAGGAGTCAGAAAAGCCATTAAAAATGCAGTAATAATACTTATTATAAGCTAAAGAAATTGTAACCTCATATAAACTATAGAAATTTGAAAAATTCTACAAAACAATTTTATAATAGTGTTTATAAAAGTGTAACTTAAAACCTATCATTTTTTGTTGAATACTAAGAATAAAATGTTTATTTTAAGGGTTAGTTACATTATATTATAAACAAAATTTAAAATCAATATTTGAGTAATATTTTTATATCACCTATCTATATTTTCCATTTATTTAGAACACTCGTAATATATACATACACTAGAGTTAATATTTAATGAAAACATAATTAAAACTTGACGATATGATCCCTTATGCAACAATATCTCTGAAGGGTCAAAACTTTAATTTAGCTGATAAATATTTGACCCAAGGATCATATACGTTTCAGTAACGAACGATTAATAAGCAAAATCGTTAGGAAATACAAAACCTTACATCCATGTAAATCCGTCTAACCCAAATATTCTGACGGAAACCAAACTTTTCATGTCAACAACTGCCCGATCAGGCGTAAACACAGAATATCGTACCTTTGTTACGTTCGGCTACTTTACAAAAGATAAACTTTAGCCCAAAGTTAATAAAGTGTTGTTTAGAGTATGGTTTAAATTATGTACATATGCATATGTATATTTTGTTAGAAGGGTATTTTGAGACGAGGAAAAGAAACACCATTTAAAGATTTGTCGGAGAAGTAGTGCTATACCGGGCCTCCTTTTCCTGAGTTCACATTCATTAATTTCTCCTGATTTTTGATTTCACGTACGTATGAAAAACCGTTAGTAATTGTAGGGGATCAGTTAATTTATTATTCAGTAAAATTGTCATTATTTTTTATCTCTTATTTGACCAGCATATGCCAAGCTGACCTAAAATAAGATTTCAATGTAAACAATCTATTCAAATGAATATGCATCAAGATTACGCAACTCCACACATGTATGTTTTACAGTATAAATGCAAACAAACATGAAACTCTCAAAATAGAAAATAAATCGGTTTTTCTCGCAAAAAAATGTTGAAAATAAATGGTAATAACTTGTTTTAATAAAATATTTTTGCTAAGAATACAGATAAAAAATCCTTTGTCATATCTTTCAGTAATCGCAACAAAAGGCACTTATTTTCCAGTTCATAAAATGTGTATGAATATCATATTTAAACATTCAAATGACTTGAGTACAACGTTTGAAGGTTAAAAGTGTCTGTAGGTTAACTTTACATCAAAAGTTTCAAGTACGTAGGTTCTCTCAAGCACATATCCACTTTGCGCGACTTTCCAACAACCTTTAGACACATCTGGATGAAACTCAAGCGTACTACGAGTGATAAGGAACCGGGAATTTCACTCAGATATCTTATAAATTATTTGAAGTAATCCTTGGTGAATATTTGGGACGAATTGAGGGATCGGACAGGGTGAGTTCTTCCAATTTTGCAAAGTGGATATCTTGGAACTTCTCTTATTTTGTTTTGCGAATTGTACACGGAGTTAGATTAAGCGATCGGAAGTAAGTTAATTTCTTCGACGTTCTAGTAGTAATATTGAGCTTGAAAATTTAAATATTCTGTCGTCGGAAAGAATAGATACTTTCATTTATAGAAGCGATATATAGTTTTGTAACAAATATATTTAAATTATTATATTAAACCTTTATTGTTATAAATAATAGATCAATATCAGTTTGTTTTAAAATAAGTAATATAAATGGAAATGGAAAATAATGGAAATAAGTAATATAAATAAAATAAGTAATATAAAGTATCTACTTTACAAAAAAGTTTACGCTATATCTTTTTATTATGAATAAAAAGGAAAAAATTGGATTTTGTAGAAATTCATTATACACAATTAAATGAAACTACGTGATGTAGTATTATTCCTACTATCTTCAATTTCTTTACCACGACCTAGGTTTCGTTGTATTACAACATTTTCAGGTGGGATATTAGCAAACTTTGCTTTTTATAATACAACGAAACCTAGGTCGTGGTAATGAAATTAAAGATAGTAGAAATAATACTACATCACGTAGTTTAATTTAATTGTGAGTAATATTTATCATAAGAATAAACTCTAAAGGAGACTATTTACATAGATAATATATTTTCTATTACTTTAACTAGACTTTGACACACTTTCGTAGTTCTCTTAAAAAAGAAAGAAAAAACAAATTTGAATCATAATCTAGCAAGCCACGAAGAAGATATTGCTTCTTCCGTCGTGCGCAGTATTTCAGATTGTTTTATTAATTTTCCTTAACACAGGCCGAGACTTGAGATACCATCTCGTAAGTTTTTGAAGTCAATTTTTCCTGTAATCATTTTAATTTCTTCTGACGGGCCCTAGAGATGAATTTTAAATTAATTATTGCGAAATATTTATAAGAATAAACAAGAAATTATAAGATTATGTAAAAGAAGCGAGGAGAGAAAAAAAACGTGATTAGAATATAATTAATGCTTTAAGGACTGTATAATAACAATAAAATTAACTATAATGTAGCAAAAATGTAAAAATAAATGTGTATCAGAAATTATTAAATATGTTTTTAACAATTTTAAAAGTTGTTGAAAGAGGGTAAAAGTTAAGCGATGGTCATAAAGGTGTATTTTCTTATATAACGTTATCTAGTGGCTACGTGTCGGGATCAGGGTTTACAAGAGTACGTCAATATTTGACATTAAACAATGAACTAAAAAACTGTACGAAGATTTGACTGAGACTATGTAATTTTCTAAACTGTTTCAAATTTTCTTTGTTAAATTTTTACACATCAAATATTAGATTGACCCTAAAAATTACCTTACAACAAAAGGTCAATCTCAAAAAAATCAGTTAAGCATTATAATGCACATATCTAAACGTTATGCGGATTAGCAAAGCTTTATAAATACATGTTTCTGTTATATCTAAACCTTAAAATATACTCCTTTATAGTATCTCAAATTTTAAAAAGATTTTTCTCGGTTCAGGCTTTTCTCGTCAAAAAATGGAAATATAAATTTTAATTGATTTTCTTTATATTTACTTAGAGATGACTTTAAAATACAAAAAGAAACTGTCTAAATCATACGATAATTTCATGACCTTAGCTCGCACTTATCAATTAAACTTCTTTGAGTTATCTCGACCATTTTAGGGGGTCATATCTCAAAAATCTTTCCTATATTCAATTTAATTTTTATTCGGGGATTATTGTCATTGAAATGCAATTAAAATTTTGAACTCCAAAACAAACTTTATCCCCAAACCTCCATCGGTCTAAACAAACAACGGAGGTTTGGGGATAAAGTTTGTTGACCACAGTTCATCTAAAAAAAATTTGTACGCATAAAGTTAGAAGCTATAAGCAGATAAATGTTGAAATTTAATAGTCACCAGTTGCAGCCAGTTGGACACAAATCGGTCGTTTCTCATTTTCAGAGAGGATTGATTTTCCGTAACATTAAAGGAATAATTTATTCAATACTTTTCATTCTACCCCGTCACAATTTATCATTTCCTTCAATCAATCCTTGTCTATTTCGGGACAAATCACATTAAAAATGTATTTGTTTATGCTAACCATTCCATAACAATAGAAAATAATGTCAATGTGATATTTAATCGATCCGAGATTCGTATTCATTAGACAACCTATCTCGTGCGAGTTGGGCCAACTGTGTATCGTGTTCCAATTAATTAACTATTAATCATGTCAAACTGTCAGTTACAGGTTGCGGGCGATATTGCGGTACATGCCTGCTCCTTAACGTGTATCAGTGTTTGACACTTCGTACGAATGTTTAGTTGATGTTTTATTAATTGGATATCGAGGCTTGAATTGTTTATGTTTTACAAAGGAGATATTAGGTGTATGTAAAGCGTAGTTTGCGTAAATTATCGCAGGTACATTATGGCACTGAAACTAGCTATCGCCGTATCATAAAAAAAATTAAATTAATTAAAATAATCAGAGTTTTTTATTGATTTCATAGAAATTTGTCACAAAATTGTATAGTTTAGTTCGTATATTTGTGCTTTGATTGATGATGGAACAGTATGTGATAAATCACGAAATAGGGCGTAGGTTTCAAGTTTCGATGAACTAACGTAATTCTTTTGTTTATTATTATCCTGTACCGTTTGGAAAGAGTTTCCTAAAAATTAATTACTAGAAAATCATACTAAAAGCTTTTTATTCTTTTACGGCGTGGTCAATGAGTATAATGTTATTGCGGTTATTTATGTAAAGTATATGCTACCTTTGGCCTGAATACATCAACTGATTTTAAAAGATAAAATATCATGAAATATACTTAATTTATGAGAGTAATATGGAATACTCTTATGATAATCTAGTACAGTAATGCTGGCAACAACAACAAGTGAATAAGAAAAATTTAATATAGTGCCACAGGATTACAACCGAAATCACTTGACATAAAGAATTACAAAAAAAAACAAATTGTTTACAGATTGGACCAGTACAGTTCATATTCCATACTAGTACATAGTATTATTAAAATATAAGTGTGTCTTATTCTATCATAATAAACATAGCATAATATTTCTGTGTTAATCAGTGTTAAGCATAATAACCAAAAAATATTAATTTGGCAATTAATAAACGTGCCATCTCGGTTTATTGACATTATTTCATGTCGTAACCAAGGAGAATATTTCTGGAATGTGTTTCAAGAAGGTTTTTTTCCATTTTTCTTCTTTAATGTGAGAGGTAGCCCCTAATGAGGAATATCGGAGAAATTCCTCATCTAGGATGAGGAATATCGGAGAAATTCCTCATCCATATCACATTTTCATCTTCGAATTGTCGGAACCAGTTTTTAGCTGTATCATAGGAGAACATATCTTCATTATCGCGTGTATATGGTAAGTTGCTTCACTCGCTTTTCATTCTACACAGAATTTATGGAACAAGAATATTCAAAGTTTTTTTTTTTTGGAATTTGTATTTTCATTTTTTTCTCTCTTAACTAGACGGCCAATGCTACTTATTCAACTTTAACTAGCCAGTGTTGGTTGTTCATTTATCAAAGCTGAAAATGTCTCGGAAATTTCCCTATTATACACTGGCCAACTCCTCGTATCATGGTTAAAGACACAATAATTATACACCATAGTCTTACGTTATTTCCAAGTAGCAATAAGTTAATAGTTACGATATATACAATGTAACAGACAAGATAAGTGTATGGAAATGTTCAACATTAGACAGTTTAAAATATAACGTTTGCAATTCCAAAACTTCCATAAAAATTTGAAATAGATAAATTAAAATCTGTTTTAGCAGTATATTTAAGAAAATAAGAAATACAAACAAAAATCGAATACCCTAATCAGTTGGAATATGCAAATACAAACGCCAAATATACGTATATAAATATATAGAAAATTCCGAAAAGCAGCTTTGGCCGAATTTAAATAAAAGAGGACGGATTTCATAGTATATTTCCACCCCCGATTATTTATCATTAGCGACCCCATGGATCGACCCGGCAAACTTTATTTTTCACCATTAGGATGCGGGAATAATATATTTACGTTGGAGCGAAAAATACACCCGGGTGCGATGAGAGAGTCAGATGGTGAGTAACAAACGATGTCGTAACCCCGATCCTGTTCACGAACTGGAATCGTCTCTGACCTAGCCCTGACGTGAATGAAGTGCGGTGGCGTGTCAAGGACATTTATAGGGGCGGTCTAGTGACTTCGTTCTACTTCTTGATTTTCTTTTTTTTGTTTATTTCTATGGGGAATTAGGGGGATGCCTTTGCGAGGAAAGAAAATATGGGGTTGGAAATTAAATAGAAGCGTATTCTTACATAATCTACTAGCTATATCCCGCGGTTTCACCCGCGTAGAATTATTTTAATGATGCTAAACACACACCCCTTCCGCTAACACCAACTAAGCATCTCCGTTCCGTTCGCCAAATGGCATCGATCCTTGGAGTCGGGATTATATCAGCGGGATACTCGGGATAATCAATCAATAAATAATACAGTCTCCCCCCCCCCCTCTCTCTCTCTCTCTCCCTCTCTACTTTGTACCGTTTAGACAGTTTTTCTGTCTTCTGTTACTAAACTGAATTTTAACAGTATATATATATATATATATATATATATATATAAACTGAATTTTAACAGTAAAATTATTTAGACGTAATTTGAAGTTCTATTTAGATAAATAAAATATTTTCTGTGTTAGAATTATTCATAATTTCAAATTTAAAGTATAGTAATATTAATAGACTAAAATTTCTACCCTGTTGTGAAATTGGTCTAAAACTGTAAGTTAGAGCGATAGTCTTCTTTGAAGTTATACAAGATATATTACGGAATAAAGGTATGCCAAGGACACTGCAAAATTCTGTACTTTTAGCTCGTTACTGATTGTTTCTAAATTAAGATGTGCGTAATAAGAATGGACGACCAAATTAAATTTTCTAACGTAACACTATTTGACCTTTATTAGCTATATAAAAATATCTGATTTTTTCGTTCTTTCTGTGGCGTACTACAAAAGAAAATTGTTGTTTATGTTAACCTCTGGAAAGTACTTTAGGGTATTTAACAGTTTAAACATTTAAACAGACGTATTATTTCTATTAAATTATTTACAAATATTAAAATAATTTTTCCACATATATATTGTGTAAAATATCCTTTGTAGGCGTAAGATAAGTAATTTACTAGCCCCATATCTCTTTACTTTATTGATGTAATTCAACCGAACCATGTTTTTCTTTATGTTTACCAAATTCCGTGATTGTGATTGTGTGTTGTGAGTTTTTTCCTTCTTTTATGTAGTGGCGTAATTAATCTATGTATTCCTGAAAATTGTAATAAATTGTTTTTTTTTTCGTTTTCAATCTCAACACGACATTTGGTCGGGTCAGGAATATATTATATAGAAATAGTATGTACCTAAAAAGGGTTGAGAAATATATTCAAAATATTCTTAATCTGCACATCCACTTCCATAGATTTTAAAGATAGAATTCTTGAATCTACAGGTCATTAAACCTATTAAAACCATATACACTTTAATATTGCGTCTTAAATTACGACTGAAAAAATATGCTACCATTAAAATAGACACATATCACTTGCCACATTTATTAATATATTTTTCACTGTTCTACATGGTACATAATTGTACTCCCAAATCACCTGTACTTCTCGAACAGTCAACAATTTTAATAATTCATAAAGCGATTTTTTTTGTGCTAACCACCGGTCCAACCATACGTCTGATTTCAAAAGTTCATTTTTGTTAGAATGCCTATAATTTGAGACACATAAACTTCATGTACGTACATAACAGAATACAGAAAAACTGTCTAAACAGTACAGTGTAGGGAGAAGGGGGAGGGGGACTGGATTATTCATCGATTGATTAGCCCGAGTACTCCTGCTGATATAATCCCGACCCAGCGATTGATGCCCATTTGGCGAACGGAACGGAGATGCTCAGTGTCAGCGGGAGGGAAGGAAGCGAGGGGAGGGATTTGTGTTTAGTATCATAAAAATAATTCTACGAGGGTTTAATCGCAGGATACGGCTAGTAGATTATATAAGTATACAGTTCTATTTAATTTTCAAACTCATTCTTTCTTTCCTCGCAAACGCGTCACCCTAATTCCCTGTAGAAATAAACAAAAAAAGAAAATCAAGAAGTAGAACGAAGTCACTAGACCGCCCCTATAAATGTAAATATAACTTTATTTGATAACATTCTCACTCATTCTAACATATTTAAACATAATGTTTTTCGAATATTCCAGTACATTCTCATCCTTCCGGTTCAATTCATTTTAGTCCAGAACATTCTAGGATATTCTATTACATTCTCTAACATTCCAGAACATTCTCCACCTTTCCTGAATTTTGAAGATATTCTAGTGCATTCCCACTCATTCTAACATATTTAAACATAATACTCCTCGAACATTCCAGATCATTCTTGATCCTTCGGACATAGTTCATTATAGTACATTCTAAGTTATTCCAGTATAATCACACTTGTTCTGTACATTCAATGACGGAAGTTTGGTCGGTGGTCTATAGTGGAAAATACCCAAGGTCGACCACTTTCAACCACCATACTTCCAACAACACAACAACCACCCATATCCAACCACCATAGTTGACGGTGAGACACTTGAAGTTATTACCACACGCACACACACACACACATATATATATATATATATATATATATATATATATATATATATATATATATATTATACTATTAAACGAGCAATTCTTGTATGTATATATGTATATATGTAAATGGTTTCTCGGAAACGGCTCTAACGATTTCGATGAAATTTGGTATATTTATTGCGTTGGTGATTATATTGAATAATTCCAAAGTCGGTTAATTATTTGGGAAATGGCGGCCACTTAAAATGTTTAAAATTACTGTGGACACTATTGTATGAAAAAACATACAAAAAAAGGGATGGGGAAGGGTAGGGTCGGAAAGGGAAGTGAAAGGGGAAGGGGATGGGGCGGGAAAGGGGATGGGCAGGGAAGGGGAAAGGGGAGGCGAAGTGGAAGTGGTGTCTAGGGGTATGGGTAGGGGGAGGTAAGGAGAAGGTAAAGGTGACGATGAAGTGCAGGGGAAGGAAGATGGGGAGGGGGAGAGGAAGGGGAAGAGGAGGAGGGAGGGAAAAGGGAAGGAGAAACAGAAGCAGAAGTAGAACCGGGAGCTGAAGGGGATGGGTAGGGGGAGGTAAGAGTAAGGGAAAGGTGATGGTTTAGGGGAAGGGGAAGGGGATGGTGAAGAGAAAGGTGAAGTGGGGTGTAAGGGTATGGGTAGTAGGAGGTAAAGGGAAGGGAAAGGTAATAGTGAAGTGGAAGGAGAAGTGGAGAAGGAGGATGGGGAGGGGGAGGTAAGAGGAAGGTTAAGGGGAAGGTAAGGGGAAGGGAAGATGAAGAGGGAGTGGAAGGGAAGAGGAAGGTGAAGGGAAGGGAATGGGGAAGGGGAAGGGGAAGAGAAAGTGAACGTGGAAGATCTAGGGGAAGGGAAAGGAGAAGGGGACGGAGAAAGGGTTGGAGAGAGAGGGAAGGGATATGTGAAGTTGGAGGAGGAGTGGAGGTTAAGGTGACGGGAGGGGAACAGGAATGGGAAGGTAGCGTGGAACTCGAAGGGGAAGGCGAACGGAAAGTAGAAGACGAACGGGAGGGTGAACGTGAACGCCAAGGCGAAGGCGAACGTGAAAGCGAACGTGAACGCGAACGCAAATACGAATGCGAAAGCAAATGCGAACGCAAAGGCGAAAATGCGAAGGTGAACGCGAACGCGAAGATGAACGAGAAGGCGAGACTGAAGGCCGAACCTGAAAACAAAGACAACGGGGAAGGGGACGTGAGAGGGCAAATAAAATCTAATACTAAACCTAATACCATGAAACAAGCAATTTCACTTTCCTATGGGAAACTCTAAATACACCGAGCATCGTTCGATCACCTGGTACTATAAACGAGTATATATACGTACAAATGAAACTTTCATATTGTGCACGAGTAAGTCAGCAAGGTTTTAATATCGGACCGAAATATTTCGAGTTTTACTCCCGTATCAATTCTAATAACTGTCGCAGGAAAAGAATTTTCACAAAAGTCCCCCTAGCCTTACCAGTCTGTGGAGGTATGCACTTTCAGTTACACATATCCCTGACGCCAGACGACAAAAGGTCATATTAGGAACTTTTATTGAAATAATTTCATCCAATTTAACTTTTCAACAGTTTCTTCCAAAACGTATGTTGGTTTCGGTTTAACATATATATTTCTTTATAGTTGTGTTTCACTACGTTTACGTGAACTTTGTTACTAGTTATAATGTCATTTACTTTCTCGTTAGTTATAATAGATGGTCCGTCATCTATAATGTCTTCGATTGTAACGCAATTATTAGTTACGACTGACAAATTGTGCGCCACTTTATATTATGTTGAAATAGAAGATGAATAGTTGTAAATAAATGAAAAACTTTCAGAAAATCATGTAATACTACATCTTTAAAAAGTTGGAGAAGGCAGGAAATTAATAATCTATATCCAACTGTCTAAGAAGCTCCTTATTGAAACAATACAAGAACGCAGAGAAAAAATTCTATTAAAATATGACATATAGGATATCGATTTTTACAACCCGCACGCACTATTTATAATATCGAAATAAAATTGGTATATAATTAATTGTAGGCACAAACGGATGTTACAAAAAAAATGACGCTACATAAAACTTGACGATGAACAAATTGAGACACCAATTCCCAAACATAAAAATGTCATATGTCATTAATAGGACTTACTTAATGTCGTTATGAATTTTATATACAGGCGCCTCTCTCTTTACATTTGTTGTACATAATTCGCTTTCGATTAAATTAATATTATTCAGTGAGAGAATGAGCACGAATGCCACACAAGCAACTTGTCGGTTAAATGAACTATTTTGATAGGTTAAATTTTAATTTATTTTCAATTCCAAATATTCTCGACAGAAATTGTAAAATTTTGCTAAACCCATATCAAATTAGCGCAGATTGAAATATCCTCTTCTTTCCAAATTTTTGCCAATTTATATAATTAAAAGCAAACATAGGTCGTGCTAAAAATATTTTAGCACAGTGAATTCATTATATCTAAGCGACGAGTTTTCATAAAATGTCTCTTTATGAAATATATAACAAAATCTAGAATCAGAGAATACTCCAATTTTTATAGTATTTAGAAAAATATTTATTTACTTTTTCGCTTTTTGTAGGTGGTTAAAGTTGTTTTTATCCCCTATTTAAGCAATGTATCTATATTCATATCAATATAAGTAATTCTGTTCCAAATAAGTTATCAAAAATCAATGGTCGTAATTTCCACTTTAATAAAATTTCTGAAATTATTTCGCATAGACGTAATCTCATGAAAGTTCAAACTCTGTTCACGAACCGTCAACATGGAATCAGAACGCCAAGGAATTCATTTTTTAAGATTTGCCGACTACCATACTCTTTATCCATATATTTTTCTTCCTCTTTTTTTTAGGATATGGTTGGATATATATAATCTCCGGAAGTTAGAAGAGATCGTAAGTTTTTATTTGATTATTTGTGTTCAAAGTACACTGCACCTTTCTAGGACTTAAGTTAGTTTGTGTTGAAGGTAATTTCTATCATTTTTAACATTTTATGTTTGGATATAAATATTTTAATTGTTATTATTCGAAATAATTTCTTTCAATTATGAGCCTCCGTTTATTTTTATAGGTCGTCTTTAAAATTACCAACCATTAGAAGTAACATTTACTACATTAAATTATATAGTAGACAATCGGTGCCATAAGACCAGAAAGTCTGAATAAAATTTTCATTTCCAAAAACTTGTAGATTTCTAGTTATTAAACTGAGAAATATTTATAGTTTCTAAACAATGCTCGTTACCCCAAATATATTAATATTTAAAATTATATAGGTAATAACAGAAAGGAGAAGTAATAGAAATATTCCCATAATAAATCATAGTATTATGTTAAATCTGTGCTTGAGCTCATTTTTTCATAAAATACGTAGAATTATTTATCACAGTCTCATATATTATTTATCATACTATATCATTCTATGAATAAGTCATTTGTCATACAAATAAATTATGTATACACATTTACTGAATTCGACTAAAGAAATCACCATTATTAGATAACTGTTGGAAAATGAACTCGAATTACATGAAATTTTAAATGGGATAGATTTGGTTTACAGGTATTAAAACACACTAATAACATGTACACCTCGTTCATTCAAATTAGATTAGGTTTCATTCAAAAGTACTCGGTTTTGCTAATATTGGGATTAGCGTATTTTTTATTCTAAACTATTTTATGCTAACAAAACACATTCATTTTTGTATAAAGGTCAGGCCTCTAGGTATCATCAACTGTTACTAACCTCCACTGTTTCATACGTTGAGTTTTCATAATACAGTATTGGGTTTGAGTTTTCTTGATGCAGTTAACCGCTATTTGACTTACTTTAACCTCCTAATATCCAGAATTAAAAGTGGCATATTGAAATTAATCCCAGGGTGCTAATATTAGACCAATTTTATTTTGATTTGTGGCTCTAAAAAAATTTTAAAATATTTTTGTATGTAAAAATTATTCAAATGTAATATTTTTAAAGGCGCTTTTATACTTATTTAAGGTTGCCAAAATATAAAAAAAAACTTAAAAATGTTTTGTTCTTTTTTTAGGACAGCAGGTTATTACTGCATAAATAGGTGTTCAATTAAAGTTTTCTTTATTCAAGTAATTTAAGCGAATCAGTCTTAATATTATGAAATATAAACCTTAAGATAAAAAGTTTCTTTATAATTCTTTTAACATAAGTTTTACTTTAATTAATATTTCAATTTACATCCTATTATCAGCTAGTACATAAATAGAACATATAAAACGAGATCAAATGGTATGAACGAATCACACTATCCTAATTTTATTAAACTTTCAAACCTCACTAGTATAATGTCTTCAAACTGGATTAAAAAGTTCGTTTTGCTCATGACGTTATGGCTATTGCATTTGAATGTTATATTGCTCTTCATATGCCATATCGACCAGCAACTCACGCAATGACTTGAAATTAATTCTGCATTGAATATTTGGTGAATCAATTCTTTATATCTACTACAATTATGCAGATCATTGTTGATTGTCCTTATACTTAAATATATATTCGGCAATAAAATTGTATATTCTTTCCAATTCCTTTTTTAACAGACCGACCGCATCTTCAACTGCAGAAACGTCACTATAATTGGAATACCTATGTCATCTCTTATCAGTGTCCGGTTTTGCTGAATTCGCATCCAGATTCGCATCGAGTTTTTAGATTTCTATCTTTCGCATTTTCACGCTCAATCTTCACGGTCTTCACGGTCTGCTCTCATACAAATAGATCTAAGGTTCAGTTCAAATACCAGAAGTAACTGAAAAGCAACAGCGTTGTTGTATGAAATAATAATAAGGAATCTACTATAAAATATACAAATTTTTATCTTAATCTACGTCTAACTGCTAAAAGAAATTGCTTTAAAACTTTCGTGAGTAAAAGATCTATGTTACGTGTGTTGCATGTTATATTAAAACTATTTAAGTGATGGTGTTGTCAATTTTTCACCAAATAAATTTCATCTTATGTATTATGCGAGAAACTTGATTTGTTTTTATATTTTTGTTTACGACCACTGAGATATTATAACTATTCCTTACCTCCAACGATTAATTATAAAATTAGGATAGTGTGATTCGTTCATACCATTTGATCTCGTTTTATATGTTCTATTTATGTACTAGCTGATATCTTCCCTCTTGCTTGTCCACTTGAGTTTACTTTCGACAAATCTTTTATTTCTTGAAACATACGAAGGTTGATATAAAAATCTGCAATAAATAATTAATGCTTATTTCATATACAATGTATATTTCTATGCAAATATAAATGTAACAGATGCCTCCTGACACATAAACTCCTCATTTGAAATAATAATAAAAGGATTTGCAATATTCAACCTATCATATAATGAGACTTCATTGTAACATTTCTTAAAAAATATAATTAATGCTTATTACATATACAATGTATATTTCTATGCATATATAAATGTAACAGATGCCTCCTGACACATAAACTCCTCATTTGAAATAATAATAAAAGGATTTGCAATATTCAACCTATCATATAATAAGACATCATTGTAACATTTCTTAAAAAATGTATACGTTATTTAATTAATAGTATTAATTCTGTTCCTTTATAAATTTAATTCATCACCTAGATAAATGTGATATTTTTATTTAAACTTATAACTAACATTATTTAAAAATAATGTTCTAGTACTAGGATGGTGGCTCATAGAAAATTTGGATTTTGACGATATAGC